>JBBDGP010001162.1:0-1200000 GCA_037952835.1 Lithobates septentrionalis | reverse complement strand
TTACCTAAAAGCTGTTTGAAAATCAATACCAAGCTCATCTGCTTTAAAGTGGTTCTAAAGGCTCAAGGTTTTTTTTTAGATTCATGCATTCTATGCACACCTTATGTGTGCAGCAGCCCCCCCCACCCAAATACTTACCTGAGCCCGATCTTCCTCCAGCGATGTGTAGGAGAGCCTCGACTCTCTGTGGACTATTCATCTTCATTGACTGAGTCATTGGCTCCCGCTGCTGTCAATCACAGCCAGTGAGCCAATGAGGAGAGAAAGGGGCGGGGGCCAAGCCACGACTCTGTGTGTGAATGAACATGTAGAGCAGCGGTTTGAGAGCGAGCCTGCATGGGTTCCCACATAGCAAGATGGTTGCTGTGCGGGCACTCAGCAGGAGGGAGAGGCCAGGAGTGCCGGTGGGGGACCCGAGAAAAGGAGGATCGGGGCTGCTCTGTGCAAAACCATTACACAGAGCAGGTAAGTATGACATGTTTGTTATTTTAATGTAAAATAATCTAAAGCTTTGATATCACTTAAACCCCTTGAATACCAGGATGATTGTAAACATACCATGCTAGACAAGACTAAAAGCTGAATTCCAGGTATGGGATATCTTTACATAATTACATTGGAAGTATGTATGTGCCATTCCCGTGGAAGCTGGAAATCGCTGTATTATTCACCACTTCTATAGTGATCTTCATTAGCTTAATCTCCAGCAGCTGCTCTGCCCCTTACTGAACAAAGGAGGTCACTCGCTTGGCACGGGCGCCATACAGAGAATGCTTTGCATTTTCTCAATGAATTCAAAGTGCGCTTTGAATGGATGAGGTGTGGAAGTGGAGCAGTAATGTGTTAAGATGGCGGGTTGGCAATGCCATGGTGACGTCAGCCGAAAGATGACAAAATATCCATACCTGGAAGCAGGTGTCTTTCCTACTTCAGGAATATCATTTCCATGGTGGACTATTTTTTTGAATGACCATACATTCATGAGTTTAGAGTGTTACTTATTTTAGCACGTTTTTTTTTTATCATCCATTTTAAAGGATCACCAAAGATACATTTTTTTTCTTAAATAACAAACATGTTATACTTACCTCCACTGTGGAGCTCGTTTTGCACAGAGTGGCCCCGAACCTGGTCTTCTGGGGTCCCCCCCGCAAGGACTCGACACTTTCATGCGAGCTCCCTCGTATGGTGTTGAGTGCTTGCGGGCGCGCTCCCGTGATACAGCTGGCAGCCATAGCCACTCACTGTATCACTCGGCCCCGCCCCCCGGCGCGCCGCGTCATTGAATGTGATTGACAGCAGCGCGAGCCAATGGCTGCGCTGCTTTCAATCCATCCACTCTAGCCAATCAACGGCCAGGCTGAGCAGCAAAGAGGATGTCGGGGGCGAGCGCGGGACTTTTGAGGGGTCAGGTAAGTAAAACGGGGGGCTGGGGGGGCCGGTATTGTCAGATGTTTTTTCCCCTGAATGCATAGAATGCATTCAGGTGAAAAAATTTTTACCTTTACAACCCCTTTAACTTATTTTGGTTGATGGACTTTATATTTTGATATTTCAAATTTTTGCATTACTTCATTGGTGCAATTGCCATCTTGTTTATTTCAACATTTTTTTTTTATGCTATTCACTTTTTATATATACACATAGCATTGAGCGCTGCACTATTATTTATTTGTTATATAATGGAAGATTTACTCATTGCATTCCCTGTGCTGTAGACAGACAGCTGCAAGAAATACTGGTGCTTAATGAACATGTTCTGAACTACATTCTAGGGGACTACTAAGACGGGCTGCCAAGCACGGAAAAAATGACTTGAATTTTTTGGTAAAGTAAAAACCTTCCCTGTGGAATTATGTGACCTGGCCGTACACAAGAACTAAAATGATAAAAAAAAATACACAGCCCCATGGAGGTTTTCTTTTATGCTATAAACATTCACATTTGAAATAACAGAGTTAAAAAAAAAAAAAAAGAATACAAGCAGAGAACCCTACACAGGTCTGGTTTTATAGTTTCATATAAATGAATCTTTTTAATGATTTATTTATCTGCACAGCACAGATTCCGTGCCCAGACACAATGCATTGTATTGCAGGATAATGTGTTGTAGATAATCTTCCAGAGTATTCGCACTACGCGAGCAACACATTAATGTGTCAAGTGCTTCTCAAGGAACTAAGTTGCTATGCAGCGGTAGGTGTTGGAGCCAAAGATATGATGAAGTGACTAAGGACACTAACTAAACTAAAGTAAATGTAAACTTAACCATTAACATCTCATAGTTACATAAAAGAAAAGAGAAAAAAAACACACACACAAATAGAAAACCTCCATATACACAATCCTATACCACCAGTTGATCCAGAAGAGTGCAAATAAAACCAAACAAATAAAGTATGATCCAGTTTGCTCCAGCGGGAAAAACAAATTCCTTCCTGATCACCCTGGATGCAATCGGATATTGCCTTGGATCAACTACCCCTGGTGTGATTACCTATAAATATTAGTATCCAGATATATTATGTAGATTTAGGAAATAATCCAGACCCTTTGTTTAAAAAAAAAAATCTACTGAGCTGGCCAGAACCAGTTCTTGAGGGAGTCTATTCCACATTTTCACAGCTCTTACTGTGAAGAAGCCTTTTCCAATTTGGAGGTCAGGGCCAGTACAAGTGTGTGTGTGTGTGTGTGTGTGTGTGTGTGTGGGGGGGGGGTGGGCAGGTGCCCTGGGCGGAGAGTGGGAGGGACCGGTTGTTACCAGGCAGAAGAGTATCACTATCATATGCTCCATGTTGCCGCTACAGCCTGCATCAAAAGAGGGAGGAAGATGCGCCCTTCCTGATTGCCGAACTCCTCTCTGAGGCAGCAGTCACGCCCCTTTTCAGAAAGGGAAGACCCTCTCTCTCGGCTCTCTCCCTGGGTTCCTGTTAGTGTGGCTGGCTGAGTCGGGGCTTTCACTGCAACAGCTCCAGTACAGTTGTGCGGAGCAGGAAGAGATCAGTATACTGCAGTCCTGATTACTGCTTCCTGCCCAGCACACTCCAGAGCTCTCCCTGGGGCAGAAAGAAGATCTCAGAGGACAGATGTCAGACTGCTATCTCTACACATGACTCCCGACCTTCTCTGCCTTCCACCCTGTACTATGCGGTCTGTAAACTTGCTCTGCACCTTGCATTGCAGGTTTACTAAAAGAGAAAGTACATTTCTTGAACAGGTTAGGAATTACTGGGATTTCCGAGGTGCTACATAGATGTATTCCATATAACATTTTTTTTTAATAACATATAATGTGTATATGGAATACATCTATGTAGCACCTCAGAAGTCCCAGTATATTCTTAACCTATTAAGAAATCTCATAAACAGCAAGGAATGGAATTGCATAATATAGCCAACTCCAGGAAATAGCCTTTTTCACTTACCTAAGGCTGGCCATACATTATACAATTTTCTTGTTAAATTTTCCTTTAGATTTACCAAAACCAGATAATATGAGGTCAAACCTAAACACTTTCAATTTGTATGCAATCAGATAGGCCCTTGTACAAGTTAAAGGTAAATCTAAAGGAAATTGAACAAGAAAATTGTATAATGTATGGCTAGCCTTATTCAATGTTCCAGCCTTCTCCAGTACTCTCTTCATCCACACAAAGCCTTGACATCATCACATACCATAGAGGGACATTAACTCTGTATAGCAGGGGTGTCAAACTCAAATTCATTGGGAGCCGCATCAGCAATATGGTTGTTCTCAAGGGGCCAGTTGCATATCTAAGACAATGTACAGTAATTCACAAAAGTGAGTACACCCCTCACATTTTTGTAAATATTTTATTATATTTTTTCAAGTGACAACATTGAAGAAATGACACTTTGCTACGATGTAAAGTAGTGAGTGTACAGCTTGTATAACAGTATAAATTTGCTGTCCCCTCAATGAACTGTAGCTCCCCAGTGTCGGCAGCACTCATGCAGCCCCAGACCATGACACTCCCACCACCATGCTTGACTGTGGACAAGACACACTTGTCTTTGTACTCCTCACCTGGTTGCTGCCACACACGCTTGACACCATCTGAGCCAAATAATTTTATCTTGGTCCCATCAGAGCACAGGACATGGTAATTCATGTCCTTAGTCTGCTTGTCTTCAGCAAACTGTTTGTGGGCTTTCTTGTGCATCATCTTTAGAAGAGGCTTCCTTCTGGGACAACATCCATGCAGACCAATTTAATGCAGTGTGTGGCGTATGGTCTGAGTACTGACAGGCTGACCCCCCACCCCTTCAACCTCTGCAGCAATGCTGGCAGCACTCATACGTCTATTTCCCAAAGACAACCTCTGGATATGACACTGAGCATGTGCACTCAACTTCTTTGGTCGACCATGGCAAGGCCTGTTCTGTTAAACTGCTGTATGGTCTTGGCCACTGTGCTGCAGCTCAGTTTCAGGGTCTTGGCAATCTTCTTATAGTCTAGGCCATCTTTATGTAGAGAAACAATTCTTTTTTTAGATCCTCATAGAGTTCTTTGCCATGGGGTGCCATGTTGAACTTCCAGTGATCGGTATGAGAGAGTGAGAGCAATAACACCAAATTTAACACACCTGCTCCCTATTCACACCTGAGACCTTGTAACACTGAGTCACATGACGCCGGGGAGGGAAAATGGCTAATTTGGCCCAATTTGTACATTTTCACAGGGGTGTACTCACTTTTGTGAGATATTGTATCTATTCTTTATCAGATTAAATAACTGCCTCTGCATTTAGTTACAACTGTTTTTTTTTAATTTAAGTAATAATTCAGGAGTGTGAGGTGTGTCAGAGTTCAGGAGTGTGATGTGTACAGAGGGCAGGGTTCGGGAGCTGCGCTACGTACAGAATGCAGAGTTCAAGAGTGCACTATGTAGGGAGCGCAGGGTTCAGGAGTGTGCTGTGTACAGAGTGCAGGGTTCAGGAGTGTGCTGTGTACAGAGTGCAGGGGTGTGTTGTGTAGAGAGTGCAAAGTTTAGTAGTGCATTATGCCCAGAGTGCAGGGTTCATAAGTACGTTCCTTACAGAGTGCAGGGTTCAGGGTTGCACTGTGGACAGAGTGAAAGGTTCAGGGTTGCGCTGTGTACAGAGTGTAGGGTTCAGGTTTGTGCTACAGAGTGCAGGGCTCAAAGGTGCGCTACACACAGAGTGCAGAGCTCAGGGTTGCGCTGTGTACAGAGTGCAGAGCTGCGCTGTGTACAGAGTGCAGGGTTGCACTGTGTACAGAGCGCAGGGTTCAGGCTTGTGCTGTGTACAGAGTGCAGGGTTCAGAGGTGCGCTACACAGAGTGCAGAGCTCAGGGTTGCGCTGTGTACAGAGTGCAGGGTTGCGCTGTATACAGAGTGCAGGGTTCAGGCTTGCGCTGTGTACAGAGTGCAGGGTTCAGAGGTGCGCTACACATAGAGTGCAGAGTTCAGGGTTGCGCTGTGTACAGAGTGCAGGGTTCAGGGTTTCGCTGTCTACAGAGTGCAGGGTTCAGAGGCGTGCTACAGACAGAGTGCAGGGTTCAGGGTTGCGCTGTGTGCAGGGTTCAGAGGCGTGCTACAGACAGAGTGCAGGGTTCAGGGTTGCACTGTGGACAGAGTGAGGGGTTCAGGGTTGCGCTGTGTACAGAGTGTAGGGTTCAGGCTTGTGCTACAGAGTGCAGGGCTCAAAGGTGCGCTACACACAGAGTGCAGAGCTCAGGGTTGCTCTGTGTACAGAGTGCAGAGCTGCGCTGTGTACAGAGTGCAGGGTTGCACTGTGTACAGAGCGCAGGGTTCAGGCTTGCGCTGTGTAGAGTGCAGGGTTCAGAGGTGCGCTACACACAGAGTGCAGGGTTCATAAGTACGTTCCTTACAGAGTGCAGGGTTCAGGGTTGCACTGTGGACAGAGTGAAAGGTTCAGGGTTGCGCTGTGTACAGAGTGTAGGGTTCAGGGTTGTGCTACAGAGTGCAGGGCTCAAAGGTGCGCTACACACAGAGTGCAGAGCTCAGGGTTGCGCTGTGTACAGAGTGCAGAGCTGCGCTGTGTACAGAGTGCAGGGTTGCACTGTGTACAGAGCGCAGGGTTCAGGCTTGTGCTGTGTACAGAGTGCAGGGTTCAGAGGTGCGCTACACACAGAGTGCAGAGTTCAGGGTTGCGCTGTGTACAGAGTGCAGGGTTCAGGGTTTCGCTGTCTACAGAGTGCAGGGTTCAGAGGCGTGCTACAGACAGAGTGCAGGGTTCAGGGTTGCACTGTGTGCAGGGTTCAGAGGCGTGCTACAGACAGAGTGCAGGGTTCAGGGTTGCACTGTGGACAGAGTGAGGGGTTCAGGGTTGCGCTGTGTACAGAGTGTAGGGTTCAGGCTTGTGCTACAGAGTGCAGGGCTCAAAGGTGCGCTACACACAGAGTGCAGAGCTCAGGGTTGCTCTGTGTACAGAGTGCAGAGCTGCGCTGTGTACAGAGTGCAGGGTTGCACTGTGTACAGAGCGCAGGGTTCAGGCTTGCGCTGTGTAGAGTGCAGGGTTCAGAGGTGCGCTACACACAGAGTGCAGAGTTCAGGGTTGCGCTGTGTACAGAGTGCAGGGTTCAGGAGTGTGCCGTGTGCAGAGTGCAGGGGTGTGTTGTGTAGAGAGTGCAAAGTTTAGTAGTGCATTATGCCCAGAGTGCAGGGTTCAAGAGTACGTTCCTTGCAGGGTTCTGGAGCTGCGCTACGTACAGAATGCAGAGTTCAAGAGTGCACTACGTAGGGAGCGCAGGGTTCAGGGTTGCGCTGTGTACAGAGTGTAGGGTTCAGGGTTGTGCTACAGAGTGCAGGGCTCAAAGGTGCGCTACACACAGAGTGCAGAGCTCAGGGTTGTGCTGTGTACAGAGTGCAGAGCTGCGCTGTGTACAGAGTGCAGGGTTGCACTGTGTACAGAGTGCAGAGTTCAGGGTTGCACTGTGTACAGAGTGCAGGGTTGCGCTGTGTACAGAATGCAGGGTTCAGAGGCGTGCTACAGACAGAGTGCAAGGGTCAGGGGTGCGCTACACAGAGTGCAGAGTTCAGGAGTTGCGCTACATACAGAGTGCAGGGTTCAAAATTGCCCTGTGTACAGAGTGCAGGATTCATGGGTGAGCTACATGCAGGGCTCAGGGGGGTTCAGCTCACAGCACCAATTAACGCTCCTCCACTACCAGATCCCCCACTCCCTAACTACTGCCCTGCCACTCACCACTGACAGACCCCCCCAATAGCAGACCACCACCCACCCAACTACCAAACCACCACCCTCTGTGAAATCCGTGGGGATAAGCACTCAACTTTTGGCATTCAAGTGGTTCATCCAGCCTGTGTGTCCTCGTTCCAGCCTGTGCCTGCCTGCCCAACAGACCACTCGGCATGTAAGGAGTTAATTTTTGTAAGCTGCCAATTTGGCTACAGCATCTCTGTGCTCGGCTCATATAGCCTGAAATCGGCGCATGCGCAGTAACAGGATCGGGACTCGCCGAGACCATAGCTGTCACTGTAGTGACACAGTAACACAGAAGTTAATGTGTTTACAAGTGATGGCAGAAAGAGCACCCACTGTCAGAATACAATGTTCCATCAGGGCAGGGGAATTCCTGTATCCAAATGGCTTGTGTAGATACAAGAACCTGTCAGCTAGCAATCTGAACAAAAAAAACCCCCAAAAACCTGTGCACATGTACCAACTTAACCACTTCAGCCCTGGAAGGTTTTACCCCCTTAATGACCAGGCCACAGCATTACTTTAACTGATAACTGCATGGTCGTGCAACGTTGTACCCAAATAAAATTGATGTCCTTTTTTCCCCACAAATAGAGCTTTCTTTTGGTGGTATTTGATCACCTTTGCGGTTTTATTTTTTGTGCTATAAACAAAAAAAGAATGACAATCTTGTAAAAAATCAAATTTCTTCATCAATTTAGGCCAATATGTATTCTGCTACATATTTTTGGTAAAAAATCCCAACAAGCGTATATTGATTGGTTTGTGCAAAAGTTATAGCATCTACAAAATAGGGGATGATAGGTTTATGCCATTTTTTTGGCGATCTGTGATTTTTAGCAGGATTGCAGCAGGCAGATCGGACGCCTGACATTTTTGGGAACCAGTGACATTATTTTAGTAATCAGTGCTAAAAACAATGCACTGGTGTACTGACACTGGCAAGGAAGGGGTTAACATCAGGGGCGATCAAGGGGTTAAATGTGTTCCTTGCAGGTGTTTTCTAACTGACAGGGAACAAGCTGACAGGAGGTGAGGGATAACTTAACATTCTGCTGTTTCTTTACTGTCCAATCTGAGCGAGGATCTTTATGGCAGGATTGTGGGTATTATTTTATGGAATGTGTCCCTCGCACTGCCAAATGAGTGCACACAAAGTGGAAACTCCAGCAGGACTCTTTAGGTCCTGGTAGGCATTGGGGGCACCCATATACCCAGCGTGACGGGGCGTATGAGGAGCATGAACAGAGGAGGAAAATAGAAAAATACAGCAAGAGCATGTAAATCCAATTATACTGTAATGCCCCGTACACATGGTCGGATTTTCCGACGGAAAATGTGTGATAGGACCTTGTTGTCGGAAATTCCGACCTTGTGTGGGCTCCATCGGACATTTTCCATCGGATTTTCGGACACACAAAGTTTGAGAGCAGGCTATAAAATTTTCCGACAACAAAATCCGTTGTCGGAAATTCCGATCGTGTGTACACAAATCCGACGGACAAAGTGCCACGCATGCTCAGAATAAATAAAGAGATGAAAGCTATTGGCCACTGCCCCGTTTATAGTCCCGACGTACGTGTTTTACGTCACCGCGTTCAGAATGATCGGATTTTCCGACAACTTTGTGTGACCGTGTGTATGCAAGACAAGTTTGAGCCAACATCCGTCTGAAAAAATCCATGGATTTTGTTGTCGGAATGTCCGAACAAAGTCCGACCGTGTGTACGGGGCATAAGTCTCTCATTTTCATTTTACAAAAAAAAAATGGCTGTAATATTACTTGAAAGTGGAACTACACTGCATCTGAGCACCACAAATCCAAAACGCTATTTAATTAATTTTTAATATTCAAAACAAACTCCCCTATCCATCCATGTCTCCATGCATTATTTTGTTGAGAAATCACATTGAACCCCCCCCCCCCCTCTAGCATTTCTGGATGTGGCCATCTTGAGTAAGGGCAGATGATTTATGTAGCATGTATTTCCTGGAATCCACCTGCTCTTAGTTTAGGCATGCAAGCAGGAGGGGGTGTGCTTAGTTGAGAAAGCCCTTCCTCCCCTCCTGAAGGTTCCTGGGATGTATGACATCATTTGCCTAGGCATAGAAACCGGGAAGTAACTGAAGAAATGGAAAAAAAAAAGTTTAGAACAAGCGAATATGATATACTTTCCTATCTAATTACTAATGCTAACAGCATAAGGATTAAAAATAGCCAATGTTGATTGAGAGAGTGAAGTTCCGCTTTGAACATCTAAACTACTCCAACATCAGAAACTATAGGAAAGATTTAAACGAGAAAAGTCATTGATAACTTTTGCCGTGTACAAGAAAAAAAATCTTTTCATTTCAGTTACCAAACCATAAATGATAAGAGGCACGGTATAAAGTCTTACAGGTTATTGCATTACTATCCCCTATCATTCCAATCCACAGAAAACCAAGATTGATATTATTTGTCAGGTGCACTTGGAACAGAAGAGTAATTGAATTGAAGGCAGAATGGATCAGACATGGTCAAATAAAAAGCAGGAAAACGAATTTGGATAGCCGCGAGGTTGTCAGAGGGAAGATAAATTGAGTTTTTCTCCAGTTTCAACTTTCATTATGGAAGAATTCAGTAACAAGACGTGGAAGCAAGGAAACATCAAGTGACATGGGTGGTATAATGGTGCTGGAGGTAAGAACAGTACAAATGATGATCATCTAATCATGGGTCAGGAACAATGGGGAGGGAGTTTTTTTAGGACTCTTCATGTTACTGCTATGGAGTGTGGAGGATACGCCTCTTGTTCTGTCCCACCTATGTGTATTTTTTTTTGTTGTATTGCAGAGAGATGAGCTTGGGTTCAGTCCCAACCAGGAAGTTAGTCGTCATTGCCGGGCCAATGAGCTGTGGGCAAAGGGCAAAAGATTTCCTGCCCTGCAGCTGATATACACAAAGACACAGGGAATGCTCGTGACATCATTGACCTACTATCGCCATAGTAGGTCAGTGATGTCACAAGAATCCCCACCCCTTTGTATATACATCACCCACAGCTCACTGGCTCAGCTATGTTCGCTAACATCCAGCTTCAGACTAAAACCAAGAACTGTATCTGGTAATTATTATTCTAATGTATTCTGACATCTAGTGGTGGTTTAGGGCCTCTACAACTTGTTTACTTATGTCATTTCATATCTTCCTTTGTCCTCCTTTAGTGCTAGAGAGTGCAGTCCTAAAGCTAGACCCTCCCTGTTTTCCCCATGTTCCCTCATTCAGCGTTAGTTCTTTGCAAAAACAAGGCTAAGGAAAGTCATTGTGCTCTTATATTTCGAAACGCTATAAAAACATCCTCTGTACTACACTTCTCTGATGTAAAATTGTGTTGTAAAACTTGTAAAAAATGTCTGTGTCTTATTAAAGAGCTAAGCCATCTGTGGATGGGTCCAAGTAAGCAGATGACCATAGTGTTTAGAATGACTGGGCCTTTGGAAGTAAGTCAATGGCTGAAGTGGAATTTTAAATAAAACAGAACAGAATAATGCCAGCTTAACTTAGGGCAGTGGCCTCCAAACTGTGGCCCAAGGGCCGGATGCAGCCCTTTGTTTGCTTTTATCTGGCCCTTGAGGTGCTATTCCTCTCACTGACACCAACAATGGGCACTATTTCTCCCACTAATACCAAAGATGGGCCATTGGTACTCCCACTGGGCAAAATCTGCCCCCCCCCCCCCCCAAAGTCTGAAGGACAGTAAACTAGCTCTTTGTTTAGAAAATTTGGAGACTCCTGTCTTAGGGTAACAACAGCAACTGGACCAGATTTACATACCTGTCAACCTACCCTCCCCCAGTGGTTTGGCCATAGATATCAAATTATCATCATATCTGGCCAAAACAAACTAGCTTAACAATCTTGGGTATATTACTTGCTATAGTACTAGAGAATTTGACGAAGCATACCTTAGACAGAACTTTGCGGCATTAATGCTATGCTAGTAACTTCCAGAGAAGCCTCCTGTAAATATACAATCTCGTCTATCCCAGGCCCCTTGACACCGATTTGCCAAAATCTGGACTTCCCACCAGGTATGTCTGCCCCCTTTCTCCTAGATGTCTGGCCATATCCCTCTATCAGCGCAGAACAATTTTTTCATAGAGGCCGTCCTCTCACTTTGCAATCGCTTTCTTCCCAGATGACAAATAAGTCATTCCTATTTTGGTCTTATACCCAAATTCGACATTTTCTTGACAGATCCCAACCCGGAACCAACTGTTCCCGACGGCTTACACCATTCGAGTCAATATATTAAGACAAGAACCCCAAAGACACCTAATCTCTGACATATATGTTATGTTCTTTGCCGATCATGACTCTAAATCTAATACAGCAAGCCGCAGGTGGGAACAAGTCCTATTATCCTTAGATCTCTCCAAACCTGAGTGGGAAAATATCTACGCATATATTCACAAGGGGACAGTAAACATCCCCATGCAAGAAAACGGATTAAATTTTTTTTCCAGATGGTATACTCCCCTTAAGCTACATAAGATCTCACCTACAATCTCCCCCTAGTGCTGGCGTGGTGAAGAGTTGGGATAGCGTTTGCACATCCGGAGGTACTGCCCTCAAATCCAACCATTCTGGACAGAAGATCACGGTCTCACAAATCAATTCACTACTTTCACTTTAGAGTACTCACCGGCACAATTTCTGCTGCACCACTCCACAATGCCAAAAAAGACATACCTACACTCTTTAGCCATGCATCTTGTGATCGTGGCCAGGTTATGCATCCCAGCTCGATGGCGTTCGTAGGATCCCCCGACCATTGCAGACTGGTTTTAACAAATCACAAAAATAACAGAAATGGAGGAACTTGTCTATCCATGGAAATTACCCCCTCTAAATTATTGGACACATTGTCCTGTTGGACACATTTCATCATGACAGATGAATACAAGAGGCACCTAGCATAGCTGTCCACTCACACCTTGGGCGAGAGAGATGGGAATTAGTGCCCCCCTTTCTTACCCTTACCTTCAAAGGCCACTTATAACACCCACACCCCCATATCAACCCCCATTTCCTCACTAGTACCGCTGTCCCTTTTTTATCCTTACATCTCCCCTCCTACGTGATCAATCTAAACCTACAAAGGAGCCACAAGTGTCTTACCTTAGGCCCAAAGTCCCCCATCTACCAAAAGTCTGATATGTATGCTACACTATGGGCCTTGGAATAAGGGACTTCTCTTTATATTTCACTTTATTTTATTTTGTTTTGGCTTACTTGCTATACTCAGCCTGTTCAATGCCTTTGAACAGGATTACCAGATGTACGACAATAGTACCATTGTGTGTGTCATACTACACTTTACAAATACGTTAGCGGGATTCTGTTTACTGATCATTGTTATTACAGCGGCTGCATCCGCAACTATGTCTATTGCTGTATACCTTCTCTTAAAATTCAAAAAAAAATCGATTGGAAAAAAAAAAGACAGCACTTTGGGGGACACCTTGGTAGTGAAATGTCATTAGCACAATGAATGCTCAGATGGCACCAAACCACATCTTCTGTAATTAATCAAAACAGGGCTCCTATCTGGGCTTTTGATGTGTTGTATTGGTGATGTTCCACTATTGAAGGTTTGTACTAGTGTCTCTATCCGCTTTGTCACTTGGTTTGTAGGCAACGTCATGTCTTAGGAGAGCGCCTTGCTTTCCTATACATTCTTTAGCCTAGGTTCACACTGTAGCGATGCATCGCATCCCTCCCGCAGGCAGTTCACGCTGCCCTCTGTGAACCGCTGCAGGTGTCAATACAATGTTAATGACACCCCCAGATCGGTTCACAAATTGCAATGCGAACTGTGGAGTCGGACAGGAATCAGATCGCATAGGTGAGAACACCCATGCAATCCGATTCCAGTGCGGGGAAAAAAAAGTCCCTGCACCTTTTTTTCTGCAAACCCAATGCGAGTTCAGCCAAAGAACTGTATGGCTGAACTCGCATCGCACAGACATCGCATGTGATCAGCATCAGCGGCACATGCCATGTCTGAGATCGCTATAGTGTGAACCTGGGCTTAGGATCCACAGTGCATCCTGTATTTTATGATTAGCTAGTAAAATGCAGGCGCAGAGTGGAGTCAACACTGGGGTGTCCTGTAAATAGCGGTATGCACTCTCTACTATATGCAGGCTCCTTAATGGATAAAAAAAAAATAGCAAAGTGATAACACAACACAGATAAGCAAGAAAACTTTATTATGAAAATAATATTAAACTTTGAACATTATCATCCAAATACACCCTTTGTTTCTGTGCCTGCACGACAGACAGCAAGCACGAAGACAAATTAAAGAGAGCTAATGGGAAATGAAAGAACAGTATAAATGGCATGAAAACACAAAGCTCCATTTACTTAGCCCTGAAGGTCTCTTTTAATGAGTCACGTATCAGATATCCCTACAAATCATTATGGATACTTTGGGAATTTCTAAAAGCAGAACTGTGAAAATACATTCCAAATTTACTTGTAGATAATCAGAAAATAAGTAGGTTTCAGTCAAGTTGCATAGTTTATTTTTTAGAAAACTGTAATACAATAGGCGAAACGTTCATAATACGTTTATAAGACAAATATAGGACAAGAGCATCTGGCACATACGCAGAATATAGGAAAGTACCATTTTACTTGTTCAGTGAAGAGCTGGCTACTTTTAGATCATAAGAAAAACACCTGGATGTCACATGGTAAAAATGTAATCATACCATAATAGGGCACTATGGGAGAAAAAGCTGAAACAGCAGTCATGATAGTGCAGAAGTATTATACAGGATGTCATGTCAGTTTTATCTATTCTTTGTAGTAAGTGAAGTGAAATTAAAGAAACGCTGTTCCTTTGAGAGAGTTGCATCAACGGCAAGCCATATAGAGGCTATCCACATTGTACATTTACTCATATATTTGGGATATTGCTGGATATTTCCTCATGCTTTGCCAATCCTCATTAATGTGGTCATGGGGGCAACCCCCTCCCCCCTTCTGAGTCTGTGTGATGATATAGCTAGCATTTCCGTCTAAGCATTTGACTTTTTAAAGGTCAATTTACTATTGTCAAATACTGACTCACAAAAGACTCAGATATTGTTGAACATTTTAGTGAGGCTTGTTGGTCATGCAGTGCAAGGCTATTATTATGCTGCTATGTTAGCAGTCTTGTTGTAATTAATAAACAATGACAGAAGGGCTGAAAGAGTTAGATTTCCCGGAGGAGCTGCTACCCTGGCTTCCCCCACCTAACCAAAACCTAGGCATTGTAAGATGCAAAATTACAGTTAGAACCTTCAAATTTGAATCTTGTGGATTCCCAAAGAGAAGAACAGTTGATATTACTAATGTGTTAAAGGGCTCATTTACACTTGTTTCGGCTTCAACACACATTAACGGCTAGTCTACACTTGCTTCAAAACCAGGCTTCGGACAGGGTTTTTTAAAGCTCTCTGAACGCCAGTCAAAGTTCCTGTCACTAAATAAAATAGCTAGCTGACAGTCCTGTTTACATCTTCCTTTTGCTTTGCTTCAAAAATGATACCCCATATAGCTTCAGTGGTGCTTCAAAGCATCTTCAAAGCCTCCATAGAAGTCTATGGAAAAGCTCACTTGACTGAAGCCCCACTGAAGCCTCATCGAAGCCCCACCAAAGGCTCATCAAAGCCCCACCAAAGGCTCATTGAAGCCCCACCAAAGCCTCATCGAAGCCCCATCAAAACCTCATCAAAGTACGAAGCAAAAGTAAGGTGTACAGGACTGTAAGCTAACCATTTTATTTAGTCACAGGTTCTTTGACTGGTGTTCCGAGAGGTTTAGCAAAAGAGTGTTTGGAAGCAAGTGTAAACTAGCCCTAAAGGTAAAAATACTTACCTTAGTTCCAATGGTCCGATGCTTGCAAAGTCCCTCGCTGGCATCTTTTCCCAAGCTTCTTCTAGGTACAGGTCTTGACTGGTTGGTGTGGGATGATGACGCCCCCGCACATGCGAAGGAGTGGCATCCTGGCTCACAGGCAGTGTGCCGGAATTTAAACTGACCTTTGCATGCACAGGATGACTTCATTACCCTCCCAGCTAATCAAGAGGTCAAAAACCCAGCACTCGGAAGTAGCCAGGGAGAAGACGACAGTGGGCGACGAGGGATGTAACCACTGCATCAATGGAAGGTGGAGTATTTTTGAAACTTTAGTCCGGTACAATGCATGAAGTTTAGTGTGTCTTGGTAGGAGAAAAAATATAATTAAAGCAGATCTTCACGCTCCCTTCTCCTATTCACTTGCCCAGCAGATCCAGTGTTGTCCTACTGAGATCTGCTTCTTTACTGGCCCCATCTTCTTTTGCAACGTCATCAGTAACCCAGATGCTTCCTGTAGAAGGACTTTGCTTCCTGGGATATATGACGTACATATACCAGGAAGCGGAGTGGACAAAGTGCACGTCGTTCGCCTAAGCAAATAACATGCATGGAGGTGCGGGCCAATGCTTTGTTAAAAAAAAACGAAACGAAATAAAGGACAAAAAAAAGAATGCCCGATTTCTGCAGTGGAGGGGAGGGGAGTGGATGGGAACATGCAACATGCCCTGGAGGGTGAAGATCTCCTTTAAAACAGCACTTTATAAGGGCCAGGTCACATGGGTGATTGTTTAACTGGTGACAGCAACAGCATCTCAAAAATTCAACTTAGGGGGAACTAAATCCATCTATTTAACCCAAAACACATTAATTCAAGGCCTGTTATGAATGAATACTGTTACAGCTGCATATGCTCTCAACCAAACTGTCAAGCCATCAAATGGCTGGTGTCATAACTGATCAAACTTTCAGCACCATGGGAACTGAAGATCAAACACAGAGTGACATGGCAGCTTCCTGGACTGTAAAGGATAGGAGTGTTTAGATCTGCTTTAAATTATCCAGTGGAGTGTTGCTTTCCCACTTCCAAACCAGCAATACATTGTCTTCTGATGCTTCCCTGCTATTAATTAAATTGTAGTATTGTTTGGTCAGTGAAGTAACTTTCATTCGTGACAAAGAAAGTCAAATTTCAGTGACTTTAAGGCTTGCAAAGTCCTCGGTGACACTATTACCCACCATGTGACACGTCCTTAATTCAGGATCAGTACAAACCAAGGAGCCACATGGCAACGTGACTAATTTGTAACAATTCTAATTTTTCTTGAGCTGTCTCTTCTGCTGTTGATAAAAGTACAGGAAGCCCTAATTCCTTATGTGTGCCATGTCCAAGTTCTACAGTCTTGTGTTCTGGGCCATACGTGGGGAAGAAATTAAAGTGGTATTACATTTGATGGCTGCATTCGTTTTCTTTTATAGGCTTTCCCCCCCTCTGTTTTCACCTGGTGATTTGGCCAGTAAGACAACTCCTGTATTAGAGCGCCCTAACTCAGGATGAAGGAGCACAGGGGCACATTTGGACAGCAGCACTGTCAGCTACTAGCAGATGTAGATGCGCTAACAAACTGCAGCCAAACTCCAGCTAATACTGTATAAGCAGTTACAGCAAATCATGTAAAACAACACACTTACTGGCTCAATAAAAATAGAAGACAGAAGCCTAAAAAAGAAAACGAATACAGTCAGCCACCACCTCTAAGAACTGGTAAGCTGCAATATAATAAATGTTTTGCTTTTGGGTTTAATACCGCTTTAAGCATTAGCTACTCTGCTTAGGCCTAATCCTTTATTTCTTGGGTGCACTGAATTATTACATCAGCCAGGAATAAATGTGATTCACTGTAAGTCCTCAGGGATGCCCTGTCCTCACTCTTGTCCTTTACTTTACAGGTGAGTCAGGGTAAGTAGAAGAGCCAAGATAAGTTTTGTAGCCTATCAGTATTATGTTTCTTAAAGCCCTCATTCATCAAATTAGCACTTTATGGGACTCACAGTGTTTTAAGTACAAAATAATAAAAATGGTTGCTTATAAGAAAAACCTTATTAAAAACTCCTTAAAGGGGTTGTAAACCCTTGCGTTTTTTTCTCCTTACTGCATCCTATGCAGTAGGGTGAAAAAACACCTGGCAGTGACCAGCCCCCCGTTTTACTTACCTGAGCCCTGGAACTTCACCCGGCGGGGACACGCTGTCCCTCTGCCCGGGAGTTCTCGGCTCTTGACTGGATAGATTGATAGCAGCACAGCAGCACAGCCATTGGCTCCCGCTGCTGTCAATCAAATCCAATTACGCGGGCGCTGGGGCCGAGTCATACATTTGGTGACTATGGACGAATGATGGACTCAGGAGCGCGCACGCAAGGTAACCCCCCGGAAGAGTGCTTCTCCTAGGGGGTTATCTGATGTGGGGAGGAGCCGCGAGAGCCACCGAGGGGACCCCAAAAGACGGTGTTCGGGGCCACTCTGTACAAAATGAGCTGCACAGTGGAGGTAAGTATGACATGTTTGTTATTTAAAAAAACAAAAAAAAAAATCGAAGCTTTACAATCACTTTAATTCTAATAAGAAAATCGGTACTTGAGTGGGTAGCCTAAGGCATCAAAATTGGTTAACTTACTTAAACATTTAAAAGACAACGCCTTCCAAAACTGATAATCCAGTTTGTGCCGGTGCTAATCAACTGAATTACATGCAACCTTATCTATCTTGGGAACATCAGAATTCCAAATGCCAGCCATAGACGGTTCAAATCTCGGCCAGTTCAGCAGGAAACGGCCGAGATTCGAACCATGTATAGGTAGGCTGAATGTGCCCAAATTGTTCAATCAACTTGGGTACAACCAGCCTGCCAAATTTTACATGCGATTACTGCTAGCAGCTGTTATAGCCGCTAACAAAAACCACTGTGTTATCACGGCGGGGGGGTGGCATCCCCAGCCCCCCCTGGGAGAACACAATGACTCAGCGGGAGGGAATCTCCTATCAACACTGTGTTGATGGGGGAATCAAACAAACTTCATTCCTGCAACCTGTGGTTGCAGAAAAGAAAGTCACTTAGTCTTTGGCTGGCCTTACTCTGCCCTTTTGTTATAATCATCTCCCCCTCATTAATGCCTAATATTGTAAGCAGAATGCAGTTGCAGACATGTAAACCATCATATAGCTTTGTTACAGGGCAACCTTTCTTTTTTTTTTTTACATGGAGGAACCCTTAAAATAACTTTCAGGTCTACAGGAACCCCTTATAATTCCTGCTATATCAACAACTAATGGTACATTAGTGTGGTTGTCAATAAGCAGAATGCCTCTTACATTGGTGATCAGTGGCAGGAATGTCCCCTCATACAAATGGCTAAAAACATAATTGGCGTTAGAGGTTACATATCTCTGAGGTAAAACTGCTCATTGCTCAAGGAACCCCTGGCAACCTTTGGAGGAAACCTGGGGTTCCACGGAACCCTGACTGACAAAGCCTGTTCTAGAGGATATGACACAAACAACTGCAAGGGGATCTTGTCATTGAACTGTTCAAGAAGAGACCAACAAGTAATCCAATTCACCAAAACAGAATTATCAGAAGTAGGTGGAACTAGCATAGCAGGCTTCTAAGCACTAGAGTATAACTAAAAGGCAAATCTTTTTTTTAGTTTTGGATACAGTGGAGAGATATTCAACCTGTCAGGGAGATTCAACCTCTCTATTTGTCCTGTTTACTGTTGTCATCGAAAACGAAAGTAAATGGAAAATGACAAATTTTGGGTTGTCCCAAGAGCAGTAATAGAGGGTATATCTTCCAGTGAGGGCACTCGTTCTGCTGACTCTAGTGGAAACCAGGGATTCCTTCACTTTGGAGGGATTTCCACTCACTTCCTGTTTTAGCTATGAGACAGGAAATTAAAACAGGACACAGATGAGGACACAGATGGCAAAAAAAACCTGTCAGGGGCTATAACCTTTATAACCTACCCTTACTCTATCCAAAATGAAAAAAAAAAAGTTTTGCCTGTAGTTCTACTGGCTCTATACTGTCAGATTTTGTCAGCTTTAACTTCAAACATATATTAACAAAAAACATTAACTAGGTAAAAGTAGTATTTTCCCCATGAAATTCTTCATCATGTCAGACAAACATGTCAGTTTGATTCACTGATACAACATGCTGACACACATGGCTGAACCTTAGGAAGAAGAGATCGATACAGGTCATAAACCCCCATTATCACATCTCATTATAGGCACTTGCTCTTTCAGTAGCAGTCCATGCTCTACAGATTTAGACTGATGACATTAAATAGGATGACTAAGCAGACAGTACTAGGGTTGACAGGGAGATGAGATCTATCGACGATTTCTTCTGGAAGATGTCGAGCTCTTGAACGGATTAAAGTCATCCTACGGAGAAGACAGAAAAAACAAATATACAGTTAGGTCTATATATATTTGGACACAGGCACACTTTTCATACTCTTGACTCTGTATGCCACCAGAGTAAAAATTTAAATAGAACAATCCAAATGAATTTGAAGTGCAGACTTTCAGCTTTAATTCAAAGGGCTGAAAATAAATATCAAGTACAAATTTTAGCAACTGCAACCATTTTTATACACAGTCCCCCTCCTCTGGGGCTCAAATGTAATTGGACAAATGAATATACCGTATTTATCGGCATATAACACACACTTTTTTTTACCCTGAAAATAGAGGGTAACATAGAGAAGAAGCATTCTCTAAGACCTGGCAATTATGGTCAATGTTTATATACTCGGCGGCAGGTCAATCTTTGCGAGGCTCAGACGCCACCCAGTGAGTGAGCGGGTGTACTAGATGGGAAGTCAAGATCCCATGAGTAGAGACATAACACCTTAGGTACACGGACGTTTTAGTCCTACATGTTCGCGAGACCCACCCCCACCCTCCCCCCCCACCCCACATTTTCTCCATACTAACACCTCTTTCTCCTATACTTTCCTTTCGCTACCTTCCTTTCCATTCTGTTCTAGCTTTCTTTTCTTTATTCTCCTTGTTGATCTCAAATAAATAAAGAAAATAGAGGACGGGCGCAATGGGAGTCAGCAATGTTAGATGATACTGGGTTACCAGATCCCACAGTTAAACACACCACAGACTTATAAGTTTTATTGTACTATCATGGAATAACAGGCTAGAGGTTGTTATATTACAAAGAGATATGCAAGAATGTTTTATCACTATACTGTATCTTGTGTGTATCTGACGCATGTTATCTGACGCATGTATTTCTGTATACCTGCTGGCCCATGTGGGCCGTGTTCTCCACTTAAATAAACAATTTAAAAAAAAAAAGAAAAGAAAATAGAGGGTAAATCGTGCCTGCGTGTTATACACTGATATCGTTTTTTTTTACCAACAGGGGGCTGGGATCGGGCAGTCTGCCCCGGGTGCCACCTATTGGGAGGGTGTCAGGCCGGCCGCCCCGCCTCTGCTGACCGTGGAACAGCTCTGCCAGTAAACTCTAAAGTTCAGAAAACATTACTGCAGTGCCAGCCCTTTGTGATACACCGCTCCTCCTGTGTAACTCAATGTAAATCGAACCCTCTAAATCCCTTAACGCCGCTCGTTGTGGCTGCTCTCCTCCTTCCTCTCCGCCTCCTCCTCATGTGTAGCTTTTGATTGGTCACGTGACCATCAATGAAAGAGAGGAAAGCAGTCACATGACCGGGTCCACAAGAGAGAGAGGCGTTAATGGAGGTATTTAGAAGCTTTGATTTACAATGAGGAGCGGTGTATGAGAAGGGGCAGGGGGTCTGTGTACTATGCAGGGGGTTTGTGTATTATGCAGGGGGTCCGTGTACTATCCTGAAACTTCCCTCTTAAAGTTAAGGTGCGTGTTATAAGCTGATAAATACGGTAATTATAAAAAAAAGGTTCATTTTTAATATTTTGTTGAGAATCCTTTACTGGTAATGACTGCCTGTAGTCTGGAACCCATGGACATTGCCAAAGACTGGGTTTCCTCCTTTCTGATGCTTCGCCAGGCTCTAACTGCAGCTGTCCTCAGTTGTTCTATGTTTGTGGGTCTTTCTGCCTTTAGCTTTGGCTTCAGCAAGTGAAATGCATGCTCAATTGGGTTGAGATCAGGGAAGAAGATTCCACTTTTCCTTCAAAAGTTCCTGGGTTGCTTTTTTTTT
The DNA here is from genome assembly GCA_037952835.1 of Lithobates septentrionalis. Taxonomy (NCBI): domain Eukaryota; kingdom Metazoa; phylum Chordata; class Amphibia; order Anura; family Ranidae; genus Lithobates; species Lithobates septentrionalis. The sequence goes on along the minus strand of JBBDGP010001162.1, from coordinate 1,178,649 downwards.
TTTTTTTTGCAGTGTGTTTTGGATCATTGCCCACCTGTACTGTGAAGTGCCGTCCAATCAACTTTGCTGCATTTGGCTAAATCTGGGCTGACATATCTCTAAACACTGCAGAATTCATCCGGCTGCTTCTGTCACATCATCAATAAACACAAATAACCCAGTTCCACTGGAAGCCATGCATGTCCATGCCATCACACTGCCTCCACCATGTTTTACACATGACATTGTGTGCTTTTGATCATGAGCTGTTCTATGTTTTCTCCACGCTTTTTTCTTCCAGTCATTCTGGTACAGATTAATCTTTCATCTGTCCAAAGAATGCTTTTCCAGAACTGGTCTGGCTTTTTTAGATGTTTTTTGGCAAAGTCTAATCTGATTTTTCTATTCTTCAGGCTTGTAAATGGTTTGCACTTTGTGGTGAACCCTCTGTATTTGCTCTTGTGAAGTCTTCTCTTAATTGTAGACTTTGACAATGATACGCCCACCTCCTGGAGTGTGTCCTTCACTTGTCTGGATGCTGTGAATGGGTTTTTCTTTGCCATAGAGAGGATCCTGCGATCACCCACCACTGTTGTCTTCCGTGGACATCCAGGCCTTTATATGTTGCTGAGCTCACCAGTGCGTTCTTCTTTCTTCAGAATGTACCAAACTGTTGATTTGGTCTCTCCAAATGTTGATGCTATCTCTCTGATGGATTTGTTTTGTTTTTGAAGCCTTACAAGAACTTGTTTCACTTGCAGGGACAGCTCCTTTGAACGCATAATGTAGGTTCACAGCAATAGATTCCAAATGCAAATACCACACTTAGAATCAACTCCAGACCTTTTACCTGCTTATGTAATGAAAAAAATAACAAAGGAGTAGCCCACACCTGGCAATGAAACAGCTTTTGATTCAATTGTCCAATTACTTCTTCTATTAAAACGGGGATGGCTATTCTTAAAAGCTGTAATTTCTAAACCCTTCCTCCAATTTGGATGTACATACCCTCAAATTAAAACTGAGAGTGTGCACTTTCAGCCCTTATCCATTATATAACTATAGCTTGAATATGTTTTGGTAAATACCTGAAAAAAACTAAAATTGTGCCTGTATCCAAAAATATATAGACCCTACTATATATATATATATATATATATATATATATATATATATATATATAGTTTAGCCCAGGAACAAGTACAATTGCAATAATACTTTTTTTTATAAGACAAAAACTGTAAATGAATACATATCCAGTCAGAATATGTTTAGGGTGCACATTATCAATAATGCAATGTGTACCTGACTTTTTTTTTTTTATCTATAGGTTTACATGCCTGACTTTTCATATTTTGATGAGAACATTTCATTTATATATTTTTATGTTGTCTGCGTTCTGCTGCTGCAAGCAAAGCAAACAGAATATTGGCATGCATTAAAAAGGGGATCAACTCCAGAGATAAAACGATAATTCTCCTGCTCTACAAGACTCTGGTCCGGCCTCACCTAGAGTATGCTGTCCAGTTTTGGGCACCAGTCCCCAGGAAGGATGTACTGGAAATGGAGAGAGTACAAAGAAGGGCAACAAAGCTAATAAAGGGTCTGGAGGATATTAGTTATGAGGAAAGGTTGCAAGCACTGAACTTATTCTCTCTGGAGAAGAGACGCTTGAGAGGGGATATGATTTCAACTTACAAATACCGTACTGGTGACCCCACAATAGGGATAAAACTTTTTCGCGGAAGGGAGTTTAACAAGACTCATGGCCACTCATTAAAATTAGAAGAAAAGAGGTTTAACCTTAAACTACGTAGAGGGTTCTTTACTGTAAGAGTGACAAGGATGTGGAATTCCCTTCCACAGTCGGTGGTCTCAGCGGGGAGCATCGATAGTTTCAAGAAACTATTAGATAAGCACCTGAACGACCACAACATACAGGGATATACAATGTAATACTAACATATAATCACACACATAGGTTGGACTTGTGTCTTTTTTTTACCTCACTTACTATGTAACTATAATGGCTGTCCAGTTCTGGGCACCAGTCCTCAGGAAGGATGTGCTGGAACTGGAGAGAGTCCAAAGAAGGGCAACAAAACTAATAAAGGGAATGGAGGACCTTAGTTATGAGGAAAGGTTATGAGCACTGAACTTATTTTCTCTGGAGAAGACAGAGAAAATTGAGCACTGTTCCTGATATTTTTTTTATTTGCACTAACATACAATTTTTCAGGACAAGCTTTCGGGGTATGTCCCCTTCTTCAACATCCAAGCAGTACTGATTCACAAATTTTTAAGCAGAATGTTAAAAAAAACAAAAAACACATCTCTGAGGGAAAGGAGAGAGAAAAAAAAGAGAAAAGAGAAAAACAAACACATACAAATCAATGATAATAAAGATAGCAGCAGAGTTAGTGAGATAAGAAAGAGGGAGAGCTAAAGAATGGAGGGGGGGAGGGGATGATAGTCACAGAGGGGGTCGTAAAACTTTAGTGGAATGCGTAAGGAAACCAATATCTAAATTCAGGCTATTAGTTTTAGTGTCAAAAAGAATTATCATTCTTAGTTCAAACGTTTTCCTTTCCTGGATAGTTCTGAAATTCCCTTTAAGGCTCCATTCACACTAGCGCGTTTTTTGATGCATTTTGCAGAAATGCATGGGAATTTTTTTAACATGGGTTCCTATGGAACATGTTCACATCAATGCCTTTTTGTATCTCTGCATTTTTGGAAAGGGTCAGGGACTTTTTTTCATGCAAAATGCAGCGTTTTGCATGTAATAGAATTCAATGGACAAGCATCAAAAACGCAAGTGCAGCGGTATTGCAGCGTTTTATTTTTAAAAAATTTTTTAAGACTGTCAAAAAAACTGTAAAAAAAAACCAAAAAAAAAAAAAACCGCAAAACGCGGCAAAAACGCTGCTCAAAAACGTGGCAAGCATGAAAAAAAAAAACTCCAAAAACGCTCAAAAGCAACATGCATAGGTGTGAATCGAGCCTTAGAACTAAAACATTGAGGTCTTCTATAGTGTGGTCCGGTTGTGAGATGTGATGTTCCACAGGTGTGCATAAACTGTCTTCTTTATGTTCCTTGAGGGTATGTCTGTGCAAATTCATCCTCGCTTGCAACTTCTGTCCTGTTTCACCAACATAAGATCCTTTGCTGCACCTTTTGCATTGGATGAGGTACACAACATTACTGGAGGTACAGCTGTAAGATCCCATGATATTTATTTATTTTATTTATTTCAGGTACTTATATAGCGCCATCAATTTATGCAGCGCTTTAAATATACATTGTACATTCACATCAGTCCCTACCCTCGAGGAGCTCACAATCTAAGGGTCCCTAACTTACATTCATACATACTAGGGACAATTTAGACAGGATCCAATTAACCTACCAGCATGTCTTTGGAGTGTGGGAAGAAACCGGAGTGCCCGGAGGAAACCCACGCAGGCACAGGGAGAACATGCAAACTTCAGGCAGGTAGTGTCGTGGTTGGGATTCGAACCAGCGATCCTTCTTACTGCTAGGCGAAAGTGCTATCCACTACACCACTGTATTGAAGGTCCCATTTGTGTGTGTGACACTTTGGATAGATTGGATAGATTGGTTGCACAGTTTACAGCGTTTTTTATTGCAGGGTTTGCTTCCATTATTTGTGACTTCATAATCAGAGTGAGGTTTCCTGCTGATTAGTTTTTGTCTGAGGTTGGGTGGTTGTCTGAAAGCCAATAATGGGGGTTGTTGGAATATTCATCCTCTGTTATAATGGGTTGTAAATCACCAAGTACTCTGGAGAAGAGACGCTTGAGAGGGGATATGATTTCAACGTACAATCCCCACAATAGGGATAAAACTTTTCTGCGAAAGGGAATTTAACCACTTCACATCCGCGCTATGGCCGAATGTCGGCCACAGCGTGGACCTGAATTCCCGGGAGGCCGTCATATGACAGCCTCCCCTGTGCACGTGCCCTGCGCGCGCCGAGCGCGCTGTGATCACCGAGTCACTGAGACTCGGGTGATCACCGATCTAAGTAAGGGGCCGGTCCCAGCCCCTTACCATGTGATCAGCTGTCAGCCAATGACAGCTGATCACATGATGTAAACAAAAGATCGGTAATCGTTTTTTTTTCTACTCACGCTGACAGCGTGAGTAGAAAAAAAAGCCAATCACCGGCTCGGATGTGAGGGACATCGGTCCCAAAGTGGAAGAGGCACATCTGCCTCATCAGTGCCACCTAATAGTGCCAGCTAACAGTGTCAGCTAACAGTGCCCACAAGTGCCACCTATCAATGCCCACAAGTGCCACCTATCAATGCCCACAAGTGCCAGCTATCAATGCCCACTTGTAGTGCCAATCAGTGCCACCTAGCAGTGCTGCCCATCACTGCCACCCATCAGTGCCCATCTCTGCCACCCATCAGTGCCCATCACTGCCGCCTCATCAGCGTACATCAATGAAGGAGAAAAATGACCTGTTTTAAATTTTTTATAACAAAATATAAAAAAATAATTTTTAAAAAAAAATTCAGTTTTTTACTTTTTTTAACAAAAAGTAAAAACTGCAGAGGTGATCAAATACCACTAAAAGAAAGCTCTATTTGTGGTGGGTACAGTGTTGTATGACCTCGCAATTATCATTCAAAGTGCGTCAGCGCTGAAAGCTGAAAATTGGTCTGGATAGGAGGGGGGTTTAAGTGCCCTGTAAGCAACTGGTTAATAAGACACGCAGCGATTCACTAAAATTAGAAGAAACGCGGTTTAACCATAAACTGCGTAGAGGGTTCTTTACTGTAAGAATGGTTAGGATGTGGAATTCTCTTCCAAAGGCGGTGGTCTCAGCGGGGAGCATAGAGAATTTCAAAAAACTATTAGATAAGCACCTGAACGACCACAACATACAGGGATATACCATGTGATACTGACATATAATCACACACATAGGTTGGACTTGATGGACATGTGTGTTTTTTCAACCTCGCCTATTATGTAAGTATGTGTTGTAGCTGTCTGCAGCTAAGAATCAGCCTCTGTGATAAATATCTATTGGGATAATAACAAATACCACATACACAACAAGCTATTCACACATGACTGGGCCCCACTGAAGAATAGTTAATGGGAACTGACCGGGCATGGATATGAGGAGTTGACTGTACAACAATGGTGCTCACCAGGGGCCACAAAAGAGCCTCCTTTGCTACTATAAACCACTTCCATGATACTGACATTTGTGCATGTGTTCTCTTTTTTCAAACACAAGTTTGGTGAAGTTGGAGTTGAAAATGAGATCAAAACCTGCCACAAGGTTGTGTCTTTTTGGACTTGTTTTTGCCTCCTTTTTCGTACGAGTTAAAACTGGTCTAATTGTAATATAGGAGTACTGGCCAGGCCCATAGTCAATATGGGGCCTGACAACTCTTGCATCTAAGGAATAATTTTTATTATAGTATTATGTTTATTTTATAATGGTACTGAAAAAATTTTGATATGCCTTACATTGCTTTTTACTTTTTGGACTTGTTTTTGCCTCTATTCTTGTATGAGTTAAAACGGGTCTAATTATAATATAAGAGTAGTGGCCATGCCCGTAATCAATATGGTGCCTGACCACTCTTGCACTGGCATCTAAAGAGTATTTCTTATTACAGTGTTAATTTATAATGGTATTGTTTAAAATCAATTTTTTTGGTATGCCAGTCACCTGCTGTTTATTTATTTGTGCCTGTTTTTTTAGATTCAGAGGGATGTGAGTCTTATGGCATTTTTGATGCTATTTTGGCCCTATTCCCTATTTCCCTTAAGATTCATACTGTTAGTGCCCACATCCAAGATGGCGCTCTGTGATTCTCGTAGCGGGACTCATAGCGAGGCTTGGTGTGCGCATATAATGTGGTGGCTCAGCACGCTGCCCGTTCCCCATTGAAAATGTCAACGTATGACAAAACGCATCTGGGAGGGACGTGCTGACGTCACCACGTCGCCCTGTTGAGGACGGGAGTTTGTCTGAGTGCCGGCCGGCATCGCTTTTACTTTTCGTTTTTATTGTAAGTGTTATTTTATTTAAATAAATTTTAGTTTGATACAGTATCACACGATTGGCTGCTTCTTTACACATTATGCACTGCTGAGCTCGGGACAAGGTTGCCAGGACGTATCCACGCTGCTCCTACCAGGAAGTTCGGTCTGTGTTTATGATAATCTGCTCACTTATATTTGACATCTGGTAAGCAGGATTTTCATAAGGTTCGCTGCAATTTTATACCCCTTTGTCACTCCTGGTGTTAAGTCTTCAGCTGTGTGGAATCTGCTCACAATAGATTGTCATCTGGTAAGCAGGATTTTTATGTGGCTTGCTGCACCTTGTGGGATTTCTTTTCATGCCTTTCACCTGTGGGATAGTTATATGCTCACTTGTCTTTAATATCTGGTAAGCAGATTCTTTGTAAGGTTCACGTACCATTTTCTCCCATTTGGGAATATACACTCTTTTGCATGATTGCATGGCACTCACTTAACGATCCTATGTGTGTTTATGACACTGGATGTTCTTATGAATATATATGATTTTGTTTTTTGTTGAGTGTTGCACAATTCTCTTTTTTTTGAGTTTGAGTTTTTATTTTGTCAGTATTACGCTATGGTTTTCAATATATTTTTTGGGTAATCCTTTGTGGATCTGAATACACGGTACGAGTGTGATCTATCCTGTCTCATTGGGATAGTTTTTCTTAAAGGCCCAGGCTGGGTTTTAAGCCACTCAACCGTTTGGCTTACATTCTGGTAAGCATTTCACCACATAGATGTATTTCACCCTACAACATATGAACTATTGAAGGACTTCACGTTATTCACTGTATGATTGTTGGAGGTTTCTCTGTATAGGACTATACATTTTCACGATTTTGTATAATACTTTATAGCGTGGTTTTTCTTTATTTTTCTTTTTGTATTGGTGTACCTCACTTATAACCGCAGCTTTTACCTTATTTTCCAAGCGCAGTTTTTTATTTTTTATTTCAATATTCTGTTTGCTTTGTTAGCAGCAGCTTGGCATTGCATGTCATTGCTGAGCCTATCATCTACTAGGACCCCCCGGGTCCTTTTCCATCCTAGATTCCCCCGGAGGTTCTCCCCCCAGTGTATAGATTGCATTAATATTTTTGCCACCCAAATGCATTATTTTAAATTTTTCTACATTGAACCTCATTTGCCATGTAGTTGCCCATCCCATTAATTTGTTCAGATCTTTTTGCAAGGTTTCCATATCCTGCAGAGAAGTTATTGTCCTGCATAGCATCGTCTGCAAATACAGAGATTGAACAGTTTACCCCATCCTCCAGGTCGTTTATGAACGAACTAAAAAGGATTGGTCCCAGCACAGAACCCTGGGGGACCCCACTACCCACCCCTGACCATTCCGAGTACTCCCCATTTATCACCACACTCTGAACTCTCCCTTGTAGCAAGTTTTCAATCCATGTACTCACCCTATAGTTCATGCCAACGGACCTTATTTTGTACAGTAAACGTTTATGGAGAACTGTGTCAAATGCTTTTGCAAAATCCAGATACACCACATCTACAGGCCTTTCTTTTTCTAGATGGCAACTCACCTCCTCATAGAAAGAATAGATTGGTTTGGCAAGAACGATTCTTCATGAATCCATGCTGATTACTGCTAATGATACTGTTCTCATTACTAAAATCTTGTATAAAGTCCCTTATCATCCCCTCCAAGAGTTTACATACTATTGATGTTAGGCTAACTGGTCTGTAATTCCCAGGGATGTATTTTGGGCCCTTTTTAAATATTGGTGCTCCATTGGCTTTTCTCCAATCAGCTGGTACCATTCCATTATGATTTAAAAAGAGTAAACGCAGTTGATTGATAATAAATGGCTTCAGCCAAACACTAACCATGAGTAAAGGCAAAGCTTTTGTGTTATCATTCATATTCTCTGAAAAATGGCCAAGAAATCACCACAAATGAACAAAACATCAAAAAACATAAATTTGTGAAAAATGTAAATCTGTGATAATCTGTCCCTCCGATTGTAATGCTTGCAATACATGCAAGTAAAAGTGTGTTCTCCCAAAGAAAAGGACCTCCTTACTATCCCCCTAACATCAATTATACTACAAAGGTTGATATTTAATGGTAAAAATACCTTTAACATCACAAATCTCCAGTACTACTGATTAGGAAGGGCTGTTTTTATTTACTTTTAATTTAATTACTATGAGCTTGAGAGACTGCCATTTTTACAGCTGATTTAAAACACTAGAGCATGGCTCTGGATCACTGAAGCTTTAAATTACCTAAATGTGCATCAACGAAAGCTGATTTTCTCAGAATTAGGCTAAATGTTTACAAGCTCCGGCACAGGCATTAGAAACTATGGTCACGCATTACAGAACACAATTACAACAATGGTAATGTAAAAGTCTAAGAAAAAGTGTTGAGGAAATGACAAATTTTGCAACAAAAATGCTCAAAGGCTTATTGACCAAGATTTCCCCACATTACTTAAAGAGGAACTTGAGTCCTCTGTCCATTTGCTCCACCCCCTTCATTAACAAGTGCGGGATATTTCCTGTGTGTTTGCAAGGGTGGGAACAAGTCAAGAGTCTTTGTACAGTCCCTGACAAAAGTCTTGTCGCTTGTGTACAAATTGACCTGAAGTGCTTGTATTTGACCTTTAAATTTGACTCTGAACATATGCCATTTTTGGATCTCACAATCATTAAACATCCTGATGGCACGATTGCTACGGACCTTTACCACAAACCCACAGCGGGCAACAATTTGTTGCACACATCCAGTGCACACTCAAGACCTTTGGTATGTAGTATCCCCTATGCGCAGTTCCTGGGGCTGCGCAGAAACTGCACAGAGGAAGAAGAATTCCGTTTACCAGCTAATGCTCTTCATGAGTGCCTTCTACTGAGGGGCTACTCCCGCACAAGCTTGAGGAAGGCATTCATTTGGGCATTGGCCCATACTAGGACATCACTTTTGTATGGCCCACCTAAGAATAAACAGATACAGTTAAAATAGTTACCCAATTTCTGGCTCATCAACTGCATACTATTTTGTCACAACACTGGCATCTAATATATGACAATCATACTGGCCTGGGCAAACCCTCTATGGGAGACGCAAAAACCTGTTGTCTTGAGTTACCCTGAGTTTGTGGCTTCATTTAAAAGGGTATTTGACGTTCCCGCATGCTCCGCCTCTGCTGCCAAGTGCCTCATGTCCATCAGAGTACGAGAACTGCTGCCGATTACGCCATTGAATTCCGTACTCTGGCAGCAGAGGTTGCTTGGAACAATGAGGCCCTTGTAGCTGCTTTTTCTCATGGTCTCTCGGATACCATCAGGGATGAGATAGCAGCATGAGATATACCCACTGAGCTGGAGAAGTTGATCACGTTTGCCATCCTCATTGACTCCAGACTCAGAGAAAGACTCTTTTGTAAGAAGCGCTTGCGGAAGCTTCCTGTACGTTTGTTTCCGAGCTTTGTAGTCCCACCCGTGCCTCCCTTACCTCCCATGCCTCCTGGTACCGAGTTGGTCAGTGAAGGTTAACCCATGCACTTGGGTTTCACGCGTCTCTCTGAGGGTGAGAGAACCTTTAGGAGGAAGGAGACATTGTGCATTTATTGTGGCCAGGCAGGTCACTTTTTGATGTCTTGTCCTACCCGTCCAGGGAACCCCCGAACCTTGGGTTCCTGTCATGGACAGACCTTACAGTAGGCGGTGTTGTTTCATCCCCAGTTATCCAGAAGGATAAGCCCCTGGTTTCGGTCACCCTTTCTTGGGCTGAGTCGTCCGTCGAGATACAGGCTCTAATCGTATCTAGGGCTGCAGGCCTGTTTATTGATGCTGTCTTTGTATCGAAGCACTCCATTCCGCTGCAGCTGCGTGACACTCCACTTGCCATTGAGACTCTTGACGGGAGACCCCTACAGCCTGCCCATGTGACTCATGAGACTGTTCCATTGTCCATGGTCATAGGGGCTCTTCACCTGAGATAATCCAATTCCAAGTTATTTCCTCACCTAAGTTTGCGCTGGTTATTGGTTATCCTTGGTTACAGAGGCACAACCCCTCTTTTGATTGGCTCCATGCTGAGGTTCTCTCCTGGTCACCACAATGCAGTAAGACATGCTTCCAGAAGGTATCCAAGGTCCTGTGCACCTCTTCACTCTCCTCCTTGCCGGAGGAATACCGTAATTTTTGTGATGTCTTTGACAAAGGTCACGCAGGTAGTTTGCCTCCACACCGGCTGTATGATTGCGCAATTGACCTTCAACCTGGTGCCATACCCCCTTATGGCTGAGTTTACCCTTCGTCGGTCTTGGAGGATAAGGCCACGGAGGAGTATGTTGCAGACACACTTTCTAGAGGTTTCATCCGCAAATCCTTGTCTCCTGCTGGTGCTTGTTTCTTTTTTTGTGAAGAAGAGTGGTAAACTGAGACCTTGTATTGATTATAGGGGTCTTAATCGCTTCACGATTAAGAATGCATATTCGATTCCGTTGATTATGGAGTTATTTGACCGCCTCAAGGGAGCAACGGTTTTCACGAAGCTTGATTTGAGAGAGGCATACAATCTCGTGATGATTAAGGAGGGCGACGAGTGGAAAATTGCGTTTAATACCAGAACAGGCAATTATGAGGACCTCGTAATGCCTTTTGGCCTTTGTAATGCCCCGGCAGTTTTCCAGGAATTTATTAACAATGTCCTCCGAGATTTGTTGCAGTTATGTGTGGTGGTTTATCTCAATGATATCCTCATATTTTACAAGTCCCTGGAGAGCCACCACACAGATGTTTGTCGTGTGCTTCAGAAACTAAGAGAGAACAATCTCTATTGTAAATTGGAGAAGTGCGAGTTCCATCGTCAACAGGTTAAATTCCTGGGTTATCTCATTTCCACTGCTGGGTTTTTGATGGACCCAGAGAAACTTTCAGCAGTCCTACAGTGGCCACGACCCATGGGTTTATGTCCTCTGCAGCATTTCCAGGGCTTTGCCAACTATTATCGGACGTTTATTCGTAACTTCTCGTCTCTGGTCAAGCCCCTTTCTGATATGACCAGAAAGGACGGTAACCCTAATGCCCTGTACACACGGTCGGATTTTCCGACGGAAAATGTGTGATAGGACCTTGTTGTCGGAAATTCCGACCGTGTGTGGGCTCCATCACACATTTTCCGACACAAAGTTTGAGAGCAGGCTATAAAATTTTCCGACAACAAAATTCCGATCGTGTGTACACAAATCCGACGCACAAAGTGCCACGCATGCTCAGAATAAAGAGATGAAAGCTATTGGCTACTGCCCCGTTTATAGTCCCGACGTACGTGTTTTAAGTCACCGCATTCAGAATGACCGGATTTTCCGACAACTTTGTGTGACCTTGTGTATGCAAGACAAGTTTGAGCCAACATCCGTAGGAAAAAATCCTAGGATTTTGTTGTCGGAATGTCGGATCAATGTCCGACCGTGTGTACGGGGCAATAGAGTTGGTCTCCAGAGTCCACTAAGGCCTTTGAGTGTCTCAAGGTTGCCTTTGCTTCTGCTCCTGTGTTGGCACGTCCTGATCCTACGTTATCTTTAATCCTTGAGGTTGATGCTTCTGAGACTGGTGTTGGCGCCCTTGTCTCAGCATCCTACCTCTGAGAGTGCTATGCATCCTTGTGGCTACTTTTCCAAGAGATTGTAACCTACGGAGTGCAATTACGAGATTGGTAGCAGGGAGCTGTTGGCGATCATTTTAGCCCTTAACGAATGGAGACATCTCCTTGAAGGTACCACTATGGTCAGTAAGAAGGAGAACTGGCACAAGAATCTCACATTCTTGTCTGAGGCTAAACGCCTCTCTCCCAGAAGGGTGCGATGCGCTCTTTTCTTGTCAAGTTTCATTCTTACCCTGTAGTAAGAATGTAAAGGCTGACGCTATGTCATGACAATTTTCCTCCACTTCCAAGATGGAGTCGGTTCCGGTTTCCGTGATTCCTCCTGATCGTGTTCTGGCTACGGTTCGGACCAGTCTTACTTTTCCTTTGGGTGACAAAATTCTTACTGCTCAGGTCCATGCTCCTCCTGAGAAACCTTGTGACCGCTGCTTTGTCCCAGAGAGTCTCTGTACTGCCGTGCTCCAGACTTACCATTCTCCCAAGGCTGCTGGCCACCCTGGGAAGAGTCAACTCTTTTGGGCCATTTCCCAACAATTCTGGTGGCCTAGTCTACGTGCTGATGTACCCGCCTTCGAATCTGCCTGTTCCGTGTGTGCTCAGAGTAAGACTCCACGACACCTTTCAGTGGGCCTCCTACAACCCATACCCAATGGAGAGAGGCCCTGGACCCACCTGTCTATGGATTTAATTGTGGAGTTACCCAACTCATAGGGCAACACAGTTATCCTCATGGTGGTTGACCGATTCTCAAAAATGTGTCATTGTATTCCACTTAAGAAGTTGCCCACTTCTAAGGAACTGGCTTCCATTTTTGCTCGGGAGATCGTTCGCTTACATGGGCTATCCAAGGTGATTGTGTCGGACAGGGGTAGTCAGTTTGTGTCCCGATTCTGGTGAGCCTTTTGCGACGAGTTGGGAATTTAGCTTGCTTGCTCCTCTGCGTATCACCCGCAGTCTAATGGGGCCGAAGGATGAGGCAATCAGTCCTTGGAGCAATTCCTACGTTGCTGTATTTCTGGCCATCATAACAACGTGTCAGACCTTTTACCGTGGGCAGAGTTTGCTCACAACAGTGCCTTGAATTCTGCTTCCTGATTGTCCCCGATTATGGCGAACTATGGTTTCCAACCTTCCATGTTGCCTGACTCACTTGTTCTGCAGAGTATTCCTGCGTTAGAGGAGCATCTCCGTGGTCTTCGTTCCACTTGGGCACAAGTCCAAGAGGCTTTGCGACATGCTAATAATAGGTACAGACTCTATGCTGACCACAGACACCTGCCTGCGCCTTTCTACCAGGTTGGGGACAGGGTCCCCATCTCGCAACCTCTGACTTTGTGTTCCCTCACTGAAGTTCGCACCTCGGTTTATTGGGCCTTTCCGTATCCTTCACAGGATTAACCCAGTGGCTTACAGATTAGACCTTCCTTCTAATATGTGTATTTCGAATGCATTTCATGTCTCCTTATTAAAACCTTTGGTCCGCTACCGCTATATCACCTCGGTGCCACATCCTCATCCTGTACAGGGTGAGAACCATGAGGAGTATGGAGTACAGTCCATTGTTGACTCCCGTAGGTTCCGTGGGCGCATACAGTACCTGGTGCATTGGAAAGGGTACGGTCCAGAGGAACGCTCTTGGGTCTCATCCTCGGACGTACATGCCCCTGTCCTCCTCCGATTTTCATAGACGTTTTCCCCTCAAGCCCGGTGGTCCTCCGAGGGGAGGAGTCGTTGAGGAGAGGGTACTGTTAGGGCTGGGGCTCAGTCCTTCCTTCTCTAAGCTGGCCGCTCAGCAGCTCCTACCTCTCCACAGTTTCTCAGCTGTTGATGATATCCTGCTCGTCAGTTCTGCCTACTTAAGCCGTCCAGCCCAGAGGATCCCTGTCTTCTCCTTGGTCAACATTACAGAGACTATCTCCTGCGTTCCTGTTAAAGACTTGCTTGGCTGACATCCCTTCTGGCTCCAGATACTGCTTGCTGTTTTACTACGCTCCTCTCCGGCTCTCTGACGTTTGGCTTGTCTGATTATCCATTCCGGTTCCTGAACTCTGGCTATGTTTTGACTACATTTACTCTGTTCACCTTTTTTTTATATTATTAAACAAGTGTGATTTGACTGTACTTCTGTCTCAGTCTGATTCATGGTTTCTGACAGTAGGCGAAGGCCACGAATTTAGATAGAAGATAAAAGTCAATCTACTTGTTGGCAATATTTTTTCAAGATTGGATGATTGGACTTAACTGTACTTCTGTCTTAGTCTGATTCGTGGTTTCTGACAAATTGTCACTGAACCTACCCTATCACGTATATTAGCATCAAATTAATTGCCTGTGTTTGTGGCATCCTTGCTTTAAACAAGTTAGGAGAAAGAAGTATACGTATACAAATATGGGATCATCATAGCTTGCTACAGAAAACTGATAAAGAAAATGATCTAATTATAAAGAAAATTCGTATTTTTGATATGCCTGGCTTGCTGCAGTCCTGGGAAAATAGTGAAGTCATCTTCACAGCTGCAAATCCTAACTCAGACCTATTTTAAATGGGCAACGCAGAGCAAGGTGACAAGTTATTTGGTCATTGCGTCAGTCTCAAGCTCCCGGCTCTTATCAGTTTAGTTTAAACCAATATCCAACACTGTAATAAAGAAATACAGTTCATTACAATGACAGGCCCCGCAAGTGACAGAAGAGATAAGAGTTATTATTAAAGCTCTGAGGGAAAACAAATAATGTTGTGCAAGTGATGTCAAGCTGGAATAAGAGCCATAAATTAAAGCATGCTTCATTAGGAAATTCAAAGCAATAAAACCATATGCCTCCATCCATACTAGATATACTGTTCATAGATAGTTATCTGCTTGTCCTATTAAAAAGAACACCATTATAGTTAACCATGTCAAAAAACCCTTGTTTCATGTAAAAGTAAATTTTTTGCTATGAACCATGACAAATAATGCAGCTCCCAAACATTGCACTGTCTGCTGCTCATCCAGGCTTCATTCAAATCCACAGAAGAAAGACTGCCTGCATACTGAAAACTACATCACTGATAAAACTTTATTGTACTGGACACATGCCCAGCAAAGCCCTATCTGTGACCTTCCTCACTGATGCGTTTTACAAAAAAGTGTACTTTTCTATCCCTACCACTGCACCCTTTCCAACTCTTCCATTATCACCAGTGCCCCCCTTCTACACCTCAATCTTGCCCACTGTACTGCTCCTCTACTCCATCTCCAGCTTTGGCCCTTGTACTGAGGATCTCCTCCACCTCCAGCTTCCTCTCTGTACTGCTGATCTCCTCCACCTCTCTCTTAGTACTGCTGATTACCTCCACCTCCCTCTCTGTACTGCTGATCTCCTCCACCTCCCTCCCTGTACTGCTGATCTCATCCACCTCTCCCTCTCTGTACTGCTGATCAACTCTACCTCCCTCTCTATACTGCTGAGCTCCTCAACCTCCAGCTTCCTCTCTGTAATGCATATCTCCTCCACCCTCTGTTTTTACCGGTACTACCTCTCTCCTTCTCCACTGTTCTGTATATACTGGTCCTCTACTTCCCCTTTAGTGCCCCCCTTTATTGCTCTGCTTCTTGAATGTCTGTGTCCCTCCTGTACTGCACTCTAACATAAATGGGGATATGCATTCCCAATGTTTATTAGGACTTCACATAAATAATAGGCTGCTGTACTGTATGTGTTATATACTCTAATAAGGAGGAGACAAGAAAAACCCACTGATCTTCCCACCAAGCTGAGAGAAGTATCTTTTCCCTCTAAATAGTGGTTCAACACACAGATGAATATTCAAATATTAATGGTATCACTCCTCTGCAGTTAATGCATGTGTCTCTTTAGCACGCAGAGTTGGCGACAACCTGTTAGCTGATCTTGGCCAAAAAAAAACTCCTGCTGTACTGCTCCTCCCTCCACCTCTAGCGTTCTTCTCATATTGCTCCTCTCCTACAGTTTTCCTTCCTTTTCTCTACCTCCAGTTTTCCCTCAACTGTTCTTCTACTCCAACTCTAGTTTTCCCCTCAACTGTTCTTCCACTCCACCTTTTTCTCAAGCATCCTCCCAGTACTACCTCTCACCTTTAATTCATGTTTTCCCCTGTACGGTTCTTTTTTCTTCTCCAGTTTCAGCTTTATGCTGTTTCTCTCCTTTATCTCTAGGAGTCCCTGTTGTACTGCTCCTTTCCTCAACCACCTTTGCTGCTCCCCTTTTTGCCTCCAGCCTCTTCTCTGTACTGCTCCTCTCTCCTCTACCTCCATATTCTCCCCAGTACTGCTCCAACAACCTCTACTATTCCCCTTTTCAAGTACTCAACTGTCTTGTTCCCCACCTCTGCCACCAGCACCCCCTGTACCTCTCCTGCCCTTCAGTTTCAGTACCACAACTTCTTCTCACAACCCCCCCCCCCCCCCCTCTACACTTCTCCTCTCCCCCTTGTTCCCCTCCCTTCCTGTGTATTAAAGGTGAAGAATATCATAAAAGAGGAAAAGGATAGAGGCCTGTTTAATACAGGATGCTCTTTTTTTTTGCAAACCTGTTATAATTCTACCAGTAAAAAAAGTTTAGGCTGCTTTCACAACAAGGCGCGTTACAGGTGCTATAGCGCTAATAATAGCGCCTGCATAGCGCCTGTAAAGAGCCTCTCCTCTCACTCCAGTGTGAAAGCCCGAGTGCTTTCACACTGGAGCGGTGCGCTGGCAGGACATCAAAAAAAGTAAAGCAAGCCGCATCTTTTCAGCGCTGCAGGAGTGGTGCATACACCGCTCCTAAAGCACCCCTGCCCATTGAAATCAATGGACAGCTCGCTTTGCAGGCGGTTTTAACTCTTTTTCGGCCACTAGCGGGGGTTAAAAGCGCCCTGCTAGCGGCCGAAAGCCTCCGCAAAAAGGACGGTGAAGCGCCGCCATTTTTTTTACTGCCGACTCCCCCAATGCCCCAGTGTGAAAGTAGCCTTAAATCCTGTTAACAAGCGATCAGAAAGCATGCAGAAAACACCTTGATTGCAGATATGTACTGTAACACAGACATGAATGACTAATGGAGAGAACCTAGGAGGTGAGTTGATGAATTACTTGGTAATATTGCTAATTAGTTACCTATAAAAGAGAATTTCATATGTTCCCATTATAGCACAAGCTGGATTACCAAGCTGGAGCAGAGGAAAAGAGCCTGTTTGTTCCAAACAAAATCTGCATTAAACTCACATGGGGGAGACTAATCCACCAATAATGTATATCATGCTGTGTTCAATGGGATGAATAATACAATCACATGGCTGCATTGCATATGTAAAACAGACTTTATGAAAAGTGTATCAATGTATCTGAGTTTCTTACAGAGCAACAGTAAAATACAATCAATGTACCGCTACAGATGGTAAAATTGGAGATGTGCTTTAAGCTTAATACAAATCCAGTAAAAAGAAATCACACTGTGACACTGTGCGCAAATATAAATATATACAAATATATGCGTTAAACACAGAAAAACACTTTTTTTAACTTTAATTTTTATTAGCATTATAAAGATCAATCCAAGGAGTGTGAACATTCTTAATTACATAACCGTAAATTTATAAGTAAAATAGTAAACCATCGTACAGTACAAGATCTTGCAGTGAAAAAAGTTTGTATAGTGTCCTTTGATCCGTCTACCCCAATGGGTGCTAACTGTAGACAGAATTAATTCTACTCTGTATAAAGGTGACAGGTACAATAAGTATAGATCAGTAGTATCCAACCTGGTATTAATTATACATCACAACCTTTTAAATAGTTAGAGGCTCTTTGATTTTTAAGCCATTCTTGCCAGTTTCTTATAAAATTATTAACTGAGGAGTTTTTCCGAGCTAGAAGAAGCTCATATTGGGCTTGAGTGTTTATTCTAGCGACCACCCTTGACAAGTTAGGAGTTTCTGTAGATTTCCACATGCTTGTGATGGTTAGCCTTGTCCCTACCAGAGTATGTGTTACTATCGTCCTAAAACATAGTGGATATCTATCCAGATTTATTCACAGTAAGGCCATTTCTGGTGTCAAATCTATTACATGGAGATAGCATGAAATTTAACAGAAACTTGTTAAATTTTTGCAGGCCCATAGTGTATGGCAGGGGTCTTCAAACTACGGCCCTCCAGTTGTTCAGGAACTACAATTCCCATCATGCCTAGTCATGTCTGTGAATGTCAGAGTTTTACAATGCCTCATGGGACGTGTAGTTCTGCAACAACTGGAGGGCCGTAGTTTGAGGATCCCTGGTGTATGGTATAGGTTACCTGCACCTACAACATAATGGCAATATTGAGGGGAATATTTTTGCCAATCTATATGGGGTCAGATACCACCTATTAAGGATTTTTGAGTAGTGTCCCAATCTTCAATGCAAGCAGATATTTTAGTTATTGTTGTTATAGCTTTTTTCCATTGTTCCCAAGAGAATGTTTGTGAGAGGTCTTTCTCCCATTTCAACATATTGGGATTTTTCCCAATGGAGAGATGGATGAAAGGAGGTTATAAAATAAAGATATTCCCTTTTTTTTATTTAGATGGTTATCGGTTAAGTATTCCCAGATTATCGTGGGAATGGCTATGCCTTCTAGTTTTAATTTTTTTAGGCGATTGTTTTTTTTTTCAACTATGTTTTTGAGATGATCTGGTAGGTATTGGTAGGTTTGAAACCCTTGCTTTACCCAATCACTTGTTGATATTTTTATTCTTCAATGCAATTAAGGTTGCTTTTATAGATAGGAAGTTGGGTATGAGTATTTTTTTTTTTATTATATGCTTGGCCATAGACAGAGCGTATAAATCATGTCCTTTTGTGAATTCTTTTTCTATATGCACCCATAATTTGTCATTGGTGGTGGCAAACCAAAATTTCATTTGGTCTAATAAGGAGGCATAATAATAATTTTTAATATTTGGTAGTCCCATTCCACCCAATTCTTTATTATTGGTTAGTATATCAAATGCTACCCTTGGTTCTTTCTCATTCCATATGAATTTCTTCATTTTTGTATTCATTTGTGTAAAAATTTTTGCTGGTATCAAGATTGGGAGGGAAGGAAAATAATATAATATATTGGGTAAGGTTTTCATTTTAAAGGCTGCTATCTTCCCAACCCACAATAGTTGCACTTTTCATTTTATGTTTTGCAGATCTATATTAAGGTGATGGATGGTTCATTCCAATTGTAGTCAAAATTCTTGCTTAGTATATCAATTTGTTTTTAGGTAATATTACATTTATTTTGGTTAACTTTGTAGTAGGAGACCTCCCCATAATGATCTAGTAATTTTTTAATTTTGGGTATGGAGGATTCGGGGTTAGATAAAGTTAAAATTATATCATCCCCAAAAAGTCCAATTTTAGGTTCATGTTTTCCAAATTTGATTCCAGTAATTTCTTATACTTCCTGCTATTGGCTCTATTATTAGTGAGAAGATTATAGGGGACAATGGACATTCCTGCCTGGTTTCAAATAAGATAGGAATTTATATTTAGTAAACAATGTGTCCCAGCCAGGCTGCAGAAATCTCCTAGTTTGCAGGGTCCCCCGCAATCCTTTCTCTTCCTCATCCCCCCTGGGTGATCTCCAATGTACCCTGTGCCTGTCTGTGCTCTCAGGGAAGCTTTAGGTCGCCTTTGTAGCAGAGCTCCCTCAAGCTGCTTCCGTCAGTCTCTGTAGCTGGCCACCCCCCAGGAAAACACATTTTAACTCTTAACTTAATGCCACCCCTTTTAACTACTTCAAATACCGGGCACTTTCACCTCCTCCCTGGCCAGGCCAATTTTCAGCTTTCAGTACTGTCACACTTTGAATGACTACTGCGCAGTCATGCAACACTGCACCCATGTGAAATGTTCATTTTTTTTAAAGACAAATAGAGCTTTCTTTTGGTGGTATTTAATCGTCACGGGGTTTTTATTTTTTTGTTAAACAAATGAAAAAAGATCAAAAATGGAAAAAAATTAACAAACATTTCTGTTATAAAATTTAGCAAAAAAGTAATTTTTCTTCTTCACTGGTGGGCACTGATGAGGCTGCACTTATAATCAGTGTAAACAGTGTGCTGACAAGCCTTGCCAGTTATCGGAATTCTTTTCCTCACACAGACACGTGTGAGAAAAAGACTGCCGATAAACGGCAAGTCTGTTTACATTTGATTCGCTGTGATTGGGCAGAAGGACACAGCAGTCACAAAGAGAGCCCGATGCGTGGCCCAGGAGGCAGTTTTCTGGGAGGACATCTATGGACGCCCTCCCAGAACTACAGCACAGTGCTGTAGCCATCTTTTGGCTATAGCGCAGTACTAAAGTGGTTGAAATGCATCTACACACATATCAAAGACACTGTCAGCTTGCCTTTGCAGGGTTCTTGTGGCGAGGAAGGACTTTGTAGGTCCTTGATCCCCCACAGCTGGCATAAACAACGGGCCCTTCCAGGTTTAGGACAGCATGTAAACTGCTACCCTGTAACAGTGCTTGAGCCTAGCAGCCAACTGCTAGGCTCAGGCACCGCCACATGCCTGGAAGAGTGACATGTTACCTACCCCAAGACGGATGACACAGCCAAACTCAGCACTAGGCTGCAGAAGGGCTGGGAAATGTAATGGAGCACAGGTAAAGAGGGGAGCTTTTGTGGCGTGCAGGTGAGGTGAGTATAAGCGGGTCAGTGGATGCTTCACATGTCTTTGGGGTTTGCTGCAAGCACAGGGAGAACATTCAAACTACAGGCAGATAGTGTCCTGCCCAGGTTTCGTACCCCAGTGTTCCAGGGCAGAGTTGCTAACTGCTACCTGTATATATACAGTATCTCACAAAAGTGAGTACACCCCTCACATTTTTGTAAATATTTTATTCACTTTCATGTGACATTCTTTTCATGTGACAACACTGAAGAAATTACACTTTGCTACAATGTAAAGTATTGAGTGTACAGCTTGTACAACAGGGTAAATTTGTTGTCCCCTCAAAATAACTCAACACACAGCCATAAATGTCTAAACGGCTGGTAACAAAAGTGAGCACACTCCTAAGTGAAAATGTCCAAATTGGGCCCAATTAGCAATTTTCCCTCCCCGGTGTAATGTGACTTGTTAGTATTACAAGGTCTCAGGTGTGAATGGTGAGCGGATGTGTTAAATTTGGTGTTATCGCTCTCACTCTCTCATACTGGTCACTGGAAGTTCAACATGTGACCTCATGGCAAAGAACTTTCTGAGGATCTGAAAAAAAGAATTGTTGCTCTACATAAAGATGGCCTAGGGTATAAAAAGATTGCCAAGACCCTGAAACTGAGCTGCAGCACGATGGCCAAAACCATGTAGCGGTTTAACGGTACAGGTTCCACTCAGAACAGGCCTCACCATGGTCGACCAAAGAAGTTGACTGCACATGCTCAGTGTCATATCCAGAGGTTGTCTTTGGGAAATAGACATATGAGTGCTGGCAGCATTGCTGCAGAGGTTGAAGGTATGGGGGGTCAGCCTGTTAGTGCTCAGACCATACACCACACACTGCATCAAATTGGTCTCCATGGCTGTCGCCCCAGAAGAAAGCCTCTTCTAAAGATGATGCACAAGAAAGCCCCCAAACAGTTTGCTGAAGACAAGCAGACTAAGGACATAGATTACTGGAACCATGTCCTGTGGTCTGATGAGACCAAGATAAACTTATTTGGTAACCAGGTGAGGAGTACAAAGACAAGTATGTCTTGCCTACAGTCAAGCATGGTGGTAGGAGTGCCATGGTCTGGGGCTGCATGAGTGCTGTTGGCACTGGGGAGCTACAGTTCATTGAAGGAACCATGAATGCCAACATCTACTGTGACATACTAAAGCAGAGCATGATCCCCTCCCTTCGGAGACTGGGCCACGGGGCAGTATTTTAACATGGTAACAACCCCAAACACACCTCCAAGACGATCACTGCCTTGCTAAAAAAGCTGAGGGTAAAGGTGATGGACTGGCCAAGCATGTCTCCAGACCTAAACCCTATTGAGCATCTGTGGGGCATCTTTAAACGGAAGCTGGAGGAGCGCAAGGTCTCTAACATTCACCAGCTCAGTGATGTCCTCATGGAGGAGTGGAAGAGGACTCCAGTGGCAACCTGTGAAGCTCTGGTGAACTCCATGCCCAAGAGAGTTAAGACAGTGCTGGAAAATAATGGTGGCCACAGAAAATATTGACACTTTGGGCCCAATTTGGACATTTTCACTTAGGGGTGTACTCACTTTTGTTGCCAGCGGTTTAGACATTTTTTGGCTGTGTGTTGAGTTATTTTGAGGGGACAGCAAATTTACACTGTTATACAGGCTGTACACTCACTACTTTACATTATAGCAAAGCGTCATTTCATCAGTGTTGTCACATGAAAAGATATAATAAAATATTTACAAGAATGTGAGGGGTGTACTCACTTTTGTGAGATACTGTATGTGTGCATTTTACCATGTGTGCAAAAAAAAAAAAATGTCTGACGTTGCCATTTTATTGGTAATAGGTGATTGATGCTCATATTCACAACAACGCTACAATATGATTGTGCTGCTGGATTTTCATTCCTAAGCACCCAGCACATTGCTCTTCGTCTTATTAAACATGTCTAGATATACTTTTACAGCAAGCAAGGCCTCATGCCCACTGGTTTACCCGAAATGCTGTTTCTACTGACAGGAGAAAATGAGCATTAAAAATTCACCTAAGCTGTGTTTTTTTCAAACCAGTTTAGGCATTTATTTATTTCATTGGCCAGAACTGTAATTTATTCTGACCATTGAAAGGAATAAACGTTGAAGTGCTAAACGTGCCTAGTGTTTAGGTGTGTTTAGCACCATTCAGCGTTTTTTGTAGTCAAAATTCCCTCTCCTGAACAAGATTTTAGAGCGTTCAGAAAATGTCCTCTAAACTCTCCTGCTAGTAAACTGATGTAAACCTATATGTGGGCATGGA
The DNA here is from genome assembly GCA_037952835.1 of Lithobates septentrionalis. NCBI lineage: Eukaryota > Metazoa > Chordata > Amphibia > Anura > Ranidae > Lithobates > Lithobates septentrionalis. Next base: position 1,155,974 of record JBBDGP010001162.1, on the reverse strand, counting down.
CACATAAGAGAACATAGAGGGGAGTTCAGGGACAGAAAAATAAAACGCTAAAACCCACAAAAATGTACGTTTAGGCTGGATTCACACCTATGCAGTTTTAGTGCTTTTTGCATTTTGAAGATTTGCACTACAGTCCATTTAACATGGTTAAATGGAACATGTTCTGTAGTGCAAATCTGCAAAATGCAAAAAGTACTAAAACTGCATAGGTGTGAATCCAGCCTTAGGAGCAGCAGTGTGCACGAGGCCGCATAGAGATGTATCTCACCTCATCATCGTCGTCATCATCAATGAAGAAGGGATCTCGCGATGACTGGCTCTGGGAGCTTTTCTTGCTGAAGCTGGAAGAGGTGCTGACAGCTCTGCACATAAAACAGCAATAGAACAAAGGACATTTTTATATTATTATAGCATGTTGCGTATCTACCATAACAGTTTCTAAAGAAGTTTTTGTTTCCCATAGCTACCAGATTCTTTCTATGCAGTTAAGCTGACTGCTAAATATCGAGACAAAATAGCTTGTTCTTGAAATACTGTCATGCAAGAATACTGCTTTTTTTTTTTAAAGGAGTTCTATTGTCACAGCATACACTTTGATTTTAGAACATCAACATTGTAATATAACAATACATACAACAGTTATTTCTGACAATCTAATATAAGCCTGCTTGAAAAATCTTCTTTCTTGTTGTGAATGCTGCCTGTCTATTGGTCTTGTCTTTCAAAAACTTTCTGTATTCACTGCATGCTTATCCTCTGCTGTTTACTTTCTATTTCTAAGGACTACATATCCCATGGCACCTTACTCTCTGTGAACAGTGATTCCTGTACTGACTCCGCCTCCTGAAACCCCTCCTCTCAGCACCTCTGTAGTTCAGAAGGCAGGCTCTGTGAAATGTGTGACACAGCAGTGCCTACCCAAAAGGCATAGTGATTACGTGTTACAGAATTCAAGTAAGTAAATGTGTGGGGATCTTCACAAAGTAAGTTTACAAACTTCAAGATCATTCAGATTAATGAAGATGATAATGGTCAGGCTGGACCTCTGGCAAATACAGTAAGTGAAGTCAGGGTGCCTGACCTTTATACTTCCAGGTCAGTTTTTCACAAAAAAACAAAGTAAGACAATGACAACTAGGGAGCTATCATTCTGGCATGGAAGAACCACAAAACACTGATGAGGACACAGGAGATCAACACTTCCAAAATTGTTGGTTTACCAGTAGACTTTGAGGGACGATTCATCAACAGAGTGGCATGGGCAGCAGTAGATGTAAGATCCTCTATTCATGCTGTCTATTGCATATGGGCCAATCTCCAGCTGCAACTACTGTATTCTGACAGCCGACACCAAGTGGCATAGGCAGCAGTAGATGGAAGTATTTACATTTTTCTTTTCAAGTTTGGCTGTCTATACAAAGATTTTTTTTCCTAACTGATCAAACAGTTCCCTCCATTCATGCTATCTAATGCATATAGGCCAATCTCCCTCTGTGACTACTGTATTCTGACAGCCGCCACGAGTGGCATATGGTGGCATGGGCAGCAGTAAATGGAAGCATTTACATTCTTCTTCTCAGGTTAGGCTGGCTATACGCAGATTTTTTTCTTCTAACTGATTGAACAGATTCCTCCATGCATGCTCTCTGGTGCATATGGGCCTGCATCTGGTTGGATGCAGATGCAATCATGCCCAGCTCCTTAAATTTTTCAGTTGAAGGATGTCGGGAGGAAGGGTGCCAACAAGGCCACCTACAAAGTGTTCCTGATAATTTTGCCAACTTAACAGCTTTATTTGGCATTCTAGATTGGTGACACAGTCACTGTAATGTGTTGACTACTCTATATAATTCTATACATATATGGCGCATTCCTAAGATAACCTATAAATATTAATTCCAGTTGGGAAAAAGAAACGTACTGTACTATTATTAGAACTTTCAATTATTGCACATAGGAGCTTCTGCATAGCCAGATACATAACAACGTAATGTTTCCTGCAGATAATTACCTGTGCTGCTTTATATTCCACTTTTATACCTCTGGTAAGTGGAAATCAAGTGAAACTGATCTCTGACAAACAGAAGAGCCCCAGCTTCACATTCACTTGATCTGTGAGCTTCTGCAGTAAAATGGTTGAATTAGGAACTCATTTCCGCCTGTCCAATCCTCGTTTAAAACAAAACAATACACAATTTCAGCAGCAACAGAATCTGCCAAAGAGCCAAGTTAATTTAGGCTTACAGAAGTTATCTAGGAGACAAGGAGTTTTTTTATGGTATCCATCAGTTGTAACAAATGCATATCAAGCTACATTTTAGCAGCCTCGCCTACCACCAAGTTGGGGATATACTGTGGAATGGCTTTCTTATGAGACTGCTATGCCAGAGGTTCTCAGCTCTATTGCTTATCACAGTGTTTCTCAACCGCAAGCATAGGATCCAGTTTGCTCCGAATCAGTGTCAGGAGTTGCAATGGAGTAAGGGGGATGGCTGTGAGCACCATAAAAACCAACAATGTTCTAGGACTGGATGCATGGTGTCTTTGGTTGCTATGGTGCTGGTGGCTGGCCCATCTGCACCATGGCAACATATGACACTGATCCAGGGCAAGAGGAATGCAGGGCCACACCCAGAATTCAGGAGAGGATGAAAGCTTGCTTCAGCCTGGCCTGTATCACCCCCCCCCCCCCCGCCTCAGTGCAGCAGCAAAAAGGCTCTGGCACTGGACAGTTAATGTGTATGCATAGTCAAAACATATTCTTTTGGTTGCTTGATAGAGTAGAGAAGGGTTGACTCCCCTGTCAGTTTCTTTTTTTCTGTGTCCTGGAGATTCCCCTTCACTTCCAGTCCTGGAGATACAATAGGACCTGAGAGAGAATCTCTACAACATGATGGGGACTTCACCTCTTGGACAACTTTTACTGGAAATGGTGTGCCCAAGAAAAGATTTCCTATCACTTCTTGTTTTGGTAACAACTGTAAAATGTAGTTCTTTCATCACTTTATGTCTCTGTGGCAATGGTCACCAGGTCAAACAGAGAGGGGGAATCTAGAGACAGCAATAAAAAACTTGATAGAGCTGGCAATACTCTCTGAATTTTGTCTGGTTCCTGAAGAAGCGGCCAGAATGTTCCCAGTGGGCAGCCCTGCTACGTTCAACAAAAGTCGACTGTTCTAATAACTTTTGTCAAAGGAGCTTGCTGGAAAAATTTCACTCGAATGGTGGCTGAATTCAATCAGATAGAGCTGCTGTTCAAGTATTTTGACAGCGAATGCGGGCATGGGTTGGAGATTTGGTAATCCACATTGTATAGTGTGGATAAAAAAGTCTGCAGGCAAAAAAAAAAAAAAAGAAACTCATAAGGCCCGCACACACGATACAAAAATCGGAAGAAAAATTTAGTGCGACAAACGATCTTCCGATTTTCAGATTGTTAGTATGGTGCTTTCGACAGCCGATTCCGGTTTTTCGTCCAATTTTCATTTAATCAATACGGTTTTCGGATGAAAAAAATTGTAAGAGCAGGACTAAGTAAGCTCAGAAATGAAAGAATACATACAAAACTATTCAACACGTTGCATCACTTCTGAAGTTGTATTCTGTCGTACGAAAATTTTCATATAGTGAGTAACCTCTTCACTTTGGACATGAGACTAGCATAAAACAAAAAACGGATGAACGGTCATCCGAAAATCTGCTTGTGTATACCAGGTTTTAGATCCCTTTCATATCGCCAGAGTCTGCAAGCGGATCCGCCCGCTCAGCAGGGGATCTCCTCACTGATCCCCGCTGAGCAAGCGGATGACAGGTACATGTCTGCTCCGCTGATACAGAGCAGACATGGGCACAGCTCGCTGTTCTTTATGGGCTATCCAATGGAAACGGATCACCTGCCCATTTTCATCCGGTCCTCCAGACGGATGAGAAAAGGATCCCCATCTGTCTGTTTTTAGCGGACAGGATCGGATCAGATGTTTGTTGACATCCACCACTCCACAGAGAGCAATGGATGGTTCAGATGGAGTCTGCCTGAAAAACTGACGGGCGGACCCGATTGGTCCGTCAGTGTGAAAGGGGCCTTAGGCCAGCCTAGTTCACACTGGAGTGATTTCAGATGTGACTCGAGTCGCACAGAATCACATGACAGTGGTGTTCGTTCAAATCAATGCGACTAAATTTGGGGAAGGCTCCTGTACTACGTTGGTGCAATTCCAGTGCAATTTTGGCCCCATAGCATATACAAACCTTATCAAAGTTGCATCCAAGTAGCACTTCATAATCACACTGAAAGTCACATCAAAATTTTATTGCAGCAGTGTGAACCTAGCGTTTATATAATTCTGGCTTAGCCATTTTTTACATTATCCAAAACGGAAGAAAAAAAAAAGTTTGTGTTAGACATACACTTTAAATTAAAAGGAGAAGAAGTTAAGGTGCTATAGGGTTCTGTGACCAGGACCCAGAAATTTACAAGAGGGTTGTCAAAGGTGCCCAAACATTGACAGTACTATTAGACAAAGCTAACCTGACAGGTTCACTTTTAAGCCCAGGACTTCACTATGATAAGAGTCCTTTCACACTGGGGCGGGGGCGTTGTCGGCGGTAAAGCGTCGCTATTGTAAGCGGCGCTTTACCGTCGGTATGCGGCCGCTAGCGGGGGCGGTTTTACACTCCGCTCCTTCACCGCTCCAAAGATGCGGCTGGCAGGACTTTTTTTACCGTCCTGCCAGCGCATCGCTCCAGTGTGAAAGCCCTCGGGGCTTTTACACTGGAATGAAAGCAGCTGCACTTTCAGGTCGGTTTGCAGGCGCTATTATTAGCGCAACAGCGCCTGCAAACCGCCCCAGTGTGAAAGGACCCTAAGGGTTTGTTGACACATAGGGGTTGATTTACTAAAACTGGAGCGTGCAAAATCTGATGTAGCTGTGCATGGTAGCCAATCAGCTCTTAACTTGAGCTTGTTCAATTAAGCTTTGACAGCTGGAAGCTGGTTGGACTATCCAAAGCTGCACCAGATTTTGCAATCTCCGGTTTTAGTAAATCAACCCCAAAGTGGGGTAACTGGTGTTTTTCTGCACTGGATAAACGTCAGTCAATACTAGGGTACCTGGAAACCTATTGTTCTCTATATGCCCTATTCACGCAGCAACACAGCCGGGAGGTGCGGCGAGCTGCGGTAAGACGCAGACATGTAGCATTTTCTTACAGCGCACTGAGAGGTGGTACACTGACATACCTGTCACACTGTCCCCTTACAGCAGCTCACTGGACCTAAAAACTGACAGCTGCGTGCTGTTATTAATTAACAATATTATAATAATTAACATTAATAAGGTGCATTTAGTGTGCAGACTGCAGACACGGTGAATGACCCCTTAATGATCTGCAATCGTTTTTTTTGTTTTGTTCTAGGTACTGTAGATTAAGGACATATTAGAAAACAAAATGTTTTAGATGGAGTTGGGTTTAAAAAAAAACTGCAAACTATGCAAATTATAAGTCCAATTGCCTAGCTAGATACTTTTTAAAAAAAACTTTTTTCTTGCTTTGGAACCATAAAGCTTGTGGCAACTAAACATTACACGCAGACCAGAAAATCAGTAATAAGGAGTAAGCAAGCAAGGGAGAAGTGGAGGGTATCGCTTCTCTATGGCTGCTGACCTGACTATCATAAGTGAAGACAGAATGGAGGGGGCCTTACTCTTATTAGTGAACAGAGAGAGGATAGAGAGAGAAGGGCATCTTTCTCTTTGGATACTGACCAGGCTCTCATTAGTTAATATAATATGGAAGGGGGGGGGGGGGCATCTCTTCTCTAAGGCGGCTGCTGACCTGACTCTCATTAGTGAACACAGGATGGAGGGGAGATACCTCGTATCTCTGGTCTGGCTGTCATTAGTGAACATAGGATAGAGGAAGAGCTTCTTTGGCTGCTGATCTGGTTCTCATTAGTAAACAGAGGATAGGGAAGCTGTTTTTTGAGCTGCTAAAACTGGCACTTGATATTGAAGATAAAATGAAGGGTGGGGGTGGGGGGTTACTATATAACCTGACTCTGTTGTCAACAAAGAATGGAGGGAAATTAGTATGTTCTCGCTCTGTATGCTGGTCTGCTTGTTATTTGGAAACACAAGATGGAGAGGTAGGAGCAGCTCATCTCTCTGGCCTGATTCTCATTAGTGAACACAGGAGGAGAATAAGAGGGAGAGGTTAACGGTCACAGCTGGCCTGGCTTTAATAAATGAATACAGGATGGGGGGCAGGGGTAGCTAACTTTGAACCACTGGCCTGGCTCTCATAGTGAACATAGGATAGATGAGGAGGGGCATCTCTTTCTTTGGCCACTGGCCTGGCTCCCATTGCTAAACATGGTATAGAGTGGCAGGACAGGAATTGTCTAGGTCACCCCGCCTGGCTCTTATTAGTAAACACAGGATGTGTGTGTGTGTGTTGGTGGCATTTTTTCCTTTGGTTGCATTAGTGAACAGATGATGGATCGGTAGGGGCAACTCTTCCCTCTCATTAGTAAGCACATAATAACAGAGAGGAGCTCAACTCTTCTCTTTAGTCTAGCTGCTGGTCTGCCTCTCCTTAGTAAAGATAATTTTCGTTCGGGTCAATGGCTCAGATATTGCTACGGAATGTAGAACGGAGTATAGGCCTGGCCTTCGACATGCCTCTGGCTAGTAAATGCAGAATGAAGGTAGCCTTTCCATCTGGCCTGGCTCTCATTATGGTAAACAAAACGGAAAAGGGGACAGCTCTTCTCTCTAGCTCAGCTCTCATTAGAGAACACAAGATGGCGAGGCAGAGTAATTTAGAGGCTTTAAATAGTGAACATAAGATAGATGGGAGGGGCAGCTTTTCTTTATGGCCTAGCTTTCATTAGTAAGCACAGCATGGAGAGGGTGGGTTATCTCTACTCTCTAATCTGGTTCTTCTTAATGAAAACAGGATGGAGGAGGAGGGGCAGTTATCTCTAGCTTAGTTCTCAGTAGTGAAATCAGAATGGAGAGGGGTAGCGGCACTTCTTCTTTCAGGCCTGGTTCTCATTAGTGTACATAAGATAGGAGGAGGAGTGGGGTGGCAGCTATTCTCTCTAACCTGACTCTCATTAGTGAACACGATGGTGGGGAGAAGCTCTACTCTGTATTAGGGGTGCACCGAATGGAAATTTTGGTGCCAAAACCGAAAATGAAGGATGCACTAGGCCGAAAACAGAAACCGATACTAAAAATAAACAGTTTTTAAAAAATATTTATATTTTTATATACTATTAATATAATTGTAATATATTCGACTTTCTAACCACTTAAGGACCGAGCCTCTTTTTAGATGTGTTGTTTACAAGTTAAAAAACATTTTTTTTTGCTAGAAAATTACTTAGAACTCCCAAACTTTATACATTTTGTTTGTAACACCCTAGAGAATAAAATGGCAGTTATTGCAATACTTTCTGTCACACCGTATTTGCGCAGCTGTCTTACAAGCACACTTTTTTTTGGAAAAAATACACTTTTTTGAATTAAAAAATAAGACAACAGTACAGTTAGCCCAAATTTTTTTTATATTGTGAAAGATAATGTTACGCCGAGTAAATTGACACCCAACATGTTACTTCAAAATTGCGGCCGCTCGTGGAATGGCGACAAACTTTTACCCTTAAAAATCTCCATAGGCAACGTTTAAAAAATTCTACAGGTTGCATGTTTTGAGTTACAGAGGAGGTCTAGGGCTAGAATTATTGCTCTCGCTCTACCAATCATGGCGATACCTCACATGTGTGGTTTGAACACCGTTTTCATATGCGGGTGCTACTCGCGTATGCATTCGCTTCTGTACGCGAGCTCGGCGGGACGGGGCATGTTTACATTTTTTTTTTAATTTATTTTACTTTTTTTTTTTTTACACTGTTTAAAAAAAAAAAAATTGTGTCACTTTTATTCCTATTACAAGGAATGTAAACATCCCTTGTAGTAGAAAAAAAGCATGACAGGACCTCTTAAATATGAGATCTGGGGTCAAAAAGACCTCAGATCTCATATTTACACAAAAAATAAAAATAAAATAAAATACTGATACAGGAGATGGTCAGAGACTGCAGACATAATAAAGGAGATGGTCAGAGATCGCAGATATACTACAGAAGATGGTCAGAGACTGCAGACATACTACAGGAGATGGTCAGAGGCTGCAGGCATAGTACAGGAGAATGTCAGAGACTGCAGACATAGTACAGAAGATGGTCAGAGACTGCAGACATAGTACAGGAGATGGTCAGAGACTGCAGACATAGTACAATAGATGGTCAGAGACTGCAGACAGTACAGGATATGGTCAGAGATTGCAGATATACTACAGGAGATGGTCAGAGACTGCAGACATGATACAAGAGATCAATGCAGCCTCACCAGTGCCCATCAGATGCAGCCTGCCTGTGCCCGTCATATGCAGCCCACAAAAAAAAAAAAAATACTGATACAGGAGATGGTCAGAGACTGCAGACATAATAAAGGAGATGGTCAGAGATCGCAGATATACTACAGGAGATGGTCAGAGACTGCAGACATACTACAGGAGATGGTCAGAGGCTGCAGGCATAGTACAGGAGATGGTCAGAGACTGCAGACATAGTACAGGAGATGGTCAGAGACTGTAGACAGTACGAGATATGGTCAGAGATTGCAGATATACTACAGGAGATGGTCAGAGACTGCAGACATGATACAAGAGATCAATGCAGCCTCACCAGTGCCCATCAGATGCAGCCTGCCTGTGCCCGTCATATGCAGCCTGCCTGTGCCCGTCATATGCAGCCTGCCAGTGCCCATCATGCAGCCTGCCAGTGCCCATCATGCAGCCTGCCAGTGCCCATCAGATGCAGCCTGCCAGTGCCCATCATGCAGCCTGCCAGTGCCCATCAGATGCAGCCTACCAGTGCCCATCAGATGCAGCCTGCCAGTGCCCATCGGATGCAGCCTGCCCGTGTCCTTCGGATGCAGCCTGCCCGTGCCCATCAGATGCAGCCTGCCTGTGCCCGTCAGATGCAGTCTGCCAGTGCCTGTCATATGCAGCTTGCCAGTGCCCGTCATGCAGCCTGCCTGTGTCTGGATGCAGCCTCACCCATGCCCAGATCACAGCGTCGATCTCCGTCTGTCCTGGAGCTGTGAATTGTGAATCAGGTCACGCTGATTCAATGTCCCGCTATTGGATCAGTGTGTCGTCTGTCACAGGAGGCGGGACATTGTTACTGCGGCCCGTGCAATTCACCCCTGTGACACACGGAGATCCCCGCTCTGTGGGAGGGAGGAGAGGAGGGAGGACTGGGGCAAGCTAGGAAGACGCCCCCGCAATGGGCAGCACCAGGGGTCCGTCCAGCCCCCCCCCCCATTTTGGCAATATTTTACTATCGGCCATGTGCCGAAAACACAATTTTCGGTCGCTGAAATTTCGGTGCATCGCTACTCTGTATTCTAGTGGCTGATCCGGCTCCAAATAATGAAGACAGTGTCAGGACTATTGAGAATGAAAACATTTTGAAGGTCTCTGCATATCATATTTTTTTTTTACCCATGTCTTTGAGGACATGAGAGAAGCCATTTTGCAATATTTCTTTTTCTCTCTAAAGTTGAAACTAAGTTCATGACAATGAATAGAAACTTAATTGATTGAAAATCTTGCGAGCTACCAATCCAGTATCCAAAAGAACATCTCTCAAGTGTAAGGAGATGTCTTTATTATTTTCAGCTGCTGACACCAGACACACTCCCATATACTATGTTGGACTAAAGATAAATACAATAAACTTGTGCTGCGCTGTGTATACCTATGTAAAAATACTAATAACAAATGTGCCAATACATGAAGTGCAAAAGCCAGTGATGATAAAAAAAAAAAGAGAATATAAAGTGACAATAAATGTACTGAAATTAGTGTTGCCGCTATATATAAGTGTCTCTATTGAATAACAATAAATATCAAATATGATACCAAAGTACAAGTGCTAAATCAAAAGGTACCTGCCTACTTATACACACATATATTATAAACCTTCAATGAATTAATATATTGCGAATATTTTAAATAATAACTCACTTCAAACAAATCTGATATAATATCCAGTACTCAAAACAAAAACAATCCACAACCTAAAGTGCGAGCGCTAATCAAAATACCTACGTAGGGTTGTCCCGATACTAGTATCGGTATCGGCACAGATACCAAGCATTTGCCCAAGTACTTGTACTCGGGCAAATGCTACCGATGCTTCCACCGATACCTTGATAGTCAGCAGTGATCGGCGCGTGGGGGAGTTACAAGCTTCTCCCCCCGCGGCTTTCAGCTGCTTTAGTGACATACAGCGGTGATCGGTGCTTGTAACTCCCCCACACACGATCACCGCTGACTGTCACCTCATCCCCCTTAGTCCCCCTCCGCTGTCCTGCTCCGTTGCTTTGTCCCCCTCCGTTCCTCTGACCCCCTCCGCTGTCCTCCTTCTTTGCTTTGTCCCCATCCGTTCCTCTGACCCCCTCCGCTGTCCTCCTTCTTTGCTTTGTCCCCCTCCGCTGTCCTGCTCCGTTGCTTTGTCCCCCTCTGCTGTCCTCCTTCTTTGCTCTGTCCCCCTCCGTTCCTCTGACCCCCTCCGCTGTCCTCCTTCTTTGCTCTGTCCCCCTCCGCTGTCCCCATCCGTTCCGGCTTTCCGTTGTCCCCCTCTCTCTTCCTCTGTCCCCTCCGTTCTGCTGTCTCTCCGCTGTGTGAATGGACAGTCAGCTGACTCTGTCTATTCACATAACTGAAACATTGTAATCACCTGTGATTACAATGTGTCAGTTTATGAATGGAGAGGAGCCGCTGTCTTCTCTCCATTCATTGTCAGTGCAGCTGAGGCTGCAGAGAAAGGGACTGGGGAATCTCTATCCTCTGTCTCTTTCTCTGTCTCAAGGGGGAGATATCAGAGGTCTGTTAAGACCCCTGATATCTCACCAAAGCCCCCCAACAGGGCTGATTAAAAAAAAAAAACACACACATAGTGCAATAAAGAATAAAAAAAAAATTAAATTGTAAAAAATAATAAATGTAAATGAAAAAGAAAAAAGAAAAAAAAAAACAAAACACACACACACCGTTCACTCCCCCCCCCTAAAAAAAAAAAACAAAAAAAAAAAACACTGTCACGTGACATTAAAAAAAAGTATCGGTAATCGGTATCGGCGAGTACTTGAAAAAAAGTATCGGTACTTGTACTCGGTCCTAAAAAAGTGGTATCGGGACAACCCTAGTATAAATACAAGGATGTAAACCATAAATCAATAAGTGAATGCATTTGGTACAAATATCATAAATACTAATACAGTCCAAATAAATTTGATATAGAATCCAGTGCTTCAAAACGAAATCCACAGTGACTTGTGACAGTACTACACAGATGGAAACTTGTCAGTGACTTTCAGTGATTCCACACACGTGCTCCCCCCCCCTGTGTGACTGACTGCGCTCACCTCAAAGATTTTGACCGCACACCTAAGTTTGGTCAAAATGTGCAGTAGAATCAACACTGGGCTCAGGGTTTGTGGACTCTGTGGAATGCCAAGCCTTTCACTGTGGATGTCCTCAATATGTATATGCAAAAAAAGGCTCGATAGTACAATAACGTTTATTAAAAAAATAGATTAATCATACTCACATCTTAGAGGTGCTACCAGCGCACCACTCTATACAAAGCATGGGTAAATCAAACAATCCCAATCCGACAGGTGTATTATTATGTCTCTAGTCACCGAGAAATCAACGACTCAGCTGGCTTCTCCTCCGTCCTAGCCCCTCCCCAACGCGTATTCGACACAGGGCTTGTCACAAGTGTTCATCGGGGGATTCATATTTATATAAAATTCATATAATATTAATCATGGATATAGTAGTGTCTTTATTAAAATGGATATGGCATATTTGTAAGGCTATGAAAAGTTTTAGGTATAGAAACTATACTTGTGTAATAATCCTTGTATTCTGAATAACCAGGATGTTTCCTATGCCATCAATTAAAGTGGAGGGCCACCCTGAAAAAAAAAAATTCACCAAAAACCCTAAAAAAAAAAAAAAAAAAAAAAAAACATTTGAAAAATTTTTTTTTCAAACTTACCTAAACCCTTGTTGCTAGGCAGTCTTCCTAATCTGCCTCTTCCTATTCCCCGGCGTGTTCTGCTCCTGGGTGAGCGGCCCCATTGTCTTCTGGGAACTGTGTGTGTTCCCAGAACACCACGGGGCAATTCACAGAGCGCTGCGCCGCTCGCACGTGCGCAGTAGGAAACTGGCAGTGAAGCCGTTTCCCTTACCTAGGATGGCGGTGCCGGGACCCGAGGGACGGGTCGGCCTCTGACGGCCGACATCGCGGGCACCCAGGACAGGTAAGTACTTATTTAAAGTCAGCAGCTACAGTGTTTGTAGCTGCTGACTTTTCAATTTTTTTTTACGGCCGGATTCCCGCTTTAACTTTCAAGGTATGTGAGAAGGTAAGTTAATGACCTTATCCAAATTGTCTCATAACCATATATCCTTGTTTTAGATGCCAAGTCTACCAAATTTGACATCTGTTTGACAGCTCTAGATATTTTATAGTTTTCTGTTAAGCCCAAGTCAAGGGTCATTCATAAATTTAATTTGACATATAAAATAACATTTAAAAATATCAATTTCTAATCCTATACTGCCCCTACTGAAAACGATATATTAGGACACTATAATTTCCCTATAGGTCTGTCCAGGAAATGACGTGTGTTTGACGTCACTTATGACGTGAAAGGCATTTCCACACCCATTCCTGGGGGAATATAGATTGGAGACACATAGCCGAAGGGGATCTTGTGACGGGGAGACGAGAGGAGAAAAACAGAGCGGAGAGATGTAGGAAGGAGAGTAAAAGATATCCTTTGGGACACCCAGCTGATATCTCTCAAAACAAAAGTCTTTATCTATGGTAAAGTATTAATCTTTTATTTTTACCTTTTGGTAATTGAATTGTTTTAGCATATACAAAACAAAACCATTTAAATACACGGCATAGCAATTGGAGTGGTATTATTTCTACCTGCAGCATGAAATAATTATATTCCAAATATTAAGATAAATACACATTTTTGTATGTCTCTCCAAAAGATAATACCAAAGTCTGTACAATGGTTTTTGTCCTGATATGTGTTTGAAAACAAATTAATTCTAAATTTATTTTTATTTTAAAAAGAGTCTTGGTTAAATTACCAAGTTTGTATGTGGTTAACAAAATTGTCCATATACTGTAAAAGAGGTTTAAGTTTGAAGGTCTTTGTTTTGAGAAGAAATCACATATGTTAAATTCAACACCAAGTTTGTTTACATAGTCTGTAAAGCCAGGGAAAGCTATTTACTAAGCTGTCATGAAATGTTTGCAACAAGAGCTTGTGGTAAAATTTCTCATCATTTGTATTACCCATATAATTGATAATTGAAGGTATATCCTTTTTGTATTATCACCAATTATAGTTGATATTATTTTACACTGAATTTTTAGTTAATAAATATATATATTTTAGCACATCGATGTATTCATTCTTGTCTTCAAACTAGCATGGATAAACAAATTTGAATTAATTTGGCTGTTTTGTGGAAAGATGTGAAAATTTCCTTAAAGTGGAGTTCCACCCACTTTTACAACTCTTCAGCATCCCTCACTAAACTGTGCACTGTAAACGAATTGGATATTTTTTTTATTTTTTCTCTCAGCACTTACTGTATATCTGCTGTATTCATTTTTCACTTCCTCCTCCCTGGCCGCAGCCCATCGCATCATTTCCTGTTTGCAATGCCTTCTGGGAAGGGGCGGCAACTTCCTCTGACACTGCCGTTGCTATGGAAACCTGACCTGAAACCTATTACACTGCTTGTGTTGCACTGAGCATGTGCGAGATCTGCAAGGATGAGATTCAGGAAGAAATACAGTCTGGCTTTAGATGCCCACACTTAAGATGGCCACGGCCTGCTGTAAGTTTATAAAATAACAAACTACTGCTATAAGCTAACAAAACAGACCTTAGTTTACAGACTAACTTTACTAGAATACATTAAGCTTGTGTATTATAGGGATATTTTTATTTAAAAAGTATCATTTCGGCCGGAACACCACTTTAACCATAGATTTTTGCATTGTTCCATAAGTATAATACTGTTAATATTTCAATATAAACATCTGAAAACAGAATGGAGGGGCAGCTTTTCTCTTGGGTCAGTGGCCTTGTGTACACAAGATAAACAGGGGGAGGCAGCTATCCTCTCTAATCTGACTCTCATTCGTGAGCACATGATTGTGGGGGAAAAGCTCTATTCTCTATTCTAGATGCTGGCTTGGCTCCAAATGGTGCAGACAGAATAGAGGGAGAGGGAATGATTTTTTTCTTGGGTCAATGGCCTTGTGTACACAAGATAAAAGGGGGAGGCAGCTATCCTCTCTAGTAAATAGGTGAGTTATTCCCGCGCTATCAGATATGGAAGCGGCTAGAAATGGAAAAGCCGCATGCACCGATAAGGTAAACACCTGACCTTTTAAATAAATATATATAAGTGGGTGGTGCTGCGCTGATCCTTAGTGTGAAAACAAATGAAATTAAATAATAAATAAATGCGTGTATCGCAAATAAAGTGAAAATGCGTGAAAGAAAAAAGTTTGTTTACATATGACAAAAAATAAAAAATCTACATGTTCAATATCTTAGATAATTGGTAAGAAAGTGGCATAAATAAATTCTAAATAAAATAGTCACTTAAATCACCTGAAATAAAATCTACATAATTTAAAATGCATAAACGTGATAGTGGAGCTGCCAAAGCACCAGTAACTAACATTAGGTTAAGCATAAATAAAGTGCATAGTGAATGTAAACAACGTGCATCTACAATTAGACCAGCAAAGTGTATGCTGCAAACAAAAAGTGGTGAAGTCACGTGGTGTGACGTCACGCGTAGGGACGAGACAGGCTGCACACACAAACAGAGGCATACGAGCTCGCCGCTCGTCGGATTGATACCACTGCTTTTAAATTTTTATGTGAGTACCTACAACTTTTCAATAAAGAGTGTTACCATTAATCAAACGGGATTACACTATTGGCTTCTTTTCTGCCGATTACCCCCTATATATACAACCCCCCTGCACCATACCTGAGGGAATCCCATCCTAGGATCCAGGACAGTGAGGGACGTGTTGGAATCTATAGGTGGATGTCTCAACAGCTCTCCTGATATATGCTTTTGCCCTATTACCTGAAGGTAAGGGGCCATTACCTACCCGAGTGGTCTAGCACACGAAGAAAACACTTGATGTGGTTCACTTCAGCACTTTAATTGCAACGTGTGCATGCTAGGACGTTGCTGTCACAATTTTATAAAAGGACTTTTCTTATGCATTTTATGTATGCGTTTTTTCAGCACTTTAATTGCAACGTGTGCATGCTAGGACGTTGCTGTCACAATTTTACAAAAGGACTTTTTTCTTATGCATTTTATGTATAATTTTTCATTTGTCAAAGATTTCAGCCAATTATTTAATTTTGATGTCAGTCCGCACAGTATGCACTATATGTAAAAATAGCAAGACATCACTCCTTCAATCTATGGTTGCACACTGCACCTTTTTGTTTGCACCATACACTTTGCTGGTCTAATTGTAGATGCACATTGTTTACATTCACTATGCACTTTATTTATGCTTAACCTAATGTTAGTTACTGGTGCTTTGGCAGCTCCACTATCACGTTTATGCATTTTAAATTATGTAGATTTTATTTCAGGTGATTTAAGTGACTATTTTATTTAGAATTTATTTATGCCACTTTCTTACCAATTATCTAAGATATTGAACATGTAGATTTTTTATTTTTTGTCATATGTAAACAAACTTTTTTCTTTCACGCATTTTCACTTTATTTGCGATACACGCATTTATTTATTATTTAATTTCATTTGTTTTCACACTAAGGATCAGTGCAGCACCACCCACTTATATATAGCTATCCTCTCTAGCCTGGCTCTTATTAGTGACCACAGGATGTAGATGGAGGAGGAGCTCTTTTCTTGACTGGTGCTGGCTTGGCTTCAAATAGTGAAAACATGATGGAGCAGCTCTGCTCTCAACCAGCCGGCCAAACCAGAATGAACACAGAAGCGAAGAGCTGAATACAGAATGATGGGGGAGGTAGCCACAATTTCCAGCAAAGTCTAGTCTTGCAGTCTGCTTCTTTACAAATGCCTGGTTGAATTGCTCTACCCAGACTCATACAGAACAAAGTATGTGCTGTATAATGGGTACGTGCAGGTTGGGAGATAGGACAAGATGTCTAATAAAAATGAAGTTGATGGCCATATCTTTTGATTATTAGGAATTTCAGGGTGGAATCAGAAATTTATAGGTATAAGGTAAAACCACTTTTAGCAATATGTACTGAATAAGATAAGTATAAATTGTTTTATTGGCTGTCATTTCCCTATAATAAACAAGAACAGCAAAGCGCACCAAACCTAGCTCCCGTATGTATTTGTGTTGCAGAATCTAAACCTCTGTTCATCAGGTATAAATATTGCAGAGAATGATTGCTAAACCTGCACAGTTGTTGTGACAGATACAGATTTCTGCCACCCACTAAATCACAGCTTAAAACCTGCAAATTATCTGCTGAAAATGTGCAGCTGATTGGATCCTTATACTGCTTGAAACCATTTAAAGCCTTGGCAATCATTATTTCCAATGTTTGTTTCTATTTAGCTGCAAAAGTAATTTTTCAACAACCAAAGCTATTCTTCAGGAAGGAAACAGAATAGATTCTACTTTTATTACTTTTAGAAGAAAAATAAAAGGAACTTCACAGTTTAGAATATTAAATGCTCTGTCTCTATAATAAAAAAACATTTAGACACTATAGTGCACCGTTAAACAATAGCAGAAAATTAATTTAATTTGCCTATGTACTTTTCTTCTGAAGAATGTGATTCCACTGAGATAGGAGGCGCTTGAGCAGCCACTTTACAGAACACAGTGTCAATTAAATACAATCCTGACCAGACAGTCTTAAAGCAGTAGTAAACCGCTGGATTATTTTTTTGTACCCTGCAAGGTAAAGGCATAATGTGCTAGTATGCATCACATACTAGCGCATTGTTAAACTTACCTTAAAACAAAGCCCTTACAGCGCCAAGCTGCCATAGCTGCAGGCACTCCCATCTTTACCCCTCTTCCTTCCAGATTCACGGACTCCGGCTGTGTGATTAGCCACAGTCGCAATGACCTCACTCCCACAGGAGCCGCAGTTTGTGGCACAGGGCTCTGAAGGAAGGGCCCGGGTGGCCCTTTCTTCAAAGCGCATGCGCCAGTGATGTCACTGATTGCATGTATAGTGAATATCTCTGGTGCACGTTTAAGAGATATTTACACTACCTATCGGTAAGCCTTAATATTGCCTATAAAGTCATGTAGTTAATTTGAAGTGTATTTTGCAGTCAAATTTGAGAAACCCCCACTTTATACTTATTATGTGCTGCTATTCTCACACAGCATATCTACAAAAACTTATTTTAATATATTATTATATATATTATATTATACATATGACACTATAAGCAGCCTATATTGCTTTTAATAGATGGTAATGTGCAGTTAGTGTAACTAAACAATGCATTCCCTATATTCCCTACTAGACCCTGCATTCCCTATATCTGGTCTCCCACAGTACACAGAACATGGAAATGCAATTATTTCAGTAAATATAAACTGCTAAATACCTTTTTTCATCAGCAGTATATAGCAGTCTTGTGACTTTTATCAGTGTCTAGTCGAGCACTGGTAAAGCTTGTAAGAGGAGTTTTCATTCTACTCAGACTGTCCTATGTTGCTGCATGGCTCCTGACCCTCTGTCTGGGCAGTGCTGATTGGCCCTGTGCCAATCACATGCACCCTCCCAAAACCCCCCAAAAAACTAACACACCAAACTGAGCATGTGCACAGTGCCTCCTAGGGCTCTGCTCCATCAGGATCAGAAGACAGGTTTAACAGACTTTTTACACAATGTGCAGGATTAACCCCTTAGGTTCCACAGTGAGTATAACAAGCATGCTTTACTGCATATACAGACTGATTTTACTGTTGTGAGTTTAGTAACACTTTAAGGCTCCTTTCACACATGCGGACCCATTAGGTCCGCCTGTCCGTTTTTCAGGCGGACCTGAACAGACGCTCCATGTAGCTCTATGGAGCGACGGATGTTAGCGGTGTCTGGCAGATCGGATGAAAACGGACAGGCGGATCCTTTTTTATTCGATCCCTCATAGAGGAGAGTGGGGCTCTGACAGGTCCGTCTCTGCACAGAGATGGACCTGTCATCTGCCGGCTCAGTGGGGATCAACGGATCAATCCCTGCTGAGCATGCGGAGTCCGTGAAAGCGGACATACATGTGTGAAAGAGCCCTAAGGGACAGACAGGGGCATTTATTTTTCTTTAAACAATGCAATGCAGAAACCAATCCTTGAGACGTTTAACCTTTTTTTAGAACAGAGAGTGTGCACATCTAGTTGACAACTGATAATTAAATCTCCCAGCACAGTACAGGTTATTTATGGTAAACATATCTCCCCAGCCCCCTTCTTAACATAACATGGAAGAGAAAGCTAAGAAATTTCTGAAATTCAAAAAATAAAAATGTAAGCAGCAATTTTAAAATGTCTTTTTTTAAAGTTATGCTATGTGAATGGGAACACATAAAAAAAATAAAGGGTGTTGTTGGATAGCAACATGGTCTAGTGTCATATTTATTATCCAGAGTTTGAATTGGATCTGTCATAAATCCTTTACATATCTGTTTCCTATTCCCAAAGATCACCCAGGCTAATCCTTGCAATTCCATGGTTTTAAAGGGGTTTCTTTTTGGTGGATACAACCAAGCATTTGCTTTCCTGGGGGCAGTCTGGAATGTCGTTTCTCAGCTCTTGGCTCCGGACCGTCTATTGCTAGAACGCAAACTTGAAAGGGGCCATGGCTGACAGGATGATTGATGACTGTGGGTGACAAAGATCAAAGGATCAACAGACACCTAAAGATTGACATGGACAATGCCAAAGTAGAGCAGGACAGACAGTACTGTTGAGAAGGACTGCCCCATAAATCCTGTGATTCGTCAAAAGTCTAGATGGTATGGATATGGGGTTGGGTTTGAATGGTGTATGATCGAAGTATAAAAGACTGAGCAAGGAAGAGAAATAGCCCCTTACCCTTTGGATCATGGCTTGGGACTATGCCTCAGTCTTCCAGATATCTTCCAGCTATCTCATAGCTGGAAGAAACAAAGCCTCGCAGAGAGCCTTGTGATAAGTATCCTTGATGTTCTTGTATTATATGTTCTGATTGTTGGTCTGTGTTTGTAATATCTTTCTCTAGTATTTCATGTTAGCTTCTTATTTCCTTGGGAAATAAATAAGACTTTATTACTTATAAATTGTGTGTTTGGTTTCGTAGCTAACCTGGTATCATTGTAATATTAACAATAACATGTGCTCAGAGTTTAATAGACCAACTAATTATAGGGACTAGATAAATTAATACACAGATATAATATTAATTATTATATCGATTACTTCAGGTGTGCTATCCCAATTTGGCTGCAAAAGTTTAAATACACACCAACTCATCCCCCAAAACACCTACCAGTTGTGCAGCTTTTTGCCTTTATTTTAATTTTTATAGGGTTTTCTACCTTAAAAAGGGTCACATGACCACCCAAGCTTCTTTATCTTGCTATGCACTGGCTGGCAAGAGGAGTAATGTGGAGCCAGTACATTACAGTAATTATCAACCACGATTGACATTTTGCAGACATCATGCCTATCAAGACTAATACCCAAACCTACCCTGCCTCTCTGCCTTTACTGGTCAGGATATGCAACAGACATCCTTAGTTCCAATCCCCGATTCTCCTCTAGGTGGATTTCAATACGGCTAGAGAAGCTACACTTCTCTCAGTAAATGGAACCTCGCTCTATGGGTAAATGGGATCTCAAAGTTACAAACCCTACCTCTAAAAATGAGATTTATACATTTTTTTTATGTAAAAAGTCTCCCTGGGCTAGTATAAACTATCTTCAGAAATTCGGCAGCATGCAGGAAAATGCTGCACATATTCAAAATGATTTACTTTAACCACTTGCTGACTAGCCGGCGTCATTATACTGCAGCAGGTCAGCTCGTTCCCGCAAATTGCCGTAGGTGTACGTCGGCACATTTAAAGGTGATAACAGCCACGCACATGCGCGTGCCCACTGCACGGCGGGGGACCTGATGTGTGTGGCCTGCGGCCGCAATGTTCACCGGCCACCCGCGATCACGGGCATGAGAGCCAGAGTGTAAACACTTACATCCCCATTCTGACAGGAGAGACAGATGGTCCTAGTAATTAGGAACAGCAATCCGTCTCCTCCTCTAGTCAGTCCCACCCCTCCCCACAGTTAGAAAAACACACATGAGGGAACACATTTAACCCCTTTGATCGCCCCCTAGTGTTAACCCCTTCCCTGCCAGTGAAATTTACACAGTAATCAGTGAATTTTTATAGCTCTGATCGCTGTATAAATGTCAATGGTCCCAAAACTGTGTCAAAAGTGTCTGATCTGTCGCAGTCCCACTAAAAATCGCAGATCGCTGCCATTACTAGTAAAAAGATAGGATTTTTTATAACAGCTTACCTGTAAAATCCTTTTCTTTTGATGTATATCACGGGACACAGAGCCTCAGTAATTACTGCTGGGTTATATAGGGTATCACTAGGTGATTGGACACTGGCACACCCTAAACAGGAAGTTCAACCCCCTATATAATCCCTCCCCTTATGGGGATACCTCAGTTTTGTAGCAAAGCAATATAAGTGTATTAGAAGAGGGGTGGGACCTCTGTGTCCTGTGATGTACATCAAAAGAAAAGGATTTTACAGGTAAGCTGTTATAAAAAATCCTATTTTCTTTCTCGTACATCACGGGACACAGAGCTTCAGTAATTACTGATGGGACGTCCCAGAGCAATGCTATTTGAGGGGAGGGGACCACACAACGTAGGGTGTAATTAGACCTGAGGACCTCGTACTGCTGCCTGCAGCACACTACGCCCAAAGGCGATATCCTCATGCCTTCCCACATCCACCTGATAAAATTTGGTGAATGTATGGACTGAAGACCAGGTTGCGGCCTTGCAAATTTGAGCCATAGAGGCCTGGTGATGCACCGCCCAAGAAGTACTAATAGCACTTGTGGAGCGTGCCTTGATCTAAAAAGGAGGAATTTTCTGTTTCAAACTGTAAGCTTGAATAATCATTTGTCGAATCCATTTAGAAATGGTAGATTTTGACGCTGCCTGTCCTCTATTTGGACCTTCTGGCAGTACGAACAAAACATCCGTTTTGCGAATTTGAGCAGTTGCATCCAGATAAGCCTTGACTGCTCTTACTACATCCAAAGAATGTAGTGACCTTTCTTCCGTAGAACAGGGATCTGGAAAAAAGGAAGGCAGAACAATATCTTGGTTTAGATGAAAATCTGAAACCACTTTCGGTAGAAAGCTAGGATGACGGCGCAATACCACTCTATCCTTGTGTATGATTAAATAAGGCTCTTTACAGGAAAGAGCTGCTAATTCTGATACTCTTCGAGCAGAAGAAATGGCTACCAGAAAAATTAACATTCTTGTCAACAAGACCAAGGGAATTTGACGTATTGGTTCAAAAGGCTGTTTCTGTAAAACTGACAGAACCAAATTCAAGTCCCAGGGGTTTAGGGGCGCCTTAACCGGAGGATTAAGACGGGTCACCCCCTGCATAAAGTTTCGGACCAAAGAATGTGAAGCAAGTGGCCGTTGGAATAATACTGATAAGGCCGAGACCTGGCCCTTGATGGTACTCAAGGCCAGCTTAATTTCTAATCCTATTTGTAGAAAGTCAAGAATTCTACCTATTACATATTTTCTGGGATGCCAACCCCTGGATTCACACCAGGATACATAAGCTTTCCAGACTCTATGATAAATCACTCTGGAAGCTGGCTTCCTTGCAATGATTAAGGTAGAAATCACAGGACCTGAAAGCCCACGACTCTTCAGAACGCGGGTTTCAATAGCCAAACCGTCAAATTTAGCGTTTGTAAGGCAGGATGGAACACTAGACCTTGAGATAACCGGTCTGGACGTGACGGTAGGGTCCACGGGGAACCTACTGTCATCCTTACTATTTCTGCATACCAAGCTCTCCTGGGCCAAGCTGGGGCCACTAGAAGTACTGACTTCTTTTCCTGCCTGATCCTGCGAAGGAGTCGTGGCAGTAGTAGAATAGGAGGGAATGCATAAATCAGTGGGAACCTGATGCCACGGAATCACCAACGCATCTGTCCCGCATGCAAGAGGATCCTTTGTTCTTGCCACAAACTTGTCGATTTTTTTGTTGAATCTGGATGAAAAGAGATCTACATCTGGAACCCCCCATCTTTGGCATATGGCCCAAAAGACGTCGGGGTGAAGAGACCATTCCCCTGGTGTGGCATTGCCGGACTGGATCCTGACAGGGCAACCCTGTAGCCTGAGAGTCCAGGCCTTTAGGGCTAGATATGCCGCACGGATCTCCAGAATGTTGATGGGTAAGGTCCTCTCGGTTTTGGACCATTCCCCTTGTACCGCAGGCTGTTCCAGAACCGCTCCCCAACCCGAAAGACTGGCATCCGTTGTTACCACCGTCCAGGTAACCGGTAGAAAGGATTTCCCTTTCTACAGGCTTTCGGGTATTAACCACCAACTGAGGCTCTGATAAACTGCATGAGACAGGTGCATCGGAAAATCTAATGCCTGAACCTTCTTGTTCCAGGCCGACAGGATACTGTGTTGCAGTAGTCTTGAATGCAACTGAGCATAGGGAACTGCTTCGAATGAAGCTAACATCTTTCCCAGAAACCTCATACAAAGGCGGACAGAAGGACCCTTTTTGGTCCTGACTACCAGAATCAGCTCTCTTAAGGCAGTGATCTTTGCCTGAGGTAAAAATACCTTCTCTTGGCTTGTATCTATGACCAGGCCCAAATACTCCAGTCTTCTTACTGGTTTTAAGGACTTTTCTTGGTTGAGAATCCAACCTAGGTGTTCCAGGTAGTTGACTGTGGTCATCAAGTTCCCGCTCAAACAGGCTACCGACCGGTCTATCAAGAGCAGGTCGTCTAGGTATACTATGACAGTTATACCTTGAGCCCTTAATCTGGCCAGAGGAGGAGCCAAGATCTTTGTAAACACTCGAGGTGCAGTGGCTAGCCCGAAAGGCAGAGCCACAAACTGAAAATAGCGCCCTTCTATTTTGAAGCGCAAGTACTTTTGATAAGCAGGAAAAATGGGTACATGCAGATACGCATCTCTGATGTCTATTGATGCCAGGAATTCTCCTCCCTGTAGGATGGAGACTACTGACCGAATTGATTCCATGCAAAAGGATCGAATCCTTAGGAATCGATTCAGATCCTTTAGATCCAGAATGGGTCTGACATCTCCATTTGGTTTTTGTACCGTAAAAAGATTGGAATAAAATCCCAATCCTTGATCTTTCGTGGGAACCACCATGATGACTTTTTGCGTCAATAGTCGCTCTAAGGCTAGAAGGAGCGACTGCTTTTTCTCTGGACCTCTGGGGACACTTGATCTGAGGAAACGAGGAGAGGGGAATTCTTGGAACTCCAGTTTGTAATCTAGAGTTACCATGGAGATTACCCATCTGTCCTGGAAATCCTCCTGCCAGAGCTTTGAGAACCGTAGCAGTCTTCCCCCCACCCGAGCGAGCGGGGGCGCTCCTTCATAAGGAGGCTTTAGCGTCTTGTCTAGTAGGCTTCTTCCCCCAGGACTTCTTTTGTCCCTGGGGTCGACTCTGAAATTTACTTCTAGACCCTGACGGAGGAGGCCGTCGCGACTGCCTGGAGGCTGATGCTCCTGGCACTGGGGAAAGAGCCCGTTTGAAAGAGGGACGCTTACTCCTTTTCTTAACAGGTAAGAGAGTGCTTTTCCCACTAGAGATTTTTTGGATATAATTGTCCAAATCCTCTCCAAACAGCCTTGCACCACGAAATGGAAATCCAGCCAGAAGTTTCTTACATGGGGCTTCGGCTGACCAATTTTTCAACCATAAGATTCTACGAACTGACAAATGGGGATGGTGCTGTGCTAATCCTACAATAAATTACAATATCTAGGTGTACTGGGTATCAACTTTTGTCTTCACTGAGGTATAGGATGGTGATCTAAACCACAATGAGAAATATACACTGGATACACTGTACCTTTCGTTTTGTACTGTGTGAGTACCCTGTATGTTGTTTATGTTGAATAAAGCCTGATACATGCTTGAAATACTACACTATATGGTATCTTCATCTCTCCATTCACTATGATGCTCCCCATGGATCTGAGGTCTGATAAATGACAGTCCATCACCTAGGACCCCCTGCACAGGAGACACCACAAGCGCTGTCTGATCTATGCTGTAACCTCAGTATAGTGAGGTAAGGGGCCATTATCTACCACTAGAGGATTGTTGCATGGAGGAGATCCTGCTACACACTTCACATTCACCACTCTTCTGAATAAATGATATTTGAACCCAGCTGTTATCTGCACGACTTAATTGTCTGTTATCACTAAGGAAGCATTGAAGCTGTTTTTTGTTGCACTAAGTCACCTATATTGGACTGTATTACTTTAAGTTTGAGCACCCCCTGCTGGCGCTGGACACTTTACTGCATGATGCACAATTATGAAGATCACTTTGGACATTCAATGTAACATTGTATGGTTTGGCAATTTTTTGCTTTTATGTTATTGATTTTTCAGCCATCTATTTATTTACATGAATCACGGTTGATTGAATTATAATAATTTCCACATATTAATTCACAGCACTTTGTACTGGCATTTAATGCCTCAGCGGTAATCACTATTTTATTGTGAAAATTTTTTTTGCAATTTCATTGTAGATTTCACCATGGTTTTAATTTTATTTAAGCTGAGAGATACATATGCATAGTCTTTCTGGTGCCTACAAAGTCCATGTCTTTCATTGCTTTGGGCGGACCCCCCTTTATAGCTTAGGACGTTGGCACTGCCCTATATATGCGATCTCCACAGTCCATCCTGTGATGAGATCTAAAAAAACCCCCATTTTTTCTGGTGGGCTCCACCCTTTTTTTATTTTTATTTTTTTATTATTTATTTTGTATGATGCACATATAGCCTGCACGTTCACATAATGCTATATTTCTCATTGTGGTTTAGATCACCATCCTATACCTCAGTGAAGACAAAATTGATACCCAGTACACCTAGATATTGTAATTTATTGTAGGATTAGCGCAGCATCATCCCCATTTGTCAGTTGTTAGTTACACCAAGGTTTTAAGCCTGGACCCCATTCGGTGCAAGCTGCTTTTCTGCTTTTATCTAAAACCACCTATACCACCACTGCTTGGTAGCGCAGGAATAATACTCCCTATATTGACATAAGATTCTACGCATATGCACCAACCCAAGTGAAAGACGAGAGGTTTGGATGATAGAATCTCTGATGGCGTCAACAGCAAAACATAAGGCCGCTGGAAGGTTAGCCAACCCCTGGGCCTGATGTTCAGGTAGAACTTTAAGGACCTACTTAACATGGTCTCTTAAGTATTGACAGACTCCGATTGCTGCCACTGCAGGTTCAGCTACTGAACCTGCTAAGGAGAAAATATCCTTCAACAGGGATTCCATTTTTTTATCAAGAGGATCCCTGAGCATCTGAGCATTGTCTACAGGACAAGTCAGACTTTTATTTACGGAGGAAATGGCGGAGTCAACGGCCGGTATCCCCTACATCTTTATAAACTTTTCTTCCATAGGATAAAGTGTTGAAAACGTTTTAGGCGGAAAAAAAACGTTTATCTGGGTGATCACACTCAGAATAAATGAGCTTTTCTAGCAAATTATGAACAGGAAAAGCATGTGTTGTTTGAGGAGGCTTCAGTGACCCCAAAGAAGAAGAGGGTTCTTTAACTGACTCAGATACGGGTAACTTAAATGTGGAGCGGACCAATCCAGCAAGGATCTGTACTAAGACCTTCTCATCCTGAGAAGCTGAAGAGGGCCCTTCTCCACTTGATTCCTCAGAGGAGGAATCATCAGTCCCATCCCGATCCTCTGAAAGGGATTCTTCTCCTTTTTCCCAGAGTTCCTGGGTAACAGAGGAAGACCTAGTGCATTTTCTTCCACTGAGTGAAGATGCAATTAAGGCCATTAATCTTTCCTTTAGTCCATTAATGGTTGAGGAAAAAACCTCCTGCGTAATGTATACAGGGGCTGAAGTGCCAGAAGCAGATGCAGCCCCTGACCCCAACAGCTCTCCCGGGCCAGCCATCCCAGGTCCTTCAGGGTGGGGGGAGGTGCTGCAGAAGGGGGGTCCTCAGAGCCTGAGGGAGATCCCCTAGAGCCTCTGGTTTTTGGGGTATTTGTACCTCTTCTACCCATAGTGCAAAGCAAACCAGGTGGAGGTATCACAAAAATGAAACACTGACTGCCGAGTGATGTAGTCCAGCAACTGCCGCTGCTACCAATGCCCAGTCAAGTGTTTCTTAGTAAATGCTGCCTAGGAGAATGCCTGTGTCCCACCTTACATGCAACCGTCAGCTCTGTGTCCCTCCATAGGCTGTGTGCACCTGAAAAGTGTGCTTCTTATAGCCTGTGCAGCCGGCGATGTGGGCGTCTAAGCACGCCGGACGTCGCGCTGACGCTCCGCCCCCCCCTCCTCTGACCACCCCCCCTCGTTTTTTCAAAAAACGTGCGCTTTCTCGCGCGAGCCGACCCTCCGGGACAAGCGTGGAGGGGAGGCTGGTGTGGAGGAGGAAGGAGAGAGGCCGGCAGATGATGGGGTCTTCCACATGGTAATGGCGGCGGTGGCGGTGATAGTGCGGTATACTACCGCCTCACAGACCACTGCGGCCCCCCCTAATCTTGGGGGGAATATCCCTGCAGGAAGAGCCCCCCATCCCATCCTACCTGGAGCTTGGCTGGAGGAGCTGTGCAGCGTGAACACTGAGACAGACAATCAAGCATGTGAAGGTATGTGCTCTTGGCAGCCCCCGGTGGCGACAATAGGCATAGCATACATTTACTTAAAGGAGAAACCTATTAGAAAATAAAAAATTCTGTGGAATCTCCCTTACCTTATCCAGCTGCAGGGTTCTGTTATACAGACCCAATCTTCACCTCTCACGGTGGGCTCCGTTTGGAAAACCTTCAGAGACTGGGGCCCCCTATGGATAGGGGGATCCGCAGTTCTGGGCCTGTAAAGCACCCGGCCAAGAATAAGGCTAGAAAAACCAAGTTCTGAAATGCAGGGTCGAGCTCTCTAAAAAGAGAAGCATTACAGGTAAAACCTTGTTTCTTTGGACACGAGGCCCGGGTACCATCCAATTCGGCCTAGAAAGGACACTTTGAAATGGATCCGGTTTGCCTGGCTTGCCCCAGTATAGGATATAGGATATTACCTTTGGAGCTCAGCACAGGACATCTTTACACGTGACCAACACCTAAGACACTGGCGAAAAAACTGAGGTATCCCTGGGGGAGGGATTATATAGGGGTTTGAACTTCCTGTTTAGGGTGTGCCAGTGTCCAATCAAATAGTGATACCCTATATAACCCATCAGTAATTACTGAGGCTCTGTGTCCCGTGATGTACGAGAAATAAATAAATAAATAATAAAAGTGCCATAAAAATGCCATAAATCTATTCCCTATTTTGTAGACACTATAACTTTTGCGCAAACTAATCAATATACGCTTATTGCAATTTTTTTTACCAAAAATATGTAGAATATATATCGGCCTAAACTGATGAAGAAATTTCTTTTCTGGATATTTTTTATAGCAAAAAAATTTTTTCCCCAAAATTGTCTATACAAATAATTGTATAAATTATTTGTTTATAGCGCAAAAAATGAAAAAAAACGCAGAGGTGATTAAATAACACCAAAAGTAAGCTCTATTTGTGGGAAAAAAAGGACGTCAATTTTGTTTGAGTACAGCGTCGTGCGATCGCGCGATTGTCAGTTACAGCGAAGCGACAAAAGAGCCTTCCAAAAAGGAAAAGCTTACAGGTGGCATCAGGGCAACAGACCAGGACTCATGGGTAATAGACAAAAGAATTTCAATCACAGTGCTAAAGTAACTAATTCTATGTTAAATTCATCTGCTTCTTCCTCCTTTTCACAGAACTCGCAATACAACGATAGAAAATAAAATAAGACAAAACGTTCACAATCACGGCATGATTCAACACAAAAGAAACGCCTAATTGAATCAACACCTATACAACTCTCTGTACCTCCCACCCATGGAACCGTCTGTAATCCTGGTAAAGGTAATGCACGTGGTGGATCAACAACTCGCCCTTTGGGTGATGGCTCAATAACTACATCATGCACGGGTGTATCTTCTATATATGACACACCAACTATCACTAGAGGTCAGGATGGGTGTTTTTCTCGTCCAGATCAAAGGCACAACACATCAAGCACACAGACACACAACAGTGAGAAACACAATAATGCAAACACACTTAACATTATCAATTTATCCAATTATGAACTCTCTACAGAAGAAAAATAATTATTAGGTAAGGGCCTCAATTTTTGCCCAAACTCTGATATCGATACATTTGAGGAAATTAAAGATGTACATTTATTTGCTAGAAGACTTCTATTCAAAAGTCTGTACTCAAAAAGCACCACACAAGAAGTCACAGACTCTTCACTAACTGATAAAGCACTGGATGGCTTACCTAGTCCTCTAGAACAGTGGTTCTCAACTCCAGTCCTCAGGACCCACCAACAGGCCAAGTTTGCAAGATAGCTGAAATACATCACAGGTGATATCACTTGCTGCTCAGTGATTGCAGTATTCTAGTCTGCAACTCCCCAAGGTAATACTTAAAATCTGGCCTGTTAGTGGGTCCCGAGGACTGGAGTTGAGAACCACTGCTCTAGAAGAATCCGACCCTACCGATCTTATTGATACGGTAGACATTGAAGCTCCTCTACAACAACACATCAACACTACAACTGAATCATTAGTTAATACGACTACCTTTAAAAATAAATCTGACAAATTCCCTCCTTTGTCTGACAATGTCAATCTGGCTGCGTTTGTGAATTTCGTAACAGCAGACATCTAAAAAAAATGCTAAGAAAATGCATAAACGCAAACGTATGAACAACTTAACCAAAGAAGAGAGGATTGCTTTACAGTCTCTCAAAGACGAACATCCACTTACCATAAAACCAGCAGACAAAGGAGGGAATATAGTTATTATGACAAACATAATATACAAAACAATGTGTAAAAAAATTCTCCAGAATGATTCTTGGTATAAACTAATCTCCAAATATACTGTTGACAAATTTAGCAATAAGTTATATTCATTAATTGATAATGCATTTTTAAATGGTGCCATCAACAAAGACACTTGGGAATTCACTCGTACCAAACATCCCAAAACTCCCACCTTTTACAGTTTACCGAAAATAAACAAGGATATCCAGATTCCACCTGGAAGACCGATTATATCAGGAAGAGGCAGTATAACGGAGAACTTAAGCAGATATATAGACGCCCACCTGAGACCACATGTAACAAACCTTCCTTCATACATAAAAGACACCATACACCTATTACAAAATCTAGAGGATGTTTATCTAACCCCTGAAAGCTTATTGGTGGCAATAGATGTAGAAGAAAAGATGACTGGAAGATTCACCAATTCATCACGACAACACTCAAATTTATCCTATCACACAATACTTTTACTTTTGATGGATCCCAGTACCTCCAGGTACAGGGGGTAACAATGGGGACCTGTGCCCCCTCTTATGCCAACCTGTACCTGGGGGAGTGGGAACGTTCCTTACTCGATGATGAAGAACTATCATCACTAATGAGCCATATCACCACTTGGTATCGATATATCAATGATATATTTATCATTTGGGAAGGCTCTGTTGAAACACTACATGCGTTTATGTCAGCTATTAACAAAAACATTTTTTATTCAAACTTTACAATGTCCTACAGTGACACCGCAATCACATTCCTGGATGTAAAGATCTACAAAAATGCAGATGGGAGTCTCACCAGTGGGCTTTTTTGAAAGCCCACTGCGAGGAACACCATCTTGCATGCATCCAGTGCACACCCCCAACCCCTAGTTCAGTCCATCCCCTACAGCCAAGTACCTGAAGCTGAGAGGGAACTGCTCTACGGATGAGGGCTTCCTTTTTGAAGCTAATCTTCTCAAGCAGAGACTTCTTAGCTGGGGGTACTCCCTCACCTGCATCAAAAAGGCCTTCAGGAGAGCCTACAGTTAATCTAGACACAAACTTCTCTTTCCTATAAACACTGTGACAACTACCAAACATCAACACATTCAAATGATTACCAAATTTAACAACCAACATAGAACAATCCGTAGGATACTGGAAAAACACTGGCCGATACTTGAGATTGATCTAACACTCAGTCCCCACATACGTATATCCTGCCATTACTTACCGTAAGGCCAAATCCATTAAAGATAAAATAGTCCAGAGTGAATACATGGGGCCATTTAGGGCATATCCCTGCAAACGGTTTGGCACATTCACCTGTGGTGGATGCACCACCTGTCAATACATGAACACGAAGTTAAACATCACCCTACCAAATGGCCAATTATTCAAACCCCAACATTTTGCCAATTGTAAGACAGCAGGTGTTATAGACATGTTAACCTGCCAATGTGAAAGGTTTTACATTGGTAAAACAAAATTAGAATTTCGGAAAAAGGCAGGGAGACATGTCACGAGCATCCTTAAGGCTAACCCTGAGCTTCCTCTCGGGAGACATGTTAGGGACCACCATGAAGGCAGATGCCCGAGATTCCAGTTTTTGATCCTCGAGCGTGTTCCTCCAGGTTAAAGGGGAGGAGACTGGAACAAGCTCCTCTGCCAGAGGGAAGCCTGCTGGATCATGGAGCTGGGGGCAAACAGCCCATCAAGACTGAATGGTCAGTTGAGTTATAGACCATTTTTGGAGGAGTTTGCCTCAGGGTCCGTGAAAAGGATCTCTATATATCCACTTTTAATCCCACATTCCTCAACGCCTCTCTTTTTCCTACACATTCTTTCTCAGATCACTATTTTACTTATTTGACATCCATAGGATATATGTTCTCTGATGAGTTGTTACATTTAATTTGGATTGAGTGCGGCTATATATTATTGCCCATGCCTGTATATAATGCTGGGCGGCACAGTGGTGTAGTGGGTAGCACTCTCGCAGTAAAAAGGGTCGCTGGTTCGAATCCCAACCATGACACTACCTGCCTGGAGTTTGCATGTTCTCCCTGTGCCTGCGTGGGTTTCCTCCGGGTACTCCGGTTTCCTCCTACACTCCAAAGACATGCTGGTAGGTTAATTGGCTTCTGTCCAAATTTGGCCCTAGTATATGAATGGGGACCTTGGATTGAGGGTAGGGACTGATGTTAGTGTGGGATGTACAGGGTTAGGG
Organism: Lithobates septentrionalis; assembly: GCA_037952835.1. Lineage (NCBI taxonomy): Eukaryota > Metazoa > Chordata > Amphibia > Anura > Ranidae > Lithobates > Lithobates septentrionalis. The sequence continues at coordinate 1,124,322 of JBBDGP010001162.1, read as the reverse complement.
ACAATTGTAGACACACACCCACACTCACTCAGGTTGAACTGGATGGACTGGTGTCTTTATTCAACCTTACTAACTATGTAACTATAATACATGTTCTCTCACAAATTGTCAATTTCTTGTTTGTCCTCATGGTTCCCTGTGGAAGCTGCATAAACCCCTGGAGATACGCTTGAGAATTGCTGGCCGATCTACGAGGTGCAATTATTAACTGTTTTCCAGATGTACATATATTATTCTATTATCCAAAAATACTTTGTTTTATTATTTGAAATTTACAGATAGCTGACATTCATTCTTGTTGTCTTTAACTGTGGGGTCTCAATGTGAGTTGTCTGGATCTCTATCTAGATACACATGGTCGCACACATGTGATAAATAAACATTAATCCTGGTACTTTAGTGGTGTTCCCCTCAATGTCTCTTTCAGGTACCTCTATCATGATAACCTGAAGGATGGCCCAGGTGCGCCCCTCCCTGTCTGGCAGTATCATCTGCTGATTGGTGGTTTCACATTGGGCCGTGTTTGTTGTCCCTGTGATGCTTGCTGTGACGTCGATCAGCCGCACCCTCCCTGCCACACCAATCCCTAGATACAGGTCATTTACTTTCTGTGACGGCGTGGAGACCACTCCCATTCCTGCCATGCTCCAGATCCCCCTTCTCCCTGACGCCAGTGCTTGACGTAGCCTGTAGGCGCTGGCATCTGCGCAGTGGACTCATAGGGATATAAACAAGCCCGTGCCATGACACAGCCAGGCTGCCAGGTAGGACTCCACGCGAGATTTACTCTTATTACACATATTTTAAGGTTAGTACTCATTATCTATTCATGTCACTTTACCACTCTAGGTAGTACAATGATTCTAGGACACTCTGTCTATTATCTGGCTGGCCATTAACACGTTGTTCCCTGGTATGTAATTATAGTGTCATCACACTTAATAGGGTTACTGCTTGGCTGCTACTACTAGTATTATTGTCACACCAAAAGACTCATCAGTTATTTATATCTAGTGCCCCTCCAAACTGTCACAAAACATTTGGAGGATAACTGTTTTATTTTATTCAATATCATGCCTCCGGGGGGGTTGCCAAGGTTGTTACCAATACTGTTTTGACAATTGCTGGGCTGAGATATCCATGTGCTGTACCTCTAAGATTTAAATAGACAGAGATTATTCTTGTTAAACAAATTTTCTTATACCTGCATATATATATCTTTACAGACTACTCTTTGATGTGACTCTGCTGTGTCCATGTGCCACTTTTGAACTAGTGGCATCTGCAAGCTCATTTTCATCTATAAACCTCCAAGGTCCATATCCTTATATGCTTTCTGGGAAGCCATACAAACCTAGGATACCACCTCACAAGCTCTGGGCTCGGTTCTCCTTGGGACCCTATAAGAGTTATCTTATTCTTTGCCTCTATGCACCAGTCGTCTTCACATATGTGCTTGTGCATAGATGTATATGTATTCCTGTATATCTGCCAAGTCACTGGCAGTGGTTAGGTGCAGACCTCGGCTGATCGGTAGGTTTTTTTCTTTAGTGTATCTCCTATGATGCTCATTCCATGTCTCTGTTTTTTTAAAACTAAACCTATGTTATGCTTTATTATAGATTGTTATTAGTTGCAAAAATCTCCTTATAAAAATGCCCACGAAGAAAGGATTCCTGTGAGATCCTGAAACGCGTTGGGCGATATAACAGGAGAATAACATTTTCAATGGAATCAACTGCATTTATTGTTTTTATTAATGTGTTATATGGTGATGTATGCACTTATTTAACATTTTCATTGTTATATATATATATATATATATATATATATATTCAGTATTTACTATAGTTGCCCTTAAAGTCCCCTGTGTACTTCATGGGGGGGGGGGGGGTATCTCCTCTCATGGTTACTAATTATAGGGATGTTGGCAACGAATAAGTCTTTTTGGGTAAATCTTTTCTAATTTCTAGAAAAGTAATAGAGGGAAATTCTTCCAATGGGGACACTAGTTCTGGTGACCTGGGGTTCCCCAGAGAATTCCCTTAATTTGCAGGGATTTCCTCTCATTTTCTGTTTGGCTATGGGACAGGAAGTGAAGATAAATCTCCCCATTGGGACGAAGCAGGCAAAAATAAACCTTACAGGAGTTATAACCCTGCCTTACTCTATCCAAAACTTAAAAAAAGTTTTGCCTATATATCTACTTTACTCATTTATCAAAATATTATTTATTCTATTTCTAATTCTCAAAACTTAAAATGATTTCCAGGCTCAAGCTATGGTGAATCTAGTAACCATAAAAATATAAAGAACCAAAGTGCCCAAATATTACCTATACCACTTAAATATTACTCGCTCAGGGTGAAATTGATAAACCTCTTTCCACACTATATGGGGCTCTCTTTAATACTGACTCCCCTAAGCTGGAGCGAGTGTGGGAAATGTGGTGAGATGATATTCCCTCCCTAGATAGGGAGAGCTGGGATGAATGCTCGGAGGGTGGCCCAAAACTGATGATCTCTTCCAGAGATAAGTTGATTCAAGTCAAGTTCTTGCATAGAGTGTACTACACCCCTGTGCGACTCCATAAGATGTACCGGACATCCGATCTGCAAATGTCATTAGTGTCGGGCTCATTTAGGGTCCTACTTACACATGTTCAGGGCTTGGCCAAATATTGCAAAATTCTGGTTAAAAGTATTTGAAGTAATTAACCTTAGGCTGCAGTTGCCGCTTTTGGCTTCCTCGGGAACTGGCACTTCTATGTATCCATCCATGAAGATGAGAGGAGGCCCCATCATACCAAATTGTTAATCTCATACCTCCTATATTACACAAAAAAAGAAAACCTCCTGAAGTGGACCACCTCCACTCCCCCAGTGGTGTCCTCCTGGGAAGCAATGGTAGATGCTGCTTTACCTATGTATAGACTCACATATATCAATCAGGGTTGTTCCTGGAAGTATGAGAAAGTTTGGTCTTCTTGGACCTCCAATTAACCATTGCTGTCTATTTTTGTTTTACTCATAGTTGTTAAGCAAATAGACTGATCGTTTACCTGCTATTACTCTGTTTCTCAAAAATGACAGCTGGAATCTGAACTGTCTCAGAAAACAGACAATTTAAAAAAAGCTCCAAACAGCACTGGAAATTTATATGTAACAGGGGGTTCACTGTGCAGATATAAACGGAGATTACACATGGAGAAAAGTAAAACCTAGCTTTTAAATTGCATTACTGCCAATGAAACTTGCACTACGCTTAAATAACGTTTAATGAAATCTATATTTTACAAAGAACTTGATCAGGGATGAGAATTACAATGCCTGCAGCAATTGGCAGCATTACATTAGGGAGCAAGGAGAGGAGACGAGCGGAAAATTTCATCATCCGATGTGCGCTTCCTACAAGTCAGCTAATGTAATATGACAGAAACAAACAACGGGAAATCTGGCCAAACAATTACAGCCAAAATGTTTTGCAGTAAAGATTTTATTTAATTTGATGTAGCTGCAAATGTTATGTTCTTATAAACTAGAAGGGGAAACTTCTCAAAGGGGATTTTTAATACTAATTATTTAAAGAGGTAATCCACTAAGCAGTAAAGGTGCTGGAGATATGTGTAAGTGTGTGTAGTGGGGCCGAAGAAAGGTGCCCCAACCATTTTTCCCTTTCATAAGAAGCCAGTGTGTACTCTTGTCCCAGGCAACTGTTATGGTAGGGAAGCCTTATACCCCATCACAATATATCTTTATATTGGGGAAGGAGAAAGAAGCAGTCAATCACAATGTTTTAATCATTTTTCAAATCCAGTATTGAAATTTTGATGTGGTGGTAACAGCCAAAAAAAGTGAGGGCATTTCTAAATGTCACACAGCTCTTTACACTGTGCTACCAGTTGCCAAGTCCTGTCCCCTTCATCTTACAGTCCTTTGTAACATCATTTAGTTGAAAGGGTAGATGTCACCATTTATTCATGTGTTCGTACTTTATCTCTTAAATAACAAACACTTATTTCCCCTTTCTTAGGAAGCATAACTGTGATTGGCGTAGTGAAGGTTGATATTTACTAAAGCCTACAGGGACTGGGCAAAGTTTTGCTTTCTGCACTACGTGAACATGCAACCGAGCGTACAACCAGGATATGCATTGGCTTACTCAGTGCAAAGGAACGTCCATAAAACAGCCAGGGCTCACCCTGCAGGCATTTTCTGCCCTCCTCTGGCCTTCTACCACATTCTGGAAATGATGGATTACAAATAAGTTCCAGAATAAAAAATGTATCTGCTCATGGCAGTCAAATACCATAATATTTATCTGCCTATTTTTCAACAGGGGACATGCAGTAAGATTACATCATGTACAGTCATGTAAAAAAGTATGTGCACCCCATGGAAATTGTTGACTTTTTCAAGTTTGACTGCTTGCGGACCACCCCACGCAGATATACTGCGGCAGGGTGGCCGTTCTGTGCCAGATCACGCACCTAGTACGTGATTTGACACTTTCGGGTCTGGGGCTTGTGTGCAGCCGCCAGCAACCAGCTCCCACTGTGATTGGACACAGCGGGGGCCAGTCAGCAGCTCCGGCAGACTCAATGTCCGCCGGGACCCGCTGATCGTTCCCGAGAGAAGCAGAACAACGGTCTGCCGATGTAAACAAGGCATATTGCCATTCTGTGAGAAGGGAAGGTAGTGATCCTGTGTTTCTGCTAACTTTTGCCTTCCCACAGTACAAGCACATCCCCCACAGTTAGAAAAAACTCCCTAGGAACACATTTAACCCGTTGATCGCCCCCTGATGTTAACCCCTTCAGCCAGTGTCATTAGTACAGTGGCATATTTTTAGCACAGATTGCTGTATTAGTGTCTCTGGTCTCCAAAAAGTGTAAAAAGTGTCAGGTGTCCGATTTGTCCGCCGCAATATCGCATTCCCGCCATAAGTCTCTGATCGCCCCTATTACTAGTATAAAAAAATAAATAAATAAACATATCCCATAGTTTGTAAACGCTATAACTTTTGCGCAAACCAATCAATATACGCTTATTGGGATTTTTTTTACCAAAAATATGTAGCAGAATACATATTGGCCTAAATTGATGAAGAAATTAATTAAAATATATATATATATTTATTGGGTGTGGTTTATAGCAGAAAGTAAAAAATATTGTTTTTTTTTTCTTTTTTATAAAAAAACGTAATGTCAAATGCCATCAAATGTGGGAAAGAAAAGGACAAACATTTTATTTAGGCACAGCGTCGCACAACCGCACAATTGTCAGTTAAAGTAACGTAGTGTCATATCATAAAAAATGGCCTGGTCATGAAGGGGGGTAAACCTTCTGGAGCTGAAAAGGTTAAATAGGCCTAAATTATACAGTATTTTCGTGCTTACAGAGGAAGATGACATACAAATGATATAAAATTGACATAGTATATTTATTCTCATAATCTAAATTAAGGATATTGCAGATTTGTCATGTGGAAAAAATATACTCCTACATTTACCGCCACTTCTGATAAATAAAATTTGAATCAAGTGATTCAGTTTACGCTCCAACAATTAGAACAACACAAAATGGCAATCACCCCAATTTATAACTAGCGTTTAAAGTAATGTGCACATTGAAGGGCTTTGAACAGCACAATCATGAAGTTTTCCAAGTACACTTACTGCCTAGCCTGCAAAAAAAAAAAAATATGGCACAGTCTAACACTTTGAATTAAAAACAGATTTAAGTTGCACAACATTTTTAAATATACAAAAATACAAATACATATTGTATGTGGAAGCCACACTGCCTCGTCAAGGCCCTTGGGTAGAGTGCGTTCCTAACGCTAATATTTGAGAGTCTCCATATTGGAGCATATATAGCAGTGGATAAATGAGAAGTAGGTATGTCTGGAGGCAGTCCATTTCTTTTAAAGGTCCCATAGCCAATTCAGCAAGCTATAATTTTTTATTAACTAGCTTTAAAAGTAAGGTACACATGGAAGGGCTTTGAAAAGCACAAACAAAATGTTTTCCCAGAACACTTCCCAGCCAATAATTAGAACCCCTAAAGCAGTGTGGCTTCAGGGAGTTTGTAGGTCAAACCGGTCTTATTTGTAGAAAGGAGGAGGTATGCATTGCTTTAGCGGTTACCAACATCCTTGTATGACTATAGAGCAAACAGAGGAATTACCCCGGGACTTTAAAGGTGACCACTGGAAATGGTATATTAAAACATTTGATATTTTATTAGTGACAATCCTAAAACATATTGATAAAAAAACAACAAATGTAGCGGCCCTTTGGTGCATCCACTGAGATACAATGTGGCATCTGTGTATTAAGAATACATGCATTTTACTATTGACATGTGTGGTATGATCATACCAAGATCAAAAAAGCCCTCTAAAGCGCACCCCCCCCCCCCCAAAAAAAATTTTTTGGATGCCCATGGGTCTTGAAAGGGATTAGAAAAGATTGTCAAAGTATTTGAAATCAATTATTCCACCGCAAGGAAAATAATCTACAAGTAGCGTATATTTTAATATATACCGTATTTATCGGCGTATAACACGCACCCCAATTTAGGAGGGAATTTTAAGGAAAAAAAAACTTTTAGGAGGGAAGTTGAAGGAAAAAAAACTTACATTTAAATGCCCATCATTGCTGTCTTCTCAGTGCAGCCTTGTCAGTGCATCCTTGTCAGTGCAGCCTTCCCCAGTGCAGCCATGTCAGTGCAGCCTTGTCATTGCAGCCTTCCCCAGTGCAGCCATGTCAGTGCAGCCATGTCAGTGCAGCCTTCCCTAGTGCAGCCTTGTCAGTGCAGCCTTCCCCAGTGCAGCCTTGTCAGTGCAGCCTTCCCCAGTGCAGCCTTGTCAGTGCAGCCTTCCCCAGTGCAGCCTTCCCCAATGCAGCCTTCCCCAATGCAGCCTTGCATCCTGTGATCCCTGCCATCCTGTCTTTCAAAATCGCCGACCGCGATTTGAAAATGGCGCCGCTGTTGCCGAAATACACAGAGCCGGTCCTCGGCTCTTCTCGGCGGCTCTCGTTTACTTTCGGCTCCACTCGTAGTCCCGAGCGGAGCTATCCGAACCTAGCCGAGTACACTCGGCTAGGTTCAGGCGGCGCTCGAGTGAAGACGAAAGTGGCCGAGAAGAGCCGAGGACCGGCACTGTGTTTTTCGGCGCCGCCATTTTCAAATCGCGGTCGGCGATTTTGAAAATATGACAGCTCCGGATCGCAGGGGATCGGCGTGTAACACGCACCCGCGATTTTCCCCTGATTTTAAGGGGAAAAAAAGTGCGTGTTATACGTCAATAAATACGGTATATAAATGCTGCGCTATCTTAGTATTGTGAACAATACCTATGCAATAATGAATGAATAAAGTGATAATAGTGAGATAAAGTGCTATTAGTGCATGCAGATAATATACTGTTAATGGGAGGTGTGCTAGGACAGTAGTTCTCAACCTCAGTCCTCAAGTACCCCCAACAGGCCATGTTTGCAGGTTTTCCTTTATCTTGCACAGGTGCTTTAAATCAATGTCTTGGTATTTTGGAAAGCTATTTTATCTAAGAGAAAATCTCAAAACATGGCTTGTTGGTGGTACTTGAGGACTGAGGTTGAGAACCACTGTGCTAGGAGATAAAAAGCAACTGAGAAACTAGGTGTCACTGGACATAAAAGCCTTCTTAAATTGCCAGAGACCTAAAATAGAGCTGTTTGGCCACAGTAACTGTAGACATGTTTGGTGCAAACCAAAGAAAGCATTTGAGGAGAACCTCATACCAAATGTGAAGCATGGTGGTGGAAAGGTAATGATTCAGGGTTGCTATGCCCCGTCAGAGACTGGGCAGCTCGCAGTCATTGAGTCAACTATGAATTCTTAACCAAATGAAAACGCACTTGATGAGAATGTGAAGCCATCTGCCCAAATGGGCGGCACAATGGTGTAGTGGATAACACTTTCGCCTAGCAGTAAGAAGGGTCGCTGGTTCGAATCCCAACCACGACACTACCTGCTTGGAGTTTGCATGTTCTCCCTGTGCCTGCGTGGGTTTCTTCCCACACTCCAAAGACATGCTGTTAGGTTAATTGGATCCTGTCTAAATTGTCCCTAGTATATGTATGAATGTGAGTTAGGGACCTTAGATTGTAAGCTCCTTGAGGGTAGGGACTGATGTGAATGTACAATGTATATGTAAAGCGCTGCGTAAATTAATGGTGCTATATAAGTACCTGAAATAATAATAATGTTGAAGCTGAACCAGAAATGGGTCTTTTAATATGATTATGATCAACCAAGAAATAGCTCAGAAACAAATACTGAAGAGTTAACCACTTAAAGACCAGCCTCGTTTTGTATTTTAGGCGTTTACATGTTTAAAACAGTTTTTTTTTTGCTAGAAAATTACTTAGAACCCCCAAACATTATATATTGTTTTTATAACACCCTAGAGAATAAAATGGCGGTCATTGCAATACTTTTTTTGCACCGTATTTGCGCAGCGGTCTTATAAGCGCACTTTTTTTTGGAAAAAATTCACTTTTTGAATAAAAAAATAAGACAACAGTAAAGTTAGCCCAATTTTCTTTTATATTGTGAAATATAATGTTACGCCAAGTAAATTGATACCCAACATGTCACGCTTCAAAATTGCACCCGCTCGTGGAATGGCGTCAAACTTTTACCCTTAAAAATCTCCATAGGCGACGTTTAAAAAATTCTACAGGTTGCATGTTTTGCGTTACAGAGGAGGTCTAGGGCTAGAATTATTGCTCTCGCTCTACCGGTCGCGGCGACACCTCAAATGTGTGGTTTGACCACCGTTTTCATATGCAGGCGCTACTCACGTATGTGTTCGCTTCTGCGCGCAAGCTCGTCGGGACTGGGCGCTTTAAAAAAATGTTTTTTTCTTATTTATTTTACTTTATTTTATTTATTTTTTCACAGTTTTTTACAAAAAAAAAATTTGGATCACTTTTATTCCTATTACAAGGAATGTAAACATCCTTTGTAATAGAAAAAAGCATGACAGGTCCTCTTAAATATGAGATCTGGAGTCAAAAAGTCCTCAGATCTCATATTTAGACTTTAGTGCAAAAAAAAAAAAAAAAAAAAAAAAAAAAGTCGTTTAAAAAAAAATGACAAAAAAAATTGTGCCTTTAAGACAAGTGGGCGGAGCTGACGTAATGACGTCGCTCTCGCCGTCCTACAGTATGGAGACGGGTGGGCGCCATCTTAGCCTCACTCATCTCCATACCGAAGAACTGACAGGTCCCGATCGCCTCCGCCGCTACCGACGGCTCCGGTAAGCAGCGGAGGGCGCGGGAGAGCGGCGGGAGGGGGGGTGTCACCTCTCCCGCCGCCAATAACGGTGAACCCGCCGCAGAGACCACCATTATCGTGTACAGAACCGCCGGCCCTAAAGATGGATACCTCGGTTGTGGCAGCAGCTGCTGCCGTTACTGAGATATCCATCTTCAAAGTAATGACGTATATATACAGTGGCCGGTCGGTAAGTGGTTAAGGACTGGCCAAGTCTAAGCTCTGATCTGAATGCCACTGAAATGTTGTGGGGGATTTGTAAGAGGCAGTTCATACAAGGAAATCCACACATATCTTGCAACTGAAAGAATTTTGCATGGGGGAGTGCTCAAATATTTCTTATGTTGACGTCTAATGCCCCGTACACATGGTCGGACATTGATAGGACATTCCGACAACAAAATCCTAGGATTTTTTCCGACGGATGTTGGCTCAAACTTGTCTTGCATACACACGGTCACACAAAGTTGTCGGAAAATCCGATAATTCTGAACGCGGTGGCGTAAAACACGTACGTCGGGACTATAAATGGGGCAGTAGTCAATAGCTTTCATCTCTTTATTTATTCTGAGCATGCGTGGCACTTTGTGCGTCGGATTTGTGTACACATAATCGGAAATTCCGACAACGGATTTTGTTGTCGGAAAATTTTATAGCTTGCTCTCAAACTTTGTGTGTCGGAAAATCCGATGGAAAATGTGTGATGGAGCCTACACACGGTCGGAATTTCCGACAACAAGGTCCTATCACACATTTTCCGTCGGAAAAGCCGACCGTGTGTACGGGGCATTAGACTGATGATCAGTTATTAAAAATAATTTCTATTAAAGGGAGCAATACAGCATCAGAGGCCAAGGGTATACTCTTTTTTCCCCAGTACACTATTATCAATTAATATTTTTGTTAAATAAATGTTTGAAAAGACAATTACTCTTTGTGTTTTATTCATGTATATCACTTTTAGCTGTAAACATTGTTTGAATAAAGATCAAATTTTTGTTGAAATATAAGGAAAAAGTCAACAAAATTCCATTGGGTGTACTTATTCTTTCACATGACTGTTTAATTTGCCTTTACGCTGTTATAGAATTTTCTTATTATCTCAACATGTAGCTGTCCATTAAACTATACTATGCAAAATGCCAGTAGTATGAGGTACATTCACAGCATCCCAAAAAGCATCTGTCAGGTGCTGTACAAAATCATGTTGATAAAAACAAATAATTTCTTCCATTTACAAAAATATGTTAAGAAAGAATAAAAGGAAATTCTGAAACTATGGTAGAAGTGTACATCTTAGCAAATATTCACACTAAGAGGCTGGGATTCAGCCAACATGCTCGTTTTCAATTTATCATAAGGCACAAATTAATTGAAGTTGAAACATGAAAGCGATCATTTTTCTCTGCTGTGTTAATTCTTCTTATCATTATTATTACTCATTTGCTAAGGACAAATAGCCGGAAACTGGAAAACAAAGTGGTTTTACACTTCTTCACAAATGTACAGTCAGGGTAAAGTGGGAACATCAAAGCCAGAACCTTGGAGTGACACTGTGCAATGGCCTTTATTTAGCGCTGACTTCCTACTTAGAGGATGCAGCTGCTTCATTAAAGACAACCCTTTGACATTCAGAGAAAAATAGGAGTGCTCTGTAAGTTACAGAATACATTTTGTTACAGCACTGAGCCACAAATATTAAAATAATTAGATAAATTAATTAAGGCAAAAAAGGGAACGCAAAAGAATAAAGTACAGCTTTCTAAATAGATGAATCCCATACTGACTGACTCTAAAAACATACAGACTCTCAGCCCAATAATGTGCAAACAAACCAAAAGGTACTGATAATACAAAAATACAATACTGTAGTGCCAAAAAAGTTAATGAATATAATCAAAACGTGATTAAAATCCAATAATTCTTTAAATTCTCCATGTTCAAGTGTCTTATTCAAGTCTCCTTACCCCTCTGGAGCTCTGGTTCTTAACCACTTGCTGCCGGCCCACCGCCAAATGGAGGAGGGACGGTGTGGCTCTCGTTCTGGGTGGACGTCATACGACGGCGCCCAGAACAGGAGCACGATGATCGCGGCCGTGCGGTGTTGCTAGGACACGGCGTGACCCCGATCTCTGTAAAGAGCCGATCACGTGGCTTTTTGGCCATGTGATCGGCTGTGTCCAATCACAGCAGGTCACATGTAAACACGGAAGTGCCGGTGAGCGGGTCTCATCACCTCACACTGACAGACTGTGACGAGGAGAGCCGATCAGCGGCATCTCCTCGCAGGGAACACCCGGACATGTAATCAGGGCACTGATCATCAGTGCCCCGATTACAGTAAAGCCTCCCAGTGCCACCAATTAGTGCCCATTAGTGATGCCAGGCACTGCTGCCTTTCTGGTACAATAATTTTTTATTGAAAAAAACAAAGCCAGAATACCAGCCTGAAGAAGAGGAAGGCAAAGTGGTCCCCGCACTGGGGAACAAAACATCACATTTCATGTAAATACAAACAAAATATATATATATATATATATATATATATATATATTATATATATATATATATTTTTTTTATGTAAAGGCAAACAATAAAAGCATCCAACGACTGACCCGGAAATGGGAATGAGTAACTGGATCCGGAAGTCCAAGACATATAAAGACTAACAAAAAAAAGAAAGGAAAAGAAAAAAAAAAACAAACAAAAAACAAAAAGGGGAGGGGGGGGGGCTAGGTGGGGAGCAGGGTAGGGAGGATAGGGTGGGAAAGGGTGAAGTGGGGAAAGCGAAGGTAAGAGGGAGGAAAGAAAAAAGGAAGATGTAGAATTAGGCCAGATGTGAGGAGGAGAGACAGGCTAGATAAGAATAGGAAAGGAGGAGGTGTAGACTTAGACAAGAAAAGAGCTCAGGGCTTGCGGGTTGGGTGGTATATTGGAACCGTCTGGAATACGCAAGTTGGCTGGGGGCATAAGACCACCATGGATTCCACACTTTGAGGAACCTAGCATGGGTGTCATGAAGTACACTGGTCATCTTTTCACATAACATGAGGGTGATCAAAATCCTTTTCAGTTCTGTAATACCAACCGAGAGCTTCTGCCAGCATCCCAAAAACGCAATAGTGCATTTTGCAGCAAAGAAGAGGTAGGTGGCCAGCTTTTGTTGGTAGGAGAATAAGCCCGGGAGGGGGCAATGGAGTAAAGCATGCCGAACGTCTTTGTGGAAAGGCACATGAAAAAGGGTTGATGGGAGGCTATAGACCCTAGACCAGTTGTGGGCAGGACCACCAAATGTGTATCTCATCTCCACGATGGCCACATCCCCGGGAAGCATCTATCATTGTACGATGTGCATGAGCTATGTGGGCCGGAACCCAATACCAGCGGAGGAGGCCCTTGTAGGCTGCTTCAATGGTAACCGTATTAAAAGAACATTTGGCGATGGATGGCCAGACTGCTGGTTGGAAGCTAAACAGTGGGGACCTTGAGTGGAGAGTGTGAACAAGTTTTGCTTTTTGACTGCTGGTGATTGCTGGATTGGATTTTTAGGTACTTTTTGGGGCTTTTCCTTGTAGCTTTTTAACACCTTTTACTGTCATTTTTAAACAGCTTTTTTTTTCTTTGCTTCCGTCAGCCTACTAATTAAGGGAGTGGTTAATTGGTCACAGGTGCTTAAGGCCTATATAACCTTCTGTATAACTCATTGTGAGCCTGCTCATCTTTGAGCTTGCTGGAACTTAGACCAAGTGGAACTGGACTAAGTGATGAGTTTAAAAAACGAGAGTTGAAAACAAGAGGTTGTAACAGGGGTCAAGTACCTGTGTATTGTAAGTACATGAGTGCTGCGAGTGCACGTAGGCTGTATTAAGTATTAGTGTCAGGTAGTACCTGTGTATTGTGAGTACCTGAGTGTTATCTGAGAAGTGTGTGTGGATCATTAGTACTTGTGTATTGTGTGTGTGTCTGCAAGTGCACGATGGTCAGCGGGTGCACATTGGTCTGCGAGTACCTGTGTATTGTCTTGTTGAGTATTAGTGTCAGGAAGCTAGTTGGACAGGCTATAATCCCCAATCCTCATTAAATTAGTAGGTACGAAGCCCGGTGGGTGTGGAGATGTGACTCGGTGTACATCTTGCGGCATGTATGCGTTCCTTGATCATCCGATCGAGGGCGAATACTGCACATTGTTTCCCTGGAAGCCCAGGTTTTGAATCTGGGGAAGCAACTGTCAGCACTGAGAAGTCCCTTCATACTAAAGGAGAGACAGGAACGTACACAGCAGGTGCCGGCAGGGGTCAGCACAGAGGTGGGTGGAGACAAAGAGGTGCAGGCACTAGGAAAGAGTAGATGGGTGACAGTCAGGAAGGGTAGAGGGGGAAGTGCCAGGGAGGCCGATCCAGGGCTGGAGCATCCCAATAAGTACGCTCCATTGAGTGACATTGGTGAATCCAGTCAGGGACCAGCACTGCTGGAGCTAAGGGACTCTCCTAGCTGCCGGGGGAAGAACTCCTCCAGTGAGAGTGGGGGGTAAACGAAGGGAAAGGAAAGACAGAGTCTGGTGGTGGGGGACTCAATTATTAGACGGACAGAGAGGGCAATCTGTAACAAAGACCTGAAGCGCCGAACTGTATGTTGTATACCGGGCGCTCATGTGCGGCACATCGCGGATCTGGTGGACAGATTACTGGGAGGGCCTGGGGAAGACCCGGCTGTCATGGTGCACGTTGGCCCCAATGACAAAGTCAGAGGCAGATGGAGTGTCCTAAAGAATGATTTTAGGGACTTGGGAGCTAAATTGAGGAAAAGGACCTCCAAGGTAGTATTCTCAGGAATACTACCAGTACATCGAGCCACACCAGAAAATCAGAGGGAGATTAGGGAAGTAAACAAGTGACTGAAGAGCTGGTGTAGTAAGGAGGGGTTTGGGTTCCTGGAGGACTAGGCGGAATTCTCAGTCGATCACCAGTAATATAGAAGGGACAGACTGCACCTAAATGAGGAGGATGCAGAGCAGCTGGGAGTGAAGATGGCCAAAAAGTTAGAAGGGGTTTTAAACTAGGCGACGGGAAGGGCTCAGAGGTAGAGATAGAGCGGAACGTAATCCAGAGGGTAGTATTGGGGGCATTAGCGGTAGGTCGACTAAAGCACATAAACCCAAGGTAAGTATAGTAACAAGTCCTAGTTGCAATCTCGGAACACCCAATAAGAGGATAGTATGCAACCTGCCTAAACTACGTGGCATGTTCACCAATGCCAGGAGCCTGGCGGACAAGATGGATGAACTAGAGATACTGTTGTACAAGAAAGATTTGGATTTTGTGGGAATTTCAGAGACTTGGTTCAACAGCTCTCATGATTGGCTGGCAACCATTCAAGGGTATACCCTTTATCGTAGGGATAGAGATGGTAAAAAAGGGAGGGGTATGCTTATATATCAAGAATAATGTACAAATAAAAGTGAGAGATGACATCACTGAGAGAGTTACGGAGGAGGTGGAATCCTTATGGGTAGAGCTCCAAAGGGATGAAGCTAAGGGGAAAATATTACTGGGAGTATGTTATAGGCCCCCTAACCTGAGGGAGGAGGGGGAGACGGATCTCCTATCACAAGTTGGATTAGCAGCAAGGATGGGAAGGGTTATCATAATGGGGGATTTTAATTATCCAGACATAGACTGGGCGTAGGGAACCACGCATTTGTCTAAGGCTCGCCAGTTCCTAAATGTCTTGCAGGACAATTTCATGGTTCAGATGGTAGACGCACCAACTAAAAATAAAGCGTTACTGGATCGACTGATTACCAACAATAAAGAACTGATCACGGATGTGGAAATACTGGGCAATTTAGGAAACAGTGATCACAGGTCAATTGGCTTCAGTATAAATCACACAAATAGGAAACATAAGGGGAATACAAAGACACTGAATTTCAAAAGAGCCAACTTCCCTAAACTACGAACCTTGTTAGAAGGCATGAATTGGGATAAAATCTTAAAAACAAAGAACACAGAGGAGAGATGGGTTTGCTTTAAGAGCATATTAAATGACGGCATTAACCAATGCATCCCATTGGGTAATAAATTTAAAAGGGCGAACAAAAGTCCTGGATGGCTTAACTTCAATGTAAAAATGCATATAAAAGAAAAGGAGAAGGCCATCAAAAAACAAGAGGTTAAGGGATCATCATCAGCATTCAGACTTTATAAAGAATGCAACAAGAAATGTAAGGGTGCATTTAGGGCGGCTAAGATAGAACACGAAAGACACATTGGGGAGGAGAGCAAAAAAATCCCAAGAAATTCTTTATGTGAACAGTAAAAAAGGGGGGACAGACGATATTGGCCCAATAAAGAATGAGGAAAGACATCTGGTTACAAAGGATGGGGGGATGGCAAAGGTTTGAATTTATTCTTCTCCTCAGTCTTCACGAGGGAATTGGGGGGCTTCAGTACCCAAAAGTGTTTATCCTTATGACACATCATGTGCGAACATGTGAACATAAGTGGAATTTTTAACTACAGTGAAGAGTTAATAACCAGGAGTTGAAAACAAGAGTTAAGACAGAAGTCGTCTAACCTGTAAGTAACATCTTAAACTTCCTTTAAGTAATTGTATTGTAACTGGGAAATGAGTGCTAGCAGGGTTGAAGGTTTTGCTCAGTGCACAGTGTGCCACATGTATGCAAAATTGGTGCAACAGCTCCAGGATGGATACCGCTGTGACAGATGTGAGCAGGTTGCCCTTCTGGAAGCTCGCATTAGAGATCTGGAGGAGCAAGTTGCAACACTGGGCAGAAAAGACAACCTTGAAAGGGGCCCTCTGCTCGCTGAGCAGGTGGTCAGTAGGGTTGATGTGGAGGGTGGAGGGGCAAGTCAGGATTATCAGATAGGAAGATGGGTTAATGTAGTTAGAGGGAGTGGAAGAGGCTCACAGAAAAGGAAGGCCAGTCCTTTATTTGTGCATCAAAACAAATTTGCCAAGTTGGGTGAAGATGTGGAGGTGGCAAACACAGAGGTGGCAGCCCTAGATCTCACTGCTACCCCTAACAGCCGGGAGAGCAGCCCATCTAGTAGAGGTGGTGAGGGGAGTGCAGGTAGGCCTAGACATGCTCAGACCTGACCTTTTTAGTATTAATATCTTTGAAGAATTTTTTGGGGTTTGTCCTACTAACTTTTGCATTTTTAGGGACTCATTAATGACGGGAATAGTACCACTGGATTGGCGCAGGGCGAATGTGGTGCCTATATTTAAAAAGGGATCAAAGTCTTTACCAAGAAACTATAGACCTGTTAGTTTAACTTCTATAGTCTGGAAGATATTGGAGTGTTTAATAAAAGACCACATAGACGAGTTCTTGCTGGAAAAAAAGCATTTAAAGCAACAGACTGCATGGATTCATGAAAGACAGAAATTGTCAGACAAACCTGATTTCTTTTTATGAAGAGGTAAGTAAAACCTTGGACAGAGGGGTGGCTGTGGACAAGGTATACTTGGATTTTGATACAGTTCCGCACACACGGCTCATGTGTAAGGTAAAATCTACAGGCTTGGAAATATCAGTTTGTAAATGGATAGAAAACTGGCTAAAAGACAGAATTCACAGAGTAGTGGTTAATGATTCTTACTCTGACTGGTCTAAGGTCATCAGTGGTGTACCCCAAGGTTCAGAGCTTGGACCCTTACTTTTTAATATCTTTATAAATGATATTGGGTCTGAGATCAAAAGTAACATTTCTGTCTTTGCAGATGACACCAAGCTATGCAGTGGAATAACGTCCCTACAGGATGTCTCCAATTTACAAGCCGACCTCAATGCACTGTCTAATGTGGCAGATGAGGTTTAATGTTGAGAAATGTAAAGTTATGCACTTGGGGGCTAAGAATATGCATGCATCATACATGCTAGGGGGAGCATAACTGGGGGAATCCATAGTAGAGAAGGATCTAGGGGTTTTGGTAGATCATAAGCTCAATAATAGCATGCAATGCCAAGCTGCGGTTTCCAAAGCGAGCAATTTCTTGTATTATGAGAGGTATGGACTCCAGAAACAGAGATATAATTTTGCCCCTGTTCAAATCATTGGTAAAACTTCATCTGGAATATGCAGTTCAGTTTTGGGCACCAGTTCTCAAAAAGGATATCGGGGAACTGGAGCAAGTGCAGAGAAGGGCAACCAAACTGATAAGAGGCATGGAGGAGCTCAGCTATGAGGAAAGATTAGAGGAACTGAATTTATTCACTCTTGAGAAGAGGAGAATAAGGGGGGTCAACATGTTCAAATATATAAAGGGGTCCATATAGTGAACTTGGTCTTGAGTTATTCTCTTTACGTTCAACACAGAGGACACGGGGGCACTCTTTACTAGAGGAAAAGAGATTTCATCTCCAAATACGGAAAGGTTTCTTCACAGTAAGAGCTGTGAAAATGTGGAATAGAATCCCGCCAGAGGTGGTTCTGGCCAGCTCAGTAGATTGCTTTAACTACTTGAGGTCCAGGCCATAGCCGAATGACGGCCACAGCGCGGACCTCAATTTCCGGGAGGCCGTTATAGGACGTCCTCCCCTCTGCACGCGCTGTGATCACCGAGTCAAGGAGGCTTGGATGATCACAGGTCCGAGTAAGGGGCCAATCCCGGCCCCTTACCATGTGATCAGCTGTCAGCCAATGACAGCTGATCACATGATGTAAACAAAAGCTTGGTAATCGTTTCTTTGTTCTCCTCACGCTGACAGCGTGAGGAGAAAAAAAGCCGATCACCGGCTTATGTTAAAGGGACATCGGTCCCAAAGAGGAAGGAGGCACATATGCCTCATCTGTACCCGCCAGTGCCACCTGCCAGTGTCACCTATCAATGCCCACAAGTGCCACCTATCAATGCTCACAAGTGCCACCTATCAATGCCCACCAGTGGTGCCAATCAGTGCCACCTAGCAGTGCTGCCACCAGTGTTAGCAATCAGTGTCCATTATTGCCACCCATCAGTGCCCATCACTGCCACCTATCAGTGCCCATCAGTGCCGCCTCATCAGCGTACATCAATGAAGGAGAAAAATTACCTGTTTGCAAAATTTTATAACAAAATATAAAAAAATATAATTTTTTTTTTTTAAATTCGGTCTTTTTCAATTTTTTAAACAAAAAATAAAAACCGCTGAGGTGATCAAATACCACCAAAAGAAAGCTCTATTTGTGGGAAAAAAATTATAAAAATTTCATTTGAGTACAGTGTTGTATGACCGCGCAATTGTCATTCAAAGTGCGACAGGGCTAAAAGCTGAAAATTGGTTTGGACAGGAGGGGGGTTTAAGTGCCCAGTAAGCAAGTGGTTAAGAAAGGCCTGGATACTTTCCTAAATGTACATAATATAACTGGGTACTAACATTTATAGGTAAAGTTGATCCAGGGAAAATCCGATTGCCTCTTGGGGGATCAGGAAGGAATTTTTTCCCCTGCTGTAGCAAATTGGAGCATGCTCTGCTGGTTTTTTTTGCCTTCCTCTGGATCAACTGTGGGTATAGAATTGGGTACAAAAAAGTGTGAAGACCTCTGCATTACTAAAAAGTGAAAAATAGTGTAATGCTGCAAAATCTATTGGTGTACACAATTCCGCCACAAAGTAAATAGCAAAGTGATTTCGCGCAGAACACTAAGGACAATACCAATTCACAGTAATATAATCAAAAATAAACGACATGTGCAAACATATAATAAGTTGCTAATGTGAAATTCTCCGTGAGGGATCCAAGTGATCCCAAGGTAGTGATGGAGATAAATAATCAAAGATAATAAAAATAATGATGACATGTGAAATAAACATAAACGTGCAAATGGCAACAAAAAATGTTCATTAAAAAAGAGGTGCATTAATTGATTTACCATAACTCTTTTCTTTTAATTAACATTTTTTTGTTGCCATTTGCACGTTTATGTTTATTTCACGTCATCATTATTTTTATTATCTTTGATTATTTACACTGTCTTTTATCTCCATCACTCCCTTGGGATCACTTGGAGAATTTCACATTAGCAACTTAGTATATGTTTGCACATGTCATTTATTTTTGATTATATTACTGTGAAGTGGTATTGTCCTTAGTGTTCTGCACGAAATCACTTTGCTATTTATAGAATTGGGTATATTGGATTGTACGATAGCCCTGAAATGAAGCCAAAGACGCACAGGAGCTGCCCCGGAGATGTGAGAGCCGGTCACAATCTCCTGTTATGCAAATTAGATGTGGGGAAACCTGCATCCAATTCACACTAGAAGACAAGGAAAAGGAGGCGCCTCTGGGTGCAGACTTTTAAAACAATTTATTAGAAAACAGCAACAGCTGGTAATACACTCACATTTGAGTAGAAAGTTTCAAGCATTAAACATGTCCCAGGGCAATCCAGGGGATCCGTGGAGTCATCTCTTGGCTGGTAGACACGATGTCAAGCTCCTTTGTCAGAGCTTGACAAAGGAGCGCCGCCGTCACACCACTCACGGCGTGCCAGCTCAGGAAACACGTCGCACATCGTGTGACGTCATCATCCCGTGTCTGGATCGGCTGCTAACCAAGCCTCTCTTTGGTGCCTGTCTCCGGATGTGTGTCTCGGCCGTCCACATCCAGCATTCTTAGACTGCCCAGAGCTTTTCAACACCTACCAGCCGAGAGATGACTCCACGGATCCCCTGGATTGCCCTGGGACATGTTTAATGCTTGAAACTTTCTACTCAAATGTGAGTGTATTACCAGCTGTTGCTGTTTTCTAATAAATTGTTTTAAAAGTCTGCACCCAGAGGCGCCTCCTTTTTCTTGTCTTACAGTGCATTGGGATAATGGCTTTCACTCCCTTCGGAAGGCTGCCCTGAATGTGGATTCTACACATTACCCCTGCCTCTTCCACCTGCAGTGTCACATCACAGACTTACCCTCCACTTATTGCTATTATGAACTGTTAACCCTTTCATTTATTTTTTATGTGCATCATTGTAATATTGGATTTTGCTGTCCATCGTTGCGCCGAATACTTGTTATATATATATATATATATATATATATATATATATATATATATATATATATATATATATATATATACACAATTCACACTAGTGTGACTCCTCCCTTCCTGGAGCAGGGGCTTGGGCGCAGAAACATGACTACGTGGAGGACTGTGGACACAGGTAGGAAGCTGCTATAGGGGAGAAGACAGAGGTCACTGCTATAGGGGAAAGAAGGGGGGGGGCAGAGGACCCTACTGTGTGTGTGTGTGAGGAAGGTGATGTAAGGGAGGCAGAGGACACTGCTATGGACAGGGCCACTCCCATGGCAGTGTCCTCTACCGTTCTTCACATCACCCCCCCCCAAACTCTCCATTCTGAGCGTAACGCATTCCTGATCCCTGCATTCTGAGCGTCACGCACTCCTGATCCCTGCATTCTGTCGGTGTAACTCAATCCTTCTTAAACATGCTGGCGTCATCAAGACTAAAGCAGGGACCATAGCTCTGTATTGCAATTGATGACGCCGAGAGACAGTCCACTGCCGAAGCACTGGGGAGCGCCATCTGCCAGAGAAACAAAGGCCAGGTAAGCAGAACTATTTCTCCCCTCCCCTAGACAAAACGAGCTATTAACCGCTGCAGTGTGGGCGCAGCCCCTCTGAAAGTGATAATTTTTTAGTTGCCCAGAGTTGGGCTTCAACCACTTACGGACCGCCCGCCGTCGTTATATTTTGGCTGTTTGAAGAGGAATACCGTTGTTATGGCAGCAGATAGCTGCCATAACCCTGGTATCTTCTTCAGCGGGCGGTCCGCTTTCAGATAAAAGTAGTCTCTGGCAGATTTGCTGCAAGATCACTTTTATCGGGGGTGGCTGAGGGCCCCCCTGCCATGCTCCGGTGGTCTCCACCGCTCTCTCCTATTTGGCTGGTTGCCGAGTGAGGGGAAGATGGCCCCCACTCAGCCCCATAGCATTAATTGGCGGAAGCAACGTCAAATTTCACTTCCGCCCAATGCTCTTAAGACCCCTTTTCACACTGGGGTGTTTTCCAAGCGTTTTTGAGGCACTTTAGCGTTAAAAAAAAGCGCCTGTAAAGCGCCTGAAAGAAGCCTCATCTGCAATCCCAATGTGAAAGCCCGAATGCTTTCACACTGAGACCCCTTTCACACTGGGTGTTTTTCAGGCGCTTTAGCGTTAAAAAAAGCGCATGTAAAGCGCCTGAAAGAAGCCTCTTCTGCAATCCCAATGTGAAAGCCCGAGTGCTTTTACACTGGGGCGCTGCGCTGGCAGGGCGTGAAAAAAAGTCCTGCAAGGAGCTTCTTTGCAGCACCTTCGTGTTTTTGCCACTGGGCTGGGTGCGCCGATGGCCCGAGCCCTTTCACACTGCCAGCGCCTGAAAAACGCCCCAGTGTGAAAGGGGTCTTTAGCAGCGCTTTACCAGCGTTTTTCGGGCGCTGGCAGTGTCAAAGGGCTCGGGCTTTCACATTGGGATTGCAGATAAGGCTTCTTTTAGGCGCTTTTTTTAACGCTAAAGCGCCTGCAAAATGCCTGAAAAATGCCCCAGTGTGAAAGGGGTCTAAAGGAGATTTTTTTTTTTTTAATTGCATTTTAGTGAAAATATGAGATCTGAGGTCTTTTTGACTCCAGATCTCATATTTAAGAGGTCCTGTCATGCTTTTTTCTATTACAAGGGATATTTACATTCCTTGTAATAGGAATAAAAGTGACAAAATTGGGCTAACTTTACTGCTTTTTTTTTTCTTTCATTCAAAAAAGTGCATTTTTTCCGAAAAAAGTGCGCTTCTAAGACCGCGGCGCAAATACGGTGTGACAGAAAGTATTGCATTGACCGCCATTTTATCCTCTAGACCTAGGGGGTCAGGAAAAAAAAAAGAAAAGATATATATATATTTATATATAATGTTAAGGGTTCTAAATTATTTTCGAGCAAAAAAAAAAAAAATATTTTAACTTTTAAACCCGGATTCTGAAAAATAGGCCCAATCCTTAAGTGGTTAAAGGATCAGGTCACAAACATGGAAAAGATAAAAAATTAGATTTTAACCACATTTTTGATTAATACGCTGTTTACCCAGCATTTCAGTTGGGAGTTTGACAGCTCTGAATCTGGAAATGCTCAGAGTTGAATGCTTTCCTGAGCTTCTCCAACTCACCATCCTGACAGTTTACTGTGACCCTGGGGGCTCCCTGGAGCAGCATGTCAACCCAGAAACTACAATGGATTTGTGGCGGTGCGGGGGTATAATTGGGAGCCCAGTACTGTAAAAGTGATCAGTTTTACATGAAAGCAATATAAAGGCCCACAGCTGCAACAAGAGCCATGAGCTTGTTTTAACCCCTTGAATACCAGGATGTTTATAAATGTACCATGGTAGTCAAGGGGTTAATGTAAAAAATAAAACATTCACTATAGGCTTTATCATTGTTACAAATAATCCAATGTGATATAATTTTACTCAGAACAAGATTATTGTTGATTAAATATCTAAGGGTGCGCAAATTAAGCTACAATAGGAAAAATGCATTTTTTTCACATCTTTTTTCACCACTACATTCTAATGACAACCTAAGAAATAACATTATATGTGCCCAAAATTGGTACCAAATAAAAGTCCCAAACAAAAACATTAGGGTAGAAGGGCTTAGATGTATTGGTTTCTAAATGAATATGTACGTACTTGATTGACCTTTAACGCTATGTGCATTGTTAAGGAATATTTAATGATTTCTTAAGCCCCTTACACGGGGCGAACTCCGTAATGCGCTCAGCGGGGGATCTCTACACTGATCCCCGCTGAGCAGGCGGATGACAGGTCCCTGTCCGCTATGCAGAACGGACATGGACACAGCCCCAGCCCCGCTGTTCTCTATGAGCCGTTGGATGGAAACGGACCACCTGTGCTTTTACATCTGACTGTCATCAGATCCGATGGATGGTGGGGAATGGATCCCCCATCCGTCTGTTTTTGGCAGACAGGATCAGATCGGATGCCGGCGGGTGTCAGCAGACACATGTCCGCTGACATCCGCAGCTCCATAAAGAACAATGGCTGGTCCGATCAGGTCCACCTGAAAAACTGACAGGCCTGACCTGATCGGGCCACCCATGTGAAACCATCCTTAGAGATAGCAACCCTATATTGGGTGGCTGGTAACTGCGGAGCACATTGGTTGGCGATCCTGTTGTATCAATAACATTATATGCTGCAAATCCTGTACAGAGCCCACTGTATGCTGAAGCACTATTTGTTGTTTTTTTTTTAAGGTAGTTACGAGTTTTACCTGTATTATGTATGCTTGGTATATTGCAAAGTATAATAGAAAAAGAGTTTAAAAAAAACATTAGGGTAGACTATGAACACTCAAAAAATTTCCAAAACAAAAACTCGTGGGATTCAAAGGGGTTATAGCGATCACATTCAAAAATATGTTGATTTCCCACATTCCATTTAATTCATAAAACTTGGACTACTGAACAACAAGATACTTTTCATGAGGGCTATTACCAATATATGCCCATATGGAATAATTTGCAACTATCCGAGGTAGCGAAACTTGAAAATTTTGATTCATGGAAAAAGGCCCGGTATTGTGCTTCTTCTCAACTTTTTATAATGAGGTTTTACAATCATTTAATAAATTGGCAGAGAAATATCATCTGTCTAATAAATCATTTTTTCAATATTTACAGCTACGGCATGCTCTGCAGTCAGGCAGCGACTTTTTTTCTAAAATATAATCTTTCTTTAACCCTAACTATGGCATTAACTATAATGCTGCGTACACATGAGCGGACTTTGCGACCGGACTGGTCCGACGGACCGAGTCCGGTCGAAAAGTGTGCTCGTCTGTATGCTAGTCCGACGGACAAAAACCGACGCTAGGGCAGATATTGGCTACTGGGTATCAACTTCCATATTTTAGTCCGGTCGTACGTCATCACGTACGAATCCGTCGGACTTTGGTGTGATCCTGTGTAGGCAAGTCCGTTTGTTGGGAAAGTCCGTCGGAAGTCCGCCGGATAGACCGTCGGACCAGTCCGGTCGAAAAGTCCACCCGTGTGTACGCTGCATAAGACGTTCCAAACAGGGAGTTATCGGGGATATATACTCTTCCCTACAAATGATAGTTAGAGTAAATACACAGGATGGTAGTCTTAGGCGGTGGCATAGGGACTTGGAGACTCTTAGTGATGAGGAGTGAGAGCAAGCTCTGGAGAATTTAGTATCCTTATCCTTCTCACAGTGTCTGACCCAGTTATTCATTATTCATAGATTCCACTATACTCCCTTAAAGCTATATTCTTGGGGTAAAGCAACTACACCAAATTGCCCAAGGTGTACTACTGATATGGGTACACTTATACATATGTTGTGTGGGAGTGTGCATTTGATACTTTAACCCTTTCATGCCTAAGCCATTTTCTGACACTTGTTGCTTACAAGTTAAAATCCTTATTTTTTGCTATAAAATTACTTAGAAACCCCAAACATTATATATATATATTTTAGCAGAGACTCTAGAGAATAAATATTTTATGTCACATAGTATTTGCGCAGCGGTCTTTCAAAAGCAATTTTTTTTGGAAAAACATGAATCAAAAAAAAACAAACATAAAAAAAAGTAAAGTTAGCCCACTTTTTTTGTATAATGTGAAGGATAATGTTACGCAGAGTAAATAGATACCTAACATGTCATGCTTTGAAATTGCGCACACTCGTGGAATGGCGACAAACTACGGTACTTAAAAATCTCCATAGGCGACGCTTTAAAAACTTTTACAGGTTACCAGTTTAGAGTTACAGAGGAGGTCTTGTGCTAGAATTATTGCACTCGCTCTAATAATCGCGGCAATACCTCAACCTGTGTGGTTTGAACAGGGTTTACATTTGCGGCGCTAATTATGTATGCATTTGCTTCTGCGCGTGAGCACGAAGGGATAGGGCGCTTTCAATTTTTTTTATTATTTTATTTTTACACTGTCTCTATAAAAAAAAAAAAAAAAAAGTTCTGATAATTTTTATTGCTGTCACAAGGAATTTAAACATCCCTTGTGAGACTAATAGTCAGTGACAGTGACAGGTACTCATATGGAGGGATCTGGGGTCTATAAGACACCAGATCCCTCCTTTGCACTTAAAAGTATTCAAAACGCCAAAATCAGCATTTTGGAATACGAGAATGCTAGATATAGGAAGGCCTGTAGACGTGGTGTATCTGGATTTTGCAAAAGCATTTGACACAGTTCCCCATAAACGTTTACTGTACAAAATAAGGTCCATTGGCATGGCACGTACATGGATTGAAAACTGGCTACAAGGGCGAGTTCAGAGGGTGGTTATAAATTGGGAGTGCTCGGAATGGTCAGGGGTGGGTAGTGGGGTCCCCCAGGGTTCTGTGCTGGGAGTAATCCTATTTAATTTGTGCATAAACGACCTGGAAGATGGGATAAACAGTTCAATCTCTGTATTTGTGGATAATACTAAGCTAAGCAGGGCAATAACTTCTCCGCATGATGTGGAAACCTTGCAAAAAGATCTGAACAAATTAATGGGGTGGGCAACTACATGGCAAATGAGGTTCAATGTAGAAAAATATAAAATAATGCATTTGGGTGGCAAGAATATGAATGCAATCTATACACTGGGGGGAGAACCTCTGGGGGAATCTAGAATGGAAAAGGACCTAGGGGTCCTAGTAGATGATAGCAGCATCTTGGCATTGCATATCATTGCTGAGCCTAACAAAGCAAACAGAATATTGGCATGCATTCAAATGGGGATCAACTCCAGAGATAAAAGATAATTCTCCCGCTCTACAAGACTCTGGTCCGGCCGCACCTAGAGTATGCTGTCCAGTTCTGGGCACCAGTCCTCAGGAAGGATGTACTGGAAATAGAGCGAGTACAAAGAAGGGCAACAAAGCTAATAAAGGGTCTGGAGGATATTAGTTATGAGGAAGGGTTGCGAGCACTGAACTTATTTTCTCTGGAGAAGAGACGCTTGAGAGGGAATATGATTTCAATATACAAATACCGTACTGTTGACCCCACAATAGGAATAAAACTTTTTCGCAGAAGAGAGTTTAACAAGACTCATGGCCACTCATTAAAATTAGAAGAAAAGAGGTTTAACCTTAAACTACGTAGAGGGTTCTTTACTGTAAGGGCGGCAAGGATGTGGAATTCCCTTCCACAGGCGGTGGTCTCAGCGGGGAGCATCGATAGTTTCAAGAAACTATTAGATAAGCACCTGAATGACTGCAACATACAGGGATATACAATGGAATACTGACATATAATCACACACATAGGTTGGACTTGATGGACTTGTGTCTTTTTTCAACCTCACCAACTATGTAACTATGTATGTAGAGATTTCTTTAAATCGGCGCCATTGGCAGCCGAGTAAACCGGAAGTGATATCATGACGTCGCTTCCACAGTTACTAGATCGGAGACCCGATTGAAGCCAATTCCGGCTTTGTTCAGGTCTTTGGCTAGATGTTGTCTGGTCTCTCGGACCTCCCGGTGGGTCGGGAGAGCCCGGGAGAGCCGCGGAAGGTGATGGGATGCTTTTAGACGCATCGGTTATCACAAGAAAGCCAACCGCTGGCTCTAAAAAACGGTACCAGGGTGATACCGGCAGCTGCCGGCATCACCCCGGTACAACCACTTCAAGCCGAGGCTGCATATTTGCGTATGGTCAGCGTGAAGGGGTTAAATACCTTATGTTCTACACATGTTCATTCTGATCCAAAAAAAGCTTTGCTAGGGATTATATCAGAAGACACTCTCCCTGTTGAAATGCATGTGATGTGGCTGAGGTCTATGTATATAGTCGTAAACTTATATTACAAAAAAGGATATCAAATTCTCCGCCAATAGCTCAATGGTCCGAAGCGATTAATCTTAAAGCGAAGTTCCACCCAAAAATAAAACTTCCGCTTTAAATACTGGTGACCCCTGACAAGTCAGTTTTTTGGGGGGAACAGGTACCCAGTTTTGACAGGCACCCAGCTCCCACTTCCTCCCCTGGCGCGGCAGCGCCGGAAGTTTACCTCTCCCCCATCCCTCCCTGCAATCTTCTGGGACACGTCACAGGTACCAGAAGATTTCCCAGCTATTCACAGCGGGCGCCCACAGTTACAATTCTGGCGCCGCGGAGAGGAGTGAGGCTTCGTGTGCCCGCATCGCTGGACCGTGGGACAGGTGAGTGTCTATTTATTAAAAGACAGCAGCTACACTTTTTGTAGCTGCTGACTTTTAAATGGGTGTAACTCTGCTTTAATTTAAGACGGGAGGAAGTGACATATAAACATAGGAAAAGCCCTAAACAATTTTTGAAAATTTGGTCTTGATGGCTAGTCTCCAACTTGTCTGAGCAATCTGTTGAGCATACTAATGACGTTGAGGAAAGTTAATAACGAGACAGATTTCTGGAGTGGGATAATTGTATATATACAACGTTAAGGCATAGTAATTGAACTGAATATATTGGTTAGTTTTATATTGTTGCCAACTTCGTGCAGGAAGAATGTAATCACTAAATTTTTTTTTTCAAAATCTTTTAAGTGGTTTTTAAAAAGAGAAACAAAAACAGATAAAGAGAACAAACAGTTAAACATACATTGGTCTAATATGATGTCTATGTGATCCTTGCAGGAATCACGCTGTCACCTTATTCATGAAAAATATATTATGAAATCAGTCATAGCGGTACAGTTTACTGGGTCATGAGGTGGTGCTATGTGCAGTTGTACATGGTAAAATAGCATATTGTAGATTATTGTGTACACCTGGCACCCGCTTGGGAGCTACTTTGTGATTGGGGTCTACTGAGAGGCCTCTGAAGCGGTGGAGGGATCTGCCAGCCACTTAGACCAGACTTTGCTATATTTGTTGGGGCAGCCTCTGTTGTCATATGTGTCTTTATACAGAGGTAAGCTATTGTTAATTAATTGTTTCCACAGGGAGAGAGGAGGGGGGGTTGGTTTGCGCCAACTAAGGGCTATAGCTTTACGGGCATAGAACAGGAGCAATCCCACCAGTGTGCTTCCCGCCACCGTAGGAATTAGTTGTTCTACCAGGCCTAGTATGCAGATTGACATTGATGGTTGTAGTGGCACAGAGGTGATTTGTGTGATAAAGTCCAATATCTCCCTCCAGTATCCGACAATTGCCGGACAGGTCCAGAAGATGTGGGTGAAGTCCCCAGGAGTCCCACCACATCTCCAACATCCGGGAGGGGAGTCGGGGTTCATTTTGTGTAGTCTGTGAGGGGTAAAATATGCCCGATGGACTATCTTGAATTGGATCAGGCGATCTCTCAGAGAGACCAGGGAGCTAAATGGGAAATCCCATATGTCATCCCAGTCATCGTTGTCAAAATTGGGGATGTCATGGGACCATTTAGATCTTAGCTTTTCCATAGTCGGGAGGGAGGTGACAGTCAGGTGTGAATATAATTGAGAAGTGGGTTTTTTCGCACAATCTGATCTAAGAAGGTCCTCCAGTGAAGATTGGACTAGTTGAGGAGGGGAGTTGGAGAATTGGTGACTGAAGGCATGGGAGAGTTGAAGGAATCGGAAAAAATAGGACTGTGGTATATTAAAATCGGAGTTTAGTTTGGAGAGCGGGACTAGGGATTGATTGGAGATAATCTGTGCCACCGTTTTAATGTTAAATTTGGTCCAGGAATGAGGCTCAGGTAGTTTATAGATGTGCTCCAGGGTTGGGTTTATCCAAAGGGGAGCATTGGGTGAGATTGCCTGTTGAGGGTATTTTTCTAATTTGAGACCTGCCCCCCATGCACGCAGTGTAGTGCGCATGGAGGGTGTCAGTGGATAAGGGGCTCGAGGGCCTTGAAAAAGCAAAAAATTGAGCGCCTCTAGGGATCCCAGCACTGCCGTCTCGACCTGGGTAGCTGGGTTGGAGGTGTCCGGATTGAGCCACCAAGCAGCTGTTACTAGCTGGGCGGCCAGATAGTACTTGTATAGATCCGGACACGCCAAGCCACCTTGGGAGGTCGGGCGTATCAGTGTTGACCAGCTGTATCTGGGGGATTGGGACCCCCATAGGAAAGAGGCGAGGAGGCGATGTAGTTGTTTGAAAAAGGATTTAGGAATCCACTGTGGAGAGTGGCGAAATAAGTATGTCAATTTGGGGAGTATTTTCATTTTAAACAAATTAATGCTTCCCAACAGTGAAAGAGGCAACGATTCCCACGCCTTCAGCCGTTGCCGAGTCTCCTGAACCACCGGGGACAAGTTGAGGGGTAAGAACTCAGAAGCCTGCCTGGAGACCACCACCCCTAAGTATTTAAAATTCTCGACCCATTGTAGAGGGATGTCCGTGGGAGCTGTGTCACGGGCTGCAGGATCCATGGGGAACAGGAGAGATTTTGTCCAGTTAACCCTGAGGCCCGTGACAGAGGAGAAGGAGTTGAGGACCTGTAGGGCTCCCTCGAGTGATGGACCCGCGTCATTGAGGAAGAGTAGGAGGTCATCCGCATACAGGGCGACCCTCTCCTCCAGCCAGCCAACCCGCAGTCCCCTAATGTGAGGAGAGGTGCGAAGGGCCTCGGCAAGTGGCCGAATCGCGATGGCAAATAAGGCCGGAGAGAGAGGGCAGCCCTGCCGCGTGCCCCTGGACAGATGGAAGGACCGTGACAGGCCCCCTCCCAGCTTAATAGCCGAGGTGGGGTCACGGTAGAGGACCTTCATCCATTCAATGAAGATCAGGGGGAACCCCATCCTGCGGAGGACCTCCCAGAGAAAAGGCCACTCGACCGTGTCGAAGGCCTTCTCAATGTCCAGGGAGGCCACCACTCTAGATCCTTCATTGAGATGTTGTGCGTGTATGTTGGTGAACAGACGCCTCAAGTTAACGTCTGTCGCTTTATTGGCCATGAAACCAGTCTGGTCAGTCTCAATGATAGATGGTAGTAGGGGCTGTAGTCTCGTGGTTAGTAATTTGGTGAGGATCTTGAAGTCTGTATTAAGTAGGGCGATTGGTCTGTAGGAGGCACAGGATGTGGGGTCTTTAGACACTTAATGAGTGAGAATGACATGGGCATGGCCCATGGAAGCTGGGAGGGCACCATCAGTCAAACATTGGGAATAGAGCTGGGCCAATTGGTTCCCATGAGTTTTGTAGAACTCAATGGGTAGTCCATCTGGGCCCGGAGACTTTCCCGTGGGAAAGGACCTAATCGCTTTCAGTACCTCCTCCGGGGTAATCGGCCTCACTAGGGATTCTCTCTCCCCATCTGACAACCAGCCAAGTGCCAAGGGGTCCAGCCAAGGTGCGAGGTCCCACGACTGGAAGTCCGATGGTAGCACTGAAGTATAGAGAGAGCTGTAGTACTGACGGAAGGCTTCAAGTATGTCTGGCAGGGAAGAGGCCGACCCTCCCGAAGGGGACACCACACTAGAGATCACCGTCAGCGGTCTGTCATGTTGTGCAAGCATCGCCAGAAGGCGACCGTTGCAGTCTCCTTGTTCAAGGAAACGTTGTTTGTTGCGGTAAAGGTCAAGTCTGGTAACTTCGGTGAGGTGGAGGTGTAGCTCACGTTTCGCTGCATTGAGGGAGTCAAAGTGTGCATCAGTGGGGTCAGCTGCATAGATGTCTGATTGGGATTGCGCAGTGGTCTGTAGGGTAGTAGTGGTAGCCGCTTGTTCTCTCCGGATCCCAGCAATAGAAGAAATGTATTGCCCTCTGGTAAAAGCCTTAAAGGCATCCCAGGTCACCGCTGTGGAGGAGGATCCCGCATTAAGATCCCAGTATTCCACTAAGCGTGGTGGAATGGTGTCTGCCAGGTCAGCATGAGAGATCCAATGGGTCCCCAGGCGCCAAAGGGAGGAGGAACGGGAGGACGGGGAACGAACGGTAAGGAGTAGGGGGCAGTGATCTGAGAGTCCGCTGGGCAAATATGAGGCATCAAGTACATCTGTCAGCATAGTCGGGTTGGCAAACGCGAGATCGATGCGGGAGGAAGTTTTATGTGTATTGGAGAAACAGGAGTATGCTCTGGTCGTGGGATGTTTCCATCTCCACACCTCAGATACACCTAGCGCCTCTGCCCATGAGAGCAAGTCAGTAGAGAATTGTTTGGGGGGGTAGGTCTGTCCAGGTCCGGGGCCAGAATGCCGTTGAAATCACCCATTAATAACAGTCTAGCAGGGCAGTATGGAGTGATTTTCTCTAGAATGGTGTATAAGGTGGAGGAGGAAAAAGGAGGGGGGATGTATACACCTACTACAATATACTGGACACCCCAGACAGTGACCCTGGGGGTCAGTGTGAACATGTTCCATCACACATGGGAAGGATTTACTAATCAGGATTGTGACCCCTCTGGCATATGTGGAATAGGAAGCATGGAAGGCTCTCTGGATCCATGGCTTTTTCAGCGCCAGTAGTTTGCTGCCCATAAGGTGCGTTTCCTGTAAAATTACTATATGCGGGGAGTGCAATTTGAGGTACTTGAAGAGTACCGCTCTCTTAAATTTAGAATTGAGCCCCCGGACATTCCAGGACAGCGCACTGAAGGTGGGGGCGTCACGTCCTGTCATTGTGCGGAGGTCTGGCGGGGGAAGAAAGGAGGAGTGGAGCAGGTGCACGTGCACAGCTCAGGAGCAGCAAGGACCCAGGTGGAATCATGACCTATGGGAGACCAAATAGACAAACGAACATGAATAGATATAACACTGATAAACAATACCCATGATGACACTGAGGTGTCAAACCTGCCCTCATCTGATGACATCCCCAGAAAATGTGGGGAGTGGTCAGATCTGGCCTATACCCAAAACTCAAAAACAGTAAACCCTTAAACTTTAATTAGCAACAGTTCAGTGTTGTGTTCCAACACTTGTGGAAGCTCTTAGGTAGGGGAAGAAGGTTCCAGACAGTAGCACAGTCAAAAAAAAAAAAAGAGAAAAGAGGAAAAACAAAATTGGTGGTTGCCGTTGGAGCTCCGCAGACAGGAGCGGATGGTAGTCTATGTAACAAAGGGCGTTGAACAACCAATTGGAGTAATGGTGAATTAGAGCAGTGAGAAAAGACCTAGGGATGGATGGTGCATAATACTGTGAGTCAACATGGGACAGGAGGTAGTCCTGTTCAGGGGGATTGTGATAGTTAGCTGCTCCCAGTATGTTGTAATCAACTATGGTTCCATGCTAGTATGTTGTCAGCGGGTATCTAGCCACGCAGCAGCAGCCTCCGGGGTGTCGAAGAAACGCGTGTTGTCACCATCAGTGATACGCAGCCTGCTGGGATATAATAGACCAAAGCGTATTCCCTTTTCTCGGAGCCGACGTCTCACATCCGTAAAGGACTTGCGGCGTTGCTGTACTTCCTGAGAGAAGTCCGGGAAAAAGAGCAGTTCGGTATTTTCGTATTTAATTTCAGGCATGGCGCGCACTGCTGCCAGAATGCGATCCTGGTCGCGGTAATTTAATAGCCACAGCAGGAAGGGGCGAGGAGGGGCCCCTGGTCTTGGAGGGAGCGGTGGGACCCTGTGGGCTCTTTCCACCACGAAGGTGGGAGGCATATCACCCAGGCTGAACAGAGTGGACAGTAGATGTTCAGTAAACTCAGCTGGTCTGGGACCCTCAGCTCTCTCAGGTAATCCAAGTATGCGGATGTTATTCCGCCTGAGGCGGTTCTCAGTGTCTATAGCACGCTCCTGGAGCGCCTTCACTTGGAGCTGCAGGGCCCTCACCTCCCCAGAATCTGCCCGGACTGTATCCTCCACCGTGGAGACTCTGTCCTCCACCTCTGCGATACGGGACCGGAATTTGTCCATATCCTGACGGACGAGACCGACATCTATGGTCAGGAAGTCGATTTTGGTTGTCAGAGTTTCCTTGCACGCTGTAATGGCCGCCAGGATTTCCGCCCCCGTGGGGGCCACCGCCGCCCCTGGCTCCGCCTGCGAATACGCCGCCATAGTGGCAGCGGGCCGCATCGTAGAGGATTTGGTCACCGGTGGGGGGGTACGAGAGGCCTTCGGACCAGATTTTGTGTAGCGGGTCCTAGGGTGACCCACCCGAGGTCCGCCCCGCGATGAAGGAGGTTCCTGTAATCACTAAATTTGACATGTTAAAAGGTCTTAAGTAATAGTCAAAGTATAATCTGGAAGGCGCATTTATTTATTTTTTGTTTGGTGGGGTTGTTTTGGTGGGAATGTTTTGTATGTTCTGAGCTTTGTTGTAAATTGGAAAATGTTATAGTAATAATAAAAAAAAAAATCAAGTGGTTATAAAAGACTTAAATTATGACTGCTAACAATCTCATGTTGATGAAACAGCTTAATCAGCGTGAAAACATTAACCCATGTAGGCTGGTTGGTTGGTTTTGCTTCACATTCCAAACATTATATGTAGTACAGTCATTACAACTACTAATTTATACTATCAGTGACCACAAAGTGACCTTATACTAAAGGAGATCTCTAATGTATCAGACGTAAAGCACTCCTGTTTGCCAAGGGCATCTGATATACAAGGCGGTAGACAGACTCCGCAAAACTCACCTGCACGGTAATAGCTCTGGCTAAAGCAATTCCATAGTGCTAAGTGAGAATAAAGTGTAAGCCTATTTTCTGCTAATATTGTTTTGATTTACGATAGGTAATATCACTTTCCTAACATCTTATAGCAATGGCCTAGACGGCAAACTCTGGCACGCAATAACTGCGGTCAATGCCATTTTTTCCCACTACGCCTACAGAAACAAAAGAACCCACCTGAGCACAAAGAGACATGTTACAGAATGCAAACCCAACACATCACATCACATCACTCAAAGAACACCATCTCCACAGTGAAACAATCACCTTGAAAAACCTTTACCTGTTTACCAGTTTAGAGCTAAAATGCACTTGCCTATTTAAAGTGATTGTAAATCTCAGTTTTTAAAAAAATAACAAACATGTTATACTTACCTCCTCTGTGCAAGGGTTTTGCACAGAGTGGCCCCGATCCTCTTTTTCTGGGGTCCCCCATTGCCCTCCTGGCTCCTCCTCTTCTCGAGTGCCCCCAAAGAGAGCTGTATTCCATTGGGGCACTCCTGCGGGCACACTGCCGAGTCCTGCTGCTGCATCCATTAACGCAGACAGCATAACTCGGCCCCGCCCCCGCGTCAATGGCTCCTGTTGCTATCAATCTATCCAATGATGACCCGAGACAGCAGCCTGAGCGGCTGTGCTCGTCCCCATCGCTGGAACGATCGGGTGCAGGTAAGAAAAAGGGGGGCTCTGGGGCATGCTGCAGTACAAAAGATTTTTCACCTTAATGCAATAAATGCATTAAGGTGAAAAACCGTAAGGGTTTACAACCCCTTTAACTCCTCAGGCATGTTGCCCTTGCTGTGAAAACATTAAGTTTACAGCCAAAGGTTAGGACTGTACAACTGTGTGAGCTCCTAGTTCCCAAACTGACAATTTATACATAAATGATTCAATTATTCTAGTACCTCAAGTGCAGGGATTCTTATGTCGCGTACACACGATCGGAAATTCGGCCAGCAAAAGACCGATGAGAGCGTTTGGTCGCAAAATGCGACTGTGTGTATGCTCCATTGGACTTTTGCTGGCTAAGTTTCCGCCAGCAAAAGATTGAGAGCATGTTCTCAATTTTTCCGAAGGAAAAAGTTTCTATCGGAAATTCCGTTCGTGTGTATGCAATTCCAACGCGCAAAAAACCATGCATGCTCAGAATGAAGTACGAGACGGAGCCGCTCAGTCTCGTAAAACGACCGTTCATAATGGAGATGGCACATTCGTCACACTGTAAATTTTTTAATTCTTCAATGTAGTGCATTCTCTTCTTCTTTATAATGCTAGAAGAATGAAATTGTTTTGCTGCTCATATTCACTCAGACTTCTCACAAACGTATTTCTTTATTATTTCTCGTGATTTCCTGAATAATCTTTTTTTCTTTCAAGCCAGATCTCCCTAATAATGTTTAGAATTTATTTTTATAGTCATTTTTTTTTAATCAAGATCTCCTGTTTTTTTTTTTTTTAATTATTTTATAGTGATCTCCCTTTTTGTTTTTTTTTTTGTATGTCATGTTTCCACAACACCATTATTATCTTGTATTTGTAGATCTCAAGGAGGTTGGTTGGTGTCCCTTGTTAATTTCACATTGTATTTTTTAAATGTACCTGCCTACTCACAAACAAACTGTCCTTTTTGAAGTAAAACACATAGGCAAGTATTTCTGAAAACAAAATATCCATTTATTCTGGGTCATAACAAAATAAAGAGGCAGGCAACGCTGGAGAAACTGGTGAAATTTGCAAAGCCTTTGTACCCCAGGGCAGACATCAATAATTTTACAGTCAAAATTGGGGGCCTGAGGAGTCCTTATAATAGTGAGCACAATCCGGTCCAGGACTACAAGAGATCAGGAACAGCAGCAGATGACATATCTGTCCCCAGGCTGTGGTCATAAAACAGCCTGCATCTTTTGCCAGACCAGAATGAACCCAGGCCATCACTCTCTGGTCTTCCTTAGACGCTTCCTTCCAGGCTGTGGCTGTGGTGTTGGAGGTGTGGCAGGAGGTGGAGAAGGAGGACCTGGAGGAGGAGGAGGAGGACGACGACCATGGTTCAACTCACAAATGTGGCTTTGACTTTTGAGTTGGCCCCTCAACCCCTTATTTAGGGCTTGTAACATTACTTCCTCACATACGAGGCGTTGGAATTCCTCCATTTCCAGCATTTTGCAAGCTGTAATGTACGCACAGTCCTCTTGAACACTGTGGGGGGTTCTGAGGGCCGCAGTAGCCTTCAGAAATAGGCCAATTGCTGCCTCCTTCACGTTACTCCTCTTCCTGCCACTTTTTGGTGGAAGGCGGAGGGGAGGGACCTGCGATTCTGGCAGACTACTGGGCCCGGCCACCTCCTGGCTGCGGCTTTCCTGTGTATGAAAAAGGGACATCGTTATAATTTTTGGTTCATCAATCACACACAATTAGCATATATTTAACATCATTAATTTGACAACCAGAAATATTTTGAAGAATGCTATACCTGACTCAAGCTGGGCTCCTCCACATGTTGCTGCCTGGAAGGCCCAGGTTGGATGTCAGAAGCCTCAGCTGGGGGGAAGGATGCCTTGAAGGAAGACTGGAGAGTGCTGGCCTGGGTTCATTCTGGCCTGCCAGAAAATGCAGTCTGTCATAGTACCACAGCCTGGGGACATAAATATCATCTGCTGCAGCACCTGATCTCAGGGAATCCTGGACCTTCTTGAGCTCCGTATTACAAGTGCTCCTCATGCCACCAATTAGGGACTTCAAATAGTGGATGTCTGCCGTGGGGATCACCGGCTTTACAAATTCCACCAAGTGATCCAGCGCTGCCTTCCTCTTTGGTTTATTGTTATAAAAGGGGTGGTTTACCTGCCACAGACAGGGCAGCTCCCTGTACATATCAATGAATATGAGTCCTCATCATTGAATAGATCTATTTTCTCTGCAAGACACAACACAAGACAAACCCGAATCTCAGGCTAAACTCTCCTAATCTTGACCCAATATAGGCCTCAATCTATAAGCAGTATAGGCCACTTATGCACCAACTTAAAATTGTACCTTTGTTATAATGATCGTCGCTCCCGTTACTTCGTCCTCCGCTCACAGATCTACGTACGCGTGTTCCGCTTTATATACACTGCGCATGCGTGAAACTCCGCCCGCGTCGCCTGCCCCTGATGTTCTTTCTAGAATATTCCCCGCCCCGTCTCTTTCGTTGCAGTGGGAGAGGAACATGGCGGAGACACAGCAGGTGCGTAATAGCAGTAACGAGGAGGAAAGCCCGGAGCAAGAAACGTCCCGATCCAGGAGGAGATTTAAGGCCTCAAATATGTCATTTGAAGAGATGGTGGACATATTGAAGAGGGCCGACTATGATGGTAAATATGGACCGTACCTAAACCCAAATATGTGAAAAACCAAGATCATGACTAAAGTTGTGAAGAGTCTGCGCCGGAATTTTGGGGTACGACGATCCAAGGAGCAATTGAGGAAACACTGGTCGGACCTCAAATTAAGGGAGCACGATCAGTATAGAAGGCCTAAGAAAGTGCTTCTAAAAAGTAAGTAGTTGTCATGTGTTCCTATTCTTATTATTACTTGCATGCTGCTCCATGTGCTTTTCTTTACTGTTGTACAGTTTAAAATGGCTACTTTCATGTTCTTGGGCACAGAAATCGGTCATAGTAAACATCGTTTGTTTGCCAACTAAATTAGATGTTTTTGCCAGATACAGGGTTAACTAAATTTGGTCATGATAATTTGTCTAAAAAGAAGTTTAGGACATTGTTGTCTAGATATGTTTGAAACTAGAATGAATTGCAAACTTGATTCAGTGTAATGTAAGGAGAGTACACTCAGCAGCTGTTTACACATCTGGACTCAGGAGCACTAGTGTGGGACACAAGAACAAACTTTTTAGGTTGTCCCACACAAGCCTTCTCCTTTTTTATGACTCTATTTCCAATTGATTGACGGATGAGAGATTTGTGGGTATCCCTTGGATTTCTGGAGACCGCAGTTTAAGATCCTGTTTCCATGGTAAGAGGCACCTACCCCTTTCCTTGGGTGGTGGATGCACAGTCCCAGGTGTTTTTCTTCCACAGACGGATGCCTACCATCATCCCTATTTGCATAGACTATCTCTTATTGCCTCATACTTGTTTAGTGCGTTGTGAGTTCATCCCATTATGGATGTTTGTGGAATTATTCATTTCCCTATTATAATCTGTTTGGAATTACCTAGTTCATTGTGGCTAATTAGTGAATGTTTTTAGCACTCATGCACTTTATTATTTTTCATGCATTCAATGTGTTCATGTATAATTCATATGCACTTTATTATTAGTGGCACATGTACATAATAGTGTTTATTTATCCATTATTGACACCACTGTGTTTGTATTCGGTTTACATGCACATTTTTCAGCGCTGCACTTTTTAATCCATAAAAATAAAATAAATAAGAGAAAAAAGGAAAAGTAAAGCGCCCCATCCCTCCGTGCTCGTGCGCAGAAGCGAACACATACGCAAGTCGTGCCTGCAAATGTAAACAGCGTTCAAACCACACATGTGAGGTATCCCTGTGATCGTTAGAGTGAGAGCAATAATTCTAGCACTAGACCTCCTCAGTAACTCTATACTGGTCACCAGTAAAAAAAAAAATTAAAGCGTCACATATGGAGATTTTTAAGTACCGTAGTTTGTCACCATTCCACGAGTGTGCAATTTTAAAGCATGACATGTTAGGTATCTATTTACTTGGCGTAACATCTTTCACATTATTCAAAAAATTGGGGTAACTTTACTGTTTTGTTTTTTATTTAAATTCTTGAAAGTATATTTTTCCCATAAAAATTGTTTGAAAGACTGCTGCGCAAATACAGTGTGACATAAATTATTGCAACGACCGCCCTTTTATTCTCTAGGGTCTCTGCTAAAAATATATATAATGTTTGGGGGTTCCAAGTTAAAATACTGATTTTAACTTGTAAGCAACAAGTGTCAGAAAAAGGCATAGTCTCCAAGGGGTTAGGTTGCCAATGGATTGACCCAATGTCCCCATATCATAGACTGTCATCATCATCATCAGTCCTATTTAGTAGCAGTGTGACTTCAAAAGAAATCAATAGCTTGGTTTTATAACTAGGAAAAGAACAGCTAAATTGAAATCATACAGATTTGATCCTTTTTTTTTAAAATAACAAATCACAGATACATAAGCTAGCTTAGATTTTGCTGTTGCTGTTTTTGTGGAATCGCGGTACGGTTAGTAACAATGTTACCCATGTCACAAGTCCATTTTTCCAGGTTTAATAACACAGAGAATCCTTGTTTCAAATATTTTAAAAGCAGAACTAAATTCCAGATGGGGTGAGGAGCTTTCATCATAATGTGGAATATACACAGTATACAGTATGTTCATATTATTGTTCACTTAAACGTCCATTAAGAACAGCACAGGGCTCTGATAACACCTGCAACCTGACCAAAGAAGTTAATTTCAGACACATTGCGATGGCCTAAACCACATCTAAAGTGTGGAGGACTTTGGCAACTGAGGCCTGGGGGAAAAAGGAAGACAAAACAATGGCCTGGTTAAAATGAGGGGTTGAAAATATCTTAGGTAAAAAATATCTTAGGTAAAAAAGCTGGTTGAAGATGAAGAACCTCCTTGTCAAAGCAAAATATCAGACATGGCTCTTTACAAGAAAGAGCTGCCAGTTCTAGCACCCTTTGTGCTGGGAGGGGTCACCGGGTGTCACCCGGTGTACATGCCCCATGAATATATATGTCATCACGCACCGCTCAACATCGGAAGAGAAGAGGAAACAAGATGACGGAGAAGACTGGGCCACCGCTAGCAAAAGAGTGGCAAAAGAGCAGAAGATAGCGGAGGAGCCTGGCAGAAGAACCAGAGAGCGGGAGAGGAACCGGACACTGGGAGAAGAGGCCGGAGAAGGCGGAGAAGAACCGTACACCGGGAGAAGAGGCCGGAGAGAGCAGAGAAGAACCAGACACCGGGAG
Organism: Lithobates septentrionalis; assembly: GCA_037952835.1. Lineage (NCBI taxonomy): Eukaryota > Metazoa > Chordata > Amphibia > Anura > Ranidae > Lithobates > Lithobates septentrionalis. The sequence continues at coordinate 1,084,407 of JBBDGP010001162.1, read as the reverse complement.
AAGAGGCCGGAGAGAGCGGAGAAGTCGGAGGAAGACCCCCGAAGTCGGAAGAAGACCCCAGGAGCTGCCTATAAGTTACTTTAAAAACCTGTGTAGTGTGTTTTTTTATTGACACTTTTTCCCCCAGGTGAATGGGTAGGGGTACAATGTACCCCATACTCATTCACATAGGGTGGGGGGCCGGGATCTGGGGGCCCCCTTATTAAAGGGGGCTCCAGGATTCCGATAAGCCCTCCGCCCGCAGACCCCGACAACCAACGGCCAGGGTTGTCAGGAAGAGGCCCTTATCCTCATCAACATGGAGACAAGGTGCTTTGGGGTGGGGGGCCCGCAGGGCTCCCCCCTGCCCCAAAGCGCCCACCCCATGTTGAGGGCATGCGGCCTGGTACGGTTCAGGAGGGGGGGCCCGCTCGCTCATCCCCACCCCCTTTCCTGACCGGCCAGGCTGCGTGCTCGGAACAGGGTCTGGTATGGATTTTGGGGGGATTCCCCTTAAAAATCCATACCAGACTTAAGGGCCTGGTATGCCCCTGGAGGGGAACCCATGCCGGTTTTTAATTTAAAATTTTGCGCGGCATTCCCCCTCATGATTCATACCAGACAGCTGTCAGCAATGCCTGTCGCTCATCACGAAAGGAAAAAACAGCTTTCCTTTCCCGATGAGCGTGCCAGCGCGAGATGCACAGGTACTGTAGGGTCAACAGATCGTCCACCAACATGTTCATGATGTCGGAATCCCATGCCTTCCTGGGCCAGGCTTGAGCAACCAGAATCACTGGTGTTACTTCTATCCAAATTTCGCAGAATAGACACGGCAGAAGTTGCAATGCATGGAAAGCATAATTCAGAGAGAACTGATCCCATGGCATCCCAGAGTATCTACTGCAAACACCAAAGGATCGCTGGTCTTGGAGATGAGCCCGTTTAGTTTCACATTGAACCTGGAGGTTAATAGATCCACATCAAGCATGTCCCATTGCCAGCACATTGTGGCAGCCTTGCAAATCTGAGGAACAAATGTCTGATGCTGAAAAGCACATGATGGAAGGAGGAACCCTATCCTTAAACCATAACCTCTAAAATTAACTTGTCTGATCCACTTAACAATGGTGGAACAAGAAGCATAGAGGCCCTCGAGGGAACCCTTGGGAAGTACAAAGAGGGAATCCAATTGCCAAAAAGAGGCAATACCTAAAAGGTAGACTCACACAGGGCATACTGTGTCAAGACGGTGGAGAGAAATTTAACCGGGATTTTTCAGAGCAAAAAAAAAATAGAGGACAATAAAATGGTTAAAATGATATTAAAACCTTCATTTTGCAAGCACTTTCAGCAGCTGATTTAATCACTTACTGAGTGTGCAGCATCTTCATCTTTTAATACTTGCCAATGTTCCAGCATAGGCTGGTGCCATGACTGCTGCCACAGGTTTCCTGTTTCAGTGTGGCTACTTTCTCTTGCAGCATCCTATGGACTAAGCATCCACCCTTGCAAGCACCTTGTAGCTAACGTGTTGCAGTATGTGCCAAGGGCAGTACCCACAGCAGGCTATGACTAAGCACTAGTGAGGGTGTGAAACACATTAGCTACAGCTGTTCCTGCACTTCTTGTACTGTATGAACTGTCTTTCATACCAATAAAGGTGATTGTATTGGATACGGCTATCTGGATTTTTTTTACTACATGACTTCAAGTGAGAATACATCATAATGCTTATTATTCAGCGCAACCACATGATTATGCTGATCACTGAGAAGAGCATCTGAGGCTTATTTTTCCAGTAAGGTGTCCCAGAATAAAGAGCACTTCTTATTGGTCAAAATAGTCATGTTGACCAATGAGCTCTTGCTATTAAAAGCATTAAGATAGATACTCACTCTGGTGTATACACACAGTGTATTGCGGTGTACGAAGACACCAGCAGCACAGGGCATGAATGTGAAAATGTGAATACACCCTTTAAAAAGGTGGGATATGTAGCCATTTCAATTTTATATTTTTAGGAAATGTATAAAACTAGTACGCACTATGGTATAGGGAGGCTGCTAGCAAAAAAAAAAAAAAAAATCACAAGCAATATAAAAAGGTGAATATTTGCAGAGGTTACCTATACGTATTATATGCAAATCATGAAGTAAAACAAGTGAGGTAAAAAATATATTTAATATGTCTAACAAAGTGCAATAACACAGATTGAGTCCCTAGGTGCATATACACATATATAGAAAAAAAAACAGTTCATATTTTTTATACGTTTACCTGAGCGTTTATAGAAAGCTAGAGTACTATTTATAAAAATATTCCCAAAAATCACATTTGTCTAGTATAGTCATGAATTTGCAAAGCACTCACTCACAAGAAAACAGTAATGCATTTATTGACTAAATGAAAACACACAGCTAGATAGAATAAATTGGATTTAAATGTCTCTGTTTACAGAATTGAATGACAATAAGTGCATCAGAATCTCTCCAAGAAGAGCCAATAAAAGCTTTTCAACACAGAGATAAACTAATAATCAAATATGATTTTAACTTAAATGTTAGGATTTGATGTATCCAGGGACATTATGATTCTAATACCTCAGAGAAAAGGTAAACACAATTATTAGGTTTTTAAAATGTAAATTAACTAACAACCAAAAGAAAACGTTCAGAAGCAAACACTCTCATTTCATCAGTCTGTTAGCAATTTCTATTAATTACAATTTATATTTCCTGATGTACTGTATTTATTACAAGGCTTTAAAAGCAAAACCCGAGTTAATAAAAATATCTTTTAGGTGCTCCCACATGCTCACTCCCCACGACAGCCAGCACTCCGCTCTGCACCCTCTCCAGCCCCAGAATGTGGATAGGTCCTTAACATCCTCATGTGAAGGATCGCTGATTTGTACTTGATAATGTACATTTAAGAGCAGCCAGATGAATGTACAAAAAGAGCAGCTTAATGGGACAAGTCATAAATACCGGAAATGTCATGGAGGAAAAAGAGGATCAAAACACAAACAAGGAAGCATGTAATTACTCTCAAGTAAATGTTACAATAATAACTTCAAATGTTCTGGATTTAGGTGGATTATAGTGTTCTGAACAAACCCCTGGCCTTCTTGTATGTCCTGGATACTGCAACAGCGAGATCTCCCCAACCTTGTTATTTTTTCCTTGTCAAAAGAAGTTTATTGAGTATACAATGTTATAAAGATACATAAAGTAAGTTTACAAGGATCTATAAAGTAAGCTCATTGTTTTACAGTAGGGTTTATATAGGTAAATATCATGGAATTTCAAATATTAAACATCGGGTTCACGTAAACCTAAATTAAAGATATACATCATTTCCTTAGTTACTTTTGTAGGTATTTAAATGATTTATACCTACTATACATATTGTTTACAAGTAGAGTGTATATAGGTCAAATAAATTCTGATAATGAGCTTTAATCGTAAGGTGGAGAAAAGGAAAGAGAAAGAAGAAAAAGGGTTGAAAGGTAGAGGTATGGTCCACAAGGTTGTCCCGCTCGTCAGTTTATTATTCTTTTTAGTTCTCTTTGAAGCCTTAGAATGGGTGTCTCTGTAAGTCATTTAATCTGTTACCATGGCAACAGGACAGAGTCATTGAAGTTTGACAGGAACTGTTGTTTTATCCAAGGATGCCAAAGTTTTTCAAATTTTGGAATTTGATTTTGATCGATGGCTACCATCTTAGCATGGGACATTGTATTATTCATTCTGTGAATTGTTTCTGCTAGTACCAATGTAGGAGATTTCCATGCCTTGGCCACTGTTTGTTTTGCAGCCGTTATTAGTTGGATCATAAGTTTGAATTGAGAGAGTGTTAACCATTCCGGTTTTAGATTAAGTAAAGTTAAATATGGATCTGGTTGTATTATTTTTTTAAATATTTTAGATGCAATCACGAAGACTTCCTTCCAGAAGGTTTGGATTACTGGGCACGTCCACCATATGTGTAAATATGTGCCTATTTCTGGGCATCCTCGAAAACAAAGAGCTGAGGTATTAGGTGAATATTTTGCCACTCTAGCGGGTACAAGGTACCAGCGAGTTAGGACTTTATAATTTGTCTCCAGTGCTAAGATGTTGGGTGAAGATGACTTAGATGTGAGCCATCTGTTAGACCAGTCCGTGTCTTCTAAAGTTCGTCCCAGGTCCTCCTCCCACCTCTGAACGTAAGAGGGTCTATTAAGATTTGCTACTCCATATAATTGATTATAAAGTGATGAAATTGTACCTTTAGCAAATGGATCTTTTGTACAGATTGATTCAAAAATGGATAATTGGGATAATGGTGTATCCCCCTTTAGGAATGGTGTATAGAAATTTTTGATTTGGAGATATCTAAATATCTCAGAGTTTGGTAGATCATATTTTTCTCTAAGCGATGGGAATGAAAGGAATGATTTAGATGCTATGAAGTCATTTAGTGTCTGAATGCTGTTGTCCAAGCTTTAAAAGAATTTGGGTAGATCCATGCCGGATAAAAGGCCGGATTTCTGATAAAAGAAAGGAGAGGATTGTGTGGAGATTGTAACTGATATTTGGTTTTTAGTTTATCCCAGAGAGATAAGAAGTGTTTAGTTATGGGATTATGAATTTTAAAGCGGTCTTTAGGATCAAGCCATAATAAATTTGATATTAATAGAGGGTCATTTTCTGAAGCCTCTATAAATACCCATAATGGGATTTCCTGTTTTGCATGGTATTTGGACAGACTGGCCAAATGTGCTGCTCTGTAGTAGTTAGTAAAATTAGGGTATCCCAGGCCTCCTTTATTTTTGGGAAGATGTAGTGTGTGTATAGGTATACGTGGTTTAGAAGAGCCCCATATAAACGAAGTTGCTCTTTTTTGTACTATTCTCAAAAAATAGGAAGGAATTGGAATAGGGAGGACTCTGAATAGATAAAGCAATTTGGGTAGAATAGTCATTTTGATTGCATTAATCTTCCCTATCCAGGATAAAGGAAGTTGCGACCATTGTTTTATTAGATTTGTGATCTGTCTTAATACAGGAGGATAATTGGTTGAGAATAAGTCAGAATGAGATGCTGTTAAATGAATTCCAAGATATGGGATTGATTTTTCTGCCCATGTGAATGGGAGTGCAGCCCTAGCCGGGATCAATTCCATGTTTGTGAGTGAAATATTAAGCACTAGGCATTTCTTAGGATTAATCATAAGGCCGGATAGGGCTGCAAATCCATCAAGAGCTGGTATTAAGTTAGGACCAGAGACCTGTGGTGATGATAGAAAAAGTATTATATCGTCTGCAAATATACATAGTTTGTGTGTAATACCTCCTACTTCAATGCCAGTTATAGTTTGGTTTGTTCTGATGTATTGGGCCATGGGTTCGAGTATAAGGACAAATAATAAGGGAGATAATGGGCAACCCTGTCGGGTACCTCTTTCGATATTAAAGGCTTCAGATTTGTATCCAGCATATTTTATATAGGCTTTGGGTTTATTATATAATGCTTTGATCCATGTTAAAAAGTGGGGTCCAAAACCCCATTTTTGTAATGAATATTGCATATATTGCCAGGATACTGTGTCAAATGCCCTCTTAATATCGAGAGATAGAAAACATAAAGGGATTTTCCGTTTTTTAGCAATATGTGCCAATAACACTGCCCTGCGTATATTATCGCCTGCCTGTCTATTTGGCATGAAGCCTACTTGATCTCTATGTATTAATTTTCCTATAATGCTATTGAGGCGTTTTGCTATTATTTTTGCTAATAATTTAATATTGAGGTTTAACAGAGAGATAGGCCGATAATTCGCACAAGTATCATCAGAAAGGGGTTTTGGGATCATACAAACAATTGCCATTAGTGTTTCTTGCCGAAAAGAATGTCCATCTAGAAGTTTGTTAAAAGTTTCAGTGAGAATGGGAGAGAGTATTTCTGAGAATGTTTTATAGTATAAAGCCGAGTAGCCGTCTGGGCCTGGTCTTTTGTTAAGTTTTAGGTCTTTTATGGCGTTAGCAACTTCATCTATAGTTATAGGCTCATCCAAACTGCTTTTTTGATTCTGAGATAACTCAGGTAAGGTTATTTTTGAGAAGAAGGATTCAGCCTCTGTAGGATTAAATTCATTGTTTGTCTTGTATAAAGTTGCGAGATGTGAGTGAAATTTATGGACTATTTTAACTGGATTACAAGTGTAAACATTTTTTGATAATTTCAAACGTATTGGTTTGAAAGATTTGTTAGTTGAATTTAATGCCCAAGCCAAATATGTACCTGGTTTGTTTGTATTCATGTAGAAATTGTGTTTGGAGCGTTTGAGGATTTGTTAGTTGAATTTAATGCCCAAGCCAAATATGTACCTGGTTTGTTTGTATTCATGTAGAAATTGTGTTTGGAGCGTTTGAGGGATTTATCAACTGACTCAGTGAGAAATAGATCGTATTCCAATCTAGATTTTTCCAGATGAGATTTTGTACTCTGAGATGGATTATCTTGAAATGATATGTAGGCTGCATTAAAATTGAGTTCTAGTTTTTTTGCTAGATTTTTGCGTTCCCGTTTAAATAGTGCCATTTGTCTTTGTATTGTACCACGCAAGACAGGCTTATGAGCTTCCCACAGTGTTATTGGGGAGATGTCTGTTGTATTATTAATTGATATGTATTCCTTTAAAGCTTGTTCAATGGCCATCTGATGTAGTGGGTGTTTGAGCATTATGTCCGGTAAGTACCACGTTGGGTCATGCGCTTTTGGTATGGCTGAGGCTATAGTAGTGTATACTGCATTATGGTCAGACCACGGAATCGGAATTATATCTGATGCAATAATTTCTGGTATCATTCCTATTGTTAGAAAAATATGATCTATTCTGGTGAAGGTTTGATGAGGGTGCGAGAAATAAGTGAATTTATTTTTCATTGGGTTACTTTCTCTCCACGAATCTACCAGATTGTATTTGGAAAGAAGTTGAGAAAAAGGTAATCTAGAGGTTATTTTGGATGGTGTAAAAGGTGATTTATCTAGAAATGGGAGGAGGACCTGGTTCGAATCCCCACACATTATCACTGTTCCTATTTTGTGTGTATTAATCACTTGTAATATATGTGAGAGGAATGGTGTAGGTTGTTTGTTAGGAGCGTAGTAGGAAATCACCGTGATTGCTGTATCCATTATATAACCCATGAGTATCAGGTATCTACCTTCTGGGTCTTTAATTTCTGATGATAAGGTAAATGGTGTGGATCGGTGAAATGCAATTAGAGTTCCCCTTTGCTTGGTACAGGCAGAAGCCGTGTAAATTTGTTGATAAAAAGGAGAAATATATTTTGGAGTAGAATCTTTGGTGAAGTGTGTTTCTTGGAGGCATACTATGTGAGCCTTCTTGTTATGGAAAGTACGGAAGGCTTTGGTCCTTTTTTGAGGGACATTTATTCCCTGAACATTCAGGGAAAGTATATTCAGTGGTGCCATGGCAATAGATCAAATAGTTTTGACTTACTTTTTGTTATGCAGAGCTGACTGCGCAGATCAACCTGTGTGGACTGAAGAGATGAATAGATAGAAAAGAAACCAGTGAATTCTGGAGTAAAGAGTAAACAAAAAACATATGAGATTAGATGATACATTGTATAAATTATTTTTTGCAAGTAATCACAATTTACCCGTGAAAGAGAATAAATATCTCTCTCAGGGGAATAAGTGCCTTCGTCACACTCCCACATAATATGGTTGGGAGAATGAGGAGGGCTAATGGGGGTACACGGATCTTCCGCTTACAGGAGAGAAGTGCTATGTCAAAAGACATCAAAATTATGTTTCATTAATTGGAGTGCAGAATATAGTTTTTGTTGAAATTATTTATTCCAGGGTGGTTGTATATGGTTAGTCTTGCCCTAGGCTAAATAATTCAGTTAGAAAGGTACTGTTAATAACTTTGGTATTGATGAAGATAGTTTGAATTATTTTGGGATTTTAACCCTTTTAGAGTAAACAATTACATAATTTATTCATATGTAACTGTTTAGATATGTTAACTCATAAAATTGAGGTTGTATTGCTTCAGATTAGAATAAACAAAAACATAGTTCTAGGAACTAGTTAGGTAATAATATATTTGTTTTAAGAAAAGAAAGAAAAAGCTTCCATTACTTCTGGATTATTGAACATATTTGTCCTAAAAAGTAATAAATCTATTGTTATTACCTGATAATATATAACTGAACAAGAATTTCCTTATTTCACTTATATATTCTAAGGCTATATGAATCAGAAGTAATAAGAAATATAACTGGAATGTAACATGATCCCACACAGTGTGTGACTATCAGAATGCAGTTACATTCAGTTATAAATATAGGTTTTTTATAGAGAACCATCTCTTAGTATAATAAATGAAGAGATATCAGGAATTAGGATGTCAGTCCATTGAATCTTCTTGGTCCATGGATGATGTGGCATAACGGCCTCTTTTGTGAGAATGATGATTCCCATTTTGTTCTGAAATTTTCTGGGTGCTGCCTGAAGGTGAAGATGATGCCATTCTTCTGCGTGCGGGAGAGTTGCTGCTTGTGGGTTCTGTCAGATTTAATTTTAAAAGGGTTTGTTGTAGTTCATCTGCTGATCTGCTTCTGTAAATTGTACCTTGGTAGTTAAATCTGACTGAAAAGGGGAAGCCCCATTGATACATAATGTTGTGGCGTTGCAGTTCCATTAGTTGGGGTTTCATGGATCGTCTTTTAGTAATAGTAAGTTGGGATAGGTCAGCAAAAATTTGATAATTGTGTCCTTGAAAATTAAGTTCCTTTTTTTCTCTTGCAACAATTAGTATTTGTTCTTTCGTTCTGTAATAATGAAATTTTGTGATTATATCACGTGGGGGTCCATCTTTCTTTTTGGCTGTGAGGGCTCTGTGTACTCTGTCCAGTTCTAAACGTTCAATAGGGATATCTGGCTTTAGTTCTTCTAATAGAGCAGTAATAGTAGATTGCAGGTCTGTCACAGTTTCAGGTATTCCCCTTATGCGCAAGTTTGAACGTCTGGCTCTATTTTCGTAATCTTCGAGCTTAGTTTGAAGTATTAAATTCTCTTTTTTTAATTGTTCCAATTCTGTTATATTTTCTTGGGTTGTAATTTCAATTTCATCCATTTTTATTTCTAAGGCTGCGGTGCGGTTTCCCAGCTCTCTTATTTCTTTGGTTAGGCTTTTTGTTATTTGGTCTGAGGTTTGTTTTAAAGCCTTATGAAGCATCTTTTCAAATTGTAATAATATTACTGGGGATACTGAGGAGGCTTGTGGAGAAGTTTGTGAGAGGATTTGTTCTGTATCTGACTCAAATGGAGAGTCTTGCTGTGACATTTTCTGTCTGTGAGAGCGCCCTGATGCTGTATCTTGTGAGGTGACTGGAGCTGCTTCAGCTGCAGTGAGTGCCTGTGAGCTCTTTGTGAGGTGATTTTTATTTCTGCCACGGTTTCCTCCCAGTACCATATTTCCTGCCCAAACTTTCACAGTTTGTTCCCTGGGGCAAAAAGGTTCAAATGGATACCTTTTGAGCCTGCAGGCTCCGCTTTGTCCTTCTCTTCTCTCCTCAGCGGTGTGGAGCTCTAACAATGCATGTCTGCTCCGCTAGGCTCCGCCTCCTGCCCCCCACCTTGTTTTTTTTCAACCTGGGCCCACCTTTGTGTTTTCTATCATCTCTCATTACACTCTCAAAACATAAAATAAATGTAAAAATCCAACAGGAGCACTGTGAACCCTCAAAATGGGCATATCAGGTGTGAAGATCCAGAAAATCTGTCCAATTTACTCGTTGAAAGAAAAAAAAACCTGTAGTTTAACAATTCGGCATCTATCAATAACAATTTGAGTTTTAGGTGGACTGATCCTATAGGAAAGTACTACATGTATTATATGGTAAAAATTCTTTGGACACCCCTCCAAATTAGGTGATCCTATTGAAGGGTCCTGTCAATGCTATTTCCTAGACCAGGGGTCTCCAAACTGCGGCCCGTGAGTTGGATGTGGCCCCTTTCTTGCCTTTTTCCGGCCCTTGGGGCACTATTCCTTCTACTGACGTTCAGCCCGTTCCCCGAAGAAGTCACTGATAACTAAACACGTTGGGAATAGCCTGTCAGTGGTGACATTCACCGTTGTTCATGGCTCTGCATACGAACCGTCAGCTTTCTGGAGTCTTGAACTGGAATGATTTGCATTAAATACCTTTGCACTGAAGTTACCTGGAGGTACTTCTTATTACTTTTAAAAAAAGTTTCAATGTTAGATGGGCTTCACTATGGTAGTCTGTTCTTTCATCTATTGATTACACACTGGGATCCGCTGCTGAGTGACAACTGCTTTCAGTTGATGCCAGCTCTTCAGGCTGTATCACATGCGCATATGACCATTATAGCTTATGGTCCAACACATTTGGTAGGAGGCGTACGCTGAGTGTTTATGCCTGGTGGTGGATCCTTTTTTCATCTTCATTGCACATTGCACTTTCGGAATAATCAGATGCCGTTTTATCCCATTTGAAGGACTGTTTACAACTCACATTAACTTTACATATATTGTTATGTAACTGCATCTTTGCAGGCTCCTTTTTGCACATTTGTACTTTATATATGCTTATTAGTTTGTTTGATATTATTAAACAAAGCTGCTTATAATTTATATATAACGTGTTTATGAGCTGGTATCACAGTTGATTACAGTGCCTTGCAAAAGTATTCACCCCCCTTGGCTTTTTACCTATTTTCTTACATTACAGCTTTTAGTTCAATGTTTTTTAATCTGAATTATATGTGATGGATCGGAACACAATAGTCTAACTTGGTGACGTAAAATTATAAAAATATATACATAAAACTATTTTTGCTGTAGTAAAAAAATGATAATTGGCAAGTGCGTATGTATTCACCCCCTTTGTTATGAAGCCCATAAAAAGCTCTGTTGCAACCAATTACCTTCAGAAGTCCCATAATTAGTGAAATGATGTCCAATCTAAGTGTCACATGATCTGTCATTACATATACAGACCTTTTTGATAGGCCCCAGAGGCTGTAACACCTAAGCAAGAGGCACCACTAACCAAACACTGCCATGAAGACCAAAGAACTCTCCACACAAGTAAGGGACAATGTTGTTGAGAAGTACAAGTCAGGGCCAGGTTATAAAAAAATATCCAAATATTTGATGATCTCTAGGAACACCATCAAATCTATCATAACCAAATGGAAAGGACATGGCACAACAGCAAACCTGCCAAGAGACGGCCGCACACCAAAACTCACGGACTGGGCAAGGAGGGCATTAATCAGAGAGGCAGCACAGAGACCTAAGGTAACCCTGGAGGAGCTGCAGAGTTCCACAGCACAGACTTTACTATCTGTACATAGGACAACAATAAGTCGTACGCTCCATAGAGTTGGGCTTTATGGCAGAGTGGCAGAAGAAAGACATTACTTTCAGCAAAAAACAAAAATGGCACGTTTTGAGTGTGCAAAAAGGCATGTGGGAGACTCCAAAAATGTATGAAGGAAGGTGCTCTGGTCTGATGAGACTAAAATTTATCTTTTTGGCCATCAAGAAAAAAACGCTATGTCTTGTGCAAACCCAACACATCACATCACCCAAAGAACACCATCCCCATAGTGAAACATGGTGGCGGCATGGTGGTTCAGCAGTCGGGACTGGGAAACTGGTCAGAGTTGAGGGAAAGATGAATGGTGCTAAATACAGGGATATTCTTGAGCAAAACCCGTACCACTCTGTGTGTGATTTGAGGCTAGGACGGAGGTTCACCTTCCAGCAGGACAATGATCCCAAACACACTGCTAAAGCAACACTTGAGTGGTTTAAGGGGAAACATGTAAATGTGTTGGAATGGCCTAGTCAAAGCCCAGACCTCAATACAATAGAAAATCTGTGGTCATACTTAAAGATTGCTGTTCACAAGAGCAAACCATCCAACTTGAAGAAGCTGGAGCAGTTTTGCAAGGAGGAATGGGCAAAAATCCCAGTGGTAAGATGTGGCAAGCTCATAGAGACTTATCCAAAGCGACTTGGAGCTGTGATAGCCGCAAAAGGTGGCTCTACAAAGTATTGAATTTAGGGGGGCGAATAGTTATGGACATTTACTTTTTCGGTTATTTTGTCCTATTTGTTGTTTGCTTCACAATAAAAAAAAACATCTTCAAAGTTATGGGCATGTTCTGTAAATTAAATGATGCAAATCCTCAAACAATCCATGTTAATTCCAGGTTGTGAGGCAACAAAACACGAAAAATGCCAAGGGGGTGAATACTTTTGCAAGGCACTGTATATGGGGCATGTTAGTATTTTGGTCCTGGGCTTTTTTTTTTTAAGATTCAATTTTTTATTTAGTTTTGGCTTTTATTTCTTGATTTCTTTTCTTGAGCCCTTATGCTTCTTTATTGTTCTTGGACCCCTTCTCTTCTCTATCTACAACTCACTTGGTAACCTCCCATGGCTTCCAATATCATCTCTATGATGAGGAACATAGAATTTATCTCTCTACTTCTCCAGTCTCCTCTCGCATTACTAACTTACTGACATCTCAACATGAACATCACACTACTTCCTCAAGCTAAGTCTTTCTAAAACCACGCTTTTCCGCTGCCTGTGCTCTCATTTGTGACTTTTCCATAAAGATCAATGATACAACTATCAGTCTCACTCCTCATGCCAGGGTACTAGGTGTAATCATAGACTCTGACCTGTTCTTTGAGCCCCAAATCCAATCACTGTCAAAAGCTTGTAGACTTCACCTCTGCAACAACTCTAAATATGCCCCTTTTTAACCAGTGAGACCACCAAGCTACTCATTCACTCCCTTGTTATCTCTCGCCTTGACTATTGCAACTTCCTTCTCATAGGCCTATTTCTACACAGGCTATGCTAGCCCCCCCCCCCCCCCCCAGTTAGTCATGAATGCTGCTGCCAGGTTAATTTACCTTACTAACTGTTCAGTATCTGCCATCTCTCTCTGGCAATCCTCCACTGGCTTTTCGATTGGCCAGTGCATTGATTTCAAAATACTAACATCATCATACAAAGCCATTCACAACTCTGCCCAAAGCTAGATCACCAATCTTGTCTCAAAATATCACCAAAACTGTCCTCTCCACTCTTACCAAGACCACCTGCTCTCTGGTTGTGCTGTCTTTTCATCCCATGCTCATCTCCAGGACTTCTCCAGAGCCTCTCCCATCCTCTGGAACTCTCTACCTCAATCTGTCCGGTTGTCTCCTACTCTGTCCATCATTAGGTGATCCCTGAAAACATATCTCTTCAGGGAAGCCTATCCTGCCCTCCACCTAACAACTGAACTTTTAATTCTTCCATCAGCTCATCCCTCACAGTTATTACCTTTTGTACCACTTGGCCCAGATTATAAGCACTTATGAGCAGGGTCCTCTTAATCCTCTTGTACTGTAACGTAACTGTACTTCACCCCCTTTATATTGTAAAGCACTGCACAAACTGTTGGCGCTATATAAATCCTGTATAATAATAATAATTAATAACCTACTCATAGTTTTACTTTTATTATGCAGCAATAAAAACATTAATAAAAATGCCTTGCACGTAAAAAAAAATTGTTTCACCAATAATTTAACCGAAAACAATTCACAATACCAAAACTTTAAAGTGAACCTGTCACTTTGGGCAATAATTACCAAAGGTTTGCAATGTCCCGAATATCTACCTAAGTTTAGTCACTGTAAATTTGTAATATTTCGCTAATAACTCATTACTTTATAAGACATCTAATTGATTGCTTTTAACAGAAAGGAAGGTTTATTGCAAATAATAAATTAATCCAAAGAAATCTCTTGGCATTTTTGGAGGTTTTATGGAAGATTTATAGCAAAACTGTGACAAGCAATTGGTGCCCATAATAAGACGGTTGTCTTAACCACTTTGTATCTGGGCCAATTCTGACACTTCGCTCCTACATGTAAAAATTCACTTTTTTTGCTAGAAAATTGCTTAAAATCCCCAAACATTTTATATATATTTTAAGGAGAGGCCCTATAGAATAAAATGGTGGGTGTTGCAATTTTTTAAAAGGTTTTGCGCAGCGGTTTTTCAAATGCAATATTTTTTGGAAAAAAAAACACTTTCATGAAAAAAAAAACAACTAAATGCTAAAGCCCAATTTTTTTGTATAATGTGAAATATGATGTTACCCTGAGCACATACCTAACATGTCATGCTTTAAAGCTTTTACATGTGCCAGTGGAATAATGGCGAACTACGGTGCCTAAAATTCTCCATAGGCGACGCTTTAATCGCCTTTACAGGTTACCAGTTTAGAGTTGCACAGGATGTCTGATGCTAGAATAATTGCTCTCGCTCTGCTGTTCGCAACAATACCTCACATGTGTGGTGCGATCACCGCTTACATATGCATGTGGGAGTAACGGGACTGTGGCGCTTTAACCACTTGCCGACCGCCGCACACAGATGTACGTCGACAAAGCGGCACGGGCAGGCAAAAGGGCTTACCTGTACGTCCCTGCCTGCCCACGGGTGGGGGGTCCGATCGGACCCCCCCCCGGTGCCTGCGACGGTCGGCAAATGTCCCCCGGCGATCGGTGGTGAGGGGGAGGCCATCCATTCGTGGCCCCCCCCTCGCGATCGCTCCCAGCCAATGGGATCATTTCCCTGCCTCTGTATTGTACACAGAGGCAGAGGAAATGATGTCATCTCTCCTCGGCTCGGTATTTTCCGTTCCGGGCCGAGGAGAGAAGACTGTAATGTGAGTGCACAACACACACACACACAGTAGAACATGCCAGGCACACATTACACCCCGATCCCCCCCCCGATCGCCCCCCGATCCCCCCCAATCACCCCCCCCCCCTGTCACAAACTGACACAAAGCAGGTTTTTTTTTTTTTTTTTTTTTTTTTCTGATTACTGTATTGGTGTCAGTTTGTGACAGTTAGTGTGTTAGGGCAGTGAATGTTAGGCCCCCTTTAGGTCTAGGGTACCCCCCTAACCCCCCCTAATAAAGTTTTAACCCCTTGATCACCCTCCGTCACCAGTGTCACTAAGCGATCATTTTTCTGATCGCTGTATTAGTGTCGCTGGTGACGCTAGTTAGGGACATAAATATTTAGGTTCGCCGTCAGCGTTTTATAGTGACAGGGACCCCCATATACTACCTAATAAATGTTTTAACCCCTTGATTGCCCCCTAGTTAACCCTTTCACCACTGATCACCGTATAACTGTTACGGGTGACGCTGGTTAGTTCGTTTATTTTTTATAGTGTCAGGGCACCCGCCGTTTATTACCGAATAAAGGTTTAGCCCCCCGATCGCCCGGCGGTGATATGCGTCGCCCCAGGCAGCGTCAGATTAGCGCCAGTACCGCTAACACCCACGCACGCAGCATGCGCCTCCCTTAGTGGTATAGTATCTGAACGCATCAATATCTGATCCAATCAGATCTATATTAGCGTCCCCAGCAGTTTAGGGTTCCCGAAAACGCAGTGTTAGCGGGATCAGCCCAGATACCTGCTAGCACCTGCGTTTTGCCCCTCCGCCCGGCCCAGCCCAGCCCACCCAAGTGCAGTATCGATCGATCACTGTCACTTACAAAACACTAAACGCATAACTGCAGCGTACGCAGAGTCAGGCCTGATCCCTGCGATCGCTAACAGTTTTTTTGGTAGCGTTTTGGTGAACTGGCAAGCACCAGCCCCAGGCAGCGTCAGGTTAGCGCCAGTAGCGCTAACACCTACGCACGCACCGTACACCTCCCTTAGTGGTATAGTATCTGAACGGATCAATATCTGATCCGATCAGATCTATACTAGTGTCCCCAGCAGTTTAGGGTTCCCAAACACGCAGTGTTAGCGGGATCAGCCCAGATACCTGCTAGCACCTGCGTTTTTCCCGTCCGCCCGGCCCGGCCCAGCCCACCCAAGTGCAGTATCAATCGATCACTGTCACTTACAAAACACTAAACGCATAACTGCAGCGTTCGCAGAGTCACGCCTGATCCCTGCGATCACTAACAGTTTTTTTGGTAGCGTTTTGGTGAACTGGCAAGCACCAGCCCCAGGCAGCGTCAGATTAGCGCCAGTACCGCTAACACCCACGCACGCAGCATACGCCTCCCTTAGTGGTATAGTATCTGAACGGATCAATATCTGATCCGATCAGATCTATACTAGCGTCCCCAGCAGTTTAGGGTTCCCACAAACGCAGTGTTAGCGGGATCAGCCCAGATACCTGCTAGCACCTGCGTTTTGCCCCTCCGCCCGGCCCAGCCCAGCCCACCCAAGTGCAGTATCGATCGATCACTGTCACTTACAGAACACTAAACGCATAACTGCAGCGTTCGCAGAGTCAGGCCTGATCCCTGCGATCGCTAACAGTTTTTTTGGTAGCGTTTTGGTGAACTGGCAAGCGCCAGCGGCCTAGTACACCCCGGTCGTAGTCAAACCAGCACTGCAGTAACACTTGGTGACGTGGCGAGTCCCATAAGTGCAGTTCAAGCTGGTGAGGTGGCAAGCACAAGTAGTGTCCCGCTGCCACCAAAAAGACAAACACAGGCCCGTCGTGCCCATAGTGCCCTTCCTGCTGCATTCGCCAATCCTAATTGGGAACCCACCGCTTCTGCAGCGCCCGTACTTCCCCCATTCACATCCCCAACCAAATGCAGTCGGCTGCATGAGAGGCATTTTCTTTATGTCCTCCCGAGTACCCCTACCCAGCGAACGCCCCCAAAAAAGATATTGTGTCTGCAGCTAGCGCGGATATAGGCGTGACACCCGCTATTATTGTCCCTCCTGTCCTGACAATCCTGGTCTTTGCATTGGTGAATGTTTTGAACGCTACCATGCACTAGTTGACTATTAGCGTAGGGTACAGCATTCCACAGACTAGGCACACTTTCACAGGGTCTCCCAAGATGCCATCGCATTTTGAGAGACCCGAACCTGGAACCGGGTACAGTTATAAAAGTTAGTTACAAAAAAAAAAAACACATACAAAAATATAAAATAAAAAAAAAATAGTTGTCGTTTTATTGTTCTTTCTCTCTCTATTCTCTCTCTCTATTGTTCTGCTCTTTTTTACTGTATTCTATTCTGCAATGTTTTATTGTTATTATGTTTTATCATGTTTGTTTTTCAGGTATGCAATTTTTTATACTTTACCGTTTACTGTGCTTTATTGTTAACCATTTTTTTGTCTTCAGGTACGCCATTCACGACTTTGAATGGTTATACCAGAATGATGCCTGCAGGTTTAGGTATCATCTTGGTATCATTCTTTTCAGCCAGCGGTCGGCTTTCATGTAAAAGCAATCCTAGCGGCTAATTAGCCTCTAGACTGCTTTTACAAGCAGTGGGAGGGAATGCCCCCCCCCCCCCCCACCGTCTTCCGTGTTTTTCTCTGGCTCTCCTGTCTCAACAGGGAACCTGAAAATGCAGCCGGTGATTCAGCCAGCTGACCATAGAGCTGATCAGAGACCAGAGTGGCTCCAAACATCTCTATGGCCTAAGAAACCGGAAGCTACGAGCATTTTATGACTTAGATTTCGCCGGATGTAAATAGCGCCATTGGGAAATTGGGAAAGCATTTTATCACACCGATCTTGGTGTGGTCAGATGCTTTGAGGGCAGAGGAGAAATCTAGGGTCTAATAGACCCCAATTTTTGCAAAAAAGAGTACCTGTCACTACCTATTGCTATGATAGGGGATATTTACATTCCCTGAGATAACAATAAAAATGATTTAAAAAAAAAATGAAAGGAACAGTTTAAAAATAAGATAAAAAAATAATAATAATAAAGAAAAAAAAAAAAAAAAAAAAAAAAAAAAAAGCACCCCTGTCCCCCCTGCTCTCGCGCTAAGGCGAACGCAAGCGTCGGTCTGGCGTCAAATGTAAACAGCAATTGCACCATGCATGTGAGGTATCGCCGCGAAGGTCAGATCGAGGGCAGTAAGTTTAGCAGTAGACCTCCTCTGTAAATCTAAAGTGGTAACCTGTAAAGGCTTTTAAAGGCTTTTAAAAATGTATTTAGTTTGTCGCCACTGCACGTTTGTGCGCAATTTTAAAGCATGTCATGTTTGGTATCCATGTACTCGGCCTAAGATCATCTTTTTTATTTCATCAAACATTTGGGCAATATAGTGTGTTTTAGTGCATTAAAATGTAAAAAAGTGTGTTTTTTCCCCAAAAAATGCGTTTGAAAAATTGCGGCGCAAATACTGTGTGAAAAAAAAAAATGAAACACCCACCATTTTAATCTGTAGGGCATTTGCTTTAAAAAAAATATATAATGTTTGGGGGTTCAAAGTAATTTTCTTGCAAAAAAAAATTATTTTTTTATGTAAACAATAAGTGTCAGAAAGGGCTTTGTCTTCAAGTGGTTAGAGTGGGTGATGTGTGACATAAGCTTCTAGATGTTGTGCATAAAATGCCAGGACAGTTCAAAACCCCCCCAAATGACCCCATTTTGGAAAGTAGACACCCCAAGCTATTTGCTGAGAGTCATGTTGAGTCCATGGAATAATTTATATTGTGACACAAGTTGCGGGAAAGAGACAATTTTTTATTTTTTTTATTTTTTTTTGCGCAAAGTTGTCACTAAATGATATATTGCTCAAACATGCCATGGGAATATGTGAAATTACACCCCAAAATACATTCTGTTGCTTCTTCTGAGTACGGGGATACCACATGTGTGAGACTTTTTGGGAGCCTAGCCGCGTACGGGACCCCGAAAACCAAGCACCGCCTTCAGGCTTTCTAAGGCCGTAAATTTTTGATTTCACTCTTCACTGCCTATCACAGTTTCGGAGGCCATGGAATGCCCAGGTGGCAAAAAAAACCCCCAAATGACCCCATTTTGGAAAGTAGACACCCCAAGCTATTTGATGAGAGGTATAGTGAGTATTTTGCAGACCTCACTTTTTGTCACAAAGTTTTGAAAATTGAAAAAAGAAAAAAAAAATTTTTTTTTCTCGTCTTTCTTTATTTTCAAAAACAAATGAGAGCTGCAAAATACTCACCATGCCTCTCAGCAAATAGCTTGGGGTGTCTACTTTCCAAAATGGGGTCATTTGGGGGGGGGTTTGTGCCACCTGGGCATTCCATGGCCTCCGAAACTGTGATAGGCAGTGAGAAGTAAAATCAAAAATGTACGCCCTTAGAATTCCTGAAGGCAGTGATTGGTTTTCGGGGTCCCGTACGCGGCTAGGCTCCCAAAAAGTCCCACACATGTGGTATCCCCATACTCAGGAGAAGCAGCTAAATGTATTTTGGGGTGCAATTCCACATATGCCCATGGCCTGTGTGAGCAATATATCATTTAGTGACAACTTTGTGCAAAAAAAAAAAAAAAAAAAAAAAATTTGTCACTTTCCCGCAACTTGTGTCAAAATATAAAACATTCCATGGACTCAACATGCCTCTCAGCAAATAGCTTGGGGTGTCTACTTTCCAAAATGGGGTAATTTGGGGGGGTTTTATGTCATCTGGGCATTTTATGGCCTTCAAAACTGTGATAGGCAGTGAGGAGTAAAATCAAAAATGTACGCCCTTAGAAATCCTGAAGGCAGTGATTGGTTTTCGGGGCCCCGTACGCGGCTAGGCTCCCAAAAAGTCCCACACATGTGGTATCCCCGTACTCAGGAGAAGCAGCTAAATGTATTTTGGGGTGCAATTCCACATATGCCCATGGCCTGTGTGAGCAATATATCATTTAGTGACAACTTTTTGTAATTTTTTTTTTTTTTTTTTTTTTTTGTCATTATTCAATCACTTGGGACAAAAAAAATGAATATTCAATGGGCTCAACATGCCTCTCAGCAAATTCCTTGGGGTGTCTACTTTCCAAAATGGGGTCATTTGTGGGGGTTTTGTACTGCCCTGCCATTTTAGCACCTCAAGAAACGACATAGGCAGTCATAAATTAAAGGCTGTGTAAATTCCAGAAAATGTACCCTAGTTTGTAGACGCTATAACTTTTGCGCAAACCAATAAATATACGCTTATTGACATTTTTTTTACCAAAGACATGTGGCCGAATACATTTTGGCCTAAATGTATGACTAAAATTGAGTTTATTGGATTTTTTTTAGAACAAAAAGTAGAAAATATCATTTTTTTTCAAAATTTTCGGTCTTTTTCCGTGTATAGCGCAAAAAATAAAAACGGCAGAGGTGATCAAATACCATCAAAAGAAAGCTCTATTTGTGGGAAGAAAAGGACGCAAATTCCGTTTGGGTACACCATTGTATGACCGCGCAATTAGCAGTTAAAGCGACGCAGTGCCGAATTGTAAAAAGTGCTCTGGTCAGGAAGGGGGTAAATCCTTCCGGGGCTGAAGTGGTTAAAATTATTATTTTTTTTTACACTTTTTTTTGGATTAACTTTTTACTATCACATGGGATGAACAACATCCCTTGTGACAGCATGGCCCGTGACAGGTCCTCTTTATGAAGAGATCTGGGGTCTATTAGACCCCACATTTCTCCTCTAGCTTCCCTTGTAGATGATCAGACACAGAACGGTCTGAACAGCTGCTTTCCTGGCCGCTGGCGGCCATGTAAACAAAGAGGCGGAACCAGAAGTGATGAACTACTCTTCGCTCCTTGTTTCCGGGAGTTACAGAGAGAGAGGAACGACGTCAGTTCCTCTCTCTCTATTCAGTGCAGCAATCGCCGCCGGCCACATTGCTCCTGTGCTCCGCAATGTGATGGTAGAGCCCGGGAAAGGCGGCGGCAGCCACGGGAGGGGAGTGGATCCCCCTTCTGCCACCTGCAGAAGTGATCGAGTGGCTAATTAGCCACTCGGATAACTTCTGCCTTACTGGGAATCGCTGGCTGAAAAGATTCTTACCGGGATGATGCCTGAAGGTGCAGACATCATCCCGGTATAACCACTGAAACCCTAGGATGTCCATGGACGTCCTACGGGTGGCAAGTAGTTAAAAAAGAAGTCAGGATTTGTTTTTTAAAATCATACTTACGTAGGCAAGTTATAAAAAGTGATAAAAATGGCACCAATAAACATCCAAAATCAACGTGTATACATTAACGATTAAAAATATGCAGCTGCCCCTTTAAGTGGTGTAACCACTCTCATAAGTGTAAACTGACCGATCCGATGCTGCATCTGTCCCCTGCAGTCCTAAGGGTGAAAACTGAGTGATCAAACACCGCTAATCCCTCAGTTCTCCCTGCCATTCTGAGCAGAGAGCTGGTGACTGTCAGTCAACCACTGTCGGCTCTTCGCCCCCTGCGCTTACTGGAGTGCTGGGCTGTGGAAGGGGAGGGAGCGGCTGGCTCAGGCTCTCAGAAACTCACTGAGACGCTGAGCCAGGTGCTGGTCAAGGCTCCTGGGTGGATCTGGACCATTTGGTTCTGATCTTTCCACAGCCAGGACCAGCTCTGTGACGCTTTAGCCCGCTAGCGATTGAAAACAGGTCACAGGAGTGCAGATCGAAATGCACTCCTGTGATCCACAGAAGTACAGCCAAACAAGCTTGGCTGTACTTCTCCTTTAAGAAATACTTCTATAAATACACATTATAACATTTACAAGTACAGGTGTGTATTTTCTCCTATAGTTCTGTGATTGGGGTGAAAAGCGAGATGTTTAACAAGGTCTGTATGTTCAGTGGAATTTTCTATTGTTTTGCATACTGTTGTATATAACTTTCAAGGCCGAATGTTTTGTATTGGTTCCATTTTTTAATAGCAAAGAATACCATTTTATATTGAACAAGCAGAGAAACATCACGTATAGCGTACAGAGGAATGTTATCTGCTATACAGTATCAGTGAGTAGTAAATAAAAAAAAATATATAAAAAAAAAATACTAAAGAATTTATTTATAGTAGACTCATGGCCAGTTTTAAATCTGGCAGGAAAAAGCTGCTTAACCACCTCAATACAGGGCATTTTCGCCCCCTTCCTGCCCAAGCCATTTTTCAGCTTTCAGCACTGTCGCAATTTGAATGACAATTGCGCGGTCATACAGCACTTTACCCAAATGAAATTGTTATCATTTTTTCCCCACAAATAGAGCTTTCTTTTAGTGGTATTTGATCACCTCTGCGTTTTTTTTTTTTGCGCTATAAACAAAAAAGGAGTGACAAGTTTTAAAAAAAACACAATAATTTTTACCTTTTGCGATAATAAATATCCAATTTTTTTTTCTTTAAAACAAATTTTTTCTCAGTTTAGGCCGATATATATTCTTGTACATATTTTTGGTAAAAAAAATCACAATAAGCGTATATAGATTGGTTTGCGCAAAAGTTATAGCGTCTACAAAATAGGGGATAGATTTATAACATTTTTATTTTTTTTTATTTTTTTACTAGTAATGGCGGCGATCTGCGATTTTTATCGTGACTGCAATATTGCGGCGGACACATCGGACACTTTTGACACATATTTGGGACCATTCACATTTATACAGCGATCCGTGCTATAAAAATGCATTGATTACTGTATAAATGTGACTGGCAGGGAAGGGGTTAACACTAGGTGGTGATCGAGGGGTTAACTGTGTTGCTAGGGAGTGATTCTAACTGTAGGGGGCGGGGACTCACTAGGGGAGGAGACCGATCCGTGTTCCTCTGTACTGGGAACACACCATCGGTCTCCTCTCCTCTGACAGGACCGTGGATCTGTGTGTTACCGGTAATCGCGGGTGCCCGGCGGACATCGCGGCCGCCGGGCACGCGCACCGGGTGCCTAGTGACACAGCGGGCGCGCGCCCGCAACGAGAGCTGTGCCGCCCGGCCGTCAATTGACGGCCGGCGGTCGGCAAGCAGTTAAAAAAAGTGGTAAGTGCAGTGTATTGTACACGTGTTTGGCACATCTAGCGTATGACTGTTAATGCATTCTATTGGCCAGGATATTAATTTATTCATGGCACTGGAATACATTAACGTTCAAATGCTAGATGCATCTAGCATTTATGCGCGTTTAAGCACATTTTTTCTGCTCTTTGCTCCTCTCCAGAATGCGCCTTTGGTGGGGTTTTTTTCTGCCTATGTGTGCATGGACACGTAGGCTTACATAGAGGTGTTTTTTCAGACTGAAAAAAGATTCTCAACGTCTTTAACAGCTGCATTTTTAAGCTCTGTTTACATGAGGTCTTACACTGACTATTCTTCAGTATACAAAGTCATACAGTCATGCGAAAAAGCAAGTACACCCCAAGGAAATTGTTGTCTTTTTAACATATCCGAACAGGCACACATTAGAGCTCTATTCAAACATTGCCCACACATAAAAATGATATAAAAAATGGCACAGAAATTGGTGGCTTTTTTTAAACATACCTTAAAAGGCACACATTACAGTTTCATGCAAACAAAGCCTTCAGATAATTACTTGTACAAATGACACAAAAAATTGACATAATTGCTTACAATGAAATTCCCACACTGAATTGTATCCTGCCAGTCAGGGCCGGTACAAGGGGGGGGCGGAAGGGGCGGATGCCCTGGGCGGGACTATTTACTGAAGGAAAGGGGGCGCATGTGAAGTGCTGGCTGTGGGCTTCTAAAACTGTCTGGACACATCAGCCGCTAATACCTACGCCTGCAAAGATGTGCTGAGTGCGCTCCTGCACCCAGCACAAGCCTAGATAGGATAAGCGCTTCACCTATTTACTCCCCTGTCAGTGGAGATACTCCCCCTGACAGGCACTTGGTATTCCCTGCCCAGCGTCACACACTGAGAGGCTGGCCGGAGGCGGGATGGGAGCAGTGGCGTGACGTTGCTATGGGGATGGGGGGGGCGACCGCACCTGGGTGACGCCATAAAGAAAGCTGACAGGTGTAGTGGGTGCTGTCAAGCCCCCCTCCCTCCACGTCCATCAGTGAAGCTCTGATAGCGGTGATATGACAGGGGAGAGGCGAGCTGCGGGATGTCAGAATGTTTCCCCCACTCGCCCCCCTCCTTTCTCCTGTCAGCAGTGCGGGAGGAGAGATAGCGGCTCTCTCATTAGGTTTGCCACCCAGCTTCCTGCCCGCTGTTTTCCCCTCCCCATTGGCCACAACGCAGGGCCAATCACAGCGACCCATTGCTCTCCACAGGGAAGAGACTACAGCTCCCAGCATGCACTCTGCTGGGGGAAAAAAGAGAGAGAGCCGGGAACCCAGAAACAAGCTGGGGGAATGAGTGCTATACTTTAACTGCTCCAAAAGACAGAAACAGAGAGAGAGGAGTGTACCTGGGGAAGCCAAACAGAGAGCCATGCTGCTAACCAGAGTGAGCCACGCTGCTAACCAGCGTCACCAGAGAGAACCACGCTGCTAACCAGAGAAAGCCACGCTGCAAACTAGCATCACCAGAGAGAGCCACGCTGCTAACCAACGCCACCTGAGTGAGCCATGCTGCAAACCATCATCACCAGAGAGAGCCACTCTGCTAACCAACGCCACCAGAGAGAGCCACGCTGCTAACCAGCGCCACCAGAGAGAGCCACGCTGCCAACCAGCGCCACCAGAGTGAGCCACGCTGCCAACCAGCGCCACCAGAGTGAGCCACGCTGCCAACCAGCGCCACCAGAGTGAGCCACGCTGCCAACCAGCGCCACCAGAGTGAGCCACGCTGCCAACCAGCGCCACCAGAGAGAGCCACGCTGCCAACCAGCACCACCAGAGAAAGCCACGCTGCTAACCAGAACCACCAGAGAGAGCCACGCTGCAAACCAGTGCCACCAGAGAGAGCCACGCTGCCAACCAGCGCCACCAGAGGGAGCCACGCTGCTAACCAGCGCCACCAGAGAGAGCCACGCTGCCAACCAGCGCTACCAGAGAGCCACGCTGCCAACCAGCGCTACCAGAGAGAGCCACGCTGCTAACCAGAACCACCAGAGAGAGCCACGCTGCTAACCACAACCACCAGAGAGAGCCACGCTGAGCCACTACCAGGGTACAGACATGCTACACTACTGACCAGAGTCGCCCAGGGTAACACAGAGTGAGCAAACATCTAGCTGGAGGGATCACTGCGGCAGTTTCCCTGGGTCTGGTAAGAGGGCCTGTCGGCCATTATCTTTTACTGATCCTAGGGACTGAGCCATTAGGAACTGCCTAACCTGCTATCCACTAGCCCTAATACTGCCTCTGCAGGCTAGAGGATAGCAGGTTAAGCAATTACTGACTGCCACAAAAAGCTCCAATGCTGTGCTGCTGGCTCGAAAATATTGTGTGTGTGTGTTTGGGGGGGGGGGGGGGGGCGCAGTTTGCCATCTTCGCCCTGGGCACCAAATGACCTTGTCCCGGCACTGCTGCCAGTATCAAGGTGCTTGATAAAATCAGTTTTCAGCATAGATAGGTTTGATTAGCTCAATAGATATTGTTTTAAATCAAATGGTTCTGGCAAACAAAAATAAAATGTGAAGCATTGTCTATTTTTCCTGATGCCAATACCCACAATTAGAAGTCCTAGCTCTAAACATAGTTCTAACCATAGTTCCACAAAACGTTAAAAATAAATCAACTATGTTGTGAACCAGACCCTTCCTTTACAGTAGCCATGCTTTAGATTGTAGACTGCAAGCCAAGCCTTCGCGTCCAACATCAGTGCCTGACCTCACAAATGCGCTTCTGAAAGAATGGTCAAACATTCCCATAGACACACTCCTAAACCTTGTGGACGGCCTTCCCAGAAGAGTTGAAGCTGTTATAGCTGCAAAGGATGGGCCAACTCAATATTGAACCCTACGGACTAAGACTGGGATGCCATTAAAGTTCATGTGCGTGTAAAGGCAGGTGTCCCAATATTTTTGACGATATAGTGTATAGCTCGGCCCTTTTTTGATCACTGGTACCATATTTGCCTTTTCACCAATCCATTGAATCCATTCGAGTCAGTAAGCCATTCTTAAAAATTAGGAATAATAGTCTAGCTATAACATGGCTAAGTTCTTTGAGAACAAGCCATCTGGCTTTGAAGATTTATTCAGATTAGGTTTTTCTAATCTATCTTGAACATAGCTTTGTGTCAGCCACACTGGTACATTCAACAATACTGTCTTGTTTATTTTAACCCTCCTCCAAACTGAGAAGGATATATTTAACACAGTTGCCTTCTCCCTGTCACTTGTGACCAACCCCTGGTCATTTCATGGGGCCAAAATATTCTGGTCTGACCTTTTTACTATTAAGATATTTACATTTTTCTTTTTTCTACATATAGATGAATTGCAGGTATGAACATTTTTACATAGTTACACTGGTACAGCTTGCAGCATCAATATACCTATGCATATACCATACCTGTGGGATTAAAAGATGGAAATCACTGCAGTAAACACCGCTACTCCAGTTATCTCCACTAGCTTTCAGGTCCTGTGCTGAGCCAGCTGTCCTGCTGAATTGAGAAAATGCATAGAAACAATTGAGTACTGTCCATGATACTTTATTTGCACTAACATACGATTTATCAGGACAAGCTTTTGGGGTATGTCCCCTTCTTCAAGGTCCAAGCAGTTCTGTTCACAATGCAACAGGACAGCCTGCTACAGTACAGTAATTTCTAGCTTCTAGGGATCCTACAGGTATGGTACATGCACACATTGGTCCAAGCTGGACCAATGAAACTACGTAAAATATGCAAACCTGGAATTCCTACACAACAGTAAAATTTTGTTTGAATGTTCTACCAAATTTCTAATGGTTAGTGTGGCCAAATAACATTCTTCTGTGATTGTAGTGGTGAGAAACTTCGAAGAAGCAGCTTGGAAAAGGTTTCTTGAACTAACAAAATTCTAACTGTAAATGTGTTTTTTTAAAAAAAATCATATATATTGGGTATAGAAAAGAATTCCCCTCTTTAAAATAATCACATTTTGTTGCGCTACAGCCTGAAATGAAAACAGACACCGTTTTTTGTTTTATCCAACTGTATTTATTCAGTGCAACTCATAACAGCCAAGTGAAAGATAGAACACCAGCATGTCAGAAAAAAAATCAAAAACAGAATCACTAAGTTGGAAAAAGGATCACCCTCCTTGTGACAGTATTTTGTTGAACCATCTTTTGCTTTAACTACAGCTTTAGTCTGTTGGGATACGTCTCTACTAACTTTGCACATCTAGACTTTGCAATATTTTCACTCTTCTTTGCAGAACTGCTCAAGTTTAGTTAAGTTTGATGGTGACCATTTGTGGACTGCAGTCTTCAAGACATTCCACAGATTTTTAATGTGGTTTAAGTCTGGGCTCTGACTAGGCCATGCAAGGACATCCACCTTTTTCTCCTTCAATCACTGTGTGGTCACTTTTGCTGTGTGCTTTGGGTCATTGTCATGTTGGAAGGTAAACCTTCTTCCCATTGACAACTTTCTGGCAGAGGGCAGCAGATTGTCCTCAAGAATTTGACTGATTTATTTTTTCAAATATTTTATTTAACCAGGTAAAGTTTTCATGTCAACAAGACAATGCACATAGTGAATTATACACCATAATACAGTATATGAAATCCAGACACAAGAAGTGATCAGCTAATGTTAGACAGCATAAGTCCAGTAAAAAACTCTCGGTTCCCTTTTGGAGAACTATAGATGGTGTAGGTCTAATCACAAAGAAAGCAAATCAAACTGCCTAACCTTTTTTTTATTGTTTTTCAAAAAAGAAAGAGGGAAGAGAGAAAGAGACATAGAAGAGAAGGGTGTAAGGGGAATGAGGGGTGGGTGGGTGGGGGGGGTGGTGTAAAATAAACAATAAATACGCTGCTATTGTTGTCCAGCAGGGTTTATTGCAGAGCATGCTTTAGTCAGTAGCCTATACAGCAAAAAGAACTTTGTTGTCCTCAGAGTAGACAAACATGTTCCACAACAGGTTTTGGAATATCGTTCACGCTTATGTTGTGCGGTAAGCACAAGGTCCTCCATTTTTTTATGTCTTCTACCCTGTTAAGCCAGAGACCAATTGTCGGTGGCTGTGAGTTTTTCCAAGAGGGATACAAGACTTTGCGGTGTTGAGGAGATGACAAATTATAGATCTTTTGTAAATTTTAGCTGGGATGGTTAAAACATGGAGAAGAAAAAAGGCTGGGTCTCCCGGAACATCGTAATCGTAAATTTTTGGACAATCCTCCTGGACCTCTCTCCTGTAATGATAAAGTTTGGGGCAGGACCAGAAGATGTGTAGCATTGTTCCCCACTCCTCCAGGCATCTTCAGCAACGATCAGTGGTGTTTGGGTAGAATTTATGCAGAAGAGTTGGCATATGGTACCAACGTGTCAAAATTTTTAAATTAGTTTCCTGGAACTTCGTGCAAATTGAGGATTTAAGTGCAAACCTGATAATATCGTTCTGCTGATCTTGAGTATTTGATGGTATTTTGCCCCATCCATTTTTCATTTTATCCTGACAAGTGCTCCAGCCCCTGCTGCATAGAAACACCCCCATAACTGGACCCTACCACCTCCGTGCTTTACTGTAAGAATGGTGATTTTTGGATGGTCAGCTGTTTGGATTTCTGCCAGACATATCGATTAGTGTTGAGGCCAAATAATTCAATTTTAGTCTCATCTGACCATAACACCTTTTTCCATGTGGCCTCAGAATCTTCAAGATGTGTTTTGGCAAAGCTCAGTTGTTACTGCATGTGGCCTTTCTTGAGGAGTGGCTTTCTTCTTGCGACCCTCCCATACAAGCCACATTTGTGGAGAATTTATGATATTGTTGTCACATGCACACAATCACCACTCTTTGTCATAAATTACTGCAACTGCTTCAGAGTTGCTGTAGGCCACTTGGTAGCCTCTCTGGTCGGTTTCTCCCTCTTTTATCCAGTTTGTAGCGACGTCCTGATCCAGGGTGGGTCTGTGTTGTACCAAATACCTTTTTTAGGCATTGATAAAACCTTTGGAATTTGTTTGTATACCTCTCCTGACTTGTGCCTGTCCACAACTTTATCCCAGAGATCTTTTGACAGTGCCTTGCCACTCGTAGTTGATTGTTTGCTTCAGTTGCACTACCAGGGACTGAAATGCTCCAGGAAAGCTTTTTTCATGCTGAGCTAATGAAAATTACCACAGCTGTTCACAGATGAAAGTCAAATGGCTTTGTGTGCCACTGAGAAGGTGATTAGATTACCTGATTGAGTTTACAAGTCATTTTTAGGAGGGGAAATTAATAAAGTGCAGCGCTACAATAAACCAGTATAAAGAAAATACATAAGTGAGAAATTATATACCCCTTTGAAAATGTGAAATATGATGACAAACAAAAAGTGAAGCACAAGCAGTGGCCTGCTAGGTGTGATCAAAACAATGTCTATAGTGAAATATGGGGCAGTAAGGGACAAAAGTCCAAAAAGAGTAAGGTCAGTGGGAGTCTTCTCCAAGGAGGGGGTACCATATACCCTGGGAGGTAAATAGACACTCAAATAGGAAGGCGACCACAGTTACCAAGGCACACAGATCTTCAATTGGAAAAGTTGGATACCCTTACCAGATCCGTAGGACGCACCTGCCATATAGCAGTACGTCTATTAGGCATAAGCTGGTGGTCTCCCGTGATGTCCAGCCGAGTGATGTCCTATAGGTCACAGTCACCGGTGAGGAGTAGTTGTCCTGGGCAGACGTTGAACCGCTGGTGTACACGATCTCCGGTTCCGGAACAAATTGATCAGGAGGAAACAATCCACAGTGGACCCATGGAGAGAGAAAAAAGGGAACTCCACATGGTGTAGGTCAAAAATGGGGTTTTTTAATGAATAAAAACCATACAGAGTAAAAGTGATCACAGATAAGTAAAAAATAGCAATGTGGGAAGCTGAGAGTGCTAGCCCAAAATTTTTAGGAGGGGAGTGATCCTTTTTCCAACTCAGTGATTCTGTTTTTGAATTAAAAAAAAAAAATTCTGACATGTTGGCGTTATAAATACAGCTGTATCAAACAAAAACTGTGCCTGTCTTCATTTCAGGCTGCAAAGCATCAAAATGTAATTTTTTTTCAAAGGGGGACGTTCTTTTCTATACCCATTGTATATTGTAATGAAACCTGTTTAACACATCTGAGATTCCATTAACAAAGCAGGTCTGGATGACATTTTAAGAGCTTTGAACAAAATTAGTTGACTCAGTGATGGCGATAAAGGGTGTTCTGATGAAAGTTTTTGCTACAAAAGCGCCAGTTTTACACTTTAAAAGCCCCCCTTTGAGTCAGGGTAATGGGTGTCAGCTGATTGTGCACACTGAACAGAGCACAGCTGATGTGGCCAATTAACCTACAGTGTTTTAATAGATTGTTTATTCATCGATCTCTTGAGAACCGATATCAAATTCCCTGGAATGGATTATGTTAAACTGATGTGATAAAGTAATGGAGCAAAGTGCTGACAGGCTGGAGCAGAGGTTTCCGTCTTCCTGTCCACAAACAGTTCCTGTAAGCAGTTTCTGCCTTAATTATTGGTAGCAATCTATACAGCTGAAACCTGGAAACAGCCGTGCAAGCGCTCCTGCAAAATTGCAGCCATAACTTCTTCCGTTACCATCACCTCTTCTAACAGCTAATAGTTTCATGTAAATCACAAGTGACCGAAATGTATGTACTTACTGTAACTGTGTAAAATACAGTTTGTAATTATATGTACCAGTACAGTTCCTGATAAATGTAACATATTTGGGGAGTTCAAGGTGGTTTGCACTTAAACTTTAATATGGTTTTACATATGTATGGGGAATCTGGTTTATGCCATGATATTTTAAATACAATAATGTGTCAGAATTTCCACACTGAAATAAATGTAAAATAAGTAAACCAAAGCAATATGATAGTGCAGATGCAGATCAATGGCCCCCAGTGCAAAATTTGACCTGTCCTCACCCCTTTGCTGCCAAAAAGTGATGTTTAATTCACTGCAGAGAAAATCACCTAAGTTTGAATGCATTTCTTTAGAGATGAGATTTGGGTTTGGTTCGAAAGTGGGTTAAAACCAACCCAGCCTGTTCAGGGACCCGCCAAACTAATGTGGCTGTTCGTCTGGGGATCCTGGGTGATGTAACTGACCAAATATAGTCATGACTATTCGGCCAATGATGTCCCCCCGGATTTCTGTTTCTGTGTGTTTACATCACTGCAGTAGCAGGGATCTGTCATTTAGCAATGGGAGTGCAACATGTAAGCATCAGAGGGCATTGGTTTATTGTGATTGATCAGAGATGTACATCACTGGACATCATGATTGATGTGGATTTACATTGGAGGACTTTACTAACATGTTACTGTATTTTTTGTGTAATGTATTTAACCAGTTGCCGACCGCCGCACACAGATGTACGTCGACAGAGCGGCACGGGCAGGCAAAAGGGCTTACCTGTACGTCCCTGTCTGCCCACGGGTGGGGGGTCCGATCGGACCCCCCCCCCCGGTGCCTGCGGCGGTCGGCAAATCTTCCCCGGCGATCGGTGGTGAGGGGGAGGCCATCCATTCGTGGCCCCCCCCTCACGATCGCTCCCAGCCAATGGGATCATTTCCCTGCCTCTGTATTGTACACAGAGGCAGAGGAAATGATGTCATCTCTCCTCGGCTCGGTATTTTCCGTTCCGGGCTGAGGAGAGAAGACTGGAATGTAAGTGCACAAACACAACACAGTAGAACATGCCAGGCACACAAAACACCCCGATCCCCCCCCAATCACCCCCCCCCCCCCTGTCACAAACTGGCACCAAGCAGGTTTTTTTTTTTTTTTCCTGATTACTGCATAGTGTCAGTTTGTGACAGTTACAGTGTTGGGACAGTTAGTATTACCCCCCTTTAGGTCTAGGGTACCCCACTAACCCCCCCTAATAAAGTTTTAACCCCTTGATCACCCCCGTCACCAGTGTCACTAAGCGATCATTTTTCTGATCGCTGTATTAGTGTCGCTGGTGACGCTAGTTAGGGACGTAAATATTTAGGTTCGCCGTCAGCGTTTTATAGCGGCAGGGAACCCCATATACTATCTAATAAATGTTTTAACCCCTTGATTGCCCCCTAGTTAACCCTTTCACCACTGATCACCGTATAACCATTATGGGTGACGCTGGTTAATTCGTTTATTTTTTATAGTGTCAGGGCACCCGCCGTTTATTACCGAATAAAGGTTTAGCCCCCTGATCGCCCGGCGGTGATATGCGTCGCCCCAGGCAGCGTCAGATTAGCGCCAGTACCGCTAACACCCACGCACGCATCATACGCCTCCCTTAGCGGTATAGTATCTGTACGGATCAATATCTGATCCGATCAGATCTATACTAGCGTCCCCAGCAGTTTAGGGTTCCCAAAAACGCAGTGTTAGCGGGATCAGCCCAGATACCTGCTGGGCCTGCGTTTTTCCCCTCCGCCCAGCCCACCCAAGTGCAGTATCGATCGATCACTGTCACTTACAAAACACTAAACGCATAACTGAAGCGTTCAGAGTCAGGCCTGATCCCTGCGATCGCTAACAGTTTTCTTGGTAGCGTTTTGGTGAACTGGCAAGCACCAGCCCCAGGCAGCGTCAGGTTAGTGCCAGTACCGCTAACACCCACGCACGCACCGTACTCCTCCCTTAGTGGTATAGTATCTGACCAGATCAATATCTGATCCGATCAGATCTATACTAGCGTCCCCAGCAGTTTAGGGTTCCCAAAAAAGCGGTGTTAGCGGGATCAGCCCAGATACCGGCTAGCACCTGCGTTTTGCCCCTCCGCCCGGCCCAGCCCAGCCCACCCAAGTGCAGTATCGATCGATCACTGACACTTACAAAACACTAAACTAAAGAGTCAGGCCTGATCCTGCGATCGCTAACAGTTTTTTTGGTAGCGTTTTGGTGAACTGGCAAGCACCAGCGGCCTAGTACACCCCGGTCGTAGTCAAACCAGCACTGCAGTAACACTTGGTGACGTGGCGAGTCCCATAAGTGCAGTTCAAGCTGGTGAGGTGGCAAGCACAAGTAGTGTCCCGCTGCCACCAAAAAGACAAACACAGGCCCGTCATGCCCATAGTGCTCTTCCTGCTGCATTCGCCAATCCTAATTGGGAACCCACCGCTTCTGCAGCGCCCGTACTTCCCCCCCATTCACATCCCCAACCAAATGCAGTCGGCTGCATGAGAGGCATTTTCTTTATGTCCTCCCGAGTACCCCTACCCAACGAACCCCCCCAAAAAAGATGTCGTGTCTGCAGCAAGTGCGGATATAGGCGTGACACCCGCTATTATTGTCCCTCCTGTCCTGACAATCCTGGTCTTTGCATTGGTGAATATTTTGAACACTACTATGCACTAGTTGAGTATTAGCGTAGGGTACAGCATTCCACAGACTAGGCACACTTTCACAGGGTCTCCCAAGATGCCATCGCATTTTGAGAGACCCGAACCTGGAACCGGTTACAGTTATAAAAATTAGTTACAAAAAAAGTGTAAAAGAAAAAAAACACATACAAAAATATAAAATAAAAAAAAATAGTTGTCGTTTTATTGTTCTCTCTCTCTCTATTCTCTCTATTGTTCTGCTTTTTTTTACTGTATTCTATTCTGCAATGTTTTATTGTTATTATGTTTTATCATGTTTGCTTTTCAGGTATGCAATTTTTTATACTTTACCGTTTACTGTGCTTTATTGTTAACCATTTTTTTGTCTTCAGGTACGCCATTCACGACTTTGTGGTTATACCAGAATGATGCCTGCAGGTTTAGGTATCATCTTGGTATCATTCTTTTCAGCCAGCGGTCGGCTTTCATGTAAAAGCAATCCTAGCGGCTAATTAGCCTCTAGACTGCTTTTACAAGCCGTGGGAGGGAATGCCCCCCCCCCAACGTCTTCCGTGTTTTTCTCTGGCTCTCCTGTCTCAACAGGGAACCTGAAAATGCAGCCGGTGATTCAGCCAGCTGACCATAGAGCTGATCAGAGACCAGAGTGGCTCCAAACATCTCTATGGCCTAAGAAACCGGAAGCTACGAGCATTTTATGACTTAGATTTCGCCGGATGTAAACAGCGCCATTGGGAAATTGGGAAAGCATTTTATCACACCGATCTTGGTGTGGTCTGATGCTTTGAGGGCAAAGGAGAAATCTAGGGTCTAATAGACCCCAATTTTTTCAAAAAAGAGTACCTGTCACTACCTATTGCTATGATAGGGGATATTTACATTCCCTGAGATAACAATAAAAATGATTAAAAAAAAAAATGAAAGGAACAGTTTAAAAATTAAGATAAAAAAAAATAAGAATAATAAAGAAAAAAAAAAAAAAAATAAAAAGCACCCCTGTCCCCCCTGCTCTCGCGCTAAGGCGAACGCAAGCGTCGGTCTGGCGTCAAATGTAAACAGCAATTGCACCATGCATGTGAGGTATCACCGCGAACGTCAGATCGAGGGCAGTAATTTTGGCAGTAGACCTCCTCTGTAAATCTAAAGTGGTAACCTGTAAAGGCTTTTAAATGCTTTTAAAAATGTATTTAGTTTGTCGCCACTGCACGTTTGTGCGCAATTTTAAAGCATGTCATGTTTGGTATCCATGTACTCGGCCTAAGATCATCTTTTTTATTTCATCAAACATTTGGGCAATATAGTGTGTTTTAGTGCATTAAAATTTAAAAAAGTGTGTTTTTTCCCCAAAAAATGCGTTTGAAAAATCGCTGCGCAAATACTGTGTGAAAAAAAAAAATGAAACACCCACCATTTTAATCTGTAGGGCATTTGCTTTAAAAAAATATATAATGTTTAGGGGTTCAAAGTAATTATTTTTTTATGTAATCAAAAAGTGTCAGAAAGGGCTTTGTCTTCAAGTGGTTAGAAGAGTGGGTGATGTGTGACATAAGCTTCTAAATGTTGTGCATAAAATGCCAGGACAGTTCAAAACCCCTCCAAATGACCCCATTTTGGAAAGTAGACACCCCAAGCTATTTGCTGAGAGGCATGTCGAGTCCATGGAATATTTTATATTGTGACACAAGTTGCGGGAAAGAGACAATTTTTTATTTTTTTTATTTTTTTTTGCGCAAAGTTGTCACTAAATGATATATTGCTCAAACATGCCATGGGAATATGTGAAATTACACCCCAAAATACATTCTGTTGCTTCTCCTGAGTACGGGGATACCACATGTGTGGGACTTTTTGGGAGCCCAGCCGCGCACGGGACCCCGAAAACCAAGCACCTCCTTCAGGCTTTCTAAGGCCGTAAATTTTTGATTTCACTCTTCATTGCCTATCACAGTTTCGGAGGCCATGGAATGCCCAGGTGGCAAAAAAACCCCCCAAATGACCCCACTTTGGAAAGTAAACACCCCAAGCTATTTGCTGAGAGGTATAGTGAGTATTTTGCAGACCTCACTTTTTGTCACAAAGTTTTGAAAATGGAAAAAAGAAAAAAAAAATTTTTTTTTCTCGTCTTTCTTTATTTTCAAAAACAAATGAGAGCTGCAAAATACTCACCATGCCTCTCAGCAAATAGCTTGGGGTGTCTACTTTCCAAAATGGGGTCATTTGGGGGGGGTTTATGCCATCTGGGCATTTTATGGCCTTCAAAACTGTGATAGGTAGTGAGGAGTAAAATCAAAAATGTACGCCCTTAGAAATCCAGAAGGCAGTGATTGGTTTTCGCGGCCCCGTACGCGGCTAGGCTCCCAAAAAGTCCCACACATGTGGTATCCCCATACTCAGGAGAAGCAGCTAAATGTATTTTGGGGTGCAATTCCACATATGCCAATGGCCTGTGTGAGCAATATATCATTTAGTGACAACTTTTTGTAATTTTTTTTTTTTTTTTTTTTTTTTTTAGTCATTATTCAATCACTTGGGACAAAAAAAATGAATATTCAATGGGCTCAACATGCCTCTCAGCAATTTCCTTGGGGTGTCTACTTTCCAAAATGGGGTCATTTGTGGGGGTTTTGTACTGCCCTGCCATTTTAGCACCTCAAGAAACGACATAGGCAGTCATAAATTAAAGGCTGTGTAAATTCCAGAAAATGTACCCTAGTTTGTAGGCGCTATAACTTTTGCGCAAACCAATAAATATACACTTATTGACATTTTTTTTACCAAAGACATGTGGCCGAATACATTTTGGCCTAAATGTATGACTAAAATTGAGTTTATTGGATTTTTTTTAGAACAAAAAGTAGAAAATATCATTTTTTTTCAAAATTTTCGGTCTTTTTCCGTGTATAGCGCAAAAAATAAAAACGGCAGAGGTGATCAAATACCATCAAAAGAAAGCTCTATTTGTGGGAAGAAAAGGACGCAAATTTCGTTTGGGTACAGCATTGCATGACCGCGCAATTAGCAGTTAAAGCGATGCAGTGCCAAATTGTAAAAAGTGCTCTGGTCAGGAAGGGGGTAAATCCTTCCGGGGCTGAAGTGGTTAAAGTACATTTTCTATGGTGTGTTTAATTAGGTACATTTACCGGTTTGTGGAAATGGATAAGGGGTACCAATTGTATTCATTCTCTGCGAGGGCGCAGCTATCTGGGGGCCCCATTATTATCAAGGGACTTCCCCCATATTACCCCATCTCCTACTTGGTGCACCAGAGGTGGGGAAGGGGTCATTGTCTCTTAATATCGTGCCAAGAATGCCTTGTAAAGGGGAAGGGAGGCTTTTTTCTTATTTGATATCAAAGGACCAAGCATAAGATAACACGACCAACCATAGGGGGCACTTCAGGAAGTGTATGCTTCATTTCTAGGCAGCAAAGGGAGAGTGGGATAAAAAATTGGCCTGGGCTCCTTTAAACAGACACATGTATTCACCAGCTGCATACCCTGATGCTAAGGCCATGAACATAAATAATTACACATCAGGGTCTTTCTATTGTCTTAGAGATGTCCTTTACTGCTATGTTCATAATTGCCCTACAATACTCCTGTACAACAGCACAGGATCTTTTAAAGATACTAAAAGTCATTAAATCCTTGCCAGAAGCCTGTTTAAATCAACGGCAGTCTGAAATATGAGGCAGCTTTTTGTTGTACAGAACGGAACTTACGTCTAGGGTGGTACGCATTCAGGGATGCAGAACGTCCCTAAACATAAGTACTGCTCGGTATAGTGTCCAGCTGCCATGTATTTCAGCCTGTCATAGCTTCTGACTGGGAGCTGGCAGCGAGGCCTCCCAGCCTACCCAAAATGCTGTGAATTGATGGACAAGAATATGTTTAACCCCTTCCCGACCAGCCAGCAGTTATACTGCGGCAGGTTGGCTCCCCTGCGTGAGCCGTCGTAGCTGTATGTCGGCTCTTTAAGACGCTTTAGCAGGCTTGCGCCCGCAGTGTGTCCCCAGAGCCAATGGCCATGCCTGGCGGGCGCGATTACCGCCGGGCACCCGCGATCACTCGTGACAGAGCGAGAACCGGGATCTGTGTATGTAAACACAGAAATCTTGGTTCTCTCAGGGGAGAGGAAACAGATCGTGTGCTCCTACTAAGTAGGAACACCAATCGGTCTCCTCCCCTAGTCAGTCCCACCCCCCCCCACAGTTAGAACACACCTAGGGAACACAGTTAACCCCTTGATCGCCCTTCCCGGTCAATGACATTTATAGAGTAATCAGTGGCTATTTTTAGCTCTGATCGCTGTATAAATGTCAATAGTCCCAAAAAAGTGTCAAAAGTGTCCGATCTCTCCGCCGCAATGTAGCAGTCACCATAAAGATCGATGATCACCGCCATTACTAAAAAAAAAAAAAAAAATAATAAAAATGCCATAAATCTATCCCCTATTTTGTAGACGCTATAACTTTTGCGCAAACCAATCAATATACGCGTATTGCAAATTTTTTTTACCACAAATATGTAGAAGAATACACATTGGCCTAAACTGATGAAGACTTTTTTTTTGGGATATTTATTATAGCAAAAAGTACAAAACATTTTTTTCAAAATTGTCGCTCTTTTTTTTTTATAGCGCAAAAAATAAAAACCGCAGAGGTAATCAAATACCACCAAAAGAAAGCTCTATTAGTGGGGAAAAAAGGACATCAATTTTGTTTGGGTACACCGTCGTAATTGTCAGTTAAAGCGTCGCAGTGCCGTGTCGCAAAAAATGGCCTGGTAAGGAAGGGGGCAAATCCTTCCGGGGCTGAAGTGGTTAATGATCATAGTCTGGCAACAGATACACATTAATTCTGTAATTCACATTGATGAGATTATTTCCAAAGAGCTGATCTAATATGAAAACAAGTAAATCTAAACATTATAAAAAAAATTCCTATAGTCGAAATGTAAAACAATATACTAATTTCCACATTGTATTTCAATTATTTCTAGCCTACTCCTAGTAAAGATCTTGAAGTTTGTAAACTTACTTTGCCCACACATTAACTTCCTCGAATTCCGTGACACGCATTCACTATTATCTGTTGGTAGGCACTGAGGTGTTACACATTTCACAGAGCCTGAGTTTCAGGAGACGGAGTCAGTACAAGAATCACTGCTTGCAGGCAGCAAGGTACCATGGGATATGTAGTCCTTAAAAATTGAAAGTAAACAGCAGAAGAGAAGCTGCAAAGCATGCAGGGAATCTAGGAAGTTGTGAAAAGAGACAGCCAGCAAACAGGCAGAACTCACAACATGAAAGGTGATTTTTCAGGTAAGCTTATGTTGGATTGTCAAATATAACTATTGTTTGTATTGTTATTACAATACTGATGCAATAAAATGAAAGTATATGCTGTGATCAAGAACTCCTTTAAATAACTTCAAGCTGAAGTTCCCCATTTCCAATTAACAGATCGCATCATGGTCTCATGCTCAGCTGATTCATCATAAGTTCTATCTGATAGTCCCTCTGACACAATGACAGTGTCTGCTGCCCTGAAGAACTATTTGGTGTTCAATAATTGCAATCAGTGTTCACTGAAATGGGTTATGGTGGTAAGTGATATTTAGAAATTCATCCCCAGCCGACCCCTCCCCAGGGTAAATTTTTTTGTATTAAAGGATATGTGTACTTTAAAAAAATAAATTAAATTAAATGCACATGTTTTTCTAGCCTGCAAAGTATTGCACCCACAATCAGTGTATTATGGAAGCAATGTCTGGATCCTGCACACTCTCCTTTTAGCTTTTTGCCTGTATTTCCTTTTGGGCTTTCAATCAGAAAGCTGGAGAAAAAAATGAATGGACTATGAGAATGCTGATCAGTGCACTCAAAGTCCATTGAAAACTACAAGTCCATCTGCCGCAGTGGCAATGAATGACGCTGCTGTGCGGGCAAGGTTTTCCAATGTGACAGCGGCTGTGGGGGGGAAGAGGATCTCCCAACCGCTGTCACGTGGGAGACTCAGGGGTAAGAGGGTTAACTGCTTAGGAACATCTTACATGTTCCTAAAAATAAACTTGGCATTTAAATCTTTAAAGATGATATATACAGTAATATGTTCAAGTTTAATGAAAGCAAAAATCTCAGTTTTTTTATGACAACCAATCAAATCCTTCCATTTG
This sequence comes from Lithobates septentrionalis, assembly GCA_037952835.1. Lineage (NCBI taxonomy): Eukaryota > Metazoa > Chordata > Amphibia > Anura > Ranidae > Lithobates > Lithobates septentrionalis. The sequence continues at coordinate 1,044,980 of JBBDGP010001162.1, read as the reverse complement.
TTGTCCAACATGGATTAGAAAGAAGTGGCTGGAACTTTCTGTGAGTGGAGATCCCGACAAATTTTCTGCATACAGTACATTTACCTTTTATCCTTCTGAGAAGTGGGTGTGAAGGAAACTTCTTCAAGATCGGAATCATTGTCTTCAATTTCCTGGAAAAAAGGGATATTATTATTTGGGCAGTTATTGATGGGATATTTCTCAACTCAGGACACGGATTAAAACAAAACACTTAGCACTTAAAAATTAATTTTATTATGTTTAATCTCTTTTTATAATTTAGAAAAAGAAAACAAAATTGTAATAATGAGACAGTAGCCAAACACACAGTATCAGAATAGAGGTCTGTCAAAGCTCATATTCTTTAACACAATAAAGAATACAAGGTCACATATTCACTGATAACATATACATAACGTAGCACAACACACAAGAGAGATGAATGCATTGTCAAATCTATAGCTTGATCATAACAATAGCAAACATATCCATAGTAGAAAATCAGGCACTTAGCAAGGGGTTGAATATAGTCCCATGTATAGGGCTGAAAGTATGTTAACAAACCATGATTCTAGTAAGAACAAATCAACAAAGGTAATAACCATTGTAGAATGTGAACAGAGAGAGAAATTAAAAAAAAAAAAAAGAAAGAAGAAGAGAGAGCGAGAGAGAAGAGAAAAAAAAGCACAGAGCATGATTAATCCCCAAGGCTGTCGTCACATCAAACTTTTTGGGAAATGAAAAGTTCAAAATTCGAAGAGTAGCAAAAATAGGACCACACGGTCCACATGAGATTATAGGATTCAGTATTATTGTCGTCTAAGGTGATTATACGTTCCATATAGTCAATGTTACCCACTTTACAAGCCCATTCAGCAAGCAAGGGAGGTTCCAGGTTTCGCCAATGTCTAGCAATCACTGAGCGTGCAGCTGTAAGGAAGTACCTCAATAGACTTTTTTGATTTGTTTATAGGACCCCGGCAACATAGATAACACTCTGATTTGTGGCACATTTGGAATTTTGCCACCCACTAGTGTATTGTACAGTTGCAGTATCTTCTTCCCAAAGGGGATGATACATGGACAAGTACCCCAAATGTGAGCCATGGAGCCAGGGGCATGTAAACAAATCCAACAGGTATCAGGAATGGATTGATCGATTTTGTGTAGAATAACAGGGCATTGGTACCATCTGGACAATATCCTATAATTTCGTTCTTAGGCATGTAATCAAATAAAAGTCTTAAATTAGAGCTACTATCTTGTTAAAAGTCATTCTCACTCATAAATTTGCAGCTTTCATTAACCACTTGAAGACCTGGAATTTTCTGGCACTTTTTGTTTACATGTGAAAATATTTTTTTTTGCTAGAAAATTGGTGGGTTTTGCACTTTTTTTTATCTCACACGGTATTTGCGCAGCGGTTTTTTAAAAATACACTTTTTAAAATTTTATTGCAAAAAAACACAATACATAACCCAATTTATTTGTAAAGTATAAAAGATGATGTCATACCGAGTAAACGGATAGCAAGCATATCACGTTTTAAAATTGCGCACGCCCGCACAACAGCGACAAACAACAGACATTTTACTATCCATAGGCGACGTTTTAAAAGCCTTTACAGGTTACCACTTTAGATTTACAAAGGAGGTCTGATGACAGAATTACTGCCCTTGATTGGACATTTGCGGCGATAACCCAGATGTGTGACAGGATCGATGTTTGCGTGCGTGCAGGACCGGGGGGGGGACGACTTTTTTTTATTAATGAATTTATTTATTTTTTACACTGTTGCTTTATTTTTTCTTATCACTTTTATTGCTGTCACAAGAAATATAAACATCCTTGTGACAGCAATAGGCACGTGACAGGTACTCTTTATGGAACGTTCCCTCCTTTGCACTTGAAAGCATTCAAAACGCCAAGATTGAATTTTTTGAATATTTTCGATTTTCAAAAAAATGCCGCCGTTTACATCCCGGTAAACTGGACATGATGTCATGCCATCGCTTCTGGGTTTCCATTGCGGAGATCCGATCAAAGCCGGTTCTAGCTTTCTATGGATCTCCGACTAGCCACCGGGCGTGCCAATTAGTAGCTCGGGTCTTCCGATGGGATGGGAGAGCCTGAGAGAGCTGTGGAAGGTGGTGCCCCCCCCCCCCCCCCCCCTTGTAATAGCAACTGAGTGGCTAGTTAGTCGATCCGGTTGCCATTACAAGAGAGTCAACCGTCAGCTCTAAAAAACAGTACCGGGATGATGTCTGCAGTTGACGTACGTGATTTAGTGGCGAGTGGTTAAAATAATACCTGGTCCTTCAGGCACGTCCTGCTATAGAGAGACAATGTCCTGTCCCTGTCCCTCAATTCTGCGCTTGCATCATCACCCTGACATATTGGAGGCTACAAGTTTCTTTTTACAGCACACATTATGCAGACATGGTCCACTGTTGTCACCAACAGGAAAAATGCTATGAGAAATGTCATGCAGCCATTCCTGGAATACATATATATATATATACACAGCAAGTGTCTGCAAAGAGGCTGCATGATATCAGCAGCTCTGAGACACAAAGTAAAAAAAAAAAGGAAATTATTTACAAAAGTTTATGACATCTGTCACAGTGATTTAGAATACCAAACATCATCCCATTAGGTTTAACAACTACTTTAATGCACTGAATCATCATACTGTGGTTATTAAATTGGACATCTATGCAAATTTGGTTCTCGTGTGGCCTTCTACTTGCCCCATATCTGCAGTACCAAGAAATTAAAACATTAGGCTAATTTCTCTAATGATGTTAAAAAGAAAAGCTTCATTTGATTCATTACATTTCCCCCCCTGAAGAAAACATGGCAGTGACCTACCTCTGAATAATTCTTTGCTGGAACACTTCTTGATGTAGACTGTCTTGATGATGAAGCTTTAAAGGCTAAAAATGTAGAGGAACATAATAAGCCATTTAGAATAATGCTTCTAGTTCAAAACCAACTAACCTTATCATAATGGAAAAATGCAGAGACACGGACAGTATGTTGCTATGGTATGGAATACATCAATTACACGTATGTACATCTTGTATTTAACCAGGAATTGGCATTTCATGAACGCTGTGTGCAGCTGGAAATAAACATTCTAAGAGAAAATCTAAAAAATAAATAAATAAAAAAGAAGAAAAAAAAAAGAAAACGTAGAAAATATAACAAAAACATAAACATGTTCCAAATTTATGGTATGTCATGTACCCCTCCAGTGTGACCTAGAGCCCACCTTTAACTGCCTCCAATGTGCAACCCCTGCCTGAACCCCACAATGCACAGCTGGGGACCTGAGCAGCTTATCAACAGGTCCAGAGACAGTGCCAAACGGGTGGATTTCTACGGACATAATGGGGATGATTTACTAAAACACACACAATGTGTAAAGGAACCATTAAAGGAGAAGTTCAGTCAAAGCTCATTTGGCTGTAATTCTTCTGTGGATCACAGCAGTGCAGTTCGTTCTGCACTCCTGTGACCCATTTTCAGCAGACAGCTGACATCACAGAGCCGGTCCAGGCTCGGGCAAGATCAAGACAATGAAGTTGGGATCCAACCACATGCCTGGACCAGCACCTGGCTCAGCTTGTCAGCGAGCCGCTGAGAGCCTGAGCCGCTGCTCCCGCCCCCATAATAAAGCCTAGCACTCCAGTGAACGAGGGGGGGGGGGGGAGAGGGCAGAGCAGTGACTGACAGTCACCAGCTCTCTGCTCAGGGAGTTCTGAGAACCAAGTGATCGTGATGTTTGATCACTTGGTTCTCAGTGTTAGAACCGGCGGGGGACAGATGCAGCATCCACCTAGGTAAGTATGATTCTTAAAAAATAAAAAAAAATTCCATACTTCTCTTTTAATGAGAGCAAAAGAAAGATACAATAAGCTTAGTAAATGCTAATTAGTATTTATACTGAATCACAAGGAAAAACAGTGACTTATACAGCTCCAATCACATGACGTGTTGCCATGACAGAGTGACACACTAATTATTTATTTTATTTATTTCAGATACTTATATAGCGCAGCGCTTTACGTATACATTGTACATTCACATCAGTCCCTACCCTCAAGGAGTTTACACTCTAAGGTCCCTAACTCGCATTCATACATAGTAGGGACAATTTAGACAGGATCCAGTTAACCTACCAGCATGTCTTTGGAGTGTGGGAGGAAACTGGAGTACCCGGAGGAAACCCACGCAGGCACAGGGAGAACATGCAAACTCCAGGCAGGTAGTGTCGTGGTTGGGATTCGAACCAGCAACCCTTCTTACTGCTAGGTAAAAGTGCTATCCACTACACCACTGTGCCACCCAGATTTATAACTACATATGAGCACTTGATCTCAGAATGCATTCACGGCAAATCAGTGTCTGGATTTTTCTGAAATTAAAAATAAGCATGCATTCAAATTGGGAACAGATTTTTGTTGAGTTCATGTACAAGCATTCAATAGTATTTCAGGGTGAAGTTTAGGTATTAACTTTATTGTACAATTACAGTTTTTACAGTATGGCACAGTGTAATATATGCATACCCCATACCTGACCCAATATCTGGGTAAGCTACAAATCGTTGTAGTAGTTGCCGATACTACAGTGAATTTGAATGGTGTAAACTTTCTGTAAACCCCTGATCCTAGATAACCGAAGTATAGCCTTTCATGAAATTACAGAACAGATGCATCTTTAAGGCTGGGTTCACACTATCTCCGCATGAGGCTCCCAGCAGGGGTCCAGTTCGTCCTGGTTCACCGTTTGAGGTCCAATTTCAGGACCAAAAGATGCACAGGGTTCCTGTGCAAATTCTCACCGGAGCCACAGCGGAGATATGTGAACCGGCCCCATAGAGAGCTGGTCAAAATTTTACCAATTCCGCTTCCACAAGTATATTTCAAAAAACTGCATTCTCTTATTATTAAATTTATTTGGAGGGGAAAAAAGTCACGTATAAGTTATGACACTTTGGCAAGGGATAAAGAGAAAGGGGGGTGGGGAGCACCAGACATTAGATTATATCACGAAGCTAGCACTTTATCTAGAATTATAGACTGGGCAAAAGGAAACAACGAGAAGAGGTGGGTAAAAATGGAAAATACAATTAGCAAAGTAGAGTTAAGTAAAGTCATATGGATACCTTCACATTATAGGAAACTATGTTTTGAGGCACACAGTATCACTAGACATACTCTGAAAGTATGGGATAATTTGCACAGGAGGGAAAAATGGGAGTACAACTCTCCTTTGATCCCTCTGAGGGACACCGAGTTTTTTGCACCGGGAATGGAGAATCTTAGTGGGAGATGGATACTGCAAGGAGGAGCTCAGCTAAAGGATGTTATGCAGCAAGGTAAAATATGTTCATTTCAGGACCTGAAAAGTAGAAGTGACCTTCTGACCCTTAACAAGTGGCGATATAGTCAGTTAAAAAACTTTATCGAAACGCTCCCCCAACCAATTAGAATGACGGATAACCTCAAACCGTTTGAGAAGCTCTGTGTTGGTCAAGATGGGAAGAAGGGGATTTCAAAAACCTATAGGATACTAGTGGACCTGAAGGGAACAGACATTCCAGCATACATCAAAAAATGGGAATCAGAACTAAAATCAAAACTTAAAGAAGATGAGGTTACAACCCTATTGAAACGAGTCCATAGTACTTCGGTAAACTATAAAATGTCTGAGCTAAATTACAAATGCTTGTCAAGATGGTATATCACCCCAGATAGAGTTTCTAAATACCAGAACGAAATTTCACAACTATGCTGGAGGGGATGTATGGAATTGGGCACAACGGCACACGTTTGGTGGCACTGCACAAGGATAAGGGAATTTTGGGACGATATTAGGAAAATCACTGGTGAGATAACCCAAATAGCTATGCCGGATGACCCATGGGCATGTCTGTTCCACGGCTTCAGAATGTCTACTGAATCATATCTGAGAACACTAGTCCCTCAAATGTTGAACGCAGCTAAGAGTTTGCTTGTAAGCCATTGGCAGGAGAAACAAGGTCCAACAATACAAGAATGGTACGACAAAATAAACGAAACCCAGAATTTAGAGTATTTGGGGTGTACTGAGGAAGCGGAATTGGAAGAGTTCGAGGAAAAATGGAAGAAGTGGCAAAAATTTAAAAGCTCACCAAGGGTACTAGAGGTCTTGAGAATTGAATAGAGCTTGCTGGGGAAACCCAGCGAGAAGGATTGAAGAATAGGCAGCAGAAGTGGTGTCCATTGTGGGAGGGGGATTCAATTAACATGATGGAGTACGGAGAAAGAAATATAAGTTTTTGTGAAGGAGTAGGCCGAGGCAGGGGGAGGGAGGGGAAGGGTAGGGGGCTTGATTAGGGGGGTTTAAATGGGGTTTAAGTTTAGATTTATGTTTAAAAACTAGATAGATCAGTTTGATGCTACTAATAAGTAGATAGTTACAAAAGAGATTTGTAATATCGAAAAGGAAAAAAAAAAAAAAAAAAGAGAGATTAAAGCCACTATGATGTGAGTAATGAGTCGGGAAAGTATTGAACCGTTAAGGTGAAACTTTTACCCCCGAAAACGAACACTGATGTGGAAAAAAAAAAAAAAAAAAAAAAGAAAAAAAAAAAAAAACCAAATCGTTGTAGTAGTTGCCGATACTACAGTGAATTTGAATGGTGTAAACTTTCTGTAAACCCCTGATCCTAGATAACCGAAGTATAGCCTTTCATGAAATTACAGAACAGATGCATCTTTAAGGCTGGGTTCACACTATCTCCGCATGAGGCTCCCAGCAGGGGTCCAGTTCGTCCTGGTTCACCGTTTGAGGTCCAATTTCAGGACCAAAAGATGCACAGGGTTCCTGTGCAAATTCACACCGGAGCCAGAGCGGAGATATGTGAACCGGCCCCATAGAGAGCTGGTCAAAATTTTTGGTAATATAGTGTCTTCTTATACTACAATAGAAGAAGTGCATCGGGTTCAGTGAAACCTCGGTAAAACTTTGGGAGCCGTACCTGGATCCCATGCTCTGGGAATGGCCTGTAATGTTGCTGTGGACACTGGATCCTGCACAAGCACACACACATTGTCCAATGTGTGTAGTCGGACGCAGGGTCAGGGTTGGGAACTCTACTGTATCAAGGAATGATGTTAAGTCTTCTGAGGAGTAGGTAACCCTGGAGGCATAGAGATGGGCATAATATTGCTCAAACTTGGCATTAATCTGAGCCGGCTCTGAAAGCAAAGTGCCATCATCAGCTTTGATGTTCGCTATACAAGATTTCTGTCCTTTCGGTCGCCAGCCAGGCCAAAAGCCAGCCCAGGCGTTCACCCTGCTCGAATATACACTGGGTCTGGGAAAGGAGAAAGCGTCGGCAGGAAGCAGCGTGGATCAGCGCTAGTTCCCTGTAGGCTGTAAGCATATCTGTGTGTGCACTCTGATTTGGGGAATTCGAGTATCGTGCCTCCAATCTCATGGCCCGAAATTCAGCCTCTGAGAGTTCAAGTCTCGATTCCTTCCTAACCTTGGCAATATTGAATTGGTACCTGCGCCTAGCATAGTCTTTAAATGCATCCCATACTGAGTTCCCCTCTCTGCAGAGGAAAGTTCCATTGCAATGGTAAGGTCAGAGAGCACCCGGGATTACCATCTAGGGGTAAATAGCCGCATGGAAAAAAATCAAAACAGGGAACTCCAACAGGAGGACAGGGAACTGTCACTGTATCTTAGGCAAACATGTCCAGGGGCCATCAGTGGAACAATTAAAATCAGTAAAAGCAGCTCACCCATCCTAACATGAAAGGAGTGAAGAGAAGAGGTCTGTCATAAGCCGCGCTGTTCAGCGCTGTGGTAGACTCCAGCCAGTTAGAAGCAACTTCAGGTGAAGTGAAGAATTTATGGGTCTCTCCGTCCTGGACTCTTAGGCGGGCAGGGAAGAGCATACTTCACTTCAGGCCTCTATCTCAGGGCAAGCTTCACATGGTCAAAAGATTTGCGTTGCTTTTGGGTTTCCACAGAGAAATCCAGAAAGATCATGAGCCGGGATCCCTCAAATCGTAGAGCTTCAAGCTTTCTGCTCTCCCTCAGCACTAGGTCTCTGTCACTATAGTTTAAGAGGCGGAGGATAAGCGTGCGTGGTGGGGCTCCAGAGGGTCCACAAGCCACCGGCATTCTGTGGGTCCGTTCAACTGCAAAGAACAGGGAGAACGCTGCTTGCGGAAGTAGCTGACGGAGGAGATGTTCAATATAGTTAGCAGGGTTGGGGTCTTCCGAACCTTCCGGGAGCCAGATGATGCAGAGATCATTTCTCCAAATGCGGTTTTCCGTGTCTTCGGCTCGATATTCCAGAGCCCGGGCCTTGGTAGTGAGGGTATGGAGGGAGTTGGAGTGATCCCTGAGCAGATCCTCAGCGTCTCCCACACGGTGCTCAACCTCCGTCCGAAACTTGTCCATATCTTTGTGGATCAGTCCAATCTCCAGCTGTATGGTATCAATCTTCCCTGTCAGAGTTTTTTGGCAAGTGTTGATAGCCTGCATTAGGGCCGTGAAGTTATCTTGTTCCTGGATCGCAGGATCTGTGTCCTCAGTCTGCGACGCCATATTGGAGAGCTTGCAGGCCTGGGGTCTCCCGCCACGAAGTTGTGTGTGTGGAGTGGAGGCTTTCTTGTGTGCCGCTGACTTGCGCTTATAGGGCATACTAGTTCAAGGAGTCTTTAGCAGGGCTTCAAAAAAGTTTTAGTCCGCCTCTGCTCTGGTCGCCATTTTGGACACACCTCCCAGTCTTCAAATCTTGAGGGTTCTGTGGACCTCTTCTATGAACTCTGATCTTTAGTTCTTTCCATAGATTTTCTATTGGATTCAAGTCAGGTGATTGGCTGGGCCATTCTAGCAGTTTTATTTTCTTTCTTTGAAACCAATTGAGAGTTTCCCTGGCTTTGTGTTTGGGATTATTGTCTTGCTGAAATGTCCACCCTTGTTTCATCTTCATCATCCTGGTAGTTGGCTGATTTTTATCAAGAATGTCTTGGTAAATTTTTCCCTTCAACCATATGAAGTTTGCCAGTACTGTATGCTCAAAAACTGCCCCACACCATGATGTTGATGTTCCCACCTCCAATCTTCACTGAGTGTTTTGGGGGTGATGTGCAGTGTCATTAGACCTCCAAACATGGTGTGTATTATGGCACCCAAAAAGTTCAATTTTGGACTCATCTGGCCAGACTATATTCTTCCAGTACTTACTTCACAGGCTTGTTTAAATATTGTGCAGCAAACTTTAAACGAGCTTCATATTTTTTCTTCAGCAATGGAGCCTTGTGTGGTGAGCGTGCATACAGGTCATGGCGGTTGAGTGCATTACTTATTGTTTTCTTTGAAACAATTGTAACTGCTAATTCCAGGTCTTTCTGAAGCTCTCCACAAGTGGTCCTTGGCTCTTGGACAACTCTTCCGATGATTCTTTTCATTCCTCTGTCAGAAATCTTGTGAGGAGCACCTGGTCGTGGCTGGTTTATGGTGAAATGATGTTCTTTCCACTTCTGGATTATGGCCTCGACAGTGCTAACTGGAACATTCAGAAGTTTAGAAATCCTTCTGTAACCAATGCCATCAGTATGTTTTGCAACAATAAGGTTGCAAAGGTCTTGACAGAGTTCTTTTCTTTTACCTATCATCAGATGTTTCTTGTGTGACACCTTGGTAATGAGACACCTTTTTATAGGCTATCAGTTGAGACTGAACCAGCTGATATTAATTTGCACTGACAAGGGGCAGGATTGATTTTTAATTACAGCTAGATTTCAGCTGATGTCTTGGCTTTCCATGCTTTTTTGCACCCTGCTTTCTTCATGTGTTCAATAATTTTTCCCTGTGACATTGCATTTTATTACACATAACATCATTTCTGAACTTATTTGTTTTGGTTTCTTTGTATGTATGGATTGCATGGATTGTTACCGACATGTGGTGAACATTTCAGGTCAATAGCACCTTTAGAAATATATTTACCTAGAAAAATGGTGACATGTTTAATACTTATTTTACCTGCTGTATTTTTTTTTAATAAAATCTTTATTTATCAACATTTTAGTAGGAAAATACACACATTTTAGAAATGCGGGATAGAACATATATATAACTTGTCCATACAACTGCTAGTGCAAATAATAATTTCGGACCTGCGGCAGCGGCACTATCTGTAATCTATAATACACACCCTGAATCAGGATGAGCATGTGGCGGCAAGCCGGTTGACCCAACCACAGCCGCACCCAAAGTGCTAAATGATCAGGAGAGCCAGCGGGCGAGCCTCCCCTGTCAACGGCTCGAACAGAGGGGGGTAAATACCTCCAACAACCTCGTCCGTCTCACCGTGTCCAGGAAGGGCACACCCTTCACGCCCCCCCACTCACCAGAGGCGGACAACGAAACAGGGTCCACCTCCCAGTGGGGGGCCTGTGCTCCCCTTTGTTGTCTGCCGCCGCCCGTGTCCAGGTAGTGCAACATATGTATCTTATGACCGCAGCCTGGTAATTGGCAACTGGTATGCAGTCTAAGAATACCTGCTGTATTTGACCGTGTGCGTGTGTGTAGAGGGGGTCATTTCATTTGTAATTTATTTTCCAATTTACTACCATCATAAGGGGACTGATAAGCTCCCAATGTGATAGTAGTGACCAGTCCTTTTATTAGACTCCTGATGTCTCTTGTGGCTGTAGACCAAGCAGACAAGGGACAAAGAGTCCTCCCAGCACCCTCCCAAAAAGTATTTAAAGCGGAATTCCACCCAAAAATGGAACTTCCACTTTAAGGGAGGGTGACCCCCTGACATGCCACATTTGGCATGTCATTTTTTTGGGGAGGATCGGAAACCCTCTTTTCAGAGGGTTCCAGCTCCCACTTCCTCCCGGGGGGGAAACCGTGGTGCCGGAAGCAAGTTAACTCTCACCCCTCCCTCTCAGCAATCATCTGGGACATGTCACAGGTCCCAGATGATTGCCCGGACAGTCACAGCATGCCGCGCGGCTCACGCATGCGCAGTGCTTTCCCGGCTGTGAAGCCACAGCTGGGTGCCCACAGTGACAATGGCGGCGACGCAGAGAGGAGGGGAATATGAGCGGGGCTTCGTTCCCCCACATCGCTGGACCCTGGGACAGATAAGTGTTCGATTATTAAAAGTCAGCAGCTACAGTATTTGTAGCTGCTGACTTTTAATTTTTTTTTTAAGCAGAACTCTGCTTTAACTTCTTTTCCACAACCCTAGAGCTACATGGGGATCAGCTGCTTCTATCAGAGCCTAGTCACACTTCTGTTTAGCTTTGTGACAGATCTGCAGTCATCATATATGCATTGATTACTAATGCAATTTCAGCAAGCAAGTCTCTGAAGAATACTTTCTAGCGGAGCTATTATCTCTTGGGAAATAGCATAACAGTGCGTTCAACATCATTATTAATCAACAAGAGGTAGGAAGTAGGTCTGCAGCTAATGAACCAATTAAGCAGAGTCTACAGCCGAACTATCTGAAGGGGAATTCATTCAGTGTGCTTAAATGCAAGATCGCTTATGACTGAATAATAACAGATTAAGGTAGGAAGCCAACTTATCTTGATGACGACAAATTAATTCAGGACACCAACATATTAGAAAAGTATTCCGGATTATACAAGCAAAATGGCTTATATAACAGCTGGAAGCATTTTTGTAAATGTATACCATAAAAAATACTTCCACAGTACAGTGGTCCATATTAAAAGCCAGCATTAGCCTCATTTAGAACAATTTTCCTTACAATAAAATGTTCCCATTGTTTGGTTAAAGCTGTATTCCAGGCAGCCATAATATATACAGTGAGGTCCATATATATTTGGGCACAGTCCCAATTATCATACTTTTGGCTCTGTATGCCACCAGAATAAAATTAAAATGAATGAATCCAAATTAATTTGAAGTGCAGACTTTTCAGCTTTAATTCAAGGGGTTGAACATAAATATCAAGTACAAAGGCTCAAATTAACCACTTGACGACCGCCTCACGCCGATGTACGTCGGCAAGGTGGCACGGACAGGCAAAATCACGTACATGTACGTGATTTGCCTTCCGCGGGTGGGGGGTCAGATCGGCCCCCCCCCCGGTGCCCGCGGCGGTCGCCATTTCTTCGCGGGCGATGAGACATGAGGGGGAGGCCATCCATTGTTGGCCACCCCCTCCCGATCGCTCCCGGCGAATGAAAACGCTTCCTTTCCCTCTGTAATGTAAACAGAGGGAAAGGAAGTGATGTCATCCCTCCTCGAGTCGGTCTTTTCGATCCGGCGCAGAGGAGAGAAGACATCAAGTAAGTGCACCAACACTACACTAACAGTAGAACACGCCAGGCACACTTGTCACCCCCCATCACCCCCCGATCACCCCCCTGTACCCCCTGTCATTCTGACACCAAAAGCATTTTTATTTATTTATTTATTTTTTGCATTGGTGTCAGTTTGTCAGTTACAAGTGTTAGGGCAGTTAGGTTAGCCCCCTTTAGGTCTAGGGTACCCCCCTAATAAAGGTTAACCCCTTGATTACCCCCTGTCACCAGTGTCGCTAAGCGATCGTTTTTCTGATCGCTGCATTAGTGACACAGGTGACGCTAGTTAGGGAGGTAAGTATATAGGTTCGCTGTAAGTGTTTTATAGCGACAGGGACCCCCATTTACTACCTGCTAAAGGTTTTAACCCCCTGATTGCCCCCTAGTTAACCCTTTCACCAGCGATCACCGTATAAGTGTTACGGGTGACGCTGGTTAGCTAGTTTGTTTTTTGTAGTTTATTACAGTTTATTACAGTTTATTATAGTTTTAGGGCACCCGCCGTTTATTACCCTATAAAGGTTTAACCCCCTAATTGCCCGGCGGTGATATAAATTACATTTTTAGGGTCAGCTAATGTCTGCGTCGCCCCAGGCAGCGTCAGGTCAGCGCCAGTACCGCTAAAACCCACGCACGCAGCATACACCTCCCTTAGTGCTATAGTATCTGAACGGATCGATATCTGATCCGATCAGATCTATACTCCCCAGCAGTTTAGGGTTCCCTGAAACGCAGTGTTAGCGGGATCAGCCCAGATACCTGCTAGCACCTGCGTTTTGCCCCTCGGCCCAGCCCAGCCCACCCAAGTGCAGTATCGATCGATAACTGACACTTACAAAACACTAAGCACACATAACTGCAGCGTTCGCAGAGTCAGGCCTGATCCCTGCGATCGCTAACAGTTTTTTGGTAGCGTTTTGATACAGTCGCTGACAGTCAGGAGCTTTTTTGCCTGTGAGTCTCACTAGTGTACCCCTAAATTTAGAGCCCAAAATGGCAAATCGAAGGTACACTAGTGAAGAGGCCTACACGTTTCTGAGTATGACAGATAGTGAAGAGGAAGTCACTCATCTGTCAAGTTCAGGCTCAGAATACGATCCTGTAGAGGACAGCGGCTCCATGACAGATAGCTCTGACGACGGAGTTGTGGTCCCTGCTAAGGTCAGGCGTACCAGACCCCGAACTTCTTCTTCTGTCCTTGAAGTGCAAGAACCGCAGGGCTCTCGTATGGAGCAGAGAAGTACTAGCGCCGCTATTCCTTCTGGTGAACTGGCAAGCACCAGCGGCCTAGTACACCCTGGTCGTACATCCAGCACTGCAGTATCACGTGGTGACGTGGCGAGTCCCATAAGTGCAGTTCAAGCTGGCGAGGTGGCAAGCACTAGTAGTGTCCCGCTGCCACCAAGAAGACAAAGACAGGCCCGTCGTGCCCATAGTGCCCTTCCTGCTGCATTCGCCAATCCGAATTGGGAACCCACCACTTCTGCAGCACCCGTACTTCCCCCTTTCACTGGCCAACCCGGAATTCAGGTGGAAACAGTTGACTTTACGCCACTGGATTTTTATTCACTGTTTTTCACCGAAGATCTCTATAGATCTATTGTGGACCAAAGCAATTTATACGCTGGTCAACACATCGCCGCTAATCCCCAGTCCCCCCTTGCCAGAGATTGGAGACCAATTACGGTCTCCGAATTTAAGATCTTTCTGGGCCTTTCCCTCCTCATGGGGTTGAATAAAATGAGTAAGTTGCGGTCATATTGGTCCACTGACCCAATTTACCATTCACCCTTGTTCTCTGCTTCCATGGCCAGGGCACGATACGAGCAGATTTTGCGGTTCATGCACTTCAACGACAATGAACTCTGTCGTCCTCGTGGAGACCCTGCATACGATCGGCTCTACAAAATTCGGCCCCTCGTAAACCACTTCAACCAACGTTTTGCAGACTTGTTTACCCCCCATCAAGTTGTCTGCGTTGATGAGTCCCTGATTAAATTTTCTGGCCGCTTGTCATTCAAACAGTACCTTCCCAGCAAGCGTGCCAGATAAGGGGTCAAGATGTATAAGCTCTGTGACAGGGCCACAGGCTATACATATAGTTTTATGGTTTACGAGGGCAAAGATAGTCACGTAGAGCCGACAAACTGCCCTGACTACATAGGAAGCGCTGGCAAGATAGTGTGGGACTTGGTGTCACCCTTATTCGGAAAGGGGTACCACTTGTACGTGGACAATTATTATACGAGCGTGCCACTTTTTAGTCACTTGTTTGATCATCAGATTGGAGCATGTGGCACCGTGCGACCTAATCGCCGGGGCTTTCCCCAGCGGCTTGTAGATTCCCGTCTTAGGCTGGGGGAGAGAGCCTGCTTGAAGTATAATAATTTGCTCGCTATGAAGTGGAGGGATAAGAAGAATGTTTTCGTTCTCACCTCCCTTCATGCAGACACGACGACCCAAATTCCTACGGCGACTGGTGTTGTGGAGAAACCCCTCTGTGTCCACGAATACAACCTTAATATGGGAGGGGTGGACCTCAACGACCAGTTGTTGGCGCCGTACCTAGTTGCCCGTAAGGCCAGACGCTGGTACAAAAAAGTGTCTGTTTATTTATTTCAATTGGCTTTGCTGAACGCTCATGTGCTATACAGAGCTTCAGGACAGACTGGATCCTTCCTTAAATTCCAGGAAGAGATCGTTAGAGCCCTTCTGTTTCCAGACGGTGCTCTACCTCACCTTCCCCAACCAAATGCAGTAAGCCGGCTGCATGAGAGGCATTTTCTTTATGCCATCCCGAGTACCCCTACCCAACGAGCCCCCCCAAAAAGATGTCGTGTCTGCAGCAAGCGCGGATTTAGGCGTGACACCCGGTCTTATTGTCCCTCCTGTCCTGGCAATCCTGGTCTTTGCATGGGTGAATGCTTTGAACGCTACCATACATTAGTTGAGTATTAGCATAGGGTTCAGCACTGCACAGACTAGGCACACTAACACAGGGTCTCCCAAGATGCCATTGAATTTTGAGAGACCCAAACCTGGAACGAGTTACAAAAGTTAAAAGTTACTAAAAAAAAGTGTAAAAAAAAAAAAAAAAAAAAAAATATAAAAACACAAAAAAATATATAAAATAAAAAAAAAACAAAAATAGTTGTTGTTTTATTGTTCTCTCTCTATTCTCTCTCTATTGTTCTGCTCTTTTTTACTCTATTCTATTCTGCAATGTTTTATTGTTATTATGTTTTACCATGTTTGCTTTTCTGATTTTTTATACTTTACCATTTACTGTGTTTTGTTGGTAACCATTTTATTGTTTTCAGGTACGCCATTCAGTTGCAGCGCAGATTTATTTATCTTGACAGCAACAGCGTTTGCTCCCACGATATATAAAGCCGTGACTCCAGCGCTGTCAGAGGTGATTTCACCACCACAGTTACATACTTCAGCATACACTACCGTTCAAAAGTTTGGGGTCACCCAAACAATTTTGTGTTTTCCATGAAAAGTCACACTTATTCACCACCATACGTTGTGAAATGAATAGAAAATAGAGTCAAGACATTGACAAGGTTAGAAATAATGATTTGTATTTGAAATAACATTGTTTTTACATCAAACTTTGCTTTCATCAAAGAATCCTCCTTTTGCAGCAATTACAGCATTGCACACCTTTGGCATTCTAGCTGTTAATTTATTGAGGTAAGCTGGAGAAATTGCACCCCACGCTTCTAGAAGCAGCTCCCACAAGTTGGATTGGTTGGATGGGCACTTCTGGCGTACCATACGGTCAAGCTGCTCCCACAACAGCTCAATGGGGTTCAGATCTGGTGACTGTGCTGGCCACTCCATTACCGATAGAATACCAGCTGCCTGCTTCTGCTGTAAATAGTTCTTGCACAATTTGGAGGTGTGTTTAGGGTCATTGTCCTGTTGTAGGATGAAATTGGCTCCAATCAAGCGCTGTCCACTGGGTATGGCATGGCGTTGCAAAATGGAGTGATAGCCTTCCTTATTCAGAATCCCTTTTACCCTGTACAAAGCTCCCACCTTACCAGCACCAAAGCAACCCCAGACCATCACATTACCTCCACCATGCTTAACAGATGGCGTCAGGCATTCTTCCAGCATCTTTTCATTTGTTCTGCGTCTCACAAACGTTCTTCTTTGTGATCCAAACACCTCAAACTTGGATTCATCCGTCCACAACACTTTTTTCCAGTCTTCCTCTGTCCAATGTCTGTGTTCTTTTGCCCACCTTAATCTTTTTCTTTTATTGGCCAGTCTCAGATATGGCTTTTTCTTTGCCACTCTGCCCTGAAGCCCAAAATCCCGCAGCCGCCTCTTCACTGTAGATGTTGACACTGGTGTTTTGCGGGTACTATTTAATGAAGATGCCAGTTGGGGACCTGTGAGGCGTCTGTTTCTCAAACTAGAGACTCTAATGTGCTTATCTTCTTGCTTAGTTGTGCAACACGGCCTCCCACTTCTTTTTCTACTCTGGTTAGAGCCTGTTTGTGCTGTCCTCTGAAGGGAGTAGTACACACCGTTGTAGGAAATCTTCAATTTCTTTGCAATTTCTCGCATGGAATAGCCTTCATTTCTAAGAACAAGAATAGACTGTCGAGTTTCAGATGAAAGTTCTCTTTTTCTGGCCATTTTGAGCGTTTAATTGACCCCACAAATGTGATGCTCCAGAAACTCAATCTGCTCACAGGAAGGTCAGTTTTGTAGCTTCTGGAAGGAGCTAGACTGTTTTTAGATGTGTGAACATGATTGCACAAGGGTTTTCTAATCATCAATTAGCCTTCTGAGCCAATGAGCAAACACATTGTACCATTAGAACACTGGAGTGATAGTTGCTGGAAATGGGCCTCTATACACCTATGTAGATATTGCACCAAAAACTAGACATTTGCAGTTAGAATAGTCATTTACCACATTAGCAATGTATAGAGTATATTTGTTTAAAGTTAGGACTAGTTTAAAGTTAGCTTCATTTAAAAGTACAGTGCTTTTCCTTCAAAAATAAGGACATTTCAATGTGACCCCAAACTTTTGAACGGTAGTGTATATGCCGAAGCGTGGGGGCAGAAGTGGGTGGAGGAGCGATTTGCTCCTGCCTTTTGCGGGAGGATGCCCCCATGCTTCGGCATATATATATTTTAGGCACAGGTTGCGTTAAATGTTTTATTTTTTACTATTTTTTTTTTTTTGTATTTGCTTTGCAGGTATGGTAAGTCTTACTGTTATACTGTAATGTTACTTTGTTTTATTGTTAACCATCATTTGCTTAGCAGGTACGCCATTCAGTTGCAGTGCGGATTTATTTATCTTGACAGCAACAGCGTTTGCTCCCACGATATATAAAGCCGTGACTCCAGCGCTGTCGGAGGTGATTTCACCACCACAGTTACATACTTCAGCATATATGCCGAAGCGTGGGGGCAGAAGTGGGTGGAGGAGCGATTTGCTCCTGCCTTTTGCGGGAGGATGCCCCCATGCTTCGGCATATATATATTTTAGGCACAGGTTGCGTTAAATGTTTTATTTTTTACTATTTTTTTTTTGTATTTGCTTTGCAGGTATGGTAAGTCTTACTGTTATACTGTAATGTTACTTTGTTTTATTGTTAACCATCATTTGCTTAGCAGGTACGCCATTCAGTTGCAGCGCGGATTTATTTATCTTGACAGCAACAGCGTTTGCTCCCACGATATATAAAGCCGTGATTCCAGCGCTGTCGGAGGTGATTTCACCACCACAGTTACATACTTCAGCATATATGCCGAAGCGTGGGGGCAGCAGTGGGTGGAGGAGCAATTTGCTCCTGCCTTTTGCGGGAGGATGCCCCCATGCTTCGGCATATATAAATGGTGCATGTATGCCCATCATTAGAAGTGGGTGGATGAAGGGAGGTATTCTAATGGTGGGCATACCCACCGATCAATATCTTTTTTTCGTTCAGCCCACAGGCTGCATGAAAAAAAAGTTTACAATATATGCCTAACAAGGACCAGCAAAGTACTGGTATGTTGCTGGACTTTGAGTGGTTATACCAGAATGATGCCTGCAGGTTTAGGTATCATCTTGGTATCATTCTTTTCAGCCAGCGGTCGGCATTCATGTAAAAGCAATCCTAGCGGCTAATTAGCCTCTAGACTGCTTTTGCAAGCAGTGGGAGAGAATGCCCCCCCCCCACCGTCTTCCATGTTTTTCTCTGGCTCTCCTGTCCCAACAGGGAACCTGAAAATGCAGCCGGTGATTCAGCCAGCTGACCATAGAGCTGATCAGAGACCAGAATGGCTCCAAACATCTCTATGGCCTAAGAAACCGGAAGCTACGAGCATTTCATGACTTAGATTTCGCCGTAAATAGCGCCATTGGGAAATTGGGAAAGCATTTTATCACACCGATCTTGGTGTGGTCAGATGCTTTGAGGGCAGAGGAGAGATCTAGGGTCTAATAGAGCCCAATTTTTTTAAAAAAGAGTACCTGTCACTACCTATTGCTATCATAGGGGATATTTACATTCCCTGAGATAACAATAAAATTAATAAAAAAAAATTAAAATGAAAGGAACAGTTTAAAAATAAGATAAAAAAGCAAAAAAATAATAAAGAAAAAAAAAAAAAATAAAAAAAAAAAAAGCACCCCTGTCCCCCCCTGCTCTCGCGCAAAGGCGAACGCAAGCGTCGGTCTGGCGTCAAATGTAAACAGCAATTGCACCATGCATGTGAGGTATCACCGCGAAGGACAGAACGAGGGCAGTAATTTTAGCAGTAGACCTCCTCTGTAAATCTAAAGTGGTAACCTGTAAAGGCTTTTAAAGGCTTTTAAAAATGTATTTATTTTGTCGCCGCTGCGCGTTTGTGCGCAATTTTAAAGCATGTCATGTTTGGTATCCATGTACTCGGCCTAGGATCATCTTTTTTATTTCATCAAACATTTGGGCAATATAGTGTGTTTTAGTGCATTAAAATTTAAAAAAGCGTGTTTTTTCCCCAAAAAATGCGTTTGAAAAATCGCTGCGCAAATACTGTGTGAAAAAAAAATATGAAACACCCACAATTTCAATCAGTAGGGCATTTGCTTTAAAAAAATATATAATGTTTGGGGGTTCAAAGTAATTTTCTTGCAAAAAAAAATAATTTTTTCATGTAATCAAAAAGTGTCAGAAAAGGCTTTGTCTTCAAGTGGTTAGAAGAGTGGGTGATGTGTGACATAAGCTTCTAAATGTTGTGCATAAAATGCCAGGACAGTTCAAACCCCCCCAAATGACCCCATTTTGGAAAGTAGACACCCCAAGCTATTTGCTGAGAGGCATGTCGAGTCCATGGAATATTTTATATTGTGACACAAGTTGCGGGAAAGAGACAAATCTTTTTTTTTTTTTGCACAAAGTTGTCACTAAATGATATATTTCTCAAACATGCCATGGGAATATGTGAAATTACACCCCAAAATACATTCTGTTGCTTCTCCTAAGTATGGGGATACCACATGTGTGGGACCTTTTGGGAGCCTAGTCGCGCACGGGACCCCGAAAACCAAGCACCGCCTTCAGGCTTTCTAAGGGCGTAAATTTTTGATTTCACTCCTCACTGCCTAGCACAGTTTCGGAGGCCATGGAATGCCCAGATGGCACAACCCCCCCCCCCCCCCCCCAAATGACCCCATTTTGGAAAATAGACACCCCAAGCTATTTGCTGAGAGGTATAGTGAGTATTTTGCAGACCTCACTTTTTGTCACAAACTTTTGAAAATTGAAAAAAGAAAAAAAAAATACATTTTTCTTGTCTTTCTTCATTTTCAAAAACAAATGAGAGCTGCAAAATACTCACCATGCCTCTCAGCAAATAGCTTGGGGTGTCTACTTTCCAAAATGGGGTCATTTGGGGGGGTTTTGTGCCATCTTGGCATTTTATGGCCTTCAAAACTGTGATAGGTAGTGAGGAGTGGAATCACAACTTAACGCCCTTAGAAATCCTGAAGGCGGTGCTTGGTTTTCGGGGCCCCGTATGCGGCTAGGCTCCCAAAAAGTCCCACACATGTGGTATCCCCGTACTCAGGAGAAGCAGCAGAATGTATTTTGGGGTGTAATTCCACATATGCCCATGGCATGTTTGAGCAATATATCATTTAGTGACAACTTTGTGCAAAAAAAAAAAAAAAAAAGTGTTACTTTCCCGCAACTTGTGTCAAAATATAAAATATTCCATGGACTCAACATGCCTCTCAGCAAATAGCTTGGGGTGTCTACTTTCCAAAATGGGGTCATTTGGGGGGGTTTTGTGCCATCTGGGCATTTTATGGCCTTCAAAACTGTGATAGGTACTGAGAAGTGAAATCAAAAATTTATGCCCTTAGAAATCCTGAAGGCGGTGATTGGTTTTCGGGGCCCCGTACGTGGCTAGGCTCCCAAAAAGTCCCACACATGTGGTATCCCCATACTCAGGAGAAGCAGCTGAATGTATTTTGGGGTGCAATTCCACATAGGCCCATGGCCTGTGTGAGCAATATATCATATAGTGACAACTTTTTGTAAATATTTTTTTTTTTTGTCATTATTCAATCACTTGGGACAAAAAAAAAAAAATATTCAATGGGTTCAACATGCCTCTCAGCAATTTCCTTGGGGTGTCTACTTTCCAAAATGGGGTCATTTGGGGGGTTTTTGTACTGCCCTGCCATTTTAGCACCTCAAGAAATGACATAGGCAGTCATAAACTAAAAGCTGTGTAAATTCCAGAAAATGTACCCTAGTTTGTAGACGCTATAACTTTTGCGCAAACCAATAAATATACGCTTATTGACATTTTCTTTACCAAAGACATGTGGCCGAATACATTTTGGCCTAAATGTATGACTAAAATTGAGTTTATTGGATTTTTTTTATAACAAAAAGTAGAAAATATCATTTTTTTTCAAAATTTTCGGTCTTTTTCCGTTTATAGCGCAAAAAATAAAAACCGCAGAGGTGATCAAATACCATCAAAAGAAAGCTCTATTTGTGGGAAGAAAAGGACGCAAATTTAGTTTGGGTACAGCATTGCATGACCGCGCAATTAAAAGTTAAAGCGACGCAGTGCCAAATTGGAAAAAGACCTCTGGTCCTTAGGCAGCATAATGGTCCGGGGCTCAAGTGGTTAAATATAAATCGTAAATAAAATGTTCATTTTTAATATTTTGTTGAGAATCCTTTACTGGCAACGACTGCCTGAAGTCTGGAACCCATGGACATTACCGAAGAATGGGTTTCCTCCTTTCTGATGCTCTGCGAGGCTCTAACTGCAGCTGTCTTCAGTTGTTCTGTGTTTGTGGGTCTTTCTGCCTTTAGTTTTGCCTTCAGCAAGTGAAATGCATGCTCAATTGGGTTGAGATCAGGTGATTGACTCAGCCATTGCAGAATATTCCACTTATTTTCCTTCAAAAGCTCCTGGGTTGCTTTTGCAGTGTGTTTTGGATCATTGTCCATCTGTGCTGTGAAGCACCATCCAATCAACTTTGCTGCATTTGGCTGAATCTGGGCTGACCGTATATCTCTAAACACTGCAGAATTCATCCGGCTGTCACATCATCAATAAACACCAATGACCCAGTGCCACTGGAAGCCATGCATACCAATGCCATCACACTGCCTTCACCATGTTTTACAGATGACGTTGTGTGCTTTGGAACATGAGCTGTTCTAAGCCTTCTCCACACTTTTTTTTTCCGGTCATTCTGGTACAGATTAATCTTAGTTTCATCCATCCAAAGAATGCTTTT
Organism: Lithobates septentrionalis; assembly: GCA_037952835.1. NCBI lineage: Eukaryota > Metazoa > Chordata > Amphibia > Anura > Ranidae > Lithobates > Lithobates septentrionalis. Next base: position 1,022,847 of record JBBDGP010001162.1, on the reverse strand, counting down.
CCAGAACTGATCTGGCTTTTTTAGATGTTTTTTTTGACAAAGTCTAATCTGACTTTTCTATTCTTCAGGCTTTTGAATGGTTTGCACCTTGTGGCAAACCCTCTGTATTTGCGCTCCTGAAGTCTTCTCTTGATTGTAGACTTTGACAATGATACGTCCACCTCCTGGAGAGTGTCCTTCACTGGTCTGGATCTTGTGAATGGGTTTTTCTTTACCATAGAGAGGATCCTGCGCTCATCATCCACTGTAGTCTTCCGTGGACATCCAGGCCTTTTTATGTTGCTGAGCTCACCAGTTTGTTCTTTTGTCCTTAGAATGTACCAAACTGTTGATATGGCCACGCCTAATGTTGCTGCTATCTCTGATGGATTTGTTTCTTTTTGAAGCCTTATAATGGCTTGTTACACTTGCATGGACAGCTCCTTTGAACGTATGATGTAGATTCACAGCAATAGATTCCAAATGCAAATACCACACTTATGCCCCGTACACACGGTCGGACATTGATCGGACATTCCGACAACAAAACCCATGGATTTTTTCCGACGGATGTTGGCTCAAACTTGTCTTGCATACACACGGTCACACAAAGTTGTCGGAAAATCTGATCGTTCTGAACGCGGTGACGTAAAACATGTACATCGGGACTATAAAACGGGGCAATAGCCAATAGCTTTTGTCTCTTAATTTATTCTGAGCATGCGTGGCACTTTGTCCATCGGATTTGTCTACACACGATCGGAATTTAAAGGATCGCATTTTGTTGTCGGAAAATTTTGTAGCATGCTCTCAAACTTTGTGTGTCGGAAATTCCGATGGAAAAAGTCCGATGGAGCCAACACACGGTCGGAATTTCCGACAACAAGCTCCGATCGCACATATTCCGTCAGAATGTCCGACCGTGTGTACAGGGCATTGGAATCAGCTCAAGAACTTTTACCTGCTTACTTGATGAAGAAATAATGAAGGAGTAGCCCATACCTGGCCATGAAACAGCTTTTGATTCAATTGTCCAATTACTCTTGGTCCCCGGAAAATTGTGCCTGTGTTCAAATATATATATATATATATATATATATATATATATATATATATATATATATATATATATATTGTGGGGACGGAAAGTATTGAGACCCCCTTAAAATTTTCACTCTTTGTTATATTGCAGCCATTTGCTAAAATCATTTAAGTTCATTTTTTATCTCATTAATGTACACAAAGCACCCCATATTGACAGAAAAAAACTGAATTATTGACATTTTTGCAGATTTATTAAAAAAAAAAAAACCTGAAATATCACATAGTCCTAAGTATTCAGACCCTTTGCTGTGACACTCATATATTTAACTCAGGTGCTGTCCATTTCTTCTGATCATCCTTGAGATGGTTCTACACCTTCATTTGATTATAATGATTGGACTTGAGTAGGAAAGCCACACACCTGTCTATATAAGACCTTACAGCTCACAGTGCATGTCAGAGCAAATGAGAATCATGAGGTCAAAGGAACTGCCTGAAGAGCTCAGAGACAGAATTATGGCAAGGCACAGATCTAGACAGAAAAAAAATCTGCTGCACTTAAGGTTCCTAAGAGCACAATGGCATCCATAATCCTTAAATGGAAGACGTTTGGGACGACCAGAACCCTTCCTAGAGCTGGCCGTCCGACCAAACTGACATATCGGGGGAGAAGAGCCTTGGTGAGAGAGGTAAAGAAGAACCCAAAGATCACTGTGGCTGAGCTCCAGAGATACAGTCGGGAGATGGGAGAAAGTTGTAGAAAGTCAACAATCACTGCAGCCCTCTACCAGTCGGGGCTTTATGGCAGAGTGGCCCCATGGAAGCCTCTCCTCAGTACAAGACACATGAAAGCCCGCATGGAGTTTGCTAAAAAAAACACCTGAAGGACTCCAAGATGGTGAGAAATAAGATTCTTTGGTCTGATGAGACCAAGATAGAAATTTTTGGCCTTAATTCTAAGTGGTATGTGTGGAGAAAACCAGGCACTGCTCATCACCTGTCCAATACAGTCCCAACAGTGAAGCATGGTGGTGGCAGCATCATGCTGTGGGGGTGTTTTTCAGCTGCAGGGACAGGACGACTGGTTGCAATCGAGGGAAAGATGAATGCGGCCAAGTACAGGGATATTCTGGACAAAAACCTTCTCCAGAGTGCTCAGGACCTCAGACTGGGCCGAAGGTTTACCTTCCAACAAGACAATGACCCTAAGCACACAGCTAAAATAACAAAGGAGTGGCTTCACAACAACTCCGTGACTGTTCTTGAACGGCCCAGCCAGAGCCCTGACTTAAACCCAATTGAGCATCTCTGGAGAGACCTAAAAATGGGTGTCCACCAACGTTTACCATCCAACCTGACAGAACTGGAGAGGATCTGCAAGGAGGAATAGCAGAGGATCCCCAAATTCAGGTGTGAAAAACTTGTTGCATCTCTCCCAAAAAGACTCATGGCTATATTAGATCAAAAGGGTGCTTCTACTAAATACTAAGCAAAGGGTCTGAATACTTAGGACCATGTGATATTTCAGTGTTTTTTTTTTAATAAATCTGCAAAAATTTCAACAATTCTGTGTTTTTCTGTCAATATGGGGTGCTGTGTGTACATTCATTAGGAAAAAAAATGAACTTAAATGATTTTAGCAAATGGCAATATAACAAAGAGTGAAAAATTTAACCACTTAAGGACTAGCCTCGTTTTGGATTTTAGGTGTTTACATGTTTAAAACAGTTTTTTTTGCTAGAAAATTACTTAGAACCCCAAAACATTATATATTGTTTTTTTTCTAACACCCTAGAGAATAAAATGGCAGTCATTGAAATACTTTTTTTTGCACCGTATTTGCGCAGCGTTCTTATAAGCGCACTTTTTTTGGAAAAAAATCACTTTTTTGAATAAAAAATAAGACAACAGTAAAGTTAGCCCAATTTTTTTTTATATTGTGAAATATAATGTTACGCCAAGTAAATTGATACCCAACATGTCATGCTTCAAAATTGCGCCTGCTGGAATAGCGTCAAACTTTTACCCTTAAAAATCTCCATAGGCGACGTTTAAAAAATTCTACAGGTTGCATGTTTTGCGTTACAGAGGAGGTCTAGGGCTAGAATTATTGCTCTCGCTCTACTGGTCACGGCAATACCTCACATGTGTGGTCTGACCACCGTTTTCGTATGCGGGTGCTACTCACGTATGCGTTCGCTTCTGCGCGCAAGCTCGTCGGGACAGGGCGCTTTAAAATTATTTTTTTATTATTATTATTTATTTTACTTTATTTTATTTATTTTTTCAAAAAAAAATTGGATCACTTTTATTCCTATTACAAGGAATGTAAACATCCCTTGTAATAGAAAAAAGCATGACAGGTCCTCTTAAATATGAGATCTGGAGTCAAAAAGTCCTCAGATCTCATATTTAGACTAAAATGCAAAAAAAAAAAAAAAAAAAAAAGTCGTTTAAAAAAATGACACAAAAAAATGTGCTTTTAAGAGAAATGGGCGGAGCCGACGTAATGACGTCGCTCCGGCCGTCCTATGGTATAGAGACGGGTGGGCACCATCTTAGCCTCACTCATCTCTATACTGAGGAAGAGAAAGGACCCGATCGCCTCCGCCGCTACCGACGGCTCCGGTAAGCGGCGGAGGGCGGGTGGCACCTCTCCCGGCGCTGATAACGGTGATCTCGTGGCGAACCTGCCGCAGAGACCACCATTATCGTGTACAGAATCGCCGGCCCTAAAGATGGATACGTATATATACAGTGGCCGGTCCTTAAGTGGTTAAGGGGGTCTGAATACTTTCCGTCCCCACTGTATATGTGTGTATTGTTCTACTTTAGGAGAATATTGTATTGGCTATAGCCACTAGCAATAATCATTGTCTTCTGCCAGGAGTGATTTCCCTGTCAGCACTGTCTGTGTTGATGGTGGAACTGTGGTTGCAGAAAAGAAATTTGCACCGTGTATGGCCGGCCTTACCAAAAGTTGTTAGTGGAACTGCATGCTGTGTGCAGATATGGTCAGTGATAAATTACTCTTTATACATTGGTAGTCAGTATGCCCTTGGTGGCAGGTGCTGTGGCACAGTACTGGCCTGGCATTGCCAAACAGCTCACTCGTAGACACAGAGCTGAAGCTGTTGGGATTTTAGGAAGAAGACTGGAGCTGTTTGGCTATGCAAGGCCAGCACTATCAACTGGAAAGACATTGGTCGGTTGGGTGGACCCAAATGTAACCTGCCCTTCCCAAGCCCAAAACAGTGGAAAAAAAGCACCTTTTAGCAGGATGGAAGGGAAACTGCAGCAAAAATTAAAGTAGAACTAAAAGCAACACTTGACTCATGGCTGTATTAAATCAAAAGGGTGCTTCTACTAAATACTGAGCAAAGGGTCTGAATACTTAGGACCATGTGATATTTCAGTTTTTCTTTTTTAATAAATCTGCAAAAATGTCAACAATTCTGTATTTTTCTGTCAATATGGGGTGCTGTGTGTACATTAATGAAGAAAAAAAATGAACTTAAATGATTTTAGCAAATGGCTGCAATATAACAAAGAGTGAAAAATTTAAGGGGGTCTGAATACTTTCCGTCCCCACTGTAAATGGATTCTGTTTTTATCCTCAATAAAGTGGATTGTGATGCTTACATTGCTCTGCATTCTGCCTTATGTGTTTCCTATTCTGAGGCTGGTTGTTCCCAGGATGGTTTTGCAGACGCTGCGTTTGATGGGCGGCTGATCCCAGTTTCAAGCAATGTCATCATCTCAGCCCATGTGCCTTCATCTTAGAACAAGATGTTTTTTGCCCCCGGGCTGATTCGTGGTTTTTAACGATTGACTGTTTTTTATTCCCTTGTTCCAATTCGTCAATTAGTGCTACAATGTATTGTAAACACTATGTAAAGGGTGACCCATACACTTACCGATGGATTCCTATGATACTCTGTCCTTAGAAGCCTCTAAGTTATTATGTGTATTCTCAGCAAAAAGAACATAGTGTTTTAATGAAAAAATAACTTGACAGGATGGCTATGCGTTTATCAGGAAGACTCAAACTTTCTTTATCTAGTGTTCTACTTGCAAAGCAGCTTTAGAATATTGTATTAAATGCAGTCATTAAATGTGATGACAGCAAATTGGTACAGAAGTAAGACTTTATAAAAAACAGTTTCAGGCCCCTTTCACACTTATACGACTTGTCCCACGATTTTGTACTGCAAAATCATATGACAAGTCATTCTCAATGATTTTCAATGACTACCATTCATATTGGCACGACTTTAAGTCGTGCCGACTTGAAAGTAGTCCCTGCACTACTTTGGTCCAACTTCTATGCGAGTTGTACTCCATAGACCTCAATGTTAAACCCTGAAGTAGCATGCAAGTCGTGCCTGAATAATATAGACACGACTTTAGTACGACTTTGTAAGCACAAGCCTGGCTCGCTGATCGGGAAAGGAAAACTTTTTTTTCCTTTCCCGATGAGCGACAGGCAGTGCTGACAGCTGTCTGGTATGAATCCAGAGGGGGAACGCCGCGCCAAGTTTTAAATGAAAAAAAACGGCGTGGGTTCCCCCCCATGGGGCATACCAGGCCCTTAGGTCTGGTATGGATCTAAGGGGAACCCCCTACGCCGAAAAATCGGCATGGGGTCCCCCCCAAAATCCATACCAGACCCTTATCCGAGCACGCAGCCCGGCCGGTCAGGAATGGGGGTGGGGACGAGCGAGCGCCCCCCCCCCTCCTTGACCGTACCAGGCCGCATGCCCTCAACATGGGGGGGTGGGTGCTTTAGAGCATGGGGGGCACCCTGCCGGACCCCCCCACCCCAAAGCACCTTGTCCGCATGTTGATGAGGACAAGGGCCTCTTCCCGACAACCCTGGCCGTTGGTTGTCGGGGTCTGCGGGCGGGGGGCTTATCGGAATCCGGGAGCCCCCTTTAATAAGGGAGCCCCCAGATCCCGGCCCCCCACCCTATGTGAATGAGTATGGGGTACATGGTACCCCTACCCATTCACCTAGGGAAAAAAGCATCAATAAAAAACACAGTACACAGGTTTTTAAAATAATTTATTAGGCAGCTCCGGGATCTTCTTCCGACTTCGGGGGTCCTCTTCCGACTTCGGGGGTCTCTCCGGCGTCTCCTCCCGGTGTCCTGATCTTCTGCCGGCTCCTCCGCTTTCTTCTGCAGCTCAATTGCTAGCGGTGGTCCGGACTTCTGCCTTCTTCTTTTCTTCCATAGATGTTGACACGACGCTCTCTCCAGCTGGAATGGTCTCTGAACGCTCCGCAACGGACTTATATAGGCGGTGACCCCGCCCCCTTATGAGGTCACTGTCCCGGGGCATGTTGGGACTGTGCCGTCATAAGGGGGCGTGGTCATCACCCGGTGACCACGCCTCCTAAAACGTCACAGTCCCAGCATGCCCAGGGACTGTGACGGCATAAAGGGGCGGGGTCACGCCTATATAAGTCGGTTGCGGAGCGCACAGAGACCATTCTGGCTGGAGAGAGCATCGTGTCAACATCTCTGGAAGAGAAGAGGGAAGAAGACGATCCAGAGGTCCGGACCACCGCTGGCAAAAGAGCGCCAGAAGATGCGGACACCGGGAGAAGACGCCGGAGAGACCCCCGAAGTCGGAAGAGGACCCTCGAAGTCGGAAGAAGATCCCGGAGCTGCCTAATAAATTATTTTAAAAACCTGTGTACTGTGTTTTTTATTGACGCTTTTTTCCCTAGGTAAATGGGTAGGGGTACCATGTACCCCATACTTATTCACATAGGGTGGGGGGCCGGGATCTGTGGGCCCCCTTATTAAAGGGGGCTCCCAGATTCCGATAAGCCCCCCGCCCGCAGACCCCGACAACCAACGGCTAGGGTTGTCGGGAAGAGGCCCTTGTCCTCATCAACATGGGGACAAGGTGCTTTGGGGTGGGGGGGCCGCAGGGCGCCCCCCATGCCCCAAAGCACCCACCCCCCATGTTGAGGGCATGCGGCCTGGTACGGTCCAGGAGGGGGGGGGGCGCTAGCTCGTCCCCACCCCCATTCCTGACCGGCTGGGCTGCGTGCTCGGATAAGGGTTTGGTATGGATTTTGGGGGTCCCCCACGCCGATTTTTCGGCGTAGGGGGTTCCCCTTACAATCCATACCAGACCTAAGGGCCTGGTATGCCCCTGGGGGGAACCCACGCCAGTTTTTTTATTTAAAACTTGGCGTGGAGTTCCCCCTTATGATTCATACCAACTACTGTATGTTTTCGTTTGTTAATGCCAAAAACGTGGCAAAGTAGTACTACTCCCAAATCGCGGCAAATCGCAGTAAAATCGCGGCCGCGAAATCGCGGTAAAATCATGCGACTTTGAAGTCGTATAAGTGTGAAAGGAGCCTCAATCTGTATACCTAAGTAAGTGCAGAATGAAAAGCATGTCAATTTGCACGAAAACAACAAATGCTCGGGGTTGTTTATAAACTCCTCCAATGCTTAATAAATAGGTTGCTGATATATAGAACCGAGATAAATAAACCACACGTGTTGTTCATTTTCTATCAGCAATTTCCAGTGTTCAAGTGGATGGTTCTGCCTCTGGATCTTCAAACATTGTTCCCATTGCCAGGAGAGACTTTGCCATGGCTCCTTTGTATTCGGGGAGACCACTTGCCTTCCATGGACTAAAGTAGCCTGTAGTTTACCAACAGTATCTGTATGTGTGGTATAGATTTACAATAATCGTAGAGGCTACAGTTGTCAACAAATGTCCTTAGTATGGCTACCATATTATTTTATTTTAATTATGGTCTTCAGAAGAGAGAACAACTCTAATTTGGTCACAGCAACATGACTGGGTAGTTAGCATTTTTGCCTCCTCCAAATCCTGAATTCACATTCCACCAAGGGCTATTAATATCAGCATGGAGTGTGCATCTTCATTCTGTGTTTGCATGGGTTTCTTTTCCAGTAATTTTGTTTATATTTCAGAAAAAAAGAAGTACAAAAATTGACATGTCATGCAATGTTACTCAGTACAAAGCTCTGGCCATCTAAGAACAGTCATAGAAATAGTGTTGAGAAAATACTTCATAACATTCGCAAAATGTAACAATACTATGATAGCACCCAAAGGACTCCAGGAAACCCCTGAGTTGCAGCATTCTAATATGTTATCAACTTTAGTGTTGTCTGAGTAGAGAGGGGTTGACGCGCCGCCACATAGTCTGCAATGGAAACCCCTCCTTCGGAGCAGTACATGTGAGAACACAACTCAGGGCACTCCATTTGTGCAAAGACTTGGTCCGCCACGGGACCCACCTTTGAGAGTAAGTGGACTCAGGGTCTCAGGCTAACATTCCTGAGCATTTCTTTAGGCAACATGACAACCTAGTGGGAAAGAAATCAAAAAGCAATGAAGAATAGAAAGAAAAAGGAAAGTAGTAAGGAAAGAGCCTGTCCGATCCAGGAGCGCATTATCAGAACCTGTTATTCATCCCAATAAAGCGGAGTTCAACCCGTTTTTTCGTTTATTGAAAGTCAGCAGCTACTACTTTTAATAAACAGACACTTACCTGTCCCACGGTCCAGCGATGCGGCCGCCCAGGGCCTCGCCCTCTCCGCGGCGCCGTTATAGCAACTGTGGGCACCCAGCCGTGACAGCTTGCAGCTTCACGGCCGGGCGCGCACTGTGCATGCACGAGTCACACTGCGCTCTGCTATTGGCCAGGAAATCTTCTGGGACCTGTGATGTGTCCCAGAAGATGGGAGGAAGGGGCTTCCTGGGGGAGAGGAGGAGTCGCCTAGGCGGCCGAGAGAAGGAAGGAGGAAGTGGGACAGGAAGACCCTCTCAACAGAAGGTACCCAGTCCCCCCAAAAAAAATTACATGCCAAATGTGGCATCTAAGGGGGTGAGGGGTGCTTAAAGCAGAAGTTCCACTTTTAGGTGGAACTCCGCTTTAAATAGTTGACTCAGGAGTTCCATGTTTTCTCAATTTGAGTTTGTTGTTCAGAATTGTTAAAAGACATTGAGTGATCATAATCCACAATAATTTGGCTTTCACCAATTCAAATGGGATTGTAGATGTCTTCCAAGACCGGGCTATGGAGATTTTTGCTGCTACAAATATAAAGGCAATCAACCTTCTCATATGTCTGGGGGCCTCCTCCACTGTTCACATGGGTTTCTTCTGGTTGCCCTTGTATCTGGCCACAGTACAAAGACAGAACAGCTAATTGATTGCCTTCTTCCATAACTGGCACTAATATTTTTCTACGAATCTAGTAGGATCACCAAATTTTGAGTTCCTTTGTGAAAAGATTTAGAAAAGTTATGTGTCATGGTTTTTATCTAAATCCTGTGATGATCCCTGACTAGGGCCACCAATATTCAATCCTCGCCCAGCTGTTGCGACCTTTAGGTATGCTCTTTGGTTTCCAATATTCTGCTGCCTGTCTTGACCAATTCTATATGATCTGACCATATTCCAACAGTATGTGCAGCCCTCTCTTGATTTGAGCCTGCCAACAAGAGTTCTCCAGACACTTTGCTTCACTTCCTATTAACTTATTAATTAAAAAAAAATGTTTTCAGTATATATGACCACCATAATTAGTTTCAATAAAATTATGGTAAAAAATATTTGATTGTTAATTCTGATAAGCAGTTATTACTGACGGGGCATGAAGGAGTCACTTTATATAGGAGTCTTGTTCTTCCATTTTTTATCAGTGTTGCAATTTTCCTAAGGCTTTGTACAGCAGTGTGATGTTCTTTTTTAACACAGTGCAAAGCAGTCTAACTTTCTCTTGTTTTTTTGTAGAAAATGCACTTCCCAACTAAGCACTTGATATCTTTCAGAGCTAACCCTTACTTGCAGAGCCACACTCGCAGAAGCAAAGTACATCCGGAGACTACAGAAGCAGAGTAAGTAGGAGCAGAAGCAAAGCACAGCATGTACAATGTGTGATTGTTTCTTTTGGCAGGGAGGAATAACAACTCCCCCCCCCCCCAGCAAAAAAATACATACCGTAGCTGCTGACTTTTAATATTAGGGCATGTAGCTGTCCTGGAATCCAGCAATTTCAGCACCCCAGCCAATGTTTCCATCGGCTCTTGGGTGCTGCTGCTGCCATTCGTAGAAAGGGACAATGAATGCATGCGCAAAGCACGCAGCCCTCTCTTAATAGCCCAGCGGCGGGGAAAGGCCGACATTTGAGTGATCGCGTCTCGACCTCCCAGAAGTGGGGACAGGTACCTGTCAAAAACAGGTACCCGCTCATCCTCCAAATGTCGCACCGGAGGGGGGGGAGATAAGCGGAGCTTCCACTTTTGAGTGGAACTCCGCTTTAAGTAACAGCTGTATACTCCTTATCCCCTGAAGGCTTTTAATTGGTGTAATATAAACTCTCACCAGAAGCTCAGCATTTAAAACAGGCAGTATTCAAGCTAAAATTTCCAAATTTGGACAAATCCACAACAGTGATTTTAAACTTGTAAAAGTCCTGCCTAAGAGTGGACACCTCAGTGTATAAGGCCAGAAAACCCTCATCCCGTGCTTCATTCACAAGGCCAAATCAGCCATGGTGCACTAATTATATGGCAAATATCTGCAGCCGAGAGCCCAGGTGGACATCTGTGGCCAGGAAGCCTGTATAGCCGCAGGCTTCCAGAGGCGATTATCTGTCCCTAACCACTTGATGCGCGGATACATGTTCCTTGCTGTGGCTGTTTGAAAACTTCTGGGTCCCAATTGCAGATATCTGCAGTATACTTTCCACACCATTGCTAATTTGGCTATGTGAATGAGGCCTCAGGGTGCTCCTCTGAGGTTGGTTTAACTTTGTTAATATGGCCTACTTGGCTAAGCTTACCACTGTGCAAACCCCTAAGGGGGCTCCTCTTATTAGACAGATTTGAAGATATGTCACCATCACACCAAGGATCTCAAAAACAATTTCCATAAAGTAGCAGCGTTTTGGAGCCCAGCAGGACCTCCTTCCTCAAGCATGTGAAGTGAGATGCCTGAGGAAGGGGTCGTGTGTGGCTCCACAACATTGCTACTTTATGCTGTGATGTGATCCTTTTAATAAACCGCTTGGGCATTATTTTGTAGATATAGCCATTTCCAAAAACATAAGTGTTTTTGAAAAATGAGGCTCGGTTCACATTGTTGCGACCTCAAAGTTGTGCGACTTTGCATTGCTACTTGATGAGATTTAAATGCACTTTGAAGAGGCTTTGTTGTTTTGCGACTTTGGCTTTATAAGTAGGGTCCCTTGTATTATACCTGCAGAAGGCTCACGTACAAGCCAGGTTAGTTCTTCGTTGTCAACAATATTCCTCTGTCTCTGGAAGCCATCTTTCCTGCACTGTTAACAGTCTTGTTCTTCCTTTTTTGTGTTTTTGTCAGTGTTGTAGTTTTCCTAAGGCTTTCTACAGCAGTGTGATGTTCTTTATCAACACAGTGAAGAGAAGTCTGACTTTCTCTAGTGTTTTTTAGCAGAGACTTCAATGCACTTTCATCTGGCTTTGCCCTATAAGTAGGATCCCTTGTATCTTAAATTGCAGAAGGCTCACGTACAATCCAGATTAGTTCTTCATTGTCAAGAACATTCCTCGGTCTCCTTGAAGCCATCTTTCCTGGACTGTGTGCACAGCTGGCTAGGTGAACAATATGCTTTGGAAAGTCACAATGCTTAGGAGGAGATTTGGAGCTGCAAGGATTGTCTGGGCCAAAAGTACACAGCACACAATGGACTGGGAGTGAAGTACAGAGTTATAAAAAAAAACCTATTTAAAACACCCCCATCAGGAACCCCTACCATCTCTGTTGGGAGAGAGTGGCCTTACCTCTGCATCCATGAGCCCATAGCAACTCAGCCCTATTTTGCAGCATATGCTGGGCTTTCCAGTAAAATAGGATTTTTGACTTACCGTAAAGTCCGTTTCTCTGAGTTCATTGACAGACACAGCCTTCTTTATTCAGAACCATAGGGTTATATCACCCCCTACAGGAGTAGGACACTAGGCAGAAAAAAGACTTGGCTAGGCCCATGGGCAGTCCTAAGGTAATATACACCCCCCTCCCTGCTATAGGCCTTCAGTTATGTAACAAGCAGTATCAGAAGTATTAAAAACTCCATAGAGGGGCGGGTGCTGTGTCTGTCAATGAACTCAGTGAAACAGATTTTACGGTAAGTCAAAAATCCTATTTTCTCATTCGTTCATTGACAGGCACAGCCTTCTTTATTCAGAGCCATAGGGATGTCCCAAAACAGTGCCAAACATGAAGGGTGGGACAGCCAACAAAAAACCAGGCCAACCAGACAACCTGGAGCTCAGCGACAACAACCTGGAGCCCACCTGACCAGCAAAAGAAAAAACCTTCACGAGGGAAAAAAAACCTCTAGACCGCACCCTGCAGAACCTTGCGGCCAAAAGAAGCATCCACAGATGCCAGCTCATTGCCCTTGTAAAATTTTGTGAAAGTGTGCATCGACGACCAGGTGGCCGCCTTGCAAACCTGCGTTACTGACGCCTGATGCTGGAAGGCCCAGGAGGCACTCAGCGCCCGAGTCAAGTGCGCCTTCACCGGGAAGGGAGGAACCCGACCCTTGATAGAATAGGCCTGAGTCACCGTCTGCCTTATCCATCTAGAAATGGTCGCCGAGGAAGCAGATAGCCCCTTCTTTGGTCCGCCAGTGATCACAAACAGGGAGTCTGACTTTCGAAAAGACTCAGTGGCCGCCAAATATACCCTGACAGCCCCTACCACATCTAAGGTGTGCAAGGCATATTCCCCCGGATGTTGCGGCCTGGGACACAGAGAAGGCAACACGGTGTCTTCATTTAAATGGAAATCAGAGACAACCTTTGGAAGGAAAGAAGGACAAGGATGAAGCACCACCTTGTCCCTAGGAATCACCAAGTAAGGCGTGCGACAGGATAGCGCCGCCAACTGACACTTGATCCTTGATTCTTAGTTGAACCGTTCCAGACCTCCAAGTATGCTCCAAGATCATATGTATCACATCAGTGACCACCACCTTACAGACACTGGCAAAAAAACGGAGGTACTTCCTGTGTAGGAGGGGTTATATAGGGGAGGACTTCCTGTTTGATTGATCTGCCATTGGCCATTCACCTATAGGTGGCGCATAGTACTCACATAGTACTTACTGTGGCTGCTCTGTGTCCCCTGATGAACGATAAAGAAATATATTTTTTTCAGTTTTCTCCAGGAATGGTAGCTCCCGGATTGGGTTCTGGAGTGCAGATGTTTAAAAGAGTCTTGAGCACAATGTATGTATGTATGCACGATGTAAGAGGGGGGCTTTCTGGGGACACTAATGTAAGGAAGGGGCCCTCTGGGGACACTGATGTAAGAGGGGGGCCTCTGGGGACACTTATGTAAGAGGGGGCCTCTGGAGACACTAATGTAAGAGGGGGGCCCCTGGGGACACTAATGTAAGAGGGGGGCTCTCTGGGGACACTAATGTAAGAGGGGGGCTCTCTGGGGACACTAATGTAAGAGGGGGGGCTCTCTGGGGACACTGATGTAAGAGGGGGGCCTCTGGGGACACTGATGTAAGAGGGGGGCCTCTGGGGACACTAATGTAAGAGGGGGGCCTCTGGGGACACTAATGTAAGAGGGGGGCCTCTGGGGACACTAATGTAAGAGGGGGGCCTCTGGGGACACTAATGTAAGAGGGGGGCCTCTGGGGACACTAATGTAAGAGGGGGGCCTCTCTGGGGACACTAATGTAAGAGGGGGGGCTCTCTGGGGACACTCATGTAAGGACGGGGTCCTCTGGGGACCCTGATGTAAGAGGGGGCTTTCTGGGGACACTAATGTAAGGAAGGGGCCCTCTGGGGACACTGATGTAAGAGGGGGGCCTCTGGGGACACTAATGTAAGAGGGGGGCCTCTGGGGACACTAATGTAAGAGGGGGGCCTCTGGGGACACCAATGTAAGAGGGGGGCCTCTGGGGACACCAATGTAAGAGGGGGGCCTCTGGGGACACCAATGTAAGAGGGGGGCCTCTGGGGACACCAATGTAAGAGGGGGGCCTCTGGGGACACCAATGTAAGAGGGGGGCCTCTGGGGACACCAATGTAAGAGGGGGGCCTCTGGGGACACCAATGTAAGAGGGGGGCCTCTGGGGACACCAATGTAAGAGGGGGGCCTCTGGGGACACCAATGTAAGAGGGGGGCCTCTGGGGACACCAATGTAAGAGGGGGGCCTCTGGGGACACCAATGTAAGAGGGGGGCCTCTGGGGACACCAATGTAAGAGGGGGGCCTCTGGGGACACCAATGTAAGAGGGGGGCCTCTGGGGACACCAATGTAAGAGGGGGGCCTCTGGGGACACCAATGTAAGAGGGGGGCCTCTGGGGACACCAATGTAAGAGGGGGGCCTCTGGGGACACCAATGTAAGAGGGGGGCCTCTGGGGACACCAATGTAAGAGGGGGGCCTCTGGGGACACCAATGTAAGAGGGGGGCCTCTGGGGACACCAATGTAAGAGGGGGGCCTCTGGGGACACCAATGTAAGAGGGGGGCCTCTGGGGACACCAATGTAAGAGGGGGGCCTCTGGGGACACCAATGTAAGAGGGGGGCCTCTGGGGACACCAATGTAAGAGGGGGGCCTCTGGGGACACCAATGTAAGAGGGGGGCCTCTGGGGACACCAATGTAAGAGGGGGGCCTCTGGGGACACCAATGTAAGAGGGGGGCCTCTGGGGACACCAATGTAAGAGGGGGGCCTCTGGGGACACCAATGTAAGAGGGGGGCCTCTGGGGACACCAATGTAAGAGGGGGGCCTCTGGGGACACCAATGTAAGAGGGGGGCCTCTGGGGACACCAATGTAAGAGGGGGGCCTCTGGGGACACCAATGTAAGAGGGGGGCCTCTGGGGACACTAATGTAAGAGGGGGGCCTCTGGGGACACTAATGTAAGAGGGGGGCCTCTTGGGACACTAATGTAAGAGGGGGGCCTCTGGGGACACTAATGTAAGAGGGGGGCCTCTGGGGACACTAATGTAAGAGGGGGGCCTCTGGGGACACTAATGTAAGAGGGGGGCCTCTGGGGACACTAATGTAAGAGGGGGGCCTCTGGGGACACTAATGTAAGAGGGGGGCCTCTGGGGACACTAATGTAAGAGGGGGGCCTCTGGGGACACTAATGTAAGAAGGGGGCCTCTGGGGACACTAATATAAGAGGGGGGCCTCTGGGGACACTAATGTAAGAGGGGGGCTCTCTGGGGACACTAATGTAAGAGGGGGCTCTCTGGGGACACTAATGTAAGAGGGGGGCTCTCTGGGGACACTAATGTAAGAGGGGGGGCTCTCTGGGGACACTGATGTAAGGACGGGGCCCTCTGGGGACACTGATGTAAGAGGGGGGCCCTCTGGGGACACTGATGTAAGAGGGGGGCCCTCTGGGGACACTGATGTAAGAGGGGGGCCCTCTGGGGACACTGATGTAAGAGGGGTGCCCTCTGGGGACACTGATGTAAGAGGGGGGCCCTCTGGGGACACTGATGTAAGAGGGGGGCCCTCTGGGGACACTGATGTAAGAGGGGGGCCCTCTGGGGACACTGATGTAAGAGGGGGGCCTCTGGGGACACTGATGTAAGAGGGGGGCCTCTGGGGACACTGATGTAAGAGGGGGGCCTCTGATGTAAGAGGGGGCCCTCTGGGGACACTGATGTAAGAGGGGGCCCTCTGGGGACACTGATGTAAGAGGGGGGCTTCTGGGGACACTGATGTAAGAGGGGGCCCTCTGGGGACACTAATGTAAAAGGGGGTGCTCTTTGGGGACCCTGTGTAAGGAGGGGCTCTCTGGGGACACTGATGTAAGAGGGGGCCCTCTGGGGACAGTGATGTAAGAGGGGGCCCTCTGGGGACACTGATGTAAGAGGCGGGCCTCTGGGGACACTGATGTAAGAGGGGGCCCTCTGGGGACACTAATGTAAAAGGGGGGGGCTCTCTGGGGACCCTGTGTAAGGAGGGGCTCTCTGCAGACCCTGTGTAAGGTGGGGCTCTCTGGGGACACTAATGTAAGAGGGAAGGCACTCTGGGGACACTAATGTAAGGGGAGGCTCTCTTGGGACCCTGGTGTAAGGGGGGGGCTCTCTGGGGACCCTGGTGTAAGGGGGGGGCTCTCTGGGGACCCTGAAAAAGGGAGGATTGTATTGGGAGCACTGAAGTGTCAGGTGTGACTGTGTGGCATTGGCAAATGGTTTACATAGCTCACGGCATCAGGGGTCAGGTAGAGGGCCCCTTAGCAGAATTTTGCTTAGGGCCCCAGGGAGGTCAGGATCGGCACTGTGTGCACAGCATTCATAATCAAGGCCTAATAGTTATTCAATGCTCCACCCGGTAGATAGGGGATCCCCTGCCCAGAAGTCAGGGCATGGGCCACAGCAGCAGGGAGCTGAGAGAGAGAGGTACAGTGTTTGTATGTGGGCACAGTGGTGCTGTAAGATGATTTAAAAAAATGGGGTAAAGACCAAGCTTGAGGTCAGCGGCAGCGATACTGCAAGAAGAAGACCCGTATTTATGTAGACTTTAGTCCGCTGTCA
The DNA here is from genome assembly GCA_037952835.1 of Lithobates septentrionalis. NCBI lineage: Eukaryota > Metazoa > Chordata > Amphibia > Anura > Ranidae > Lithobates > Lithobates septentrionalis. The sequence continues at coordinate 1,006,253 of JBBDGP010001162.1, read as the reverse complement.
ACTGTCATCACTCAGCATTTCCAGACATTGGGAGCATCCCGACTTTATATGTCGGGATCCACCCAGATGTCTGACTGGAAGCTAGCTCAGGCTCTCAGAGAGCCTAAGCTAACTGTTCCCATCCCCTTCACAGCCCAGCACTGGAGGGGGCAGAGCAGAGAACCAGTGACTGACAGTCAGGCTCTCTGCTCACTGAAGATGCTGTGACCGAAAACCTGAGCGATCAGTGATCTTTGATTGTACTAGGTTGCTTCTTGGTCTTAGAAGGGGTGGGGGATCGATGTTGTATCCACCTAGGCGAGTATGTAGGTGTTTTTTCAAACTCTATACTTCTCTTTTGAAGTAGTTTTGCGTTTTTGGTGTTGGAAACCCCTGCAAGAAGGTAACACTATAAAGAACATTTGAACCTTTCCTTTAATTAAAAGTGGGCCACAAGCCCTGAAACAATATTTTCTGGCTGGTCTGAAATAGCTGGAAAGCACTACACCTTGAGTGACATCCCCAAAATATCATTATATGTATATACACTCATACAAAAGCAAAGAGAGATTGAGAGAGACTCCCACATTCATTGATTGATATCTTTCTGGCATCACATGTGTTAACAGAATTTAAGTTATATGTGACCTGAAGATGAATCTTCCGGTTGTGACTTGAGGCAAGAATGGATGTCAATTGATATTGCTACACTTTTAATAAAGTGTCATGAAGCGAAGTAATGAGGTCACTGCAAGCAATCCATAGGGAGAGCACAGGAGCCTCTAAGTCTGTCTAGTAACTTGAACAAAAATGTCAAAGAAATGAAGACATTAGCAGGCAAGTTCAATAAGGCGGTTCAAAGGGCAAAAAAGATAGGCAAAGTGTAGCAAAATTGTAGCAGAAGTGTACCAATGTGTAGAAGCGGAGGGTTAGGGCTCTTTCTCATGGGGCGGATCAGTGATGATCCGCCCCGTGAATATCCGCTTGCTCAGCGGGGATCACTCCGCCGATCCCCGCTGAGCAGGAAGATGACAGGTGCATCGCTGCTCACTGTGCAGTGACGGACCTGTCAGAGCGCCGCTCTCCCCTATGGGGGGATCGGATGATGACGGACCGTAGTGTCCGTCGTCACCCGATCCGATAACGGATGGAAAAGTAGGTTTTTCCTCCGTTACACTTTTCGGATCGGAGCGGGTCGGATGTCAGCGGACATGTCACCGCTGACATCCGACGCTCCATAGGGATGAATGTATGTCCGTTTTTCATCCGAAAACGGAAGGATGAAAAACGGACATACGGATCGTCCGTGTGAAAGAGGCCTTACTCTTTCAGTTTGTCTTCTGTAAACTAAAACCTGATTCTGAAACAATCTGTTGACTCAGAGATAAAGGCAGCTTAAAGTGTTTGTTAACCCAACATTTCATATTCCTGATATGTGCCTGCTGTACCATGTACTTGTATGAAAAAAGTATCCTGTTCTCTTTGTATTGCAATCCCTGGCGTTTCTGCCAGTCCCTCTACTTTCCTATTAAAAACTGACCACACTAAGCAGGAGAATACAGCGTGGTCAGTTCTCTAGCTATACCTGGAAATCAGCCTGCTCTCCTCCAATGATCAGCTTTGTCCTGACACACCCCCTCTACACAGCCTTTCACTGGAAAGCTCAGTGTAGGGTTGATTCTTCTCCCGCAGCTGAGAACAGAAGTAATGTGAACACGTAGGCCTCATGTACACTGCTGCTAGTAAACGGATGTTCAGAGGCAGTTGGACGCTTTTTTCAGCTGACCCTGAACTCATCCAATGTTATCCTATGTGTAGATGTACACAGGTTCGTTTAATGTTGTTTTTAGGCAGTTGCGTTTAGAGGCTTTTCTTTGAAGGCAAAAAATGAGTTCAGACGCCGAAGTTCCCGACTTTTCAGGCGCTAAATGCTGTACCGGCGTTTAGCCGCGTTTCATTTACAGGTTTTTTTTTATTTTTGGCTATTTTATAAAAAAAAAAATAATATATATATATATATATATATATATTTTTTTTTTCAAACGCTTCTAAATGCAAACGCGGCAAAACGCTGCTAAATGCGGCATGTAATCGAGACAAAACGGACGTTTTAAACGTAGGTTTTTATCTGTCAAGTTAAATCGTTCAGGAGAGGTTGTAAAAATGTCCCGTGTACATTAAGCCTTATTAAAAAAAAGTTTTTTGTTTTTTTTTCATATCTATACACAAATGTTTTGCCATTCATTTCTATTTTAAAAATCCCTTTCACACTGAAGGCACTTTTCAGGCATTTTAGCGCTAAAAATAGCACCTGTAAAGCGCCTCTCAAGCCTTGGGGTGGTGCGCTTGCAGGAGCAAAAAAAAAGTCCTGCAAGCAGGGTCTTTGGGGGGGGTGAGGGAGTGGTGTATACACAGCTCCTCAACCGCCCCTGCCATTGAAATTAATAGGCAGCTCTGCTTTGCGGGCGCTTTTAACCCATCCTTTGGGGTTAAAAGCGCCCGCGCCCGTCCACGCAGCGACCATAAAGCGCCGCTAAAACTAGTGGCGCTTTAGCGCTAACATGCCCCGTGCCCCAGTGTGAAAGGGCTCTAAACTGAACGTGTTGTTTTACAAGGTGATCGTTTACCATCACTTTAAGTTATATGCATATCCGGAAATTTGGTGAAAAAATTAGGCTCGGTCCCATCTCCCAAATGTCGTTATTGGTATATACAGTGAGGGTAAAAAATATTTGATCCCCTGCTGATTTTGTATGTTTGGCCACTGACAAAGAAGTGATCAGTATATAATTTTAATGGTAGGTTTTATTTTAATAGTGAGAGACAGAACAACAACAATAAAATCCAGAAAAACGCATTTCAAAAAAGTTATACATTTATTTGCATTTTAAGGAGTAAAAAAAGTATTTGATCCAGCAAGATTTCTGGCTCCCAGGTGTCTTCTATACAAGTAACGAGCTGAGATTAGGAGCACTCTCTTAAAATGAGTGCTTCTAATCTCAGCTTGTTACCTGAACAAAAGACACCTGTCCACAGAAGCAATCAATTAATCAGATTACAATCTCTCCACCATGGCCAAGACCAAATAGCTGTCAAAGGATGTCAGGGACAAGATTGTAGACCTACACAAGGCTGTAATGAGCTACAAGACCATCGCCAAGCAGCTTGGTGAGAGGGTGACAACAGTTGGTGGGATTATTCGCAAATGGAAAAAACACAAAACAACTGTCAAACTCCCTCGATCTGGGGCTCCATGCAAGATCTCACCTCGTGGAGTTTCAATGATCATGAGAAGGGTGAGGAATCAGCCCAGAACTACACGGAAGAATCTTGTCAATGATCTCAAGGCAGCTCGGACCATAGTCACCAAGAAAACAATTGGTAACACACTATGCCGCCAAGGACTGAAATCCTGCAGCGCCCGCAAGGTCCCCCTGCTCAAAAAATCACATGTACAGGCCCGTCTAAAGTTTGGTAATGGACATCTGAATGATTCAGAGGAGAACTGGGTGAAAGTGTTGTGGTCAGATGAGACCAAAATCGAGCTCTTTGGCATCAACTCAACTCGCCGTGTTTGAAGTGGAGGAGGAATGCTGCCTCTTACCCCAAGAACACCATCCCCACCGTCAAACATGGAGGTGTTAACATTATGCTTTGGGGGTGTTTTTCTGCTAAGCGGACAGCACAATTTCACCTCATCAAAGGAACGATGGACGGGGCCATGTACCGTCAAATCTTGGGTGAGAACCTCCTTCCCTCAGACAGGGCATTGAAAATGGGTCATGGATGGGTATTCCAGCATGACAATGACCCAAAACACATGGCCAAGGCAACAAAGGAGTGGCTCAAGAAGCATCATCTTAAGGTTCTGGAGTGGCCTAGCCAGTCTCCAGACCTTAATCCCATAGAAAATATGTGGAGGGAGCTAAAGGTTTGAGTTGCTAAACGTCAGCCTCGAAACCTTAATGACTTTGAGATGATATGCAAAGAGGTATGGGACAAAATCCCTCCTGAGATGTATGCAAACCTGGTGGCCAACTACAGGAAACGTCTGACCTCTGTGATTGCCAGCAAGGGTTTTGCCACCAAGTACGAAGTCATGTTTTGCGAAGGGGTCAAAAACGTATTCACTCATTATAAAAAGGAAAAGAAAAACCTGCGCTACCAAGCAACAAAAGTGGTGTGACTGCAGCTGCAACAAATACCACATATATCAATGAGGTGAAAAAACAAAATAAAAAGAAAAAATGCGCGCTTGCATTAAATACTGTAGATACTTAAATCTATATTCCTGTATAATCATCACAAACAAATAAGATGAAATCAAAATTGGTTCTAAAGAGGAAAATTTCAAATAGGAAATCGCTATGCTGCACAACAAGTGGCGACATATAGATTAAATACTGATATATACCCTTCAGTACAAAAACTTTTGTGCAAAAAGGTTACTCCACCCAAGTGCATAATTAGAAATGTGAAATTTCAAAGGTGCGACATAAGTCGCAGAAACGCATGTCCAAAGTTCATAAGTTGCAACCCATAGAAGAACAGGGGGACATGGAGGGACTTCCAGCCACCAGTGGGTCCAAAGGGTGATAACAGATGTATCCTTACCAGACGCGTTGGACCTCCTTTATAGCAAGGTCTTAGAAGCATGCAGATTAATGCCCCGTACACACGGCCGGACATTGATCGGACATTCTGACAACAAAATCCTAGGATTTTTTCCAACGGATGTTGGCTCAAACTTGTCTTGCATACACACGGTCACACAAAGTTGTCGGAAAATCCGATCATTCTGAACGCGGTGACGTAAAACACGTACCTCGGGACTATAAACGGGGCAGTAGCCAATAGCTTTCATCTCTTTATTTATTCTGAGCATGCGTGGCACTTTGAAGACGTGACGTATCACGAAACATGTAGGGCGTGGCTACGTAGTGTAGGCCAGATCGCCATAGAGCCCCATGTAACCCTGCACGGGCGTTTCTGCTGTTTTTAGATTGAAATTTTGCCGGCTTTTTATACTTTGGATGTTTTTTACAATAAGATGCCTGGTTGTTTGAGGCAATAAAATCCTTTTTTTTATCTACTACACTATTGGAGTTTTTTCTCCCCTCTCCCCCCCCCTTCTCTATCCACGAGTTCCAAGACGAGGGAGTGTTTGCGTCAACGCGGAAGTGTCGGAATCATCTCTGGTCGTGTGTTGAGCTGTCATCACCTGTCCCTGCAGAGGGCTAAATCTGCATGCTTCTAAGACCTTGCTATAAAGGAGGTCCAACGTGTCTGGTAAGGATACATCTGTTATCACCATTTGGACCCACTGGTGGCTGGAAGTCCCTCCATGTCCCCCTGTTCTTCTATACACACAATGGGATGCAACTTATGAAATTTGGACACGTCGCACCTTTGAAATTTCACATTTGTAATTAAGCACTTGGGTGGAGTAACCTTTTTGCACAAAAGTTTTTGTACTGAAGGGTATATATCAGTATTTAATCTATATGTCGCCACTTGTTGTGCAGCATAGCGATTTCCTATTTGAAATTTTCCTCTTTAGAACCAATTTTGATTTTGATTTCATCTTATTTGTTTGTGATGATTATACACGAATATATAGATTTAAGTATTGTAACCTGGGGGACAGGTAGCAGGTACAAAAGCTCCCTGGGATGAGCAGTCTTTCAGGCACAGATACCAAATCCAGCAAAATAGTGACAAACAGTGCGGTGTTTATTTGTGATATATACAAGTCTATATACAGGTGCTGTACAGTGTTCCAAGAAAAACAAATAGGAACAAAAATAGCCAAAGCAAAACCTAGCCGTGTCTCGACACTAACTAAGCAATATTTACAGATCCTAACTACCAAGCTGAGCAAGCTCTCCTACACAGAAGTCGTCTGAGTATCCCAGGCCAAGAGCAAAGGCTGTCTTGCTCAGGTGAGCTTAAATTAGCCTGGGGGAGAGGACCAAGACCTGAACTGGACCATGGATCAGAGATCCCTGAACCTGTATGAGAGGAGCCTGGGAGATGTATAAACCCCGAACAGGACTTTTCCTGGCTCTCTCTGGGACGCTCTGCTACATATCCCCCCCCCCCTTGTTTCAACCCCAGGGTTGGAACACCTGTAGCCCAACAGGAGTGAACACGGGACAGGGCATCTACATTCCCCATCTCAACACCTGGCCTGTGTTTTACAGTGAATGAGTAATCCTGTAGAGCCAAAAACCACCGGTTCACCCGTCTATTAGTCTCCTTCTTTTGGGCCATCCATTTTAGGGGAGCATGGTCAGTTATTAACTCAAACTGGCGTCCTAACAAATAGTACCTGAGTGCATCCATGGCCCACTTTATGGCTAAACACTCCTTTTCAATGACTGCATACCTTTGCTCATGGTCATTGAGCTTTCTGCTTAGGTACACCACAGGGTGTTCTTCCCCATTGTGTACCTGTGATAGTACTGCCCCGATACCAACATCAGACGCATCCGTCTGAACCAAAAAATCTTTGGAGAAATCGGGGGAGTACAGTACTGGTTGTGCACAAAGAGCCTTCTTCAGGACTTGGAAAGATTCCTTTGCTACTGAGGACCATTTCACCATTACAGAGTCTCTCCCTTTCGTAAGGTCTGTCAGTGGGGCAGCTATAGTTGCAAAATTTGGGATAAATCTTCTATAATACCCCGCAATGCCAAGAAAGGCCCTGACCTGCTTCTTGTTTGCAGGACGTGGCCATTCCTGGATGGCTTCTATTTTATTCACTTGAAGTTTTATGACCCCACGCCCAATAGTGTAGCCCAAATACTTGGCTTCCTCTAGACCAATGGCACATTTTTTTTGGATTTGCTGTAAAACCTTCTTTGAACAGGGAATCGAGGACAGCCTGGACACGGGGCAAGTGAGACTCCCAGTCAGTGCTATGTACCACTATATCATCTAGATATGCTGCTGCATATTGTCGGTGGGGTCTTAGAGTCCTGTCCATGGCCCTCTGAAATGTGGCAGGGGCATTTTGCAACCCAAAAGGCATTTTTTTATATTGAAAGGAACCCTCCGGGGTCACAAATGCAGTCTTCTCTTTGGCGCTACCAGTCAGGGGTATTTGCCAATAACCTTTTGTCAAGTCCAAAGTGGTCAGATAGCGAGCCTTGCCAAGTCGGTCTATAAGTTCGTCCACTCTGGGCATTGGGTACGTGTCAAACTTTGTCACTGCATTAAGCTTCCTGAAGTCATTACAGAACCTCCAAGTGCCATCCGGTTTTGGGACTAACACGATGGGGCTAGACCAGTCACTATTGGATTCCTCAATGACATCTAGCTCCAGCATTCTTTTAACTTCCTCGCTTATGTCCTTTCTCCTCGCTTCAGGAATTCGGTATGGTTTGAGCTTGACACGGACCCCAGGTTCAGTAACAATATCATGCTGAACTGCTGAAGTCGTGCCAGGTAACTCTGAAAATTTCTCTCTATTTCTTATTAGGAATTCTCTAGTTTCCTGCTTTTGAGAATATGACAGGGTGTCTGGAATCGTGACCTCAGGGATCAGAGGGGACTCAGTACCCTTAGGCGTTACCGGGAGGGACCTCGCAGTTAACGCCAGTCTATCCTTCCAGGGCTTTAACAGGTTTATGTGGTAAATCTGTTCGGGCTTCCTTTTCCCTGGTTGATATACCTTGTAATTGACCTCCCCAACTCTTTCAATTACTTCAAAGGGACCCTGCCACTTAGCCAGGAACTTGCTCTCAACAGTGGGAACTAACACCAGGACCCTATCACCAGGTGAGAAAACACGGAGTTGGGCCCCCCTGTTGTATATCCTCTGTTGAGCTGTTTGGGCCTGCAGTAAGTGTTCTTTTACCATCGGCATGATTGCTGCAATCCTGTCCTGCATTTGAGCGATATGCTCAATGACACTTTTATGGGGTGTCTGCTCCCCCTCCCAAGTTTCTTTGGCTATGTCCAAGAGTCCCCGAGGGTGTCTCCCATAAAGCAACTCAAAGGGAGAGTACCCCGTGGAGGACTGGGGAACCTCCCTGATGGCAAACATCAAGTATGGTATCAGGAAGCCCCAGTTTTTCCCATCCTTGTCAACAACCTTTTTTAACATGCTCTTTAATGTTTTATTGAAGCGTTCCACCAAGCCATCCGTTTGAGGATGGTACACCGAGGTTCGCAATTGCGTCACCTTAAATAACTTGCACAGCTCTCTAGTTATTCGTGACATAAATGGGGTGCCCTGGTCTGTAAGGACTTCTTTAGGGATTCCAACACGACTGAATACCATAAACAGCTCTTTGGCAATGTTTTTAGCAGACGCGGTGCGTAAGGGAATGGCCTCTGGGTAACGGGTAGCATAATCCATGATTACGAGGATATGCTGATGACCTCGGGCAGACTTGGGGAGTGGACCCACAAGGTCCATGGCAATCCTCTCAAAGGGCACTTCAATAATGGGCAAGGGCACTAAAGGACTTCGGAAGTGGGGTAGTGGGGCTGACATCTGACACACAGGACAGGATTGACAATAACTCTCAATATCCTTCTGTATCCCGGGCCAATAAAACCTGCGCAACACCCTTTCAGTAGTTTTCTCAACCCCTAAATGACCTCCTAGCAAGTGCCCATGGGCAAGTTCCAACACCACCCGTCTGTATGGCTTAGGGACCACCAACTGTTCAACCACTTCATCATTTTTTTTACATACACGATACATTAAATCCTCATTGCTGCTGAAATAAGGAAAACAGAGCCTGTCCCCTGATTCGACAGGTACATCATTAATCACCATTACATTTTCCTAGGCCCTGGCAAGGGTTGGGTCTTTTCTCTGCTCGGTACCAAAATTTTCCTTGTGTATATTAAGGTCAGCAAACTCCAACGTAGGCTCAGATTCAGCAGATGGCTGTCCAGCTCCACTGGTTGTGGGGACCTCCTCAGGCTCCTCCAGCTCTCCTGCCATAACTGAGAAAGGAAAACCCGGGGAGCCCTGAGAAGAGTCCCCTGAACCCATATTGTCAGTAGCGGCCTGAAGTTCTGGCTCTGTCACTGAGTCAGCTACTGCGACCGGGTCGGGACGATCCCACAGTTCCCAAAACTTAGGGAAGTCCCTACCAATGATGGCCTCGTGCACCAAATGGGGCACAAGTCCGACCAGATGGGTCACCGTACCTAAGCCAGTTTTAAACTGAACAGTGGCTATAGGATACTCGCGGGTATCCCCATGTACACAGATCACAGCAACTTTTTTAGCATGCAATTTCACAGTGTCAACCATCTCAGCTGTAACCAAAGTCACTAGACTTCCAGAGTCCAGCAAGGCCGTAATAGGCTTATTATTAACAGTCATTTGGCACATGTGTTTTCCCATACTTGGTGCTGCAGCGCATGAAACAGCAGCAAACATAGACTGCCTTCTAATAGATACATCACACTGCATTGGTTCATCTGTCAATGGACAGTTTGCTGCCACATGTCCCAGTTCTTGGCAACGAAAACACCTGATGTTTCCCCAGTTTGGTTTGCTGACAGGCAGTAGCTTCCCTTGTTTGGGACGCCAAACTTCAGTCCTGGCACCAAAAATCATCCCCCCTATTTCCTTGCCATGCTTACCACCCACTTCCCCTGGAACAGTCTTACCGGTTGCCTGGGGAGACCGTGGCTTTGGGTGGAAAGTCCGTGCGGCTGTAGGGGTGGTGACCAGGTTCTCTGCAGCAAAGTACCTTTCAACAAGTTCCATGAGGTTGTCCGCCGAGTTGGGGTCTCCTTGACTCACCCACTTCTGCAGGGGAACTGGTAGTGACCTCAGGAACCGGTCCATGACCACACGCTCCACTATTTGTGGCCCAGACAGGGACTCCGGCTGTAGCCATTTTCTCACCAAGTGAATTAGGTCGAACATCTGCGATCTTGGGGGCCTCTCGTCTTGGAAGAACCAGCTGTGTACCCGCTGTGCTCGAACTGCCAAGGTGACACCAAGTCGCGCCAGGATTTCCCGCTTGACCTTTTCATAGTCTCCTGCTTCTGCTGACTCCAAATCATAGTAGGCCTTCTGCGATTCTCCAGACAGCAAGGGAGCGACCAGTCCGGCCCACTGGGTTTTGGGCCAACCTTCCCTCTCAGCGGTCCGTTCAAACGTTAAGAGAAAGGCCTCTGGATCATCATCTGCAGTCATCTTAGAAAGAAAGCGACCCACATGGATGGCTAAGGGCTTGTCTCCAACAACATTAACTTTAGCAGGTGACCACTGTGCTAGCGTCTCCACAACCGCAGCCAAGGTTTTCCTATCCTCTTTTGCATCATTGGCTAGCTGTTCAAACAGCCTCTGCGATAGCTCCTGTACAGCACCAATCTGTTGGCACAGCGCCTTGGTTTGCTCCTGTGCGATAGCGTTTGTTTGCTGCTGTGTAGCGTTTGCTTGATGCAGTGCAGCATTTGCTTGTTGCTGTGCAGCATTGGATTATTGCTGTGCAGCATTGGATATGACCAATTGTTTTAGGATTTCCTCCATGTTTAGTCACTCTAGGTACTGGCCTTTTAAGTAGTAACTTACTACAGCTGCCCGCATTCTCCACCATATGTAACCTGGGGGACAGGTAGCAGGCACAAAGCTCCCTGGGATGAGCAGTCTTTCAGGCACAGATACCAAATCCAGCAAAATAGTGACAAACAGTGCGGTGTTTATTTGTGATATATACAAGTCTATATACAGGTGCTGTACAGTGTTCCAAAAAAAACAAATAGGAACAAAAAATAGCCAAAGCAAAACCTAGCCGTGTCTCGGCACTAACTAAACAATATTTACAGATCCTAACTAGCAATCCATCAGAAAACAACGATCACCCTCACTGAACCAAAGCAAAAAGAAGATATCGACACAAACATCACTCAACCACCGAATTTCATTTTGTCCCCAATCACCATAGACACAACCAAAAACATCATCAGAAGCCTTCGAGACAGCACATCACCGAACGACATCATCCCCACTAAACTGCTTAAAGAATGTTCCAACATCTTGGCTCCCATCCTAACACAGCTCATAAATCAATCATTTAAAGAAGGGACTGTGCCAACCTCCCTCAAGCAAGGCATCGTCAAACCTCTGTTAAAGAAAGCCAATCTCGACCCTAAGGACCCTAACTGCCGCAGACCAATAACTAGCCTCAACGCCATCTCCAAGATTATGGAGAAAGCGGTGGTACAACAGCTACAACGCCACCTGGACACACACCAACTCCTGGACCCTCTGCAATCAGGCTTCCGCCCAGGCCATGGCACAGAAACAGCACTTCTCAAAATATGGGATGATGCCCTTGAAGCAGCAGACGACGGAGAACAGAGTCTCCTGGTACTGTTAGACCTTAGCGCAGCATTCGACACAGTAAACCACAACACTTTACTCGTCCGCCTCGCTGAAGTAGCAGGAGCAACAGGTTCTGCTCAAAAATGGTTTACATCCTTCCTAGAGAATCGCTCCCAGACAGTGAAACTAGGTACATTCACCTCGGAAACCCGGGCAGTCTCCTGCGGAGTCCCTCAAGGATCACCCTTGTCACCAGTACTATTCAACATATACATCCGCCCACTTCTCAATATCATCAGGAAAACTGATCTTTGTTTCCACTCATACGCTGACGACACCCAACTCTACCTTCGTATCAACGGACAAAAAGATCATCATCAGCAATTACAGAAATGCCTCTCCTTAATAGACGACTGGATGACCACTAGCTCCCTCAAACTCAACGGATCAAAAACAGAACTTCTTCTCCTACAAGCTAACAAAAATTCCAAAATAAAGACTACATGGACACCTCCCACCATCCTTGGACAGACCATCTCCCCAAGCACCAAAGCCAGGAGTCTCGGAGTCATTTTTGACTCAGGAATGACAATGGATGCACAAATAGGATCAGTGGTGAGCGGATCCCACCATCTCCTCCGCCAACTACGTAGACTCATCCCCTTCATCCCAGAAGAGGACAAAGCGGCAGTTGTGGGAACAATCATCAATTCCCGACTCGACTACGCAAATTCGCTCTACGTAGGACTACCCCAATATCAGCTTGCGCGCTTACAACTCATCCAAATCACGGCGGCAAGACTGTTAACAGGAAAAAAACCCTGGGAATCCATCTCCCCCTCCCTAAAGAGCCTACACTGGCTAACCGTGAAGAAACGGATCACATTCAAGACCCTCTGCCTCACCCACAAATGCGTACAAGGAAACGCCCCACCATATCTCCGCGAGAAAATAAAACACTATACACCGAATCGCAGTCTTCGATCAGCTAACCAAAACCTCCTTACCATTCCCAAATACCGCTACAAAGCAAAGGGAGAACGAAGATTCGCAGTCCAAGGACCCCGACTATGGAACGCTCTTCCTACCAACATCCGCATGGAAGAAAACCACCAGGCCTTCAGAAAAAAACTAAAGACCTTCCTTTTCTGAGAAGCTAACATCAGAGAATGCATCCAGCGCCTTGAGGCGATTCAGTTCGCATTTGTAGCGCTTTATAAATCATTCATTCATTCATTCATTCATTCATTCATTCATTCAGCAAGCTGAGCAAGCCTACAGCTTGTCAGCTTCCACATACCTTTTTGCTCTCCTACACAGAAGTCGTCTGAGTATCCCAGGCCAAGAGCAAAGGCTGTCTTGCTCAGGTGAGCTTAAATTAGCCTGGGGGAGAGGACCAAGGCCTGAACTGGACCATGGATCAGAGATCCCTGAACCTGTATGAGAGGAGCCTGGGAGATGTATAAACCCCGAACAGGACTTTTCCTGGCTCTCTCTGGGACGCTCTGCTACAGTATCTACAGTATTTAATGCAAGGGCACATTTTTTCTTTTTATTTTGTATTCACTCATTAAAATGCAAATCAATTTATAACTTTTTTGAAATGCGTTTTTCTGGATATTTTTCTTGTTATTTTGTTTCTCACTATTAAAATAAACCTACCATTAAAATTATAGACTGATCATTTCTTTTTCAGTCAGGAAACGTACAAAATCAGCAGGGGATCAAATACTTTTTTTTCCTCACTATAATTCGGCCTGTCACACCGATAGGAAGACTCAGGAGGAAGGAAAAAGTCAACATCTCGATTTACTGACAGTACAGATTTGCAGTTTTTACTGCAGGTAACCTCTGCTGATGCATTTTTCTCATGATGCCTACGATTTGCTTACTAAAGAGACACTGTCACCATGACCACCCAGGGCAAAGTGACAATGTTTTTTTTAAAGTGTTCCCTCCAACCCAGTAATGCCCACCTTACCAGCCCTCCTTCACAGCTCCTACCTTGTATCAGCCAGCACTGAAATCCAAGGTGTCGGCTGGTTTCAGACACTAAGCAGAGCAGTAATGTCACTCCCTCGGTTATGTGACAGTGCTCTGGGTCTAACAACTGCTTGCAAAACCCAAGGAGCTGTAACATAGGCGGAGGTCACATGCGTGGGAAAGGCCTTTACAATGGCATTGTCACTTGGGAATGCGCTAAAAGTATAATTCTCAAAATGTATAGTTTGGTTTGCAGAAAATGCAGCAGGGTTAAATGATCAGAACAAATTTGTTGCTAAGGAGAGCAATTAACCCAAAGTGCACGCATGCCTCTGTCCTGGCTGAATGTGGAGAAAATACAAATGGATGCGTCCTGCTGATTTCATACAGAATGAACAACGGATCCAACCTGTAGGGCTCTGTCTCCTGGGCTAATTTAAATGCAAAATTGCCTCCATCCAAAAAAACATATTTCCCAAAGAAGAAATTTTACTGTGGGGACATATAGGTATCACTTCTAAACAATATCTATTTCACATACAACATACAATACATACTGGGTTGGATTTACTTAAACCGGAGTGCAAAATCTGGTGAAGTTGTGCATGGTAGCCAATTAGCTTCTCACTTCAGCTTGCTCAGTTAGGCTTTGACAAAAAAAAACAAAAAACCTGGAAGCGGATTGGCTACCACGCACAGCTGAAATTTTATAAGAAAGGCGCCAACCTGTGATGGTTCTAAAAATAACTGCTGCCCCTTTAAGTGTGAATCACACAAACGATATTTATATATGGTAAAGTCAGGCGCTGTTATTAGCAAAAAAAAAACAAAAAAACTTTAGCTTACTATGTGCCCCCAAAAATTCTTTTAAATATTGACTTATTAACCTATTTCAAAAATCATATATACTTAATACCAATATGACTTATAATAGTATTACCAATGTGAGATATACAAATTAGAACATTGAATTCATAAATTCATAACACAAAAGGCTGTGCAAAAAAAAACGTTTCAAAAATATGTGTTTAAGTGTCAATGAGTCCCCATAAACGTGGAAACAATCATAAATATGTGTCAATAATTAATAGTTAATTAGTCAATATTTAACCACTTCAATACCGGGCACTTTATACACCTTCCTGCCCAGACCAATGTTCACCGTTCAGCGCTGTCGCACTTTGAATGACAATTGCGCGGTCATGCTACACTGTACCCAAACTAAATTTTTATAATTTTGTTCCCACAAATAGAGCTTTCTTTTGGTGGTATTTGATCACCTCTGGAATTTTTATTTTCTGCTATACAAATAAAAAAAAGATCGAAAATTTTGAAAAAAAAAAGTTGCTTTTTTTTGTTTCTGTTACAAAACTTTGTAAATAATTTTTCTCCTTCACTGATGGGGCCGCACTGATGGGCACCGATGAGATGGCACTGATGAGGTGGCACTGATGGGCATTGAAAGACGGCACTCATGAGCACTGATAGGTGGCATGGATGGGCACTGATAGGTGGCACGGATGGGCACTAATGGATGGTACTGATAGGCATCACTGATTGGCAGGCATCCATTGTGGGCACTGATTGGCATCCATTGTGTGCACTGATTGTTATCCCTGGTGGCCATGGGTGGCATACCTGGTGGTGACTAGTTATGGGCATCCCTGGTGGTCCAGTGTGGGCATCCTCGGGGGGGCTGCACTGATAATCAATCAGCACAGACCCCCCTGTCAGAGGAGCAGCCGATCGGCTCTCCTCTACTTGCGTCTGACAGATGCAAGTGAGGAAAAGCTGCTCAACAGCTCTTCCTGTTTATGATCAGCCGTGAGAGGCTCTTTACCAAGATCGGTGTAGAGGTGTGTCAGACTGACACACCACAACAGCAATCGCCGTGATGCGCAGCGGCTTGATATCCTGGCGATGTCATATGAGGTCCGGTCAGGATATCGCAACTACTTTGCCGCTGTAATTTTGCTATATGGCGGGCGGCAAGTGGTTAAAAGAATTTTTGGGGCCACGTAGTAAGGTAAATTTAGTTTTTTTTGCTAATAACAGCGCTGGACTTTACCATATATAAATACGAAGCACAGCTGCACAAAGATTTTGCACTCTCCAGTTTTTAAAAAAAGTGACAGTTATTATTTCAGCCAATAAACTTTGAAAATTACAAAATTATATTAATATGGCCTAAAGTAAAACTAGAGCAAAAACCTTTTTTTTTTTTTTTTTTTCATTTTGGATAGCGTAAGGGAGGGTATAACACTTGTAAGATTTATTTTTGCCCTCCTTGTCCCAAATGGGAGATTTACCTTCACTTTCTGTCCCACGGCCAAAACAGGAAGTGAGAGGAAATCCCTGCAAATTAAGGGAATCCCTTGGGGACACCCAGGTCACCAGAACTAGTGTCCCCATTGGAAGATTTCCCCTCTATTAGTTTTCTGGGGACAACCCAAAATGTCAGATTTTCTTTTACTTTTAATGACAATGGTAAACAAGACAAATAGAGAGAGTGAAACTCCCTAACAGAGAACTGCACATGGGACAGCTCAGTCTACAATTATCCTAAGGCAGAGAGAAACATGTATGACTGAAGAGACTGATGGGGTCTCTTCTGTCAATCCCCTGCCCCCCCCCCACCTGTCAGTGTTTTTTAAAAAAAATTTAATGCGTCATTAAAACCACTTCATTAAAAACTATGGGGGAGCAGTGTGCCTGCACACAAACGGAGAATCTAAGGAGCCACCCGGTCTTCACCAGAGCCACTGGAGGTGTGGATGTTGCGCTGCAAGGCAGCCCCCAGGATGCGGTTCTCTAGAACATGGAGAGTGTGAACAATTCGCTCAAGGTGAGATAAATGAGCCGAAAAGACTCCACACATGGGTGCCCACCCCGGCTTGCCTCCGTAAAGCGTATAATAGAAGAAATTAATGCACCCCACGGCTGGTCCTGAGTCCTTTTATTGAATATATCCCAATGTGATACACACAGGACACCGACAGGTTGCAAATGGTTGACGCGTTTCACAAAAAAAAACCGTGCTTAATCTTACCGTGCTGGGGTTACAATTAGGCATGTTTTTTTGTGTGAAACGCGTAAAACATTTGCAGCCTGTCTGTGTCCTGTGTGTATCACATTGGGATATATTCAATAACAGGACTCAGGACCAGCCATGGGGTGCAGCCATTTCTGGCTCTAGCACACCCATGAGGACACAGTGCAAACAAATAGCACGCTAGAAGGAAACGGGTACGCAGAGGAGACTAGGAACCAAGGAAACCTACTGCAGCTAGTTAGGAAGGAACGGTATAGGAGAGGATGCAGGGAGCAAATGTAAAGAGCAGGAGAGAGGGGGATCCTGAGCAATGGTGCAGAGAGAGAGAGAGCAAGCTGACAAGGACTGCAGGCAAACAACAGGAAACAAAGCTGAAAAAGACACACACACAGCAACAGGAAATTAAGTGATCCATGGACAGAAACCAAAGGGAATATTACAGCACAGCCAGAGGTAAAACACTGAGAACAAAGACAGGATCAAACAACGCACAGAATATGGGAATACTCAGATGGCGTTGAACACCACAGGAAAAGAAGGATCCGACTGGCATGTGAAGACACGTTGCTCGAACACTAACACACAGGTGCAAAGGCTTGATAATATCTAGGTTCAGGGCAGATAGGCAGGAGCCCCAGCAACTCAGACAGGAGACAAAACCCTGCGCCGGATCAATGTGTACAGAAGCGTGACAACTATAGTGTCACACATGTGGACATACATACTTCTACATGTGGACATATACATAGTGGTAAATGACAGCCCACTTCCTCCTTCCATGCCTACTAACCGGCTAAACACAACGGCGGTAGGATATTACATCTTGATAGATGGAGGCTTCACCTCCCTCTTATTCTAAGACACAGGCTGGAGGTTCAGCAGACAGCTTGTCTATTTAGAACACAGTTCTTCTGCTGCGTGCCTTTCCTCCAATCAGCTCTCACACACTGTTACTGAAGCCTCTCCGCCCCCTCCTCTGTGCTCCTGACAGATGAAGAAAGATTCTAACACTTTTCTGCCCTTTTGAAGGGGTGTATGGAAGGGAAGAGTACAGATAAACAAGCAAAACCTATGTAGGAGGATTTGTTTCATTTCTGTGTATCATCGGAGGCTGTTCACTTCACTGGGTATAGGAGAGGATTTACATCCACTTTAAAGCTTTATGAACTGAGCCTAAAATATATAAAATAAATGAGACTGATTTTTCTCTCACTGTCTCAGGAGACTTGTAGAAAACAAACACATAGAGATCTGGTCTGCTTCTAATTGGAGAAACTTCACAACCTGCAGAGCAGCAAGTCTGTGTTGTCGCCAGAACATAAAATATTTTATATTTCTTTTACTTTATAAAGCAAAGTAGATTATACTGTTAGAATGTTATTTTCTCATGCAAGATCCGATTAAAAGAACACACTATACAAATAAGTCATAATACTAAGGCAGGAGGTTTAGAAATGCCCCGTTCAGGAACTTTTGTTAATTTTTTAAGGCTTTTACCAAGTCAAATATCAAAAAGGTAAAGACGCTGTGACTCGACAGCCTGTTCTAATCCGTTTCACTTGATTATACCAATTATCCATCTTTAGCCTGAAACACTTTTTTCTGCCATTAAAGAAAAAAAAAATCTTCATAAGGCACCTACACAGTAATCATCAATTTAAAGTCAAGGTGTTTAAACAAAGTGCTAAGAATTTCTGGGAAAAGGACTAGAACCTTACCATCGAAGATGGACATATTCTTGGCAGCTGCTTTCGATGCGCGACCACTAGAGGGCGGTTCACCACTCCCTGCCAATGCAAATGCAAAATATGTATTAGGAAAATGAATGCAAGTACATAACTTATTAATAACGTTCTTGTATTCAATGTCTTTAATATGTTCAGGGCTGAAATATGTTTCATTGTACAGACAGGCACTCTTTTTATAATAAAAACAGTTGAATTACTCCAAAGACACCAATCTATCCCTGTGTACTCACTCCTGCAAGTGAGCCAGGAGTATTAAAACTGAAATCCAGTAAACTGTTGATTATAAATACGATGTACACGGAGGTTAACCTACCAAAGGCTTTGTGTTTGTAATAAAAAATGCCCAGCCGGTTTGCTTTTTGGCAGTCTAGGTGAACAGACCCTTATAGATGTGTAGCAGAGTGTGCAAGCAGTACACATGCTGAGAGATTCCTTACAGAGAGCCCGCCCGTTATGGTACATAGCACCACCTGCTGGCTGAAAATGGTAAACGTTAAACCCACTTTCACAATGAGGCGCTGGCGGTAAAGCGCCACTATTTTCTTTACCGTAGTTTCAGTGGCGCTTTTCGGCCGCTAGCGGCTTATACTAAAGGATCAGCTGTATATCAACGTATCCCCTTGCTGGTGAGGATATAGAAAACTGAGCCCACTACTATGTTAGGTGGCAGTATAAATCTCTAGTGTGAAAATATATAAACTAAACATTTGTGCTCACGCTAATGGTGTATCAAAAAAATATATGAAATACAAAATGCAGCTGCTATACACAAAGTGCTAATCACTTGGGAGACATATGAATATAAATATAGCACTATATTTATATTCATAGGTATAAATCTCTAGCATGCTCATGGAACTCAGTCTTTGGTGCAAATATATTTTTTATTATTTTGCAATTAAAAAAAGGAACAGAACAGTATGTAATAATATTTAAAAAAAACACCACTTCATTGCAATGTAAGCTCTAACGAGCAGGGCCCTCTGATTCATCCTGTTTTGAAATGTATTGTAACTGTACTGTTTGCCCTCATGTTGTAAAGTCCTGTGCAAACTGTTGGCGCTATATAAATCCTGTATAATAATAATAACTCGTATAGATTCTACGGATAGGGGATGCATTAAAGCAAAGTGAGTTGTTTTACAGAACCTAAAAAGTGTTTAATGGAAAACAGCTGTGGGTATACTATGATACCATTATAAACAAGATAAGAGATGTTTTTCTCAGAAAGTACAGAAAAATTGTGCAGGCTTGCAATGCTGACCTCTTCTATTGAAGCGGTATGCTGATCCATAGTCTGCAGTACTTTCAGTTACTGACCTGCACCAAGCATGCAACTGACTGACCTCAGCAATGGCATCCCCATATCCGTCTCAGATTTCTTATTTATTTTTATTTTTTTTCTTTCAGTTACTTATATAGCGCCGTCAATTTACGCAGTGCTTTACATATAGATTGTACATTCACATCAGTCCCTACCCTCAAGGAGCTTACAATCTAAGGTCCCTAACTCACATTCATACATACTAGGGACAATTTAGACAGGATCCAATTAACCTACCAGCATGTCTTTGGAGTGTGGGAGGAAACCGGAGTACCCGGAGGAAACCCACGCAGGCACAAGGAGAACATGCAAACTCCAGGCAGGTAGTGTCATGGTTGGGATTCGAACCAGCGACCCTTCTTACTGCTAGGCAAAAGTGCTATCCACTACACCACTGTGCCGCCCAACCTGATTTTCTTTGCTTCAGAGCCTCTGGGTAAAAGGAGGAGGGCCAGCAAAAGTCTGTTCACTGATCCACTTTAGCCAATAGGAACCCGCAATTGGGGTTTATTACGTCACTTTTCCCAGCTTCTGTGGCCAGGGAAGAAGTTAATGGAGTGCGATCTGCACTTCATTAGCTTTAAAGAGGAACTGCAGTCGGCTCACATAATTTGTAATAAAAACATCTTTGCCATTCTGAAGCTTTCCTCCAATCACTTTGCATATTATTTTAAATATACTGTGATTCTGTACTTGCCAAATATGCTGCAGAAATTTCCCTCCACTGAATCTGGCTGCATCCATTTTAACTGTGGGCAACTAAAGCTGATGCCTTGTTCACTTCCTGGATTTACACAGAGGCACACCTCCAGCTCTGCCGCTCTCATTGGCCCTCTTATGACTTCCCCCCCCCCTCCCTTCCTGGCAAACTCTCACAAGAGTGAGAGAGAGAGCTGTGCATGATATCATAAGCCTAGGCTAATGACCAGACAAGAAACAGGAAGTGGGCTGTATTTTTAGATTGTAAGCTCTAACGAGCAGGGCCCTCTGATTCCTCTTGTATCAAATTGAAATGTAACTATAATGTCTGCCCTCATGTTGTAAAGCGCTGCGCAAACTGTTGGCGCTATAAAAAACCTGTATAATAATAATAATAATAAGGTATTTACTGGCAGAAAAAAAATGTTTTACTATCCAAAGTTATAACAACAAGGGCAGAAGATTTATTAGATAAAAAAATGACTGAAGGTCCGCTTTAATGAAGTGCAGGGGAGGCATCAGTGGTTTAATAGACCTCTGATGTATCATTAAAGAGAACCTGTCACAATATATATGCTATCACATAGAGGGCTATTGCTCCCCTATGTAAAAACAAAAAAGTTAAGTGAAAAAAAATAAATGTGTAAAACAAAACTATACCCAAGCACTTGGAAAATGCCCCACCCGCAAAAAAATGTTGGTTTCCTCCCCCAAATGCACGTACGTATGTAACACACAGGCCGGAGAAACCTATGTACAAAAACATTGATTTTACTACATGTTACATACTACTGCGCATGCCTGATTAAGAGCAGTATTTCTAGGGCCATTAGCAGTGATTAACCCCGTTGTTCTAATATTGTGTGACTTAGCACCATTTTATCTCCCAGCATCTATGCTTTCAGAAAAATGTATACAGTTTGGGGGTTTTAACTACTAATCAGGCCTAACATGATTTTAACGTGTGTGAAGAAGAAAAAAATAAAAAATAAAAAATGGCTCTGGCAGCAAAAGGTTAAAACGGGTTCAATGCAGGGGGTATCATGTAAGGGTTTAAAAGGAATTTTAATCTCTAAACACCATGCAGGCAAAAAGTTGTTCAAATAAAATTAGCTTATTATCAGATGCCACGCTTTTAACAAACTTCCTAAAATTACGTAAAAAACAAAAACGTCAAAACATCCTGATATTACATGTATGGGCAATCCCTGTGTCTTTTTTCTTTTTTTTTAAACACAGCAAGTACAGAAAATTTCCCATTGATCCAGTGTGCTTCTAATTTTCTGTAGTGACCTGACAACATATTTCCTTTGCTGTGCTGTAGTCTAATACAGTGTTCTTAGCCCTGTCCAGTTCTCGCTGCCTCCATTCACACCACATACAGTTTCACCTCTTCACAATTCAAAATGCCTGATCTCCCTATCTGCCCAATTCACACCATTGCGTTGCAGTGGTGTGAGGGCGGTGTGCGCTAAGAAAAAAAAAAAGTACTGCTTGCAATACTTTTTAAATGCAGCGCAGTGCAAGGCAATTAACGGTCTTGCACTATGCAGGCAGTAACTGAACCTTATGAGATGTCTGTGGGACATGCTCAAAAAAAAAAACCAGTGCATTTCGGTGAGATTGGCAAATCATCACTGTGCCGATCTCGGCCAGACCACACCGCATACCAGTCGCTGCGTTGCAGCTGGTGTGAGAACATACCCTTTTACAGATGAGCTTGCTATAGGCCATGTAGAATGGAGATATGGGCCCACCGTATTGGATTCCACACCCTGGGGGAGGGCAGGGTGATCAAATAATGATGTAAGTGGCGAGGGGTCCGTGGACAACAGCGATGACAATCCTTTTTTGTACCATAGGTGTAATGCTGCAGTTGTTAACGGGGAAGAACTGGATAGAAGGTGCCGTTTCTGCCATGTTTGTTATTTTAATGTAAAATAAAACAAGGGTTTAGTAACATTTTGAAAGCTCACTGGATTTTATGAGGGATCAACATGTACTTTTCTATACTTGCTGTGTTTTTAAAAAGAAAAAACATGGGGAAATGTGCAAGTATTGCAGATATTTATTAAATATGTTTTTTTATTGTATCCAAAGATACACTTTATTATAATTGAGGTGCTAACCTATTCTTCGTTCTAAGGAATTTCTGTGGACTTTCCACAATGGGAAGTTACTGTTGGGGGTCAGTTCTCAATGTAATGTGCAAGTATTCACAGCAAACTTGCACATTACGTCTCACCTACAGTAGCTCCAATTGTTCTGTTCTCCAGCGATGATGGGCCCATTTCTTCTATCACCGATGCATCCCCCTCCACCGCCAACTCCGCTGACGTTTCTTCCTCAGCTAGTGACAGCCACGGATGATGTGACTACATGGTTGTAGGAATTAGTTTACGGCATCTAGCTCTAATCTTAGCACGCCACTGGGCGGGCCCCCTGTGGGCCCCCCCACCCAAAGCACCTTGTCCCCATGTAGACGAGGACAAGGGCCTCTTCCCGACAACCCTGGCCGTTGGTTGTCGGGGTCTGCGGACGGAGGGCTTATCGGAATCCGGGAGCCCCCTTTAATAGGGAGGCCTCCCAGATCCCGGCCCCGCACCCTATGTGAATGAGTATGGGGTACATCTTACCTCTACCCATTCACCTGGGGAAAAAAAGTGTCAATAAAAAAAAACACACTACAAAGGTTTTTAAAGTAATTTATTAGGCAGCTCCGGGGGTCTTCTTCCGACTTCGGGGGTATTCTTCTGACTTCGGGGGTCTTCTTCCGACTTCTCCGCTCTCTTTGGCCTCTTCTCCCGGTGTCTGGTTCTTCTCCCGCTCTCCGGCCTCTTCTCCCAGGGTCCGGTTCTTCTGCCGGGCTCCTCCGCTATCTTCTGCTCTTTTGCTAGCGGTGGCCCGGTCTTCTCCATCGTCTTGTTCCCTCTTCTCTTCTTCCGATGTTGACACAACGCTCTCTCCCGCTGTAATGATGTGTGCGAGGTGCACGGCGACTTATATAGGCATGGGGTGTGGTCCCCACCCCCTTATGACGTCACAGTCCTGGGGCATGATCAATAATGTGTTTAAATAAAAAACACTGAAATTTGCTCAGTTGCAGAATTGTCGCTGTCGTCACTTTCGGTGTCTGATGAAAAATTTCCCTACGAATCACTATCGCTCAATTCTACAAGTGATTCTTATTAACTATCCCTGTTTTCTAGCTGGTCAAAAACCACTTTTGATGTAACGGGATGCTTTTTGGTTGCCATGGACATTCTCAAGTTTCCAGGCAGAAAGAACAGTATATATAATATAAAACTGCATTCAGGACACTAGACAAAGCATTAGGGGCATTAGGCACTGTACAGATTACAGTGTACTGTGTTATGTGTTTTTAACTTTTTGAATTTGCCGTCGGGTTCTGCCCCCATACATCGCAATGCTCGCAGGGAATGGAGCCTGGCACACAGTACATCGGGCGGAGCCCGCAGACACAGCGGGGGGACATCGCAGGATCCTGGGGACAAGGTAAGTAACTTTGCCTGGATCCTGCGATGCAATCCCAAGTGTGGCTCGGGGTTAGTTAGTGAAAAATCACCTCGAGCCAAACTCGGGAATACCGCCAGGGAGGTTAAGTGTAGTGGACATCTCGTCTGCCAAAAAAATTCTACAACCTGATTGTTTGTTTGTGGGACTAAAAGTAGAAGTTCAGCCAAAACTAGCTAACTCTAAATCTACTGGCGACCACATTCTAAGACTAATGTATATAACCCTGTAAAATCACAAAAATCGCAATACATAGCTTTTCTGTAGCCGCTCTGGTCCGGTCTCCAGCAGCAGATGCTGTGTGGAAGAGACAGCCAACAATGGCTGAGAAATGCCTGGGAAGTGACGTCACACATAGAATTATTATGGGTGTCCGTTGCCAGCTGCCTCTCCTGTACACTCCTACACAGAGAAGCAACCTCTGACACCTCCGCGCGGGACCGGACTGGCTGCAGAAAAGGTATGTACTTTGATTTTTGCTGTATTGGGCTATATAGATTAGTCTTACAATGTGGCTGCCAGAAGATTTAGACAGAGTAAGTTAGTTTTCGGCTGAACTTCTACTTTAAGTTCGTAAAAGACCTTCTTTGGCTTTTCAGAAGGAAGTGGCAACAACAATTAACTTTCAAGGATAGTTGAGTACAAAAAAATAAATAAATAAAAAGATTTTGTCCCAGAAGGTGCTTATTAGATTTCAGCATCACCAAATGTGTGCGTGTACTTGTATAGAGCTTCCACATACATCCCTGCTTTCCTTCTTGTGTGGCTGGCTTACTGCCTTTCACAAATGTTTGCATGAAGCTTGAAGTCTAAATACAAACATCTTCTGCCACCACAACATTGCGTAGCACAGTAAAGTCTTCTCAGAACATAAGGTATTTGTGTGTCTCACATCTCTCATTTCAAAATCTTTGGGGGTGCCATCCAAATCATTCCTTTTCGCCTCAATGGCAAACTGCTCATCCAGAACCAATGGTGTATATTGTAGATACAGCCTAATATTATAGAGCCATTTATTCCAAACGGCAAAAAGCTATCTGAGGTTATTTGGCCATCATCAGTGCATTGTATGTAAACCATGGCCTCTATGGTACAGGACTTTAGACCCGATAAGAGTAAAACGATGAAGGTATACTTTCACAAAGGTTCTACCATGCTATGCAGAGGTTCAATGGAGGATTTTTGGGTTCCATTTATCCCCTCTAACCATAACCTTCTAGGTTATACTGCTTTACAACACTGAAAAAGCTAACCTGTGACAAAGCATGCAGTTCCTCCTAAAAAAAATTGTCAGTAGGAAACAATTGAAACATTCATAGTTCATAAGGATGGAGGTTATTTGTTTCTACAAAACTAGTTTTGAACGTATTTCAGAACAGTCTTTTAGAGTCTTCATTAGACATTCTTTTACTGCAGCTAGAAAAACATTGGAAATCCATTAAAATGCCAAACCTCTGAAATGATATATTTTCTAAAAAGGTAATTTGCTGTGAAACAAATGGTTGCTATCTCAAACAATCTATCTTGCTTCCATAGAGGCTTTGGCTTATATACACACACAGGCAAAAAGTTCTCAAACTAAATTTCTGCCTATTATATTTTAGTTTATTTGTATTTTCCAGTCTTCAAGGCCCCCTTTGCAGAGCACAGTACATTTCATGTCGGTTTCATAGCAAAACACTGATGGCCCTAAGGAATACTTATGCTAACATTTTTTTTGTTATCAAACTGCTCCATCCTTATACTGTAGCTCCATATAAAACAACTGTAGGTGATTTAGTCACCTAATATAAGTACATTGCTCAGTGTAATATCTCTTGCATAGCATGATTAGTAATCCATACAAAGAAATTGCAAATGGTAAAGGTAATTTCTATGAATATTTTATACCAACTTGGACTAATGCAACTATGTATATACAATACCATAGCTGATCGACCCCACTGATAGCTAGAAATCACAGAGACACCGCTACTTCAGTGATCTCCACTCCAAGTGGGTGCTGTAGCGACCACCAGCTCAAAACTGGACACTCAGAACAAAAGAATATGTCCTCAGCATACCAATGATCTCCAAAAAAGCATCCAAAGCTTTATCTGACCATCACATCACAGCTAAAACAGCAACGTTTTGGGGCCACGCAGGACCCCTTTAATCAGGCATGTGACAAGTGCAGTGCACAACAAAATGATATTTTAAGAGACATTCACCAATCACAAGATAGACTGCTTCCTTCCCCCTTAAGTCATAATGACACCGTTAGCTTATAAGTATTAATATACTTCGAGCCGATGACACACTGGAGGGAAACATCAGGACACCACCATTACTGGTACAAAAGTGCAGAAGGAAGTGCAGAAGGACGCTACGTGATCTTCTGGTACAAGCAAACCTTAGACCAAAAAACACCAAGATCCCCTTAAAGATGCTGCATAGACTTGGGTGTTACAAGTGTTACAATTGTAAGGTTTGTAATTCTCTGATATGTGGGGAACATTTTACGCCTCCACACACAAAGGACAACCAATACCACATGCGTGATTAGGTGAATTGCAACACAAACCATTATTGTGAATAGTGTCCATGCACATTGATGTAGGTAAAATGATTGGCCCCTTCAAATGTAATTTTCAAAGATATAAGTGATATTAGAACGGCTTTGGCCAAAGCCACAAAAGGTGACCAGGTGGACTTGAGTAAACAAGTAGAGGTTCATTTTGTCACACAGACACCAAATACATGAATTGAGAGGTATGGTGACTGAACGTGTTGATCGGACTGCGAGAGGTGGGGACCTCCTACTGGATCTACACACTAGGCACTTTACAATAAAGTGGCCTGAACACTAATTTTACCCTTTCAAGCTTTTTCGATGATAGATGATTTTATTGGTGAAGATAATAACATGATGTATTTTTGTACATAATATTTTCATTATTCTTCTAGATTTTCATGTTGGTGACTGCTTTCTAGGTTGTTTTTTCTTTATTGTCTCTTTATTTTTTCCCCCTTTTCCCATCCTTTTTCCCTCTTTCCACTGTTTTCCCTTTCCCTGGGATCTTTTTTGTTTCTTTGGCTCCTTTTTTTTCCTTTCATTTTGCCTACTTTAATTATTTCTCAGTATGTTTGTCTTTCTTTTTCCTTCTACCTTTTTCCTCATTTTTTTCTATTCTATTTTTCAAATCTTTTCACTATTATTCAGCTCTATATTTTTATTTTTAATCTGTTTTGGTTTCTATTTAATTTTTATTCATTTTTGTGTTTTTTTTTCTTACTTTTTCTTATGTTCTTTTTTTTTTCTTTTTCTATTTTTTTCCTTATTTTTTAAGTTTTTTTTTACTCATTTAATTTTTTCTCCCTTTCTTTACTTCTTTTTGTTTTTTCCTGCTCATTTTTTCTGTTCTTTTCAATTTTTTCTTTCTTTATTCCTTGGAATCATCCTGAAACTCCATATTTCCTGTCACTTGTTTGGCTTCTATTCTCTTCACTCTTACTGCTTCCATGGTGGTTTCCTGTAGGCAGTATGTTCTATGAACACCACCTGCCATACAGTGCAGTTTGTGATCCTCAATGCCGGCAGTGTGACATATTGGGGTCATGGGTTGCCATGATGTGCACACACTGCAGTACTATGTAAATGGGTTGCATCTGACTGATGCAATCAATCATTACATTCCCTTAAAATACGCTTAATTTACCAATAAGGGGCTCTCAACATTCTGAGTGTAATAGCACAGAGCATCACTATTGTTTTTTGTTGTTCCTTCTTTCACATTAATAAATAGGTCAATGTTTGTGTCATTTTAGATGTTGTTTTGGCAGGCCAATGTCATAATGTCCTCAGGAAGCAGTCCATTCTCTATCTTGTGCTTGGTAAGTTTCTCTTTAAATATCGTTTTGTTTTGTACTATACCTGTCACATGCCCGATGAAGGGGTTCTGCGTGGCTGTTTTATCTGTGATGTGATCATCAAATAAAGCGTTGGACCAACTTGCTTTTGGGCCCCGTGGTGAGCAGCTGCTCTGTGCATTCTGAGCACAGGAGGTTGGCTGCTCAGCCTGGGCCCCATTCAAAGAAAGCTTTGCATTCTCTAAATGGATGCTGAGCATTCCCTGATTGGACTAGGTGAAAAGAGTGACATCACTGTCCCACCTCATCCAACCAGAGAATGCTTTGCATTCAAATGTTGAGCAATCTCTGAATGGTGCCCATGCCCAGCGGGTGACCTACTGTGTTCAGAATGCAGCAGGGCAGCCACTCTGCACTGGACCTGGAAGCTAGTGGAGATCATTGGAGTAGCGGTGTATACTTTCATCTTCCATGGGGATCGCCCAGGTATGGTAAATGTAGTGCTGGGACAAAATCGACCAGGGGCCAGGGGAAAAAGTTCTAAATTGCGCCCCACCCCCTTCATTATGTGCAAGCTTATGAGGAGGAGGGGGAGAGAGAACAGAGCCCGCACCTCCTGCCAGCTCTCTCCTCGGCGCTTCCAGAGCTGTGCTGACAGAAGTAGTGATACCGTTGTCACTACTCCTGTCAACCCTATAGTACAAGGAACTTACGGCGCCCCATCCTTACCATACACGCTGCGCCCAGGGCAGCCACCCCTTCTTCCCATCCCTTGCCACGGCCCTGGGTATATGTATAGTTACATTGATCCAAGCTGGACCAGTACAACAATGTAAAAAAATATTCACCTATAAATCTTCTTTACATAAAGTCCTCATAAGAGCACACTTCTCGGTGGTATATTTCATGTAAAGCAGCACTTGTATTTCATGATATTAGGTGGCCAAGCAGTACTGCAATCCACAATTATGTGAGCAATTCCTATCCAAGCACAATTCTTCAATGCATTCAAAAGCTGCTAATCTGACTCAGTAGCTAGACTGCACATGTAATTATGTTCACAGACACTGTATTTTACCGATGTGAATGTCCATAGTCTTGGTAACAATACAGCACCAGATTGAGGCAAAATGTGTGATACAGCCACCTCATAAGAGCACTTGGCTCAGTATTGTAAAAGGATGCCTAAATTGAATAGCTATAGAGCTATTGTATATAAGCTCTTAACCACAACATGAGATGCACAGTGTCACTTCCATTCAAAGTATAAAAGCTCTTTTTCTTGAGTGTCTCACATACATATATGAACATCCACAATGCAATGCTTATTTATCACTGGCATTGTTGTTTGTAAACCAGATGTACTTAAAGTGGACCTTCACTGCATCCAAGCACCACAAACCAAAACCACCATTTAATTTATTTTTAATGTTCAAAGCAAACTCCCCCATTTATCCATGTCTCAATGCTTTTTTTTGTTGAGAAATCACTTTGAAAAACAGCATTTCTGGCTGGGGCCATCTTGTGTAAGGGCAGATGATTCATGTAGCATTTACTTCCTGGAATCCATATTCTCTTAGCTCAGGCATGCAGGCAGGAGGGTGTTTTTAGCTGAGAAAACCCCTCCTCCTCTCCTGAAGACTCCCGGAATGTATGACATCAATTGCCTAGGTTAGAAACCAGGAAGTAACTGAGGAAATGTAAAAGAAAAGTTTAAAACAAGTAAATAGGATATAATTTATTTTCTATGTATTTACTAATGCTAGCAGCATGAGGATTAAAAATAGCCAATGTTAATTGGGAGAGTGAAGTTCCACTTTAACCCCTTGCCGACCAGCGCATGATGATATAGGTCGGCACACTGGCACGGCTGGGCAAATGGGCGTACAGGTACGTCCGCTTTAAATCGCAGCATAGTGGGCACGTGCGCCTGCCGCGTACTCCGTGAGCGTGCCTGCGGACTCGATGTGAGCCGGGGGCCCGCAGCTGTGTCACGGAGCGGCAGAACAAGGCATTTCCCTGTTCTGCCTAGCAACATGACAGAGATCTACTGCTCCCAGTCATCGGGAGCAATGATCTATGTCATGTTCTAATGAGACAATTCCCCCTACAGTTAGAATCACTCCCTAGGACACACTTAACCCCTTGATTGCCCCCTAGTGTTTAACCCCTTCCCTGTCAGTGTCATTTACACAGTAATCAGCGCAATTTTTATAGCTCTGATTGATATATAAATGACAATGGTCCCAAAATAGTGTCAAAAGTGTCCAATGTGTCGGCCATAATGTCGCAGTCACGATAAAAATCGCAGATCGCCGCCATTACTGATAAAAAATAATAATAATAAAAATGCCATAAATCTATCCCCTATTTTGTAGACGCTATAACTTTTGCGCAAACCAATCAATATACGCTTATTGCAATTTTTTTACCAAAAATATGTAGAAGAATACATATCGGCCCAAACTGAGAAAGAAATTAGTTTTTTTATATATATTTTTTGGCGATATTTATTATAGCAAAAAAGTAAAAACTGTTGCTTTTTTTTTTCAAAATTGTTGCTCTTTTTTTGTTTATAGCGCAAAAAATAAAAACCGCAGAGGTGATCAATTACCACCAAAAGAAAGGTCTATTTGTGGGGAAAAAAAGGACAATAATTTGTTTGGGTGCAACGTCGCACGACCGCGCAATTGTCAGTTAAAGCGACGCAGTGCCGAATCGCAAAAAGTGCTCTGGTCAGGAACGGGGTAAATCCTTCCGGGCTGAAGTGGTTAAATGCAATACTGATATCAAGAAAGTAAGCACTGAAGTGTAGGCAAAGTTAGATACACTGTTCTTTTACACTCCTGGACCTCTTAAACTTTGACTTGTGTTGTGCATATATGGATTGATTTAATAGTTAAGGTGATTTCCTTACTTCTATAGAATATAGGATTAGAAGATTAGTAGGAGGCACCCTGTATTATCCTGATAAATAAGCATTGCATTGTGGGTGTTAATATTTGTATTTGAGACACTGAAGGAGAGGAGCTTTTAAAATTTGAACAGAAGCCATATTGAGCATCTCAAATATCTCTATAGCTATTCATTTCAAGAATTCTTCTACAACTGCAAGCCCAAGTGCTCTTATTCTTTATCTATGTCACAATCTTTACATTGTTATGGGGTTTTATTTGTCCTTGAGACTACGAAGATTCACATCGGTAGAAGACAGTAATCCTTGAACATAACTTCATGTATAATCGAGTTTTTGAGCCGGATTGGCAGCTTTTTAAAGCATTAAAGGATTGTGCTTTGGCGATTGCTGGTCACATAACAGTATAAATTACAGTACCGCTTGGCCTTCAAATATCATGAATTTCAAGCTTTGCTATGCAAGGGATAGAACAGTGAACAGCAATGTGCTTTTATTTTAATATACAGTGCCCTCGACTAAAATTGCTCATGTCATACAGCATGATCTTCAAATTCAAATGTAATGTGCAGAATACTCAATAAACATTTTCTGTGTTAAAAAAAAAAAAATATACAGTGCCCTCCACAATTACGTTATACTGTGTGGATAATAGGTAGTGCTATGCATGTTTTTCTTTATCACACAGTGTGCTCTTTTCAGTTATCTGTGTAATAATCTACAATGTATCTTGCTTTATAGCTTTCTAAAGGGAAAAAAAACTGCACTTCTAAATTGTGGTAAATAAATAAAACCAAATGTGAACAAAAACTCCAAAAGGTAATATAAGCTGCGACTCTACTGAGTGATATAGGCACAGTTAGACATGAACATACATAGAAGCAACGTCGCTCTGACAATTGACCGTTATTATTGTAGCAAACACAGTGAAAAATTATTTATAACATATGTTAAAAAGTTCCAAGTATAAAAGTCCATAAATATATTATTAAGGTGAAATCCTCTTTATATAGGACTCATAAGATAGTTAGTCAGGTTGAAAAAAAGACAAATACAAATACAATCCCATATACACAATCCTTCCTTCACCCACAGTTGATCCAGAGGAAGGCAAAAAACCCCAGCAAAGCACGATCCAATTTGCTACAGCAGGGGAAAAAATTACTTTCTGATTCCAGAGAGGCAATCAGACTTTCCCTGGATCAACTTTACCTATAAATGTCAGTACCCAATTATATTATGTACATTTAGGAAAGAATCCGGGCCTTTTTAACCACTTCAGCCCCGGAAGGATTTGCCCCCTTCCTGACCAGGCCCTTTTTTGCGATACGGAACTGCGTCGCTTTAACTGACAATTGCGCTCGTGCGACGTACCCAAACAATAATGACGTCCTTTTTTTCCCCACAAATAGCTTTCTTTTGGTGGTATTTGATCACCTCTGCGGTTATTATTTTTTGCGCTATAAATAAAATAATTGCGACAATTTTGAAGATAAACAAGAAAAAAAAGTTTAGGCCGATAAAAAAAATCGCAATAAGCGTATATTGATTGGTTTGCATAAAAGTTATAGCGTCTACAAAATAGGGGAAAGATTTATGGCATTTTTATTATTATTTTTTTTTTTACTAGTAATGGCGGCGATCTGTGATTTTTATCATGACTGCGACATTGCGGCGGACAGATCGGACACTTTGACACTATTTTGGGACCAGTGACATTTATACAGCTTTAAATAGCCACTCATTACTGTGTCATTGGTAGGGAAGGGGTTAACACTAGGGGGCGATGACCAAGAGGTTAACTGTGTTCCCTGTGTATGTTCTAACTGTAGGGGGGATGGGACTGACTAGGGAAGGAGACAGATCGGTGTTCCTATAGATCTACAGATAGATCAGTCTTCTCTTCCCTGACAGGACGTGGATGTGTGTTAACACACACACACATCCCCGTTCCTGCTCTGTCAGGAGCGATCGCGAGTGCGCCGATGGACATTGCGGCTGCCAGGCACGCACACAGGCTCCTCAGTGACTCAGTGAGTAATCCCCTTAAAGCGGGGATACAGCTACAGCGATTCATGCAGGGGAGCCATTCTGCTGCCGTCAATCGACGGTGGGCAGGCGGTCTGGAAACGGTTAAAGCAATCCACTGAGCTGGCCAGAACCTCCTCTGGAGGGAGTCTATTCCACATTTTTACAGCTCCTATTGCGAAGAAACCTTTCCCTATTTGGAGATTAAATCTTTTTTCCTCTAGAGTGCCCCTTTGTCCTCTATGATGACCTTAAAGTGAATGACTACCAAGTTCACGATATGGACCACTTATGTATTTGAACATGTTGATCATATCCCCCCTTAATCTCCTCTTCTCAAGAGAGAATACATTTCTTTCCTCATAGCTGAGCTCCTCCATGCCTCTTATCAGTTTGTTCTTCTCTGGACTTTCTCCAGTTCCCCGATATCCTTTTTGAGAACTGGTGCCCAAAACTGAACTGCATATTCCAGATGAGGTCTTACTAATGATTTGTAAAGGGTCAGAATGATATCTCTCTCTCTGGAGTCCATACCTCTCTTAGTACAAGAAAGGACTTTGCTCGCTTTAGAAACTGCAGCTTGGCAGTGCATGCCATTATTAAGCTTATGATCTACCAAAACCCGCAGATCCTTCTCCACTATGGATTCCCCCAGCTGTTCTCCTCCTAGTATGTAAGATGCATGCATATTCTTAGCCCCGAGTGCATAACTTTACATTTATCAACATTAAACCTCATTTCCCACACAGTTGCCCAATTAAACAGTGCATTGAGGTCGGCTTGTAAGTTGGAGACATCCTGTATGGACGTTATTTCACTGCATAGCTTGGTATCATCTGCAAACACTGAAATGGTACTTTTAATCCCAGACCCTATATCATTTATAGATATAGACTCAAGATATAAAGATATTGCTAAAGTGAAGTTCCACCCATTTAAAAGTCATCAGCTACAAAAAGTGTAGCTGCTGACTTTTAATAATCAGACACTCACCTGTCCCAGGGTCCAGTGATGCGGGCATACGAAGCCCTGCTCCTCTCCGCGGCACCGCCATTCTAACTGTGGGCGCCCGGCTGTGGCTTCACAGCCGGGTGCGCACTGCAAATGTGCAAGACGCGCGCTGTGAATGGCCGGGCAATCTTCAGGGACCTGTGACGTGTCCCAGAAGATTGCAGGGAGGAAGGGGGGAGAGGTGATCTTCCTTCCGGCGCCACGAAGTCAGGAGAGTAAGTGGGAGCTGGGTGCCTCTAAAAACAGGGTACCCGCTCTTCCTCCAAAAAAATGATATGCCGAATGTGGCATGTCAGGGGTTCACCAACACTTAAGCAAAAATTCTATTTTTGGGTGGAACTCTGCTTTAAGGTGAAATCCTCTTCATATGTGACCCAAGTTAAGAAAACATGCAGTCACCATCCATCCCTGTGTGCAAAAGTCCACAGAAGACACCGCCACCTTAGAATGGGAAAAAATGCCTGCTTACCAACTAGACCTTTGTTCAAAAAAGGTCAATAGAGCTTTTGGCTGTATACCCTGCCAGGGTCTCTCAGAGATGTTCTTACAGGATTCCTTTGAACAGCAATGGAAGTCATGTGACTATTTTCTCCATATTATCATGCCCAAAACAGAAAATGCTCCACATAGTGTAACATCTTAGTGATACTTTAGTAAAATAAAAAAAGATTCGCAATTACATTTATGTAGAAAAAATACGCTAAGATGTCTCGCCAGCTGGCATAGAGTAAAGCAACCCGCACTTCCGGGACTCGTGGTACATGATAACGTCAGCACGCCGCTTTTACCCCGCTAAGGTGGCGGTGTCTTCTGCGGACTTTTGCACACGAGGATGGATGGTGACTGCATGTTTTCTGAATTTGGGTCACAAATGAAGAGGATTTCCCCTTAACAATATTTTTATATCTTAAGTCACATATGAAGAAGATTTTACTTTAAAATCTTTATAGACTTTTATACTTGGAACTTTTTAATACATGTTATAAATCATTTTTCACTGTTTGCTACAATAATAACTGTCAATTGTCAGCGCGATCCTGTTCCTATATATATATCTTGCTTCATATGGAGCTCGATGGATGGAGCCGTTTCACATCAGAGTAACTTTTTAACCAGCACTGGATCGCTGAATCTTGGATCTCTCTATTAAACCAGGGGTGATGCCATGGGGGAAATTGGGTATGCTTAAAGTGAAGCTTCATGCACTCAATAAAAATGTACTACCGTATATACTCGAGTATAAGTCGTGGCCCCTCATTTACCACAAAAAACTGGGAAAAATGTATTGACCCGAGTATAAGTCGAGGTTGAGAAATGGCAGAGGGTCAACAATGCC
Organism: Lithobates septentrionalis; assembly: GCA_037952835.1. Lineage (NCBI taxonomy): Eukaryota > Metazoa > Chordata > Amphibia > Anura > Ranidae > Lithobates > Lithobates septentrionalis. The sequence continues at coordinate 971,491 of JBBDGP010001162.1, read as the reverse complement.
CATCTGCAGCTGCATGCCTCCCTGTGTCCTGTGCAGCCTACCTGTACCCTGTGCATGTGTCCTGTACATGTGTGTGTCCTGTACATGTGTGTGTGTCCTGTACATGTGTGTCCTGTACATGTCCTGTACATGTCCTGTGTGCATGTGTCCTGTGTGCATGTGCAGCCTACCTGTGTCCTGTGTCCCTGTGTGCATGTGCAGCCTACCTGTGTCCTGTGCAGCCTCCCTGTGGCGATCTCCATCCTCCCTGTGGCGATCTCCATCCTCAAACGGCGGCCGGCGTGTGATGATAGTGTTCGGCGGCCATTCCACAGTTCAAAAGCCGCGCCTCCTCCTCGTCTGTGATAGGCTGACCGCTGACTGCCTATCACGGACATTCTCTCATTCTCATACCATGGACGAGGATGAGAGAATGTCTGTGATAGGCTGTACACTGACAGCTGTTCAGCCTATCACAGATGAGCAGGAGGCGCGGCTTTTGAAAGCTGCAATAGCCGGCGAACAGTATCATTACACGCCGGCCGCCGTCTGCCTGCATGACACGCTGATCATGCAGACAGACGGCAGGGACTCGAGTATAAGTCGAAGGGACACTTTCAGCCCAAAAAAAAGGGCTGAAAAATTCGACTTATACTCGAGTATATACGGTATTTTTATTCCTTATGCTGCTAGCATTAGTAAATAGATAGGAAAGCATATCAAATTTACTTGTTTTACACTTTGTTTTTTTTCAATTTCTTCAGTTACTTTCTAGTTTCCAGGCCTAGGCAAATTATGTCCTAGATCCCAAAAGTCTTTGGGAGAGGAGGAGGGGTTTTCTCAGTTTAGCACATCCTCCTTCCTGCGTGCCTGAGCCAAGGGCAGATAGATTCCAGGAAGTAAATGCTACATGAATCATTTGCGAAATGCTAGGGTGTCTTTTTCAGAGTGATTTCTCAGTCACTGTCCTATTGTGCTACTTCCCACCCCAGTGGCTGTGTACACACGGGCGGACTTTTCGACCGGACTGGTCCGACGGGACGATTCCGTCGGACAATCCGACCGTGTGTGGGCTTCATCGGACCTGCAGCGGACTTTTTCGGTCAAAAATCAGACGGACTTTAGATTTGGAACATGTTTCAAATCTATCCGACGGACTCGAGTCCGGTCGAAAAATCCGCTCGTCTGTATGCTAGTCCGACGGACGAAATCCGATGCTAGGGCAGCTATTGGCTACCGGCTATCAACTTCCTTATTTTAGTCCGGTTGTACGTCATCACGTACGAATCCGTCGGACTTTGGTGTGATCATGTGTGCGCAAGTCTGTTCGTTCGAAAGTCCGTCGGAAGTCCATCAAAAGTCCGTCGGAAAGACCGTCGGACCTTTGATGCTGAAAAGTCTGCCCGTGTGTACACGGCATAAGAAAATTCTCAACAGCATCCTTTTCGGGCGATTTTCTCTGTCCCTAGGAACAGATCTTCAAACTGTTTGTCATTGGTCATGTAATTGATCTGTGGACCAACAAAAACGTCTTTCTTCATCTTGACATCAGTTATTCTTGAAAACATCTGTCCCAAATAATGACCCTCACCTTCCCTGTTCATCGCTTTCACAATATGTTTCATCAGTCTGAGTTTTATTTGAAGCGAAGGCAAAAGTATCTTTGTAGTGTCAACAAGTGATTCATGGACCACGCTATTCTGTCATGGAACCAAAATCATTTCATTTTATTGTAACACACATCTTTTGCACGGCTGTCCCATTCACATATGTAACAAGAGTGCTTGAGATATGCAAACTGCAAGCGAAGCAGCAGAGTCACTGCTTTTAGATCTCCACAGATATTCCAGTTGAACTTGACGTACTAAATGTGCTTCAACAACAGCTCCATATTTTCATGTTTCTTTCTTGCATGCAGCACAGCCAACAGATATTGCAAATTGCAAAAACAAACATGTGCTATCTTCAGTTACTTGATATGTTCATTATAAGATAAATTACTAGTCATTTACATGACTAACCACTTAAGCCGCGTACACACGAGCGGAATGTCCGACAGAAAAAGTCAGACGGAAGCTTTTCATCGTATATTCCGATTGTGTGTATGCCTCATCTGACTTTTTTTTTTCAAAAATTCTGAAGGACCTAGAAATAGAACATGTTCTAAATATTTCCGACGGAACCAATTCCTATCGGGAAAACCGCTCGTTTGTATGCTGTTCCGACGGACCAAAAATGACGCATGCTCTGAAGCAAGTACGAGACAGAAGCTATTGGCTACTGGCTATTGAACTTCCTTTTTCTAGTCCCGTCGTTCTGTTTTACGTCACCGCGTTCTGGACGGTCGGACTTTGATTTGACCGTGTGTAGCCAAGACCGCTTCAATGGAATTCCGTGGGAGTTCCGTCGGAGAAACCTATTCGGAACCGTTATCCTGACGGCAAAACCGGTTGTGTGTACAGGGCATTAGGGACCGGGCCTATTTTTCAGACTCAGTGTTTAAAATCATTTTTTTTTTTTGCTACAAAATTACTTAGAACCCTCAAATATTATATTTATTTTTTTCAGACACCCTAGAGAATAAAATGGCGATCGTTACAATACTTTCTGTCACACCGTATTTGCACATTGATCTTGAATTAAAAAATCAGACATTACATTCCTTGTAATAGAAAAAAAGCATGACAGGACCTCTTAAATATGAGATCTGGGGTCAAAAAGACCTCCGATCTCAGATTTACACTAAAATACAATGATAAAAAAAAATGTAATTAAAAATAATAAAATAAAAAATTCCCCTTTAAGAGCATTGGGCGGAAGTGACGTTTGACATCGCTTCCACCCTCCAATGCTATGGAGCTGAGTGGGGCCATCGTCTCTGCTCCGGTAAGCGGCGGAGAAGAACGGAGCGCGGCAGGAGGGGGGCCCTCTCCCGCCTCCGATAAAAGTGATCTCGCAGCCACAGAGACCACTTTTATCTGAAAGCGGACCACTCACTGAAGAAGAAGATACCGGGGTTATGGCAGCTAGGTGCTGCCATAACGTCAATATTCCTCTTCAAAGTGCCAACGTATAACGACGGCGGGCGGTCCGCAAGTGGTTAAAAGCCAAAAATCTATAAGATACACCAACAATTGTTCAGGAAGCAAAATCTTTGGTGTCCAGCGTTACCACACCATAATGGTGGGAATAGGTTCTAAAAGGCTCTCATTTAACCCTTTAGCCCAGGGATGTCAAACTGGCCCATCCCATCATGCCTCTGCTTTTAGGAGTCATGCTTGTAAAGCCTCGTACACTCGATCAGATTTTCGGACGACCGTTCGTCTGTTTTTTGCTGCATGCTAGTCTCATATCGAAAGTGAAGAGGTTACGCACAATACGAAAATTCTCGTACGATAGAATACAATTTCAGAAGTGACGTAATGTGTTGAATAGTTTTGTATGTATTCTTTAGTTTCTGAGCATGCGTAGTCTTGCTTGTACGATTTTTTCGGACGAAAACCGTACTAATTAAATGAAAATCAGACGTTGAGTTCATGTACGACAAAAATTTTATAGTCTGTAGCTTTTGTCTAACAAAAAAAAAAAAAGTAGAAAGCACCGTACTAACGATACGAAAATCAGCAGATCATTCATCGGACAAAATTTTACTTCTGATTTTCGTATTGTGTGTACGGGCCGTAGCCTCCCTGGTGGTTTTCCCGAGTGTGGCTCGGGGTTACATTTCAGCACCATTAGCGGTAACCCCGAGCCACACTCGGGATTGCATCGCAGGATCCTGGTGTGGCATTACTTACCTTGTCCCCGGGATCCTGCGATGTCCCCCGCAGTGTCCGTGGGCTCTGTCCTCCTCCGAAGCCTCTCCTTGCCAGGCTCCGTTCCCTGCGAGCGTCGCAACGCACAGGGGCGGAGCCTGGCGGCAAATTCAAAAAATGTAAAAATTATAACACATACAGTACTGTAATCTTACAGATTACAGTACTGTATGAAATGATTTCATATCCCCTTTGTCCCCAGTGCTTTGGCCCATGCCCTGCATGCAGTTTTATGTTATATATACTGTTCTTTCTTCCTGGAAACTGGAGATTGTCCATAGCAACCAAAAAGTGTCCCTTTACGTCAAAAATGGCTTTAGACCAGCTAGAAAACAGCGATAGTAAATTAGAACACTTGCAGAATTGAGCGATAGTGAATCGTGTGGAAATTAATTTTATTACTATTTATTTTTATTTTTTTTAATTATTTATTTTTTTTTATTATATTATAATTTATTTTTTTGTGTTTCAAACTTTATCATACCCGGGATATCTACTAGACTCTAGTTTGGACAGATTTAAGTGTGTTATTGTTAAGAATTACAGACCTACAATATAAAACGCCAAATTTCCATGCAAAATAATTGTACCGCTTTCAGCACCTAAAATCCGAAAGAATCATACCGCCAGGGAGGTTAACTGTTAGCATTGCAATGCCTCATAGGACTTGTAGTTTTGCAACAGCTGGAGGGCCGCCGGTTTGACACCTGTGCTGAGCCTGATCATTTTTTTTTCATCTAATGTTTTGCACACACAGTGCAGAGATAAAGAGGTTTCAATCAAACATTTACGTATAGCAAAAACCTTTTTTTTTCAGTTTTGGATAGCGTAGGAAATAGTTAAAACTCATAGCAGGTTGTTGGTTGCTATTGTGGTCCTTCAAGGGAGATTTCACTTCCTTATCTTGGAGCTGCAAAAGGACGTGAGAGGAAATTTCCCCAAATAAGTAGAATTCCCACCTTAACCAGTTCCCACCAAAATATCTGTCATTATTGGAAGATTTCCCCTCAATTCTTGCCAACTCTAAAATTTAGGATTTCCCCTTAATTTCTGTTCCAGTGGCAATGTTTACCAAGACAAGTAGAAATGGGAATCTCCCCTATGAGGACACAGTCTGGAAGGAAAAAAAAAAAAAAAAAAAAAACTAACCTTTTCCCCACTCTATCCAAAACGTAAAAAAAAAAAGTTTTACATTTACATACGCTTTGACCGCTTCCCACCCGGCCTATAGTCAAATGATGTCGAGGGGGCTCTCCAGTTCTAAGTAGATGTCGTATGGCATCCTCCCCAGAATCTGTCACCTGCTGAGTCCACAGGACACAATGATTGACAGATCAGTGTACTGCCTGTTGCCGGTACCCTGTGATCACTGTGACCAATCACAGCAGATCACATGAAAATTGTACACAATAAATGGCTTCCATTCATTGTGTTGATCTCTGTGATTGGTCACAGTCATCACATGGTACAGCAGGGCCAATCACAGCCCATCTGGTACCATGTGTATAGCTGTGGGCAATCCCAGCTAACCACAATAAGTAAACATTGAATGAATCCATTTCATTCAGCACAAATGGCTGTTTATAACAGCAGTGATATTCACTGATATAAGCAATCATAGTTGGCAAAAAAATCCTGATCACCTCTCTAGAATAGCAGTGTTATTATGGTAACACTGTGTTGCTCTGGTCACAGTATGCAAAAAAAAAAAAAAAAAAAAAATTTTTTTTTTTACATACTGTCACCAGTCAGTGTCCTTGATTACTGCCACACCAGTTATATGATGACGCTGAACTGCACTGGTGACAGTATGTTAAAAAAAATTGTGAAAAACTCTTTCAATTTCTTCATTTTCCAAAGAAATTGTAACAAAAAATGTATACTTCAAAAAACTCACAATGCCTCTTACTAAATACCTTGGACTGTCTACTTTCCAAAAATGAGTCATTTTAGGGATATTTATACTGTCCTGGCATTTTCAGGCCTCAAGAAATGAGATAGGCCATCAGTACACCAGGACTGATCGATTTTCAGATACATACAGTACCATAGTTTGTTTATTCTGAAACTTTCCAAACAAACAAATTCATAAACACAGATTTTTAATTATCTCCCCCAAAGAAATGTAGCAGAATACATTTTGGCCTAAATTTATGAACAATTGTTTATTTGCAAAATTTCATACCAGAAAAACATGTTTAGAAAAAAAATCAGTCTTGTTTTGTTTATTCAGCAAAACAAAAACAAAAAAACAGTGGTGGCTAAATACCACCAAAAGAAAGCTCTATCTGTATGAAAAAAAATAATACAAATTTCACACGGGTACAGTGTAGCATGACCGCGCAATTGTCATTTCAAGTGTGACAAGCGCTGAAAGATGAAAATTGGCCTGGGCAGGAAGGGGGTAAAAGTGCCCAGTATTGAAGGAGTTAAGAACAGAGTTGTATTTCAATTGGCAATCTAGCTTTCATGGCCGAGGTGGATATTATCAGTAAATGTTTTATCCACTTTTAAATTTTTATGTCAAGGTTGATAAATATAGCGTGTATTCCACAAGGATGTAGTTATTGTACAGGTACAGAGGATCAATGGTCCTGAATAAGCATCAAATCTTTTCACCGGTTGTTGTATCTACCACCATCATGCTATGCTGTTCCAGGAAAATACAAAAGGCCAATAACAAATGAGACAAAGCAGAGAACGCAGGTGGTGCTGAAGACAACCACCAGCTACAAATACATTTTGCTTTTTATATTAGATATTCAATATTTGTGCAGCTGAGCTACTTATTAAAAAGTCAGTTCAACTGAAATAATGCTGGTGAGTTTTATTTTAAAAAAAATATATATCTCTATTGACTCTCTCATATATATGTCCTATAAGATGGAAGGCTATAAAGGACTAGCAATGACAGGAAGGTTAGGGGGGCTCCATCATCCAATTTGTCTATAGTGAAAAGTGGAGAGAAGGGAACAGCAAAATGAAGAATTGAAGAGAAGCAGTATAATGGGATCAGTAAATAGAACTGAAGACAGGAAGATTCAGGTCTAACTGTTTGTCTAAAGCTGACCCCCCCCCCCCCCTAACCACTATAAACTCACCTTCAAGAGCTCCCCCAACACTCCTTCTGTAGTCACCACTGCAAAATACCCAGTGTCCAAAAAGAAAGTCCACACATTTTATGTTAACCTGATTTTTGTATAATGCCCTTCAAAAAACAAAAAAAACCACACACACAACTTTATACAGCATGGGGTCTCCAAACTTTTCAAACAAAGGCCCAGTTTTTATTTCCTTCAGACTTTAGGGGGGGGGGGCGGATAGTGGCCACTGGGGGTTGAAAATGTCCTGTACCCAGCATCAGTGAGAATAACCATAGCCACAGGGTTGGTGGTCAGCAGGAGGAGTTGTGCCCCATCATTGGTATTAGTGGGAGGGATAGTACACAAACATAGGTATCAGTGGAACAAATAGTGCCCCATAGTATGTGTCAGTCGGAAGAATAGTGTCTTATATCATTGAAAGTAGGAGAGGAGGGAGTGCCCAATATTCAATGAAATGCACAGAGAGTATAGTTTGTGATCGTTTAATGAAAATTCAGAACATGGTTAAGCCAACGCGTTTCAGGGGAAAACACTCCCCCCTCCTTCAGGGCTGTTACTGTTTGTAGATGGTGAGCAGAGAAAATCCCACATGGTGGGTTTGTGATATCAGCATCGGAAGTTGCTCAATGATCGCTGTGTTTGCAGCGGCACATAGCGATCATTGAGCAACTCCGATTCTGTTCTGAAACTCCGATTCATGTTCTGAATTTTCATTAAACGATCACAAACTATACTCTCTGTGCATTTCATTGAATATTGGGCATTCCCTCCTCTCCTACTCCCTCTATTCACATGGGAAACAACCATTAAGGCCATACCCATAGGCAGCAGCCCACACCCTCAAAAAGGGCTCACCTTCTTCTTCAAACTCTAGTGGGGCAGCAAGCATTGGAAGAGAACTCTTCCACCCTACCACTACCATCAGCCAACCATCGACTCAAGATCAACTGAGTCAGTCCAGCGCGATCTCCAACCCTACAGAAGTCGATATCATTGGGAGGAATAGTACCTCAAAGGCCAGATAAAGGGCCGCATCTGGCCCTCGGGCCACAGTTTGGAGGCCCCTGCTATACAGGATAAGACAGGCAGGAAGAGTGTACTCTATGTAGAGTGTACTATGTAACCTTCTCTCTCCCTACATCAACATCAATCACATTCAAACTTCCAAGACAGTTCTAAACCTAATTGGAAGCTGTTAGACATTTCTTAGTGCTGATTTATTTTTTCATAATATACTTTCTGCATGTGAGAGGCAGCAAAGAACATCACCAGCAGACATTCCAGGGCACTAAAAACCTGACAAAAGGGAAGTGGGGCGAAGAGGTGCACTGTAATAATTGGATATACTCCTTGTATTTAAGGTTTCTTTTTTACTGAAATAAAACTTTTAGGATTAGGAAAAACACATAAGCTACTGCCATTGATGACCTTGTTGTTACATAGGTTGAAAAAAGACAGGTCTACCTAGTTCACCACTAGAAATAAAAATGAATAAATAAATAGAAAACCTCCATATACAGGACCCTGTACCCACAGTTGATCCAGAGGAAGGGAAAAAAACATAATAAAGCATGAACCAATTTGTTTTACCGAGGGGGAAATACATTTCTCTCTGATCCACTATGATGATCTGATATTTCTGGATCAACAATCTCTTGATTAATTACCTGTAATGTTAATAGCCAGTTATATTCTGCGCATTCAAGAATGCATTCAGCATTTTTTAAACAGTCAACTGGGCTGGCTGTAGCTAGTTCCAAAGGGAATTTATTTCACATCTCTTACTGTGAAGAAACCCATCGGCATGTGGAAGTTAAAGTGATTGTAAGAGTTCTTTTTTTTTAAGTAACAAATATGTCATACTTACCTGCTCTGTGCAAGGGTTTTGCACAAAGTTTCCCCGGTCCTCCTTTTCTAGTGTCCCCCGGCGGTGCTCCTGGCTCCTTCTATTCTTTGGGTGTCCCCTCAGAAAAAACGCTTTCCATGGGGGCACCCGTGCGGGAGCGCTCCCGAGTCCTGCTGCTGTGTCCATTGACACAGACAGCAGGACTCGACCCTGCTCTGACTCCCGTGTCACTGGATTTGATTGACAGCAGCAGGAGCCAATGGCTCCCGCTGCTATCAATCTATCCAATGAAGACCCGAGACAGCGACTGGAGCTGCTGGGCTTGTCCTTGACGCTGGAACAATCGGGTTCAGGCAAGTAAAAGGGGGGCACCGGAGGCCTGCTGCAGCACAGACAGTTTTTCACCTTAATGCATAGAATGCATTAAGGTGAAGAACCTCAAGACTTTACAACTCATTTAAATCTTTTTATCCAGATGTAAAGAAAGCCCCCTTGTCCTCTGTAACAACCTGAAAGTGAATAACAATAAGCTCACTATATGGACCACTTATGTATTTATACATGGTGATCATATCCAGTGGCAGCTGGTGGTATATTTTTGCCTGCTTTAGAAATTGCAGCTTGGCATTGCATGCTTTTAATAAGTCTTACCATGATCTTACCAGAATGCCCAAGCCCTTCTTGACCATTAGATATTTGGATAAATTTCGCGCAATATTAATAAAATGTGTGAATGAGTGTACAAAATGTGTACTAAGATAAAAATGTGAAAATGCACTGATAAAAGGTGTTGTAGCTATTAATGCTAGGATCAATGACCTCTATTTAGCATTATGTAGCGAACGCCACTAATAGCTAATAATAAATGGACGTGAATAATTACAGATAAACAGCTGCAATAACGTTGTGATTTCACTCTGCAATTGATGTGAATAAAATAACGTTAATAAGAATACTGTGAATAAATAACAACTCCTTGTGAATAAAGACAGTAAAAACCTTCTAAAATCATTAATCAAATGTGCAATCAATCTTAAATAATATCATAGAGCAACAAACATAAAAATAGTGACCTTAAAAATATATTGATAGTCCACTTGGTGCTACAGTAAAGTGCAAGTGATAAAAATTATAATTAGAAGTGGTGGCTGAATTATGATATATAATCAGTCTATAAATGTTTCTTATGTATTGGTAGTCCACTGGTGCTGCAGTAAAGTGCAAGTGATCGAAATTATAATAAAAATATAGATTTAGAAGAGGTGGGTAAATTAAGGCATGTAAACAGTCTATAAATGTTTCTTCTGCTTAATCTTGATTTAATAAATATGATGTAATAAATATGTATCCTTCTGCTGCTGGTGTCTCCTAGTGTGGTCTCTCAGAACTCTCACCTTCAGTTTGTAATTTTCATTCTCTCTAGGTGGTTCCGCTCTAGTATACTCCGCAATGGGGGAGATAAATAAAGAGGGAGGGGGGAGAAATAATAAAAATTTCCCCCTTTGATTTTAAAAACTATAATACACTAGTGGAGCCTCTTTTCTCCCCCCTCCCTCTTTATTTATCTCCCCCATTGCGGAGTATACTAGAGCGGAACCACCTAGAGGGAATGATGAAGAAAAAGTAGCAAAGAAAGAAAGGCTTCCAGAGACTACTCCCACACCTCAAAGCCATACTACTGAATGCCTGAAAATTACAAACTGAAGGTGAGAGTTCTGAGAGACCACACTAGGAGACACCAGCAGCAGAAGGATACATATTTATTACATCATATAAATCAAGATTAAGCAGAAGAAACATTTATAGACTGTTTACATGCCTTAATTTACCCACCTCTTCTAAATCTATATTTTTATTATAATTTTGATCACTTGCACTTTACTGCAGCACCAGTGGACTACCAATACAATAGAAACATTTATAGACTGATTATATGTCATAATTTAGCCACCACTTCTAATTATAATTTTTATTACAATTTTTGATCACTTGCATTTTACTGTAGCACCAAGTGGACTATCAATATATTTTTAAGGTCACTATTTTTATGTTTGTTGCTCTATGATATTATTTAAGATTGATTGCACATTTGATTAATGATTTTAGAAGGTTTTTACTGTCTTTATTCACAAGGAGTTGTTATTTATTCACAGTATTCTTATTAACGTTATTTTATTCACGTCAATTGCAGAGTGAAATCACAACGTTATTGCAGTTGTTTATCTGTAATTATTCACGTCCATTTATTATTAGCTATTAGTGGCGTTCCCTACATAATGCTAAATAGAGGTCATTGATCCTAGCATTAATAGCTACAACACCTTTTATCAGTGCATTTTCACATTTTTATCTTAGTACACATTTTGTACACTCATTCACACATTTTATTAATATTGCGCAAAATTTATCCAAATATCTATTGTACTAAGTGTTGGTGTGAACACCCTCATTTTGCTGCAATATTATCACTTACTTGTTCATTATTATTATTTACGCATATAATTATCCACCAGCGCGAAGGACACTTTTCAATTTTACCTTCTTGACCATTGCCTCCCCTTAGTATGTGGTATGCATGTTTTTAGCCCCCCAGTGTATAAATTTACATGTATCAACATTAAACCACGCTTGATTAGTCACCCAATTAAACAGTGCATTGGGGTCTACTTGCAACTTGGAGACGTCCTATAAGGATTTTATTGAACTACATAGGTTGGCGTCAACACCAAACACAAAAATCTTACTTTTAACCCTAGACCCCATATCGGGGGTCAGCAACCAGTAGATCACAGACAGATGACTGGTAGATCACGGTCTGGGCTTGCTGACCCGCCAGAGCATCAAACAGAGTGCAATGCAGAGGGACTACTTGTAAAGTTGGAGCTGTAGTCGGGAGCAAGAGCCACATAAGCTGATGCCTCCTCTGTAGTGCTGGCTCCTGTCCCATGTGGAGTGATACCAACTGCACTCCACCTCTTATCCCAGCTAGCGGTCTTCAGAGTGGTGCCAGCAGCAGGAAAGAAGAGATCTTCAGGTCAGTGTCAATCAATACACTGGGCATAATAGTATAGGGCTGCTTTCACACTGATGTGCTGCAATTTACCCACTCCATGGGTGTAGTGCAGTGTACCTACAGCTTTACTGGGGGTTTGTTGTTCTTAGCCATAGACTTCAATTATATCCTGCGTGTTTGGTGCACTTTCTGCATACAGGAGTTTTGATGCATTTTCAGAAAGTGCAGGATATAATAGAAGTCTATGGCAAAGCGCAGCTAATTCAGGAAGGTCGCAGATACACTGCGCTGTGATGCAGGTAAACAGCAGCACATTAGTGTGAAAGCAGCCTTATAAGGGGCTCAGAACAGTATGGGGTCATTTACATTTGCAGTTTGGGGGTTGGTAAAACCCCATATTTAAGACGTGTTTTTACCACCCCATGCCCCAACCGCACCCCCTTTAGCTGCAGTGACCAGGGGTGTACACGTTGCAGCTGCAGCAAGAGTTATACACCCTCTCTAAAGACGTGCTGGTAGGTTAATTGGCTTCTGTCCAAAATTGGCCCTAGTATATGAATGTGAGCTGGGGACCTTGGATTGTGGGCTCCTTGAGGGTAGGGACCGATGTGGGTGTATGATGTATGTGCGGAGTGCTGCGTGAATTGGCGGCACTATATGGGTACCTTAAATAAAAATAGGGATGATTGTAGACACGCACCCACACTCACTCAGGTTGAACTGGATGGACTGGTGTCTTTATTCAACCTTACTAACCATGTAACTATGTCATGGTTGGTGGTTGTAGCACTGGCCAAGTATGACCCATTCAAGTGAATGAGGCCACTCTGCAAATGCCCTGCAATCTTATGCAGTACAGCAAACAAGGGGTTAAAGCACGCATTGTATTGCTTTCTCACTACCTGCTTTAACCTCTTGGACCCTGCAGAAGTACCCAGTTGTGTGCAATGCATGCGATTGTGACACGGTGGTAGGGCAAGAAGAAGTTTAAATCAGATGTGAGGATGTGACAACTGTGCCTGGTGATCTTTGACTATTCCCATGTTGTTCAGATAGATCTCCACCTCTTTCAGGTTGTCTACCCCTGTTCTATATTATTTATAAATAGGTTAAAAAGTAGAGGTTCCAACACTGAACTTTGGGGTACACCACTTATCGCAGGCCCAGCAGATTTCCTCATTAGTGTTGTGCAGCTTCACACCTGACAGTTAATTATAAAACCACTCCCATTAGACCCACTCAGAACTGAGGCACAGGCAAACACACACATGGATTTCTTCAGAATAACAAAAGATATGAATCTGCAAAAAAGTTTGTTTTAATCCTTGTAATATACATAGATCACCCAGAGGGGAATGTTTTTTTCTCAACAAAAGTGGAGTTACGCTTTAAAGGGCGACATATGAGATGCAATAGGGCTGACACATAGACTTTGGGAACAGCGAAATGCTGTAATCCATAGCAAGGTAATATACATATTTTTAGGCAATGTGACTCCTGCAAAGCTAGATCTAGTTTCCGCCTCTCCAGTGCTCATTCAAATTGTACTCTAGTTTTTTGCACATTATGCAACCACTACTTTTTACTTGCATATAAAACGCTTTATACTTAAATAGCTTTCAAAAATAGACAATGGACCTCATGACTTTTGCACAGTGACCATGTTTCCTGGTTAGAATAGGCAGCTTATATAGCAGACACAATGTAAAGCAAAGTGGTGCTTCCTAAAAATGTACAGACCTCGTCCACGTCTTGATGTTCCTCTTGTAGTGGCACTCTGTCCCCGTCCACCTCTAGCCCGGCCTCTTCCTCTTCCTCTAGTTGGTGCTGGAATGTTGTCATCTGAGTCATCACTGATTGGCTTGGAGGTCTTCTTTCCCATTCCAACATCATCATCATCGCCCTCGCTCATATTGATGTCCTCGGTTTGAGATCTGTGTGCTCTGGCTCGGTTGATGGCCTGATCATCAGTGAGGTGTTAAAACAAGAAAAAGACTTGAGCTATATTACTGATTCTACAGTTTTAATCCCCAACCCCTGCTCCATTTTTTCCAGCTTTAATTAAAAGCTACCCTGTTTAATGTTTTCTTGTGCTCTGAATTTTATAGTGGCATTAAACTAAACCAAAACAAAAAATGCATCATATTGCAGTTCACCAAATCTTAGATGTGGTGGTTGTACGAGTTTTCTTTTTTAAGGCTTTTTTCCCTTTGATTTCATCTGGTGATCCAGCCAATAATTCTGTTCTTTTTCAACTTCCGTTTACAGACCAAGCTGTCCAGCAAAAGTGGAAGTTAGAGGGTTTACACAAACCATTTAATACTGACAGGGGTGCTACAATGATCGGCTTTTATTCTTTTATGTAAAAACTTTATCCCAAAAGAAAAACAAAAAACTGTTGCTTTAACTGCTTAATAAGCGTTAGCAGGAGTTTGGCTTTAATTTGTTAGTAAAGTCCATCCAAAACTTCTAGTGCATCTAACATTACCTCCTCACAAGATTGACAATGCTGCTGTCCAAGGGTGTCTTCATTGCTCCTCCAGAAGTTTGGCACCGCCCTAGGGGTGGTTTCAAACTGCCATGCCACAGTTTGGCCACGGTGTGGGTGCAGCAAAGTGTACCCGCAGTTAACATGCGAGTTACCCACGGTTTGTCATAGATTCCTATTAGATGTCATTGACAATTAGACTTCTTTTAGATCGTGCATTTTTTGGTGGATTTTCTGAACATGCACTAAAAGTCCTGCATGCTGTATCCTTGGTGCACATTCAGAAAACACACCAGAAAAGCGCAATCTAAACGTTAGGAAGCCAGAACGCACACCAAAAAGCATTAAAAGCGTAACAAAAGCAAAATACACTTTAAAAAAAAAAAAAACACCACATTTTTAAGTGCACCAAAAGGAAGCGGCCCTTATATAGGACGTGTGCTACTGGCCAGATCATCAGGTGAAAAAAAAAACCTAAAAAAGAAACCAAATGCAGCCACCACAATTAAAGTGGTTCTAAAGGTTGAAGTTTTTTTACCTTCATGCATTCTATGCATGAAGGTAAAAAACATGTGTGCAGCAGCCCCACCAATAATTACCTGAGCTCCCTCTTGATCCAGCGACGTGCACAAGAGCATCAGCTCTCCGGGGACTCTCCCTCCTCATTGGCTGAGACAGCAGCGGGAGCCATTGGTCAAACTTTTTAGCACTGTGCGAATCACCAATTTGGAGATGCCTTCATTTTTCAGGACCTGAGCTTAAAGCAGAACCCCAAACATGGAGGCTATGCTTTTCTGCCTCCCTCTCCCACTTTTGGACTTTTTTTTTTTTTCTTTTCTGATAGTGGGTGCCTAGTTTTCATAGGTACTCACTCCCACTGCTGCTCGGATTGCTTAAGAGTTCTGTCTCCCTCTCTTTGCTCACAGCCATCTGGAAGACATCACAGTGACCATTCACATTTGCAGTGGGAACCCAGGTGTGAAGCCACAAGGAGACACAGCTGGCTTTCTACACTAAAAATTGAAGCACCGGGGACCCAAAAAACTGGTGAAAGATCGGCCTGGGTGAGGACAGCGATGGAAAATTAATGTACCACATGTGCCAGTACTGGGCCAGTCATCATGGGAATGCTCTTGATCTCGACCCTGCAAAGCAACCAAGTAAGGAGATTCATGAGAGCAAAGGTGTGTAAGATCAAGGTGTACTGATTCCACAGAGCCCCCAGAACATTCTTCTAGAAGATCCCTGGATCTGAAGAGAAACCGTTTAAGCTTGTTGTTGAACATGCCACAATAGGGACAATTCCCCTGGGTCCAGGTGCAGCCAGCTGGAACACAAAGTTCTGTCCCGGACAGGATCCAGTCTACCTTTATTGCCAGGAAAGACTTTTGGTTAATCCCTGATAAATGATTAATGCCACTGCCGTGGCATTGACTGACAGAATCCAAACTGGATGACCCTCCATTTGGGATGCACAGCATTGCCCAAAATTCTAGAATGTTGATCTGAATACTAGATTCCTCCAGCATCCATGTTTGCACTGTGAGGACCTTCCAGAAGACTGGAAGGGGTGACATGCCCGACCTTAGAGCAAGATTACTGAGCCACCAAGCCAGGTGCAACCTGGCTGTGCTGAGTTGTCCCACGATAACAGGATGTCTGGAGAGAAAGTGGGCAAATGGGGTGGTCTCAAAGGAGGCCAACATCAGTCCTAAAACTCTCATGCAAAAGCAAAGGTGACTCCTGGAATGAAGAGTCCAAGTCTGGAAGCGGACAGTTTGAAGTTTCTCCTGGGGAAGTACAATTCTGGCCTGCGTGTCTAACATCAGACCCAGATATTCCAATACCTCTAAAGGATCTGGACAGCCAGGGCTATATTGTCTGCTAGATAGCATGTTGACAGTTTCTTCAGCAAGAGATTATCAAGATTTCCCAATACAGGGATGCCCTGAGAGCACAGTGAGGCTAGCACAGGGGCTAGCACCTTGGTCCCTGTTCTGCTATGGGGCTAGAGCAAATGCATCCTGCTGCAAAAGTTCCTACCAGGGCTGTATGTAGTTTTGATAATCTGTAAGGTGATACAGGCAGATTAGAAATAAAGAACCGTTGAGGGGGCTGGGAGCTGAAGACTAGCTTGTAGCTCCTGGAAACCACCTCCCTCACCCAAGCATCTAAGGCATGGGGTAGCCACAAAATCTAACAGAAGCCCTCCAATTTAGAAAGTTAGGGTGCCTCCTCATGCTGAACAAGGTTTTTTTGAGTGTTTGAGGCATCTGGAAATCTAGCATTTAGAGGAAGACCAGAGTTGTGTTTGGTTTTTAAAGGAAAGACCTGGAAACATTGCAAAGGACTCTTCTTGGCTTTCATTGAGGAAGATGGGTACTCTTTCCTTCAGTGAAATGCTTGATGAGAACATCCAGAGCAGTATCAAAGAGATGTTGTCCCCCCGAAGGGCAAACACTTTTTGTACATATGGGTTCAGCAGGCCAACAGCCAAAAAGAGGAAGAACTTAACGAACCTGTACACACTGTAACTCAAAGCTCTGGACATGAGCTCCAAATACTTTATGATGAAGGAATCGACATAGTGAACAGGTTCCTTCAAATGGCCTTAATACAGTCTAAACTACACATTGCATTGTGGGGTCTGCCAGTGATAAGTTCTAGAAAGGGCCTCCAATAGCTTGTTGATGTGGTCCTTAAAAACAGGAGAACTCACTACTAGAATGGGCAATGCTTTGTTAGGATAGGACAAAAAACAAAACAAAAGAAGAATGAATGGGATTTTAAATGGTGCTATGGTGCTGTAAACCTCCCTTCAGAGTACACTTAAAGAGACATTTTTATAAAATCAAGAATCTTACTACAAACAAGTTCTTGCATTAAAAAATGTTTGGGGGGGGGGGGGGGTCTTGCAATCTGGCACATTCACAAAATTTAAAAATACTTGGGCTATATGGCTGATAACGGATAAGTTTCATTAGAGGATTTGTTACTTTTGTTTTTCCTGTTAAAAGCATTCATGAGAAATTTGCTGCATACCAGGATAACTTTGTTTTTGAGATGTTATGCTTTTCTTCTATGGATGCTCCACTGTTCTGGTTTACTGCTTTGTACGACGAATGTAGCTGTATATGTGATATCTTCACTAAGAAAACTAATAAAAAGTATAAATATGAAACATGTAGCACCAATATTTAAAAAGGGCCCAAAATACATCCCTGGGAATTACAGACCAGTTAGCCTACCATCAATAGTATGTAAACTCTTGGAGGGGATGATAAGGGACTATATACAAGATTTTAGTAATAAGAACGGTATCATTAGCAGTAATCAGCATGGATTCATGAAAAATCGTTCTTGCCAAACCAATCTATTAACCTTCTATGAGGAGGTGAGTTGCCATCTAGATAAAGGAAGGCCCGTAGACGTGGTGCATCTGGATTTTGCAAAAGCATTTGACACAGTTCCCCATAAACGTTTACTGTACAAAATAAGGTCCGTTGGCATGGACCATAGGGTGAGTACATGGATTGAAAACTGGCTACAAGGGCGAGTTCAGAGGGGGGTGATAAATGGGGAGTACTCAGAATGGTCAGGGGTGGGTAGTGGGGTTCCCCAGGGTTCTGTGCTGGGACCAATCCTATTTAATTTGTTCATAAATGACCTGGAGGATGGGATAAACAGTTCAATCTCTGTATTTGCAGACGATACTAAGCTAAGCAGGACAATAACTTCTCCGCAGGATGTGGAAACCTTGCAAAAAGATCTGAACAAATTAATGGGGTGGGCAACTACATGGCAGATGAGGTTCAATGTAGAAAAATGTAAAATAATGCATTTGGGTGGCAAAAATATGAATGCAATCTATACACTAGGGGGAGAACCTCTGGGGGAATCTAGGATGGAAAAGGACCTATGGGTCCTAGTAGATGATAGGCTCAGCAATGGCATGCAATGCCAAGCTGCTGCTAACAAAGCAAACAGAATATGGGCATACATTAAAAAGGTGAAGTCCAGAGATAAAACGATAATTCTCCCACTCTACAAGACTCTGGTCCGACTGCACCTGGAGTATGCTGTCCAGTTCTGGGCACCAGTCCTCAGGAAGGATGTACTGGAAATGGAGCGAGTACAAAGAAGGGCAACAAAGCTAATAAAGGGTCTGGAGGATATTAGTTATGAGGAAAGGTTGCAAGCACTGAACTTATTCACTTTGGAGAAGAGACGCTTGAGAGGGGATATGATTTCAATATACAGATACCGTACTGGTGACCCCACAATAGGGATAAAACTTTTTCGCAGAAGAGAGTTTAACAAGACTCGCGGCCACTCATTAAAATTAGAAGAAAAGAGGTTTAACCTTAAACTACGTAGAGGGTTCTTTACTGTAAGAGCGGCAAGGATGTGGAATTCCCTTCCACAGGCGGTGGTCTCAGCGGGGAGCATTGATAGCTTCAAGAAACTATTAGATAAGCACCTGAATCACCGCAACATACAGGGATGTATAATGTAATACTGACACATAATCACACACATAGGTTGGACTTGATGGACTTGTATCTTTTTTCAACCTCACCTACTATGTAACATTTTTGGGGGTATGGATCAATCCCCCAAAATACAACTAGCACATTCTAATGTTATAATCAGCTCAGCCACCCTCAATATCATCTTTCCTCATACAACATTAGGATTGAATCTAAGTAAATATAATAAAAATATGATATAATGAGAGGGAAGGTGATGATGTCCCAATGGGTTTTTGGAATGGTAGTTTCTTCAGGGGTTCAGAGGGTGTAGCTGAGAGTAATTACTGAAATAGCAAAAAAAAACTATGATATTAAACAAAAGCCAATATTCTTCTTTGGCTTTGTTATGCTGGAATGCTACCAGATCCAGAGGGGAAAGGCCATTTCTTAACAAAGTCCTCCAAAAATGTGTACAAAGCTGGTAAATGGGAGGGAAAAAGAACTTCCAGTCCCCAGAAAGGATGGCTGCAAACAGCGGGTGCACTAGAAAGGTCCTGGTCTTCTTAGGAGCCCGCAATCAAATGTGCTTTTTGGCACAATAAATCCTACATGACATCAGTAAAATCCTCCCGGGACATGGCACAGACCCTAGCATAGGGCAGAATTACGGGCCATCAGTGTCAGGTACCTCAGGGAGCATACTGCAGACAGCATTGAAATCGTTACTGGAATGTGAGCAGAAAACATTAAGAACAGAGGGATCTTCCCCCAAGTTCCTACAACCAAACATGTACTATGAAGTGGAAGGAAACAGCTTAGGATAAGAGGCTAGGCTGCATATACTCACAGATGAAGTTGCTTGGGAAGCAGGAGTAGGGAAAGGTGGCCAGAGATGAACAAATCACTGTGGACAGGCAGCAGAGAGCAAATTAAGAAAGAGCAATGTGTCTCTTGTAATCCGGAGCAGAGGCTTTTTAGATTTAGCTACAGTAACTTTTTTTTTTTAATATGTTTTATTCGAAAGAAGAAAAAAAATATGTCCCAATCTCTCCACCCCTACCCTATCTGAACTGTTGGAGGGCATTTTAAATGACTTACCAGTTCTACATGACCTTCTCTCAAAACTGCCTCTAGTTTTTATATGAAAAATCAGGGGCCAGAATTTAATTTATAAGTCTTTAATAAAGTGTGTTTTGCACTTTTAGGCTGGTTTAACATCTATGTGCTGTTCATTGCAGTGCTGTTTATTCAAAATGGCCTTCCAAAGCACTGTATATTAGGTGCCAAGGGAATTCAACTACAGAATACCACAATGCTACTGTACATTGTGATGCACTGAATAAAAAAAAAATCCAGGTCCAGTCTGTTCTGTTTCCCTGGTTTGATAGCCCATTCTAAAATGTTTTCAATTAACATTTAAGGGCAACTTTATCTAATACTTACCTCTCTGTCCCCATTTCAGCGACCTTTACTTTACGCCCTGCCCAGAGTCACACAGATTTTCCTCCTCATCTTGCACTTGCGTATCACAGGCCCATTCATTCCAGTAGGGAAAGCCTGTACCTTGCAGGACTGCCGGAGCCTGTCATAGGTAAGAATGGGCCTCGGAAGAGCATGCACAGGATGTAAAGCAGTTTTTCCCAACCTCAGTCCTCAAGTACCCCTCAGCGGGCAAGGTTTTGGGAACTTCCCTTAGATAAAATAGCTCTTAACAATACCATGTCATTGATATTGACTTAAAGCAGCTGTGCAAAGTAAAGGAAAACCTGAAAACATGGCCAGTTGGGGGTATTGAGGACTGAGGTTCAGAACCACTAATGTAAAGGACCTGGCAGGGACACCTTTAGAAGAAGTCTTTGTGTGTGATAATTGCACTGCAACATGTCTGCAGTTAAACCTGTTAGCATTTTAAACATTTCAATATAATAGTCACCCCTAAGCAAAAACCACAAGATGCCTGCTATAACCCATCATCTGCAGGTCCAATTAAAACCAAGCTTCTGGAGGAGAGGAGGACATGTGGGGTTTAAAAAAAAAATGGTGAAAATCTACAAGTCACAAGATAAGCAATAACTGTCATTTTCATTTTGCTCTTTTTATCCATAGTCACTGTTAGTAAATATCCCATGATCTGTAAAAATATAAAGGAAAAATCCAAGCCTTTGGCCTTTGTAAAATCTTTTATTGTTTTATGATAAACTCAATAAAATCACTGAAAAGAAAAAGTACTCACCTCCCGAACTTCTTCATCCTCTTCATTTGTATTGTCTCTTCTAGTTTCTCTAAATTTTCTAACCTTTAAAGTGGTTAAAAAAGACAAATTAATAGACCATAAAAATATAACATTCAGGTTTTGCTGCAATACTCAATCTGTACCTGTTCCCAACCGTACTGCTTTACACCTCAGTCTTTTGGGTTAAATGACATCCAGCTTCATGCAACCTATTCCCCCTGAGACCAGACTGTCAGAAATCTGCCCTCTGGTCGGGGTCATCCTGCAGCCTGGGCCCCCTAGAGGATTACTGCACTGCACGAGGCTTCATTTTGTGAATCAGAAAATGTATTGTCATTTTACAATAACAATCATAAAAACCAAACAGAGATGTAGCTTCCTCACATTAAAAAAAGGAATTCCACACCCAGCCTAAAAACACTTAACCAAATTAACCAAAAACAGCATACATAACGTAATATATACTATAACTCCCAATCCATTTATTACACAAGACCTCTAGCATTCAAGAGCCGCACAGATCGAGGAAAGAAGCTATTCCGCTGTTCAGTGCAGCAGTAATAACTCTTGGGAAAAAAAAGCCTGAAAGATGTATGTATGTAATAAATAAATAGATTATGACTAAACAAACGTTGATTCGTTAAACGCGTTAATCTTGCCATGCCTGCATAGAGGTCTCATGATGTATCTTGATGGATTTTTATCTTCAATAAAGTACCGTATTTATGGGCGTATAACACACACTTTTTTCCCCTTAAAATCAGGGGAAAGTCGTGGGTGCGTGTTATACGCCGATCCCCGCTATCGCTATGTGAATGTCGGCGATCGCCGCCGACATTCACATAGCGAGTAGTTTTAAATATGGCGCCGCGGAGTTCGGAGGGACTCGGCGGTGCTGAACAAGCGCCGCCGAAATCACAGAGCCGAGATACACATAGTCGAGTGTATTCGGCTCTTTCCGGCTCTGCTCACAGTCACGCCCAGTCCCGCCATTGGACCTGTGTTATGTCCATCATAGGGCGGGACTGGGCGGGACTGTGAGCGGCGCTGGAAAGAGCCGAATACACTCGACTATGTGTATCTCGGCGGCGTTCGTTCAGTTCCGCTGGCGCCGAGTCCCTCCGAACTCCGCGGCGCCATATTTAAAACTACTAGCATGTGTATGTTGGCGGCGGCTGGGGCAGGCGGTAGGCATGGACACTGGGGATAAGGCTGCACTGGGGACAAGACTGCACTGACAAGGATGCTCTGGGGACAAGGCTGCACTGACAAGACTGCACTGACAAGACTGCACTGGGGCAAAGCTGCACTGACAAGGCTGCACTGGGGCAAAGCTGCACTGACAAGGCTGCACTGGGACAAAGCTGCACTGACAAGGCTGCACTGACACTGAAAAGGCTGCAATGACACTAACAAGGCTGCAGATGAACACTGATGAGGCTGCATTGATGGGCATTTTAATGTAAGTTTCTTTTCCTTAAACTTCCCTCCTAAAAGTTTTTTTCCTTAAAATTCTCTCCTAAACTTGGGGTGCGTGTTATACGCCGGCGCGTGTTATACGCCGATAAATACGGTAATTATCACTGCTTCATACCTGGGAGTGCAGTCAACCTTTCTTGAACCATTGGCTCTTATTCAGGCTGCGGACTGGACCTGCACCACTAGGTTGAAGGGAGCAATCATTCCCACCTGGGGCGGCACAGCTCTGTTTTTGTATCAGTTAGACCCCTTGCACACTGGGGCGGTTTGCAGGCGTTATTGCGCTAAAAATAGCGCCTGCAAACCGCCCCTAAACAGCCTCCGCTGTTTGTTCAGTGTGAAAGCCCGAGGGCTTTCACACTGAAGCGGTGCGCTGGCAGGAGAAGAAAAAATCTCCTGCTAGCCGCATCTTTGGAGCGGGGAAGGAGCGGTGTATTCACCGCTCCTAAACCGCTCCTGCCCATTGAAATCAATGGGACAGCGCGGCTATGTCGCGGTGATACCGCGGCTATACGAGGGGTTTTAACCCTTTTTCGGCCGCCAGCGGGGGGTTAAAACCGCACCGCTAGTGGCCCAATACTGCGGTAAAACAGCGCTAAAAATAGCACTGTTTTACCGCCGACGCCCCCTACCGCCCCAGTGTGAAAGGGGCCTTACATAGTATAAAGGCGCTAGTTATAAACTGAATCCTAATTGGGATCTTTTCAGAAATTCTTCCAATATAAAAGAGAAGTACCCAATTATCTAGCCCAACACTTCATGGGCTAATTGTGCTAATTTTAAGGACTGCTAGAATTCATTCTAGAACTGAATCAATACTTATTATTACTACCTTATTCAATATATAAAAAAAAAAAGATGCAACCACGAAAGACTCCCGAGATCATTTTGATATAATCTGGAAAGAATGCATTTCTTAGGTACTTTTCACTGCTCTGTTACTTTAGGAGTTGAATATTCTAAATTTAAAGTGTTTGTAAAGTCTTGTTTTTTTAAAAATAACAAACATGTTATACTTACCTGTTCTGTACAATGCTTTTGCACACAGCAGCCCCGAAACCCCCTTGTCTGGGGTCCCCTGTCGGCGCTCTAGGCTCCTCCTCTTCATCCTTGTGCCTCCCATAGTAAGCCACTTGCTATAGGAGCACACAGACAGGCTCGTTCCCAAGCTGGGATATGTGCGCCTATAGACACACACAACCTGGCTCAGCACCTCCCCCTGCTCCCTCCTCACATGATCTAACCGACAGCAGCAGGAGCCAGCAAGATCCTGCTGCTTTCAGCCAAGCTTGTGATAGCACAGAAAGGGGAGAAAAGAACTAAAGCCAGGCATAGCGCTGGGTTGATAAAGGACTCAGGTAAGTGTTTAGGGGGGCTTCGGGGTAATGGTATACGAAGGTGTTTTAACTTAATTCAGAAAATGTAATTTCTTTCTAAGGGTTTGTACACATGAACACCAAACTTAAAAGCAAGCCCAAAGCTGGCTTTAGAAAAAATTATTGTACAGCTTGCGCTTATGGACATGTGCGTTATGTTTCTGTAAAGCACTTTTGTAGGATCTGAAACATTTAAAATGGAATTATACAAAACTGCATTTATTGTTGTTTTTCCCATTATTGTGAACACAGCATGTGCCCTATTTTGCTACATCTGAAATACTTGTATCCCTATTCGCGGGTCAGTGGGAACTCAATATGAACACATGACAAAAGCATGGAAACCACAGGCATCTCCAAAACAATCTTAAGCTTATCATCTTGACATTTAGGCACATTGCTTTCATGTAAAAATGAATTTCTTTTGGGATGCATTTACAACATGTTTACTATGCACTTTCATGTACTGCAGCATTCATGTGGACATATGCGTGACAACGGTCACGTTTCAATTCATTTATTTTTTCTATTCTACCTGCTATAATTACAGTTATTCCACTGGTTCTATCTTTCTTTTTTTGTGCTTTAAACATGAAGTCGTACCTACATGTCAGGGTATTTTATATCTGTACAGTCCAATCCACCCATCATCCACTGGGGAGGGTGCGGCCAAAGAGGATACCATATTATAAGCTGATTTAGGTAAATAGCCAAACACACAAAATACTGAACCTCAAGCCCCACACCAGACCCCATTTTAAAGCTGATAGACAAGTCCAAGTATACATAACAACTAATATATCTACTCCTATAATTGGACAAATTTGCAAAACCTGTGTTGCCTCCTGTTGCCCAATACTGCTCTCCAACAACACATCCCAGGATTGGGAAAAATGTGATAGGTGATCTGAAATAAATGGCAAATTGCACTTGCCGAAACAAGAGGCCTAGCTGTTATATGGTAAAAAACATCCCATTACTCAGTTGAGTTGATTTACTAAAACTGGACAGAGAAAAATCTGGAGCAGCTGTGCATGGTAGCCAATCAGCTTGTAACTTCAGCTTGTTCAATTAAGCTTTGACAAAAAAAAAAAAAAACAGAAGCCGATTGGTTTCTATGAACAGCTACACCAGATTTTGCACACTCCAGTTTTACTAAATCAATCGGTGTATCTTCCAGGAACAGGAAATAGGTATGTGATGTATTCAATGTAGGGCTGAAACGATTAATCGATAATGAAAATCGTTGTCAATGATTTTCATTATCGATTAGTTGGTCTGCACCTTCCTCCATGCCAGTCCGTTAGAATCCTCCTGTGAATCCTCCTGTGTACAAGGCGGCGCCAACCTATGTGACCAGGCGCATCCGCACCGCACGTCCGCGCCTCTCCTCCTCACTGACGTCAGCTCCCCCTGCTATTCTCAGCCCCGTCCGCTGCTGCCTCGAGGGAATGAGGCGAGAAGCAGCCGTGAGAGCCGAGCTGCACACTGTGAAGATAAGGTAGCGGCTAATGGCTATACAGAATACTCATCAGTAGTAGTACAGTACATTAATAATGTCTTTGACAAGTGTCCCAGTATTTATGGGGGGGGAGTGCCCCATCATGGGTGTTTCGGGGGGTGAGTGGAATAGTGCCCCTTCATTGATTTTCCTGGGGGGGGGGGGGATTAGTGCCCCTATTGGTGTTCCTGGGAGGGGGAGAATAGTGCCCCATCATTGGTGCTCCTGGGAGGAATAGTGTCCCATCATTGGTGTTCCTGGGGGGAATAATACCGCATCATTGGTGTTCCCAGCAGGAATAGTGCCCCATCATTGGTGTCAGTTTGAGGAATACACAGACCCACACTCCTGTCCGGAGCTGCCACCTCTCCTTCCCACACTCTGATCCGGTTCCTCCAGCCCGCTTTGGTCCGGTCCCTTGCCCCAGCCCAATCCCCCCTTTTTTGATCTGGTCCCTTGTCCAAACAAACTCCCTTTCTATCGCAACCCCCTCTCGTCTGGTTCCTCTCCCACTTTCCTCTCTTTCAAACTCCCTCCCTCCCAACCTACTCCCTCTAACGCCTGGTCTCCAAACTACCTAACTCCATCCCACCCTCCAGTACGGTCCCCTCTCCCATTCAGAGCCAGCCCCCTCACTGCATCGTCAGTAATGAATGAGGAATTTACTTTAGTAGTTATATTGTGATGCAGTTTGAGTGTAATGCTATACACGGTCGAATTTCGAACGAATTTTCTTTTCAAAATCAGAATGTTTGTTTTTTTTGTGATCCGATGATGCCACCATTGATTTTCGAAATTCGGCCGAACAAGCCTTAAATTTCACCGCATGTTGATACAGAAAAGAATTTTCGTGGCCGGGAATCTTCTTTTCTCTCCGTAAATTTTCTTTTCTTATTACATTTCTCGCACGATTCTCCCATCATTGATTCGAAAATCGTTCGTTTTTCTAAAAATTTCCAACATGTCCGATTCCTAAAATTTGATTGCGGCACGAAAATCGGCCGTTGTTGCAGCCCACTAATGGTGCGAAATTCATACGAAAATTCTTTCATACGATTTTCGAAAGAAAATTCTTACGAAATTCGAACCGTGTATGGCCGGCATAACACTCCGTTTTTTCATTATTATTTGAAATAAATGAAAAAAATTGCATATTTTTTTTCCTTATGATTTTATCCGATTAATCAAAACAATAAACAGCCAACTAATCGATTATGAAAATAATCATTAGTTGCAGCCCTAGTTCAATGAAATGTTTGCACTTTAAACTTATGCATTTTATAATGGAATCTCAATAAGCTTTTTTAATTTTTGGAGGTTCAATAATTGGTGTGCTGGCTGTTTATCTAAATTTGATTGTTTTACCTATTAGGTGCTCCTGATATTCTCCTGTCCCCACACAGTTCTCACTATTGGCAAATGAGCCTGCCCATCATGGTAATGGGTCCTTAAAGGGTAAGTTCACCTTTGTACACTTTTTTTTCTTCTAAATTCCAGCTCCCCTATATACCAATATAGCATTCATCTACTTTTTCTGCAAAAATATCAACGCTTTCCATTAAATCTACAGTAACTTAACTTTTATTCCTTACAGGCTTTAGGTCATGACACAGGAAATAATGGATCAGCTGACCTCATTAGCACACACCCTGCATCATCCACCCTCCCATTCCCAGGTGCACGTTTTTTCAATGAAATGCAATCAATCAGTGATCACCCATCTCACTAAATACACAATATACAATCAGATTGCATAGTGTATAGCCATCTTTAAAAAAAAAAGTACATAGGAGGGAGTGGACAGAAACACTCAGCTGTCAAGCCCCGTTCACAACTCTGCATAGCGGTAACTCGCATTCCCACATGCATTTTGTTTTTTTTTTTTAGCAAGGAGGTGGGGAGACTTTTTGGAACATTTTCACTCATCACACATAGGGCAGCACATCCACCTGAATGGGCTGCCCTACACACAGCAATCGCCCCAAAGAAGCATCAGAACATTTTTTTTTTAGAGTGGAGCTTGGTGCATTTTTTACTGTGATTTTTGGTGCAGCGCATTTCTGAAATAAAAGGAAACACACAGATGTGAATTAAAGCGGAGTTCCACCCTAAAGTGGAACTTCCGCTCATCGGATTCCTCCCCCCCTCCGGTGTCACAATTGGCACCTTTCAGGGGGGAGGGGGGTGCAGATACCTGTATAATACAGGTATCTGCACCCACTTCCGGGTACAGCTAGCCGCAGCTAGCCGCAGACTCCCCGCCCACCCCCGTTGTGTTGTGGTAAATACATAGTTCCCACAACACAACGGGGACCAGTGAAGACGCGTAGCGCGACTCGCGCATGCGCAGTAGGGAACCGGGCAGTGAAGCGGCAACGCTTCGCTTCCTGATTCCCTCAGTGTGAATGGCGGCGGCAGCACCCGAGGATCGAGGGACGGCTCGGTCTCGGGTGCCAACATCGCTGGACCCCGGGACAGGTAAGTGTCCTTATTTTAAAAGTCAGCAGCTGCAGTATTTGCAGCTGCTGACATCTAATTTTTTTTTTTTTGGTGAAACACCACTTTAAGCCTCATTGTTCTTGTGTTACCGCACCAATTTCACTTTCAGGCCCCATTCACATCTAGCATAGTGGGAGCGCACATTTTGTGTCTCATTTTTCCTATGACACACATAGGGCAGCCCGTTGATTTCAATTGGCTGCACTACATGTAGTTAATGTGAAATGTTGGCGTTTTGTGGGTTGCGTGTTTTTTACTGTGCGTTTTTCAGCATTTGCCCCTCGTTTTTCACATGGCAAAATGTGTGTTTGCTTCTGTGTTTGGTGTGCCGTTAACAATTAATGGCACTGAAAGCGCAACTAGTAATTTTGGGCATATAAACATGGCCATATACTATATAATCTGATTGTATATTGTGTATTTAGTGAGAAGGGTAATCAGTGATTGATTGCATTTCATTTAAAAAAACGTGCACCGGGTGGGTGGATGATGCAGGGTGTGTGCTAATGAGGTCAGCTGGTCAACTCCTTCCTGTGTCATGACCTAAAGTCTGTAAGGAAGAAGACATTACTAATGGAAACGTCTGGAAACGTGGATTAGGACAAAAAAAAAAGTAAGTGACTGTAGATTTAAAGGAAAGCTTTGATATTTTTGCAAAAAAAAGTACATAAATGCTATACTGGTGCATAGGGGAGCTGGAATTTAGAAAACAAATAAAAGTGTACAAAGGTGAACTTAAACTTTAATGATGCTCAGCTGGCAGAGCAAGGCTCTCAGAGCTGGTCAAAATGTACATACCAGAGCACCTGGGGTACCAGGCAGAAATAACAGGCTGACTAGCCTTCATTCACATACTTGGAGACATTTCACCAAATCACTTCTGACTTCAGGTTTGCATGAAATTAAGTAAAGGATCCTCTGAAACAAATAACAATTTTATCTGCTTTATCTGCAATTTTCACACATTTTGCCTACTACCCTGTGAGTCTGAACTTGCCTAAGCCATTTCAATGATAATGATACCGTTGACGTTCAGGAAACCCATGGTGCCTGCATAATATCAAGCCCTGTAGAGCACTTGGCTTCTAGGTTCTCAAAGTCAAAATTTGTTTTTTCTTCTGGAACCCTTGTATGAGCCTTGGGAATTTGACAGTTGACAGTGAATGGGCAGAAAGGAAGTCAATGTACTGCCTGAGCCAAGGACCCAAGGGGCTTGATTTGAAAACAAAGAAAGATACCCAACAAGCAAGCAGTGCGTGGACGGCAGCTCTAATAGGTAGAGCGAAATATAATCAGGCCTACCTCTTCATCAATCTTCTCCTCTTCGGCATCAATGTTTCGTTCTTTCAGAAAACGTTGTGTCTTCTCTAGCTGGAATTTTACCAGTTCTTCTATGGCATCCTTCTCTTCTTTGTCAACAAACTCCTGCACAGCCTCCCCCATTCCCCGCTCAGTGAGGAGAGACAGCTGAACATTCTGCAGAGAATACAAAGTACCCGATATAAGCAAAACAATTGCCAAAATGTCATGTGCCTCACTGAGGACCAAATTAACTTTTAAAACACTTTCTGCTAACACATATTTTATGTGTTTTGTGTGTCATATACGGATACTAAAAGTGTAAGTGCATAACTACAGCGCCTTGAAAAAGTATTCATACCCCTTGAAATATTCCATATTTTGCCATGTTACAACCAAAAATGTAAATGTATTTTATTGAGAGTTTATGTGCTAGACTGACACAAAGTGACACATAATTGTGAAGTGGGAGGAAAATGATAAATGGTTTTCCAATTTTTTTACAAATAAATATCTGAAAAGTGTGGCGTGCATTTGTATTCAGCCCCTTTTACTCGGATACCCCTAACTAAAATCTAATGGGACCAATTGCCTTCAGAGGTCACCTAATTAGTAAATAGAGTCCACCTGTGTGTAATTTATTCTCTTTTTTTTTTTTTTTTTTTTTATTTCAGGTTTTTAACAAACAGTACATTAACACTTGGTTGCATACAGGTCATCTATACCACGACAGTATCATAAATGTGACGGTCTGTGAGATTACCCAAACATAAAGCAGCTTAAAATTATTGAGTCTGTCCTCCTCTAGATGTATTATACAGATAAATCAAGCGACTATTAGAGGCTTAAAATAACAAATTGGTGAGCTGTGGCGGGTATATCATTAATCAACCATCAAAACCTGATTCCTATTGGAGCTAATTATCACTGTGCAATGTTCATTATTTTCAACCACTTGCGCCAGACTTTTTCAAATTTCAAGGGGCAACCTCTATTTGCGTATGTATCCTTATATAACGGAAGGCTGCTGTTGACCAGGCTTTTCCACTGTGTACCGGAAGGAGGGTTGGGTTTTTTCCACTGCATTGCAATGTTTTTCCTAGCATAAAATAATAACAGCCCAATCATAGTGCGTTTGGCTATTGATGGAACAACATTTTCTATTAATCCTAGTATGCATATTTCCATTGACAATGGTAGATTGGTAGATGCAACTTTGTTCGTTAGATTAAGCACCTCCCTCCAGTACTGTTGAACCCCCGGGCAGTGCCAGAAAATGTGTGAGAAGTCTCCTGGAGAGACACCACATCTCCAACAATCTGAGGTATGATCAGGGTCCATCATATGTAGCCTGTGCGGGGTAAAATACGTCCTATGCACAATTTTGAATTGTACTAATTTGTCTCGTATGGAAACCAGTGATCTGAAAGGAAAGTCCCAGACATCATCCCAGTCGTCGTTATCCAACACTGGGATATCGCGCTGCCAACAGGACCAGAGCCCATCCAGAGGTGGCAAAGACACAAAGACCAGATGCGCGTAAAGGCGTGATGTAGGTTTCTCAGCGCAGCCACATCTAAGCATCTTCTCCAGCTCGGATTGAATCAGGATGCAGGAAGAGTGAGGAAATTGGGCCGAGAATGTATGCGCTAGTTGGAAATAACAGAACTGATAATGTTTCGGGAGATTGTATAGAGAGGAGAGCTGGGAGAATGAGAGCAGAGAAGACTGTGATACAACTTGTGAGACCAATTTAATTCCATACTTGGTCCATGCCCGGGGGTCTGTGAGTTTGTTAATATGTGATAGATATGGGTTTAGCCATAAAGGGGCGTTAGGAGAAATTTCTGATTGTTTATGTTTACCGATATTTAGACCCATGCGCCAAGCTCGCAAGGTAGTAAGCATGGAGGGGGTTAGTGGGTGTGTGGTGCGTGGGCCCCTATATATTAAAAATTGAAGGGTCTCCCAGGAACCCACCACCGTAGCCTCCAATGCTGAAGCCGCGTTGGTTTTGTCGGGATTTAACCACCAAACCACCGTTACTAACTGAGTGGCCAGAAAATATTTGTAACAGTCTGGGAATGCCATGCCACCTTGAGACGTTGGCTTCATCAGGGTCGACAGTTTATATCTAGGCGGGGCGGGGCCCCATAAGAAATCTGAGAATTTTTGGTTAAGTTTGGTGAAAAATGATTTGGGAATCCACTGCGGAGAGTGACGGAAAAGGTAAGTAAATTTGGGAATAATTTTCATTTTGAGGAGATTGACTCTACCCCAAACAGATAGGGGCAGATTACTCCATGCTTTAAGTTTAGCTTTCATGTCTACTACCACCGGCTCAAGATTTTGTTTAAGGAAATCCTGGGCCTGAGCAGAGACCCGAACCCCCAGGTATTTGAATGTGTCGACCCATTGTAGCGGACTATCAGGGGGGGAAGTGGTTTTTGCCGCCTGATCTATTAGGAATAATGTAGATTTGGACCAATTGACCCGAAGGCCCGTTACCGCAGAGAATGTGTTTAGGACTGACAAAGCACCCTGTAATGATGGGCCGGCATCATCCAGAAAGAGGACCATATCATCAGCGTACAGGGCTACCCTCTCCTCCAGCAAGCCAATACGGAGCCCCTTGATAAGGGGCAATGTACGTAAGGCCTCGGCAACTGGCTCAATAGCGATAGCAAATAAGGCCGGGGAGAGAGGGCAGCCCTGCCTAGTTCCCCTGAATAGTCGGAAGGGAGATGACAACCTAGAGCCTAGGCGTATCGATGAGGTGGGACACTTATATATAATTTGCAACCATGAGATGAATTGTAGTGGGAAGCCCATCCTACGCAGTGTCTCCCACAAGAAGGGCCATTCAACTGTATCGAAAGCCTTTTCTATATCTAGCAAGGCTATGGCCATTATTTAATAAGGCAATTGGTCTATAGGATGCACACAGCTCTGGGTCCTTGGGGGCTTTATGTATTAGGGTCAGGTAAGCCTGGCGCATTGATGAGGGCAAATCTCCTTTGGACAAACAAACAGTGTATAATTGGGCCAATATGGGTGCTAAAAATTCACTGTGAGTGCGGTAAAAATCTATTGGTAGTCCATCCGGTCCTGGGGCCTTACCGGTGGGAAAGGACCGGATGACATTTAAAACCTCCAATGTCGTGAACGGGTGGACCAGTGATTCCCTCTCCTTGTCCGAGAGCCAACCAAGTGCCAGAGGATCCAAAAGATCTTGTAATGACTCAGGCTGAAAATCGGAAGGAAGAGTGGAGGTATATAGCTTGTCATAGAAGGCGTTGAACATTTCTAGTATTTCAGACTGGGATGTCACTGTATCTCCATCTGTAGAACGCAGACTAGAGACTACTGTGAGTGGGTGTTCATGTCGTGCCAGCATGGCCAAGAAGCGACCGTTTTTGTCCCCCTGCTCAAAAAATCGTTGTCTTCCTTTATGCACGTCTAGCCTTGTGACCTCTGATAGATGTAGATTTAAAGTGTGCTGGGCTGCATTTAGCAAGTCAAATTGAGTCGGTGTGGGGTCTGCACTATATGTCGCAGCATGGTCAACCACTGACTGCTGTAGTACCTGAGTTTGTTGGCCCTGCTGCTTCTTGATACTAGCTATGGTGGAAAAGTATTGCCCTCTCGTATAGGCCTTAAAGGCGTCCCACACCACTTGTGGGGATGAAGAGCCCTTATTATGGTCCCAAAGTTCTGCCAGTCTGGGTGGAATGACGTCTGCTACCTCAGGGTGGGAAATCCACTGTGCTCCCAGTCTCCACAAAGCCACATCCCGGTATGCAGGAGAGCGGAACTCTATAACCAACGGGCTATAATCGGACAACCCACTAGGTAAGTATGTAGCCTCCACCACATCTGCCAGTAACGCTGGGTTGGAGAAAGCTAGATCAATTCTTGAGGCTGTCTTATGGGAGGCTGAGAAGCATGAATATGCCCTAACAGCAGGGTGTCTCCATCTCCATATCTCCTCTAGCCCCATAGCCTGAGCCCAGGTAAATAAGTCAGTACTGTGATTCTTAGGAGGGGCGGGTCTATCCAGATCTGGGGAGATAATAGCATTAAAATCTCCAATTATTAATAGTTTCCCTGGACAGAAGGGAGCAGCTTTTTCCAGAATCTTATACAGTAGGTCTGATGAAAAAGGTGGGGGCACATAGACATTGATAATAATGTATCTTTGAGACCAGTGTGTAAACACCACTATAGCAAATTTGCCCTGGGGGTCCGTGCAAACCTCCTCAATTATACATGGGAATTTCTTAGCTATTAATATTGAGACCCCCCTTGCATATGAGGAGTACGTGGTATGTATAGACCTCTGTATCCAGGGTTTTTTCAAGGTCAGGACCTTGCTGCCTGTGAGGTAAGTTTCTTGGAGAAGAATAAGATGAGGGGAGTGCAGTTTCAGATATCTAGTCATCAGCGCTCGTTTGAATTTGGAATTCAGGCCTCTAACATTCCACGAGAGGACAGTAAACGTCTCAGTTAGGGGGGTATCCATGTGGATTTAGAAAACAGTATCAAAATGAAAAAGTGTACAGGGCGTGTTAAGGGGCAACTCACAGGCAGCAGAATCACTGAGCCATACCATCGTGTATCAGCAACGTTTAACCACTGCAGCAACCTTATACAACCTACAGTTAAAAACAACAAACTTAAACATAAGAAACCCAAGCACTGAGTGCTTATCCTACTAGTTCCCATCTCCTCGCCAAAAAGAAAAATAAGAAAAAAAAAAAAAAAGAAAAAAAACAGGGAGGAGAGTTGGGAATAGTTTTACCCAAAACCAAACTAGTAACTGTAGATATACCCCTATATGGGGATATCACGTTTTAGTCCCACTCTACACCTTACTGCAGACCAGTCTGTGTATATTGGTCCTTTTTCTATTTAAAGCAGAGTCCCATACAAGAGGCTGTTAGTAACTTGATCTCCCACTTTGTGGGGTAGGGGGACCGCCTCCGAGTGGGGAGCAAAGTGGAGGGGGTAACAGGGGGTGGTGAAGCTGTTGTCTCGTAGAGCTCCTGCAGACATTAACTGTGTTGTGCGCTCATCGAGAGGTGAGCAGTCCAGCTCTCTATATAATGCTCACAGTCTCACACATGGTGCACATTAAGGCCACTATAACTGTAAGGAGAAAGCAAGATGTGGCAGAAAAATACAAAAGTGAGGGGACTGCTGGTAGTATTTTTATACTCCGGTTCAGTGTCACCATAGGATAATTAGATAGCATAAATTTGCAAAACAGCAAATGGTGTGACACAGAAGAATAAAATATACAAAAATTTAAAAAAGAAAAGAAGAGAGGAAAAAAATGGAAGTTTGAGCCTGTAGCAGTGAAAAAAACAAGTCTCAGTACCTGTGGACACAAAGCTGCAGATTAGCCACGACCGTCCAGCCATGAAAGTGCTGCCTCAGGATCCAGGAAAAAATGTGCTTGTTCCCCATCGGTCACACGAAGCTTGCTAGGGTATAGTAGACTGAATTTCAATCCCTTTTCTCTTAGCTGACGTCTTGCCTCTGTGAACGATCTTCGTCTCTGCTGTATCTCCGGGGAATAGTCAGGAAATAGCATTATTTTGGCATTATTGAAGCGTAGGTCTTGCTTTTATCTAGCTGCTGCAAGTAACTTGTCACGATCCCTGTAGTTCAGAAGTCTGAGGAGAAAGGGTCTCGGAGGGGCTCCAGGAACAGGGGGAGTGGGGGGAACCCTGTGGGCCCTCTCCACTACATATGTGGGAGGCATAGCAGGAATATTCAGCAGGGACAGAAGGAAGGATTATGAAAATTCTGCTGGCTTGGAGCCCTCTGCACGCTCAGGGAGGCCTATGACCCGGATATTATTCCTCCTCAGTCTGTTTTCTGTGCCAATGGATTTTTCTTGCAGGGCTTTTACCTGTAATTGCAGAGCCCGAAGGTCCCGGGAGTCAGCTCTGGTATCATCTTCAAGCTGAGAGATGCGGCCTTCCGCCTCAGCAAACCGGGACCTAAATTTATCCATGTCATGTCTTATTAGGCTGACATCCGTCACTAGATGATCTATCTTAACCATGACAGAATCATTTCCTGCTTTTATGGCCACCGTGTGTAATTTATTCTCAGTATAAATACAGCTGTTCTGTGAAGCCCTCAGAGGTTTGTTAGAAAACCTTAGTGAACAAACAGCATCATGAAGGCCAAGGAACACACTAGACAGGTCAGGGATAAAGTTGTGGAGAAGTTTAAAGTAGGATTAGGTTATAAAAAATATCCCAAGCTTTAAACATCTCACGGAGCACTGTTCAATCCATCATCCAAAAATGGAAAGAGTATTGCACAACTGCAAACCTACCAAGACATGGCCGTCCACCTAAAGTGACAAGCCGGGCAAGGAGAAAATTAATCAGAGAAGCAGCCAAGAGGCCCATGGTAACTCTGGAGGAACTGCAGAGATCCACAGCTCAGGTGGGAGAATCTGTCGAGAGGACAACTATTAGTCGTGCACTCCACAAATCTGACCTTTATGGAAGAGTGGCAAGAAGAAAGCCATTGTTCAAAGAAAGCCATAGGAAGTCCCGTTTGCAGTTTGCGAGAAGTCATGTGGGGGACACAGCAAACATGTGGAAGAAGGTGCTCTGGTCAGATGAGACCAAAACTTAACTTTTTGGCCTAAAAGAAAACCGCTATGTGTGGCGGAAAACTAACACTACACAATACCCTGAACACACCATCTCCACTATGAAACATGGTGGTGGCAGCATCATGTTGTGGGGATTATTTTCTTCAGCAGGGACAGGGAAGCTGGTCAGAGTTGATGGAAAGATGGATGGAGCCAAATACGGGGCAATCTTAGAAGAAAACCTGTTATGCCACGTACACACGATAGGATTTTCCAACAACAAATGTTGGATGTGAGCTTGTTGTCATAAAGTCCGACCATGTGTATGCTCCATAGAACATTTGTTGTCGGAATTTCCGCCAACAAATGTTTGAGAGCAGATTCTCAAATTTTCCGACAACAAAACGTGTTGTCGGAAATTCCAATCGTGTGTACATAAGTCCGACACACAAAATTCCACGCATGCTCAGAATCAAGCAGAAGAGCCGCACTGGCTATTGAACTTCATTTTTCTCGGCTCGTCGTACGTGTTGTACGTCACTGCGTTCTTGACGTTCGGAATTTCCGACATTTGTGTGACCGTGTGTATGCAAGACAAGTTTGAGCCAAGATCCTTCGGAAAAAAATCCACGGTTTTGTTGTCGGAAAATCCTATCGTGTGTACAGGGCACTAGAGTCTGTAAAATACTTGAGACTGGGGCAGAGGTTCGCCTTCCAGCAGGACAACGGCCCTAAACATACAACCAGAGCTACAATGGAATGGTTTAGATCAAAGCATATTTAGGTGTTAGAATGGCCCCATCAAAGTCCAGACCTAAACCCAATTGAGAATCTGTAGCAAGACTTTAAACTTGCGGTTCAAAGACACTCTCCATCCAATCTTACATAGCTTGAGCTATTTTGCAAAGAAGAATGGGCAAATATTTTACTCTCTAGGTGTGAAAAGCTGGTAGAGACATCCCCAAAAAGACTTGCAGCTGTGATTGCAGCTAAAGGTGGTTCTACAAAGTATTGACTCAGGGGGGCTGAATACAAATGCACGCCACACTTTTCAGATATTTATTTTGTTTTTGGTTGTAACATGACAAATGTGGAAAATTTCAAGGGGTAAGAATACTTTTTCAAGGCATTGTAATTAAAAGCATGTCAGCATATATAGCAGGTTGCATCCATTTTTTTTTTTCATATAGTCAAAGGGCATCTTACCCAAGGGTTACCCAATTCCTCCCCGTGATACATATTGCTTAGCCGTCATGATGTGCAGACACTACAGTAGTATCATGTAGTAAGAACAGAGTCGATTAGAAATGCTGGTATATGGGTACCTCTGCATAATCAGCTTTCTTCTTGGTTTTTTTTTCCATTTTTTCTAGGTTTCTTTTGATACGGATAGTATGTAGGAGTGCTGTCATCTTTCATACTATTACACTGTGCCTGAAGTAACCCAGGTGCTATAAGCTTGGTGATTAATTAACAAAAATGAACAGGCAAATTTCATAAGCAAAGGCTGCCAGGAGCCAAGTATTGCATTATGGTGAACTGTTATTTTGTTCCTGTAGGACTTCTGATAGCATTACAGAACTATGTATGAGTATGCAGAGACACATTTTCAGACAAGCATGATGCCAAATGAGTTTAGCTTTGTAATTACAGTGAAGATATCTGGTTTAGAGTAAAAAGTCGCGAGCGCACAATTTGTTCTCCAAATCATGACAGTATCAGAGTATTGTACCATGTTAGCCATCAACACTAGAAGCAAAATATAGATCCATAATAATGCAATCAACAGCTTTGCTCAGAGAGTGGGAGTGCTGGACTAGAAGGGTATTTTTACCCTTGCTGTAGGAATTTGCAGTGCAAAAAGTAAAGTAGAACCGTATTGACTACTGCATATGCAGCCTGGCTACATTACAGAAATAAATAACAAGGGTTTAAATGGGCTTTAAATATTTGCAGAACTGAATACAGCTTTCAAGCACAAAGGTGTGAAACCTATCAACAGGCTCACTTTAAATACTTCCACCACAGCAAAATATGATCACCTGTCATTCTGTTCAGCCTCCAGGAGCTAGGATCACCTGTCATTCTGTTCAGCCTCCAGGAGCTAGGAAAGACAGCTCTGTGTAAGCTCAGAATCACTGCTCCTGGTTTACACTGGGCTAAGGATTCTCACCTCCCACATGTGTTATCACATGCAGAGACATGCTCCTCCATACCCAGAAATACCTGCTGTTTTCTTCACTCCTGTTGGTTTCACAGAAAGGGAAAAGGGCAGATTCTATGGACCACTAGGTCTTTCTCTGCAGTCACTCTTCTACGTTTCTAAGTTGAAATGTATGGAAATGAAAGGTGGTTATGTGCTTCTAGGGATGGATGGGTCATTAAAGTGTATTTTAAGCCATGACTGTGTTTTTCTTAGTTTTGGATAAATGGTGGATGTTCTATCGGGGGTCAGCAACCAGTAGATCTCGGCCAGGTGATAGGGTAGATCGCAGTCTGGGCTTTCAGACCCGCCATCCTACAGCCTATAACAAACGCTTTCAGAAAGTGCACCACACCTGCTGGATATAACAGAAGTCTACAGCAAAGCGCAGCGAACCCAGGAAGGTTGCAGATGCACTGCGCTGCATTAGGGCGAAGGCAGCCTTATAGGGGGCTCAGAACAGTAAGGGTTAATTTAAGATTGTAGTTTGGAAGGTGGTAAAACCCCATAGTTAAAATGTGTTTTTACCTGACGTGTCATTCGTTTGGAAATAGAAATCCAGCTCTTTAGTGACATCAGTCAGCACTTCCCTATCTTGTAGGAGGCTCTCATTCAGCCTCCACATCTTAGTCTTTGACGTGAGGGCATCGGTGAGTGCGTAGCACAAGGTCACAGGGGCATGGTCTGACCATGTAATGGAACCTATAGAGGAATCCCATACTGCGTGCAATTGGCTGTGAAGGATTAGAAAGTACTCTATAGGTGAGTATAGTTTATGAGGCGAAGAATAGAATGTGTAGTTTCTTTTGTCTGAATGCAGAAGGCACCAAACATTCACCAGTTGGGCCCTATGCAAGGAATGTGCAATATGTTTGCGAGAGCCAGGAGAAACCGAGGAAAACCCTGAAAAGGTGTCCTCGGAGGGAATTAAGGGGACGTTAAAGTCACCTCCGAGAATCAGTTGGCACTCAGCAAACTCAAGGAGTTTTTCAAGATTTCTGCATGTGTAGAGAGATCCTGATGACTACTGGGGACATAGAAATTCGCCAATGTCACCCTGATGCCCGCCAATCATGCCTTTTAGGAACAGAAAACGTCCATTGGGATCTGTGATGGTGTCCAGACACGTCCATGGCACTTTACTCGATATAAGAATAGAAACTCCCCGTGACTTAGCTGCCGAGTTGGTAGAATGATATGTCATCGGGAAGAACCTGTTCTTGAGTATGGGTAATTTGTCATCTCTAAAATTGGTTTCTTGTACGAAAGCGACACCTGTTTAAGATGGTGCAAATCCTGTAATAACATCCGTCTTTTTTCAGGGACATTAAGCGAGAGCACTCTGATAACATCCACAATCAGGTGGTGGTGGTGGGGGGGGGGTTAGGAGATAGGATATGGGGAGGCCAGTAAAGCGCGGGAAAGAAAGAGGGATAGGGAAAAGGTAGGAAAGTATAGAAACAGAAAGAATACGGCAGAAAAGTACTAGAAAGTAGGTGAAGAACAAAGATAGGTTGCCGTTATAGAGCACAACCCCTGGGTGCTAAAACGGTAGCAAAATATTGCTATCACGCTCACCAGTACATGACTGGGGATTGAGCGCAGGCCTATGCGGGAGTGTGGTTGGAGAAAGCCAGGAAGAGAACTCCCGACCGACCCTACCCACCCCTACCATGTTGATCATTGAAGAAATAAAATACAGCAAAGTAACTTGCATGCAATAACACAAAACAATTTGTAAACCAAAGAGAGAGGCAGGGACAGGACAACTCCCATATAAATAGAAAAGGGGTGCCCACCAGAACCTGTAAAATTTCCCTCCCTCCACATAACCAGAGAGGTCAGGAAGCATGCCACACTATGTCACTTTCCTCAGCAGGAGGCACGCACTGCATCGACTGTGGATGGTGCATGTCCCTGGGACATCCCTGATCGGCCATGTCCAATCACAGCCAGTCACAAATGTAAACATCAGAGCGTGTGAGGAGAGAGCAGGGATCAGTGAGTGATCAGTGTCTGTCTAAATACTGTATTGTACACCTTACTGTGCACAACACATCTCCCCCCCCCACTAAAGAGAACCTGTCACAGCCCAGCTGGATCTGTCACACGGGCCTGCCACCAGTACCACCATCAGTACTGCCATCAGTACTGTGACACAGGCCCGCCATCAGTACAGTCACCCAGGCCCACCATATATATATTCAGTGGGGACGGAAAGTATTCAGACCCCCTTAAATTTTTCACTCTTTGTTATATTGCAGCCATTTGCTAAAATCATTTAAGTTCATTTTTTTCCTCATTAATGTACACACAGCACCCCATATTGACAGAAAAACAGAGAATTGTTGACATTTTTGCAGATTTATTAAAAAAGAAAAACTGAAATATCACATGGTCCTAAGTATTCAGACCTTTTGCTGTGACACTCATATATTTAACTCAGGTGCTGTCCATTTCTTCTGATCATCCTTGAGATGGTTCTACACCTTCATTTGAGCCCAGCTGTGTTTGATTATACTGATTGGACTTGATTAGGAAAGCCACGCATCTGTCTATATAAGACCTTACAGCTCACAGTACATGTACAGAGCAAATGAGAATCATGAGGTCAAAGGAACTGCCTGAAGAGCTCAGAGACAGAATTGTGGCACAGATTTGGCCAAGGTTACAAAAAAATTTCTGCTGCACTTTAGGTTCCTAAGAGCACAGTGGCCTCCATAATCCTTAAATGGAACATGTTTGGGACGACCAGAACCCTTCCTAGAGCTGGCTGTCCGACCAAACTGACATATCGGGGGAGAAGAGCCTTGGTGAGAGAGGTAAAGAAGACCCAAAGATCACTGTGGCTGAGCTCCAGAGATGCAGTCGGGAGATGGGAGAAAGTTGTAGAAAGTCAACCATCACTGCAGCCCTCCACCAGTCGGGGCTTTATGGCAGAGTGGCCCGACGGAAGCCTCTCCTCAGCGCAAGACACATGAAAGCCCACATGGAGTTTGCTAAAAAAAAACCTGAAGGACTCCAAGATGGTGAGAAATAAGATTCTCTGGTCTGAGACCAAGAGAGAACTTTTTGGTCTTAATTCTAAGCGGTATGTGTGGAGAAAACCAGGTACTGCTCATAACCTGTCCAATACAGTCCCAACAGTGAAGCATGGTGGTGGCAGCATCATGCTCTGGGGGTGTTTTTCAGCTGCAGGGACAGGACGACTGGTTGCAATCGAGGGAAAGATGAATGCATCCAAGTACAGGGATATCCTGGACGAAAACCTTCTCCAGAGTGCTCAGGACCTCAGACTGGGCCGAAGGTTTACCTTCCAACAAGACAATGACCCTAAGCACAAAGCTAAAATAACGAAGTAGTGGCTTCACAACAACTCCGTGACTGTTCTTAAATTGCCCAGCCAGAGCCCTGACTTAAACCCTATTGAACATCTCTGGAGAGACCTAAAAATGGCTGTCCACCAACGTTTACCATCCAACCTGACAGAACTGGAGAGGATCTGCAAGGAAGAATGGCGGAGGATCCCCAAATCCAGGTGTGAAAAACTTGTTGCATCTTTCCCAAAAAGTCTCATGGCTGTATTAGATCAAAAGGGTGCTTCTACTAAATACTGAGCAAAGGGTCTGAATACTTAGGACTAGGGTTGTCCCGATACCGATACTAGTATCGGTATCGGCACCGATACCGAGCATTTGCCCAAGTACTTGTACTCGGGCAAATGCTCCCGATGCTTCCCCCGATACCTAGAAGACAGCTGTGATCGGCACGTGGGGGAGTTACAAGATTCTCCCCCAGCGGCTTTCACAAGCTTTAGTGACATACAGCTGTGATCGCTCACAGCTGACTGTCACTGCATCCTCCTCCGTGCCCCCTCCTTTCCTCTGTGCCTCTCTGCAGTCCCCTGCATTCCTCTCTTATCTGTCCCCTCCGTTCTGCTCTCCTTATCTTTCCCCTCCGTTCTCCCCCTTCGTTCCTCCGTCCCCCTCCTCCTTCCTTTGTGTATGGAGAGAGTCAGCTGACTCTGTCCATTCACATAACTGAAACATTGTAATCTTCTGTGATTACGATGTGTCAGTTTATGAATGGAGAGAAGCTGCTGTGTTCTCTCCATTCATTCTCAGTGCAGCTGACGCTGCAGAGAAAGGGACTGGGGAATCTCTATCCTCTGTCTCTTTCTCTGTCTCAAGGGGGAGATATCAGAGGTCTGTTAAGACCCCTGATATCTCACCAAAGCCCCCCAAAAGGGCTGATTAAAAAAAAAAAAAACCAATAAAGAATAAAAAAATATTATTGGAAAAAATAAAAATTGTAAAAAAAAAAACAAAAAAAAAACACACACACATAGAACGTTCACCCCCCCCCCCCCAAAAAAAAAAATTGTAAAAAAAAAAAAACTGTCACGTGACATTAAAAAAAAGTATCGGTAATCGGTATCGGTGAGTACTTGAAAAAAAGTATCGGTACTTGTACTCGGTCCTAAAAAAGTGGTATCGGGACAACCCTACTTAGGACCATGTGATATTTCAGTTTTTCTTTTTTAATAAATCTGCAAAAATGTCAACAATTCTGTGTTTTTCTGTCAATATGGGGTGCTGTGTGTACATTAATGAGGAAAAAATGAACATAAATGATTTTAGCAAATGGCTGCAATATAACAAAGTGAAAAATTTAAGGGGGTCTGAATACTTTCCGTCCCCACTGTATATACGGTGTATGTATATATATATATATATATATATATATATATATATATATATATATATATATATATGTGTGTGTGTCAGTAGTTGCTAATCTCAAATTTAGAAATTGCTAATTGCTCAAGGAACCTCTAGCAATATCTGGAGGAACCCTGGGGTTCCATGAAACCCTGATTGAAAAAGGTTGATCTACTCTGTATATAACACCCATGTATTAGTACACACCTGTTTGTGTTTTGCCTTTGACATGAGTTCCTAAAGCATTTTTGAAGGGAAGTGTTTATTGCGGCCTTTGGTCGACCTTACTTTTATTTAGCTATAGAAATTAAAGTGTATCTAAAGACAAGGATAAAGACAGCAGCTTACCAATCCTTAGATGTGGTGGTTGCATTAGTTTTCTTTTCTTTTTTTACACGAGGCAGCTTATTTAAAAGAATCCAATATTTTATTTCTCCATAGCTTGAAACTTAGATATAAAACAATTACAACACCCTCCATTTACAATATATCTGATATCAACAAAAACCCAACAGACCCAATTAGGCCTGTTGTTTTGACCGAAATTGCCCTCCTCCTCTCCCTCTCCCCCTATCTTTAACTTTGTGAGCAAGATGGTTACCTTCCAGCTGTTGCGGAACTACAAGTCCCATCATGCCTCTACCTGTGGGAGTCATGCTTGTAACTGTCAGCCTTGCAATGTCTCATGGGACTTGTAGTTCCGCAACAGCTGGAGGGCCGCCAGTTTGAGACCCCTGATGTAGACTAACTATTGGGATAGTTTGACCTTTTCCCTGGTGGGAATTGATGACCTAGGTCCTATTATCACTCTATGGGGTAAGTTTGGAATTGTGAGAGCCAGTTTAATTACAATGGTGGATTAGGAGTACTTCTTTTACTCCTATTGTTATATTTTGTGTTTCTATAGATTGTACTCTA
This sequence comes from Lithobates septentrionalis, assembly GCA_037952835.1. Lineage (NCBI taxonomy): Eukaryota > Metazoa > Chordata > Amphibia > Anura > Ranidae > Lithobates > Lithobates septentrionalis. Next base: position 927,926 of record JBBDGP010001162.1, on the reverse strand, counting down.
TAAGATTTGACAGCATACGTTTTGTGGTTTGCCTATCAGCCTGTCCAGGTACTGGCCAGGGGTGGCTTGTTCCCTCTTCTTGTGGGGCTCAAAGACTTTTACCATCCACCCCTACACAAATTCTGACCAGGTAAGAATGTTAGATATACATCAATATGTAAAATGGATGATGATATTGTACATTTATATATTTTGTATACCTATATGATTGTAATATTTGCATATTCTATAGTAACACCCACCCAACCAGTCCTGAGGAAACGAGAAATCTTCGCAAAGCGCATGGACATTCCAGAATGGAGTAATTGTGGACATTTACTTGGTGTACTGATGCTAATATTATATGAAGGAACATTGTTTTGGACCCAATGTCTGTTTTGAATATCCATTTCTGGGTTGAGTATTTATTGGTAATTGTTTTTTTTAATCTAGGTTTTAACCGAAGGAAAAATAAAATATAGAATTTTTTAAATAAGCTGCCTCGTGTTGTGCTGATAAAGTCCGTTTTTTTTTTGGTAATCACATTTCCAATTTTTGTATATTTACTGAATGTGGCATGATGAAGGCCCATATATTTTGTTTTTTTATTTTCACTGAGTGACTCTGCCAGTAACATGCTTCCTATACTACAGTGGTCACCAATCCTGTCCTCAGGACCCACTAACAGGCCGGGTTTGCAGGATAACTGAAATAAATCACAGGTGATATCATTTGCTGCTCAGTAATTGCAGTATTCTAGTCTGCATCTCCCCAAGGTAATACTTAAAACCTGGCCTGTTAGTGGGCCCTGAGGACAGGGTTGATGACCACTGCTATACTATGGCGACAATGCTGTACTGCACTTTATCAGCTCATATGATTTTTGGCAGGATCAATATGCATTTTTTGCACTTAAAGATGACTTTACTTCCTCTTTAACTACTTCTGGACTGCCCCACGCACATATACTGCGGCAGGGCGGCCCTCCTGCACGAAATCACGCACTTGTATGTGATTTCGTGCACTGTGTCTTGGGCGTGCGCGTGCCGCCAGCAACCCGCTCCCTCTGTGATTGGACACAGCGGGAGCCAATCAGCGGGTGCAGCGGACCCGATGTTCGCCAGCTCCTCCCAATCGGCGGTCCGCCTATGTAAACATGGTAGAACGCCATTCTGTGAGAGGGGATGATGGAGAGCTTGTGTTCCTGCTAAGCAGGAACACAGATCTCTCTCTTCTCCCCGTCAAAGCATCCCCCACCCAGTTAGAAAGCACTTCCTAGGAGCACATTTAACCGTTTGATTGCCCCTGTTAACACCTTCCCTGCCAGTGTCATTAGTATGACAGTACATTTTTTTTTAGCATTGATCACTGTATTAGTGTCACTGGTCCCCAAAAAGTGTCACTTGGAGTCAGATTTGTCCACCGCAATGTCGCAGTCCTGATAAAAATCGCTGATCGCACCCATTACTAGCAAAAACAATAAAACATTTTTAAAAATCAATAAATATATCCCATAGTTTGTAGATGCTATAGCTTTTGCCCAACCCAATCAATATATGCATATTGGGATTTTTTTTTACCAAAAATATGTAGCAGAATAGATATTGGCCTAAATTGATGAATAAATTAGATTTTTTATATTTTTTTATTGGGTATGTTTTATAGCAGAAAGTAAAAAATACTGTTATTTATTTATTTATAGTGTAAAAAATAAAAACCGCAGAGGTGATCAAATACCACCAAAAGAAAGCTCTATTTGTGGGGAAAAAAAGACATACATTATATTTGGATACAGCGTTGCGCGAATGTGCAATTGTCAGTTAAATTAATGCAGTGCCGTATCGCAAAAAATCTTCCGGGGCTGAAGTGGTTAATAGGTTTTCCTGTCGGCATCTGATAGATTGCTGGGTTTCATTTGTTTCCATGTCTAAAGTCCATTTACACTAACCCTTCTTCTTGGGTACACCCCTCACATTTTTGTAAATATTTTATTCTATCTTTTCATGTGACAACACTGAAGAAATGTCACTTTGCTACAATGTAAAGTAGTGAGTGTACAGCTTGTATAACAGTGTAAATTTTCTGTCCCCTCAAAATAACTCAACACACAGCCATTAATGTCTAAACCGCTGGCAACAAAAGTGAGTACACCCCTAAGTGAAAATGTCCAAACTGGGCCCAATTAGCCATTTTCCCTCCCCAGTGTCATGTGACATGTTAGTGTTACAAGGTCTCAGGTGTGAATGGGGAGCAGGTGTGTCTAATTTGGTGTTATCGCTCTCACTCTCTCATACTGGTCACTAGAAGTTCAACATGGCACCTCATGGCAAAGAACTGAGGATCTTAAAAAAAGAATTGTTGCTCTACATAAAGATGACCTAGGCTATAAGAAGATTCCCAAGACCCTGAAACTGATTTGCAGCACAGTGGCCAAGACCATACAGCGGTTTAACAGGACAGGTTCCACTCAGAACAGGCCTTGCCATGATCGGCCAAAGAAGTTGAGTGCACATGCTCAACGTCATATCCAAAGGTTGTCTTCGGGAAATAGACGTATGACTGCAGCCAGCATTTCTGCAGAGGCTGAAGGGGTGGGGGGGTCAGCCTGTCAGTGCTCAGACCATACGCCACACACTGCATCAAATTGGTCTGCATGGCTGTCGTCCCAGAAGGAAGCCTCTTCTAAAGATAATGCACAAGAAAGCCCGCAAAGAGTTTGATGAAGACAAGCAGACTAAGGACAAGGATTACTGGAACCATGTCCTGTGGTCTGATGAGAGCAAGATAAACTTATTTGTGTCAAGCGTGTGTGGTGGCATCCAGGTGAGGAGTACAAAGACAGGTGTGTCTTGTCTACAGTCAAGCATGGTGGTGGGAGTGTCATGGTCTGGGGCTGCATGTGTGCTGCTGGGACTAGGGAGCTACAGTTCATATAGAGAACCATGAATGCCAACATGTCCTGTGAGATACTGAAGCAGAGCATGAACCCCTCCCTTTCGGAGACTGGGCCACAGGGCAGTATTCCAACATGATAACGACCCCAAACACATCTCCAAGATGACCACTGCCTTGCTAAAGAAGCTGAGGGTAAAGGTGATGGACTCCAGACCTAAACACTATTGAGCATCTTTGGAGCATCCTCAAATGGAAGGTGGAGGAGCGCAAGGTCCTCTAACATCCACCAGCTCTGTGATGTCATCATGGAGGAGTGGAAGAGGACTCCAGTGGCAACCTGTGAAGCTCTGGAGAACTCCATGCCCAAGAGGGTTAAGGCAGTGCTGGAAAATAATGGTGGCCACACAAAATATTGACACTTTGGGCCCAATTTGTACATTTTCACTTAGGGATGTACTCACTTTTGTTGCCAGCGGTTTAGGCATTAATGGCTGTGTGTTGAGTTATTTTGAGGGGACAGCAAATTTACACTGTTATACAAGCTGTACACTCACTACTTTACATTGTAGCAAAGTGTCATTTCTTCAGGGTTGTCACATGAAAAGATAGAATAAAATATTTACAAAAATGTGAGGGGTGTACTCATTTTTGTGAGATACTATATATATATATATATCTATATAGATATGGATCTATCTATCTATCTATATACATACATATATTTTTATATATATATATATATACATGTATATACATACATACATATATATTTATTTATTTTTTTAAAGGAAGCATGTAAATTGATGTCTTATATTGATGTCTTTCCATTCTTTCTAGAACATATTTCACATATAAACATGTATTGCATTTTACATTCATAATTCATTTTGTAATGCAAAAGAAAGCACTTACACATTGCAGCTTTTAGGGAGCCTCTGTAGACAGACTAATTATTGTAGTGCTCATGTGTCACAGTCTAAATGGGTCCTAAATCTAGGTATTATGTGATGCACAGTTTCAAAGTAAGAAAAAACTTTCACTAAACACAAAATATTGAACAACCGGGTATAGAGGACCCTTACTCACTGTGACAGAAGTAGCTTCAATAGGACATCAATTATAAAGTTTTATTAGTACAAATTATTAGTAGAATCTCTTTCTCACATTTCTTAGGTTATTAAAAAATCAAACTTAACGACAATGCTCCAGGCACTGCCCCTTCAGGACACTGCAGCTCACAGTGGGAGGGTTTCAGCTCTCAATTCAGAAAGCAGAGGGCAGGGTTAAGTGAAGCCAGCTACCGGTTGACAGTCTACAAGCTTGTAGATGCTGATAGTCAAGCCCCCTGCAACATCTTCTGATCCCACTGTATTACAGGTAGGCACAGCCCATGAGCGGACAACCCTGCTCTGAATTTATAAGTGCAACCGCCTTTTACCCCATCACAGCATACATTCCCTGGCAGGATCAACAGGTATTTGTGGGACTTTTCTGGGAGGACTAAGGAAAAACTGTAAGTGCAGATGCCTATTTTTTTTTTATAGAAGGCCAAAGTTCAACTTTATAACAGAGCTGTTTTAATAGCACAAAATATGTGTTTCCTTATTCAGCTGTGCACTTAATCTGATCTGTCCTGCTACAGAGGTCTATTTTACAACATGTAAGGAACTTGCAAGCTACTAGCTTTTAAACACATATTTTGTTTCCTAAAATAATAAACATGTTATACTTACCTGCTCTGTGTAATGGGTTTGCACAGAGCAACCCCCTGATCCTCCTCTTCTTGAGTCCCCCACCGTTGCTCTTGTCTCCTCCTCTTCTGTGTGTGACCCCATACACTGACTCACTCCCGAGCCAGGCTCTTCATCTATAGACACACACAGCACTGCTCTGCCCCAAACCCTGCTCCCTCCTCACAGGATTTAATTGACAGCAGCAGAGGCAAATGGCTCCCGCTGCTGCTTCTGTGTCCTGTGAGGAGAGGAACAGAGACCAGCACTGCTGCAGACAGGTACAGTGCTGGATTGAGATAGGATTTGAGATAGACAGCTGAGGGCGAGGGGGCGATAGAACCACTGATACAATTTTTACCTTAATGCAGGGAATGCATTAAGGTAAAATTTGTCTCGCCTTTAGAAAAACTTTAAAATTAATGTATGTGAATCATTATAATTTATTAGAAAAAAAAAAAACTAAAGTAAAAGCTCATGTGTCATGTGACAAGCTAGGTCCCAAGTATTCTCTCTACCAGATTGGAGTGTGGAAGTGTCCGTTTTGCAAAGCCCACAACAATTTGTGGTGCCATCCGGGTTCCTTAACCACTTCAATACAGGGCACTTAGACACCTTCCTGCCCATACCAATTTTCAGCTTTCAGCACTGTCGCAGTTTGAATGACAATTGCGCGGTCATGCTACACTGTACCCAAACTAAATTTCTATCATTTTGTTCCCACAAATAGAGCTTTCTTTTGGTGGTATTTGATCACCTCTGCGGTTTTTATTTTTTGCTAAACAAATAAAAAAAGACCGAAAATTTGGGAAAAAAAATAAAAGTTTTGCTTTTGTTTCTGTTAAAAAAAATTGTAAATAAGTAAGTTTTCTCTTTCACTGATGGGCACTGATAAGGCGGCACTGACAGGCACTGATACGGCCGCACCGATGAGGTGGCACCAATGAACAGGCACTGATGGGCACTGGTAGGCGGCACTGATGGGTGGCACTGATATGCAGCACTGATGGGCATTGATAGGCGGCACTGTTGGGCACTGATGGGTGGCACTGGGTGGCACTGGTTGGCACTGATGGGCAATGATAGGGTGGCGCTGATAGGCGGCACTGCTGGGCACTGATAGGCGGCACTGCTGGGCACTGATACGTGGCACTGATGGACATCCCTGGTGGCACTGGCAGTGGTAGGCATTGAAGTGGGCACTGACTGGCAGCTGCCTGGGCACAGATTGGCAGCTGCCTGGGCACACAGTGGCATTTCCCTGGTGGTCTAGGGGCATACCTGGTGGTCCAGTGTGGATCGCTTCCCTGGTGGTACTGGGCGGCTTCCCTGGTGGTCCTGGGTGGGATCCGAGGGGGGGCTGTGCTGATAAACAATCAGCACAGACCCCCCCTGTCAGGAGAGCAGCCGATCGGCTCTCCTCTACTCGCGTCTGACAGACGCGAGTGAGGAAAAGCCGATCACCGGCTCTTTCTATTTACATCGTGATCAGCCGTGATTGGACACGGCTGATCACGTGGTAAAGAGTCTCCGTCGGAGACTCTTTACCTAGATCTGTGTTGCAGGGTGTCAGACTGACACCCCGCAACAACGATCGCCGTGATGCGTGCCCCCGGGGGCGCGCAGCGGCTCGATATTCCTGATCACGTCATATGATGTCTGATCAGGAATATCAAACCACTTTGCCGCCGTCATTCTGTAATAGGGCGGGCGGCAAGTGGTTAAGCTTAGTAGACATGTGTCAAATATCGGGCAGCATTGGCTGGTTCAACAAAAACCAGCCAACATTCGGCCCACGTATATGGCAGCCGGTCAAGCTTCTGTTGAAGTTGCATGACCAAAAAAGGTCTGCCGATTGGCATCCGATCAGTGCTCTCAGCCAATGGCTGAGAGCGCTGACCGGTGTGTTCTGGTGGGGGGGCGTCCCCCTTTCAGAACACAATAACTCAGCGGGGGAGATCGGTTTACTAACATCGGTTAGTTAGTGCAGCTTCTCCTCCCAAGCTCTCCAGGTTTTTTTTTTCGTTCAGCCTGCTGGGTTGAAGGAAGGAAACAATGTTAGGGTACTTTCACACTGAGGCGCTTTTCAGGCGTTTCAGCGCTAAAAATAGTGCCTGTAAAGCGGCTCTCATGCCTCCCCAGTGTGAAAGTCCGAGTGCTTATTTGGGGTGGTTTGGGAGCGGTGTATACACCGCTCTCAAAACACCCTGCCCATTGAAACGAACGGGCGCTTTTAACCCTTTCTTTGGCCGCTAGCAGGGGTTAAAAGTGCCCCACTAGCGATTGAAAAGCACCGCTAAAACTAGCGGCGCTTTACAGCTAACGCGTTCAGTGTGAAAGTAGCCTTATGCCCTGTACACACGGTCGGACATTGATCGGACATTCCGACAACAAAATCCATGGATTGAAACGAACGGGCGCTTTTAACCCTTTCTTTGGCCGCTAGCAGGGGTTAAAAGTGCCCCACTAGCGATTGAAAAGCACCGCTAAAACTAGCGGCGCTTTACAGCTAACGCGTTCAGTGTGAAAGTAGCCTTATGCCCTGTACACACGGTCGGACATTGATCGGACATTCCGACAACAAAATCCATGGATTGAAATGAACGGGCGCTTTTAACCCTTTCTTTGGCCGCTAGCGGGGGTTAAAAGTGCCCCACTAGCAATTGAAAAGCACTGCTAAAACTAGCGGCGCTTTACAGCTAACGCGTTCAGTGTGAGAGTAGCCTTATGCCCTGTACACACGGTCGGACATTGATCGGACATTCCGACAACAAAATCCATAGATTTTTCCTGACGGATGTTGGCTCAAACTTGTCTTGCATACACACGGTCACACAAAGTTGACGGAAAATCCGATCGTTCTGAACGCGGTGACGTAAAACATGTACGTCGGGACTACAAACGGGGCAGTAGCCAATAGCTTTCGTTTCTTAATTTATTCTGAGCATGCGTGGCACTTTGTGCGTTAGATTTGTGTACACACGATCGGAATTTCCGACAACGGATTTTGTTGTCAGAAAATTTTATAGCAAGCTCTCAAACTTTGTGTGTCGGAAATTCCTATGGAAAATGTGTGATGGAGCCCACACACGGTCGGAATTTCCGACAACCAGGTCCTATCACACATTTTCCATTGTAAAATCCTATCGTGTGTACAGGGCATTAGTGTGTACCAGGCTTAAGACTTCAAAAGTCATGACGTAAGAAGAGAGCGGCAACAAAACTGATTCAGTTGCCTTGAGTGAAGTTTCTTTATTTCTAAAAAAGATGCCACGGTGATGGTGGTTTAAGGTACATTGTTTTTAGGTTTTTGATTTTTTTTTTGTATAGGATTAAACTACTTTTTTCCCCATAGGCGTTAAAGTACAACTAAAGGCAAAACTTTTTTTTAGTTTTGGATAGAGAGAGAGATTAGAACATCTATCAGTTTTTATTGAGGTCTGTGTCCCCGTTAAGAAGTTTGTCTTCTCTAATTGTCCTGTTTACGGTTATCATTGAATGAAGTAAAAGAAAATCCCAAATTTTGGGTTGTCCCCAGAAAACCAATAGAGAGAAAATCTTCCAATGGGCACACCAGCTCTGGTGACCTGGGGATCCCAAAGTAATTCCCTTAATTTACAGGAATTTTCTTTCACTTCCTGTTTAGCTATGAGACAGGGAGTGGAGTGAAATCTCCGCAAGAAACAGAGATAAAAAAAAAACCTGACAGGGGTTATATTCCTCTCTTACTCTATCCAAAATGAAAAAAAAAAAAAAAAAATTGCCCAAAGTTCTACTTTAAGCCTAGAAGTGATAAAATTATCTTTCTAAAAGTAGGATGCATACATTTTCGGCGACATGGGCTTGTTGGTCCCATTTCGTTACCACTGATCGCTACCTTCAGTATGTACACTAAGACTGACTGGGAGATTACAGAACTGTCTCCTGGGCCGAGGTGGGGGGAGGGACAGGTGCAGACCCACTCACTTGCTCCCCCCTTCCGATTCCCTCTTTTCATATTTTTGCTCTATCTTCCCCCTCCCCTTTCCCCCTCTTGCCTTATCCTCTCCCCTAATTCCTCCCTTCTTTCTCTATCTCTCTATTCTTTTATTTTTCTATATTCTCCACATGGAGGGGTACCCTGTCTGTGTCCGGTTGGGATACACTGAACATCACTGATTGAACACGTTCGAGATACTGTACCTTCTCTCACCTTTCATTTTGGTGAGGGGTGGGCTGGGGGGAGGGGACAATAGAAAGTACGATCCTCCGCCCTTCTCCGCAAATTTACATATATATGTTTCGATTGAGTTCATTTACAGTCAATATGCTTTATACTGTATCATGACATAGATACCCTCCATGTTATTCTATCAACTGCTGTCTCAAGACAACACTTTTGTTTTGTATGTTTTGTTTTTTTAAATACGAAATAAAAAATTTTTGTGGAAAAAAAAATAAAAAATTTTCTAAAAGATGCCACATCCAAATAACTATAAAAAGAGCCATGAGAAACTTGTACAGAGAATGATGGACTTTAAAGGCACAGCGTGAGACATAAACCTTCTATGTAAAAAAACGAACAAGCAATACTTTATTGTAAAAATAGTTCAAATAGATCTATTTAACTATGTTCACAGAACAGTATTGTTTTTTTGTTTGTTTTTTTTTTTTTTGTTTGAAGGTGTATGTCTCATGATGTGACTTTAAATTCCATCATTCTCCGTACAAGTTTCTTGGCAGCTCTTTTTACATGTAGTATTTCATATTAGTTTGATTAAAAGGAAACAAACACATTTTTAAAAATGTTAGTTTTAATATTAAGAAAAACACAGAAATATATGTAAAGCCACTATTCTCCTTTAAAAAGTGGGAGGAGAAAGGGGATTGAAGAATCATTAAGGCTCTGTTTCCACTAGTGCGACTTTTCATGCGACTTGGGACTGAAAAGTCGCATGACAAATTGTTTCCCATGATTTCCAATGAGTACCGTTCATATCTGTGCGACTTCAAGTCGCAGCGACTTCAAAGTAGTTCCTGCACTACACAGAAAAACAAAAACAAAAAAACAAACAAACACGTTGCAGGCAGAAATAGGAATTTGGGCTTTTTAACCATCCTTGAAATTGAACAAAAGAGAGTAATGCAGCAGCTTTAGCAGCCCAAGGAAACAAATGATTCTCCATCTGTGATGCAAATTAGAGTATATCTGTGCGTACAATATGCCAGAAAGAGACAACGAAATAATACAATGACAGGCAAGTAGGAATTTTGAAACTACTGCCAAAATAGTTCAGGCATTGCATGCACAGCACTGATGACGTAAAATTAAAAAAAAAAAATATTTGGAAAATAAATAGGCAAAATAAGGCATTATAAACCAGAAACATTTGTGCATTACAAAGATAAAATGTCGATACACCCAATAATAAATAAAACATTAAGGCCCCTTTCACACATACGGACCGTTTGTCCGTTTTTCATTCAGCCATTGACAGATGAAAAACGGACATCAATGCATTCCAATGGAAAAACGGATGACAACGGGTGATCATCTATTTTTATCCACTTCCGTCAATATCCGTTCTTTTTAACAGATGGAAGCCCTATTTTTCATCCATCAAAAAAACAGATCGGACGAAAAACGGATGTAAACTGACATGGTCAGTTTTTCATCCGTTTTTGCATTGGTTGTTAGGGGCATGTTGTGACAGAGAGAGGCAGTAGAGCAGTGAGGGGGCAGCTTGTACAGACAGGCTTCCTCACTTGCTGGAGCCGACAGTCACTGTCAGCTTTTAAATGTAATTGCCGGCTTTTTTTTCTCATTATGTTTTGGAGCTGTCATTTGGGGGGGGGAGTGCGCAAGGAGGGGGGAGAAGATATGTACATAGTGAAGGGCAGTCTGTACAGACAGGCTCCCTCTCTTGCCGACGCTGACTGTCATTGTCAGCTTTTTTTCTAATTGTCGGCTCTTTTTTTTCTATAAACGGTGCAGAGCCAGAGCTGTCAAAAAAAAAAAAAAAAAAGACATTCCTCAGTGCAGAGAGGTAATGAAGAGATACAATGTATCTCTTGGTTTTTAGAACAAAGGAACAAACTTCAGTCTATAGATGAGGGCAGTTTAACCACTTAAAGACTAAACTTTTTTCTGACTCTTGTTGGTTACAAGTTAAAATCTGTAAATTACTTAGAACCCCCAAACATTATATATATATATATATATATATATATATATTGTTTTAGCAGAGACCCTAAAGAAAAAAATGGCGGTTGTTGCAATATTTTATGTTTCACGGTATTTGTGTAGCGTTTTTTCAAAAAAAATTTGGGGAAAAAATACACTTTCATGAATTTAAAAAAAAAGCTAAACAATAAAGTTAACCTAATTTTTTTGTATAATGTGAAAGATGATGTTACGCCGTGAGGATCGTAATCTTTATTCTAAGCAAAAAAATTGTGATTCTCATTTTATCCAGAATCGTGCAGCTCTAATGTAACCCTAAAATTTGACTCAAGTGTTTAAGCGGATGCAAAGAACTGATGTAAAAACTGATGAACAAAAAAAAACTGATGTAAACTGACGTAAACTGATCTGTTTTTTCTTTGAAAAAACATGATTGAACTGATGAAAGAAACTGAAGGCATGCGTGAAATGTCTAGACAAATAATAATTACTGTCCACCCAGTTCTCTGTATTGTTGCCAATAATTTTTACAGCTGTAAGAGCATAATAAAGGATCTTTTTTTTTTAAAGCTGAACTCCAAGCAGCCTTTTAAAGACTCCAGTCAATGCAGTTATGAAGTCTTAAAAAAATGAAGTGTAAATTAAATTTAACATTAAGGGTACATTCACTTTTTTTTTTAATTTAACCACTTCCCGCCCGGCCTATAGCGGATTGATGGCCGGGTGGTGGTTCAGTTATCCTGACTGGGCGTCATATGACGTCCTTCAGGATAACATGCCGCCGCGCGCCCGCAGGGGCGCGCATCGCGGCGATCGGTGGATCGGTGTGTCAGTCTAACACACCGCTACACCGATCTTGGTAAAGAGCCTCCAGCGGAGGCTCTTTACCACGTGATCAGCCGTGTCCAATCACGGCTGATCACGCTGTCAATAGGAAGAGCCATTGATCGGCTCTTCCTCACTCGCGTCTGACAGACGCAAGTAGAGGAGAGCCGATCGGCGGCTCTCCTGGCAGGGGGGGTCTGCGCTGATTGTTTATCAGCGCAGCCCCCCCGCAGATCACCACACTGGACCACCAGGGATCGCCACTAGGACCACCAGGGAAGGGAAACATGTGGATGGCCAGGTATGTACCCCATGGCCATCCACATGTGCCCAGTCAGTGCCAAATCTGTGCCAATCAGTGCCCACAAATGGGCACTGATTGGCACAATTATGTTGCAGTGATGCCCAGCAATGCCACACTTAGGGGCATCACTGCCATCAATCAGTATCATCAGTGCCACCCATCAGTGTCCATCGGTGCCACCTGTCAGTGCCCATCTGTGCCCATCTGTGCCCACCTATCAGTGCCCATCTGTGCCAACTATCAGTGCCACCCATAACTACCCATCAATGCCACCTACGAGTGCCCATCAATGCCACCTACAAGTGCCCATCAGTGCCGCCTATCAGTGCCCATCGGTGCCACCTATCAGTGCCCATCACTGCCACCTACCAGTGCCACCTATCAGTGCCCAATTAGTGCCACCTATCAGTGCGCATCAGTGCCGCCTATCAGTGCCCATCATCAGTGCCCGTCAGTGCCACCTCATCAGTGCCACCTCATTGGTGCCACCTCATCGGTGCCCATCAGTGCCGCCGTATCAGTGGCTGTCAGTGCAGCCATATCAGTGCCCGTCATTGAAGAAGAAAACGTACTCATTTACAAAAAAATTTAACAGAAATAAAGAAAAACGTGTTTTTTTTCAAAATTTTCGGTCTTTTTTTATTTGTTGCGCAAAAATAAAAAAACCAGAGGTGATCAAATACCACCAAAAGAAAGCTCTATTTGTGGGAACAAAATGATAAAAAATTTGTTTGGGTGCAGTGTAGCATGACAGCGCCATTGTCATTCAAATTGTGACAGCGCTGAAAGCTGAAAATTGGCCTGGGCGGGAAGGTGTCTAAGTGCCTGGTATTGAAGTGGTTAAATGATACATGCGCATTTTTTTTGCAGGAAAAAAAAAAGTGCATTTGCTATTTTTTTTTCTAGGAGCTTGGAAAGCACTGCAGACTGCCAGTGTAAACTGCCTGCCTAAAAATGGGTAGAGCATGTAACATGTTCCCAAAGGTGAACTTATCCTTAAACTCTACTGTAAAATGCGGCTAATAGAAGTACCAGAATTTGACTTGCTATCACCCTCTTGTAATCCCCTGTACAACAGAACCCAGATGGGAAGAGAGAGGGGCAGAACTGCATGGCAATCATGTGTGCTGCATTGACAAGAAACATGCTAACAGGAGGAAAAGGCAGAGTGTGCATAGGGATGAGCAAATCAGTGTGATGCAGCCCTTTTATTGGCCAGACGGAGGCTCTGGGCATGGAAATGATCAGGCTGTATGTAAATGTAAATTGAAAAGTTATTTTCAAACTCTTTACATTACTTTAAAAAGAAAAAGCCCGACTGTGGCACACCTTGTCCGGCAGGAGTAGTTAGCAGGTAAAAGCAGCCTCAGCTTGATTCATTCAGTCCACAAATGTTTCACCCCACCCTATGAGCCTAATCATAGACCATGAACTAACCTCTCCCAAGCCTGCACCCCCACTAGGCAGCAGCATCCATCTTACTGGACCTTGTCAGCCTGAGTGGGGGGCCCATAAGTATTTATCATGGGTCTTTACATTTTCAGCATTGAGACCCCAGTCTGCAACACAGTGTGCGTGGTGACGTCAGCGCATGTAGCTCCGCCCTACACGTTTTGTCACACATGACATCATTAGTGATATCAACACTATCCCCTTAGTGATGTCACATGTTACGAAATGCTTAGGGGTGCTAGATACGCTAACGTCACCATGCACTGTCCGGCACACCAGGGTCTTCATGCTGTATTCTATATACATAAAAGCGCTGTTTGTTCACATAAATGTGAATTCTAAATTTTTGTTATTTTACTAAACTTTTGTACCCTGGTTTACACCATTGGGAGTGCTTTCCTCTTTTTGCATGATTCATGTGTAATGTTGGTGATTAAAAGAAACTTAAATATCCCTGTGTCTGACATGTGGGTCCACATACTATCCCAGTCATTATGACCACTCAGATAATGGGGGTCATTGCCTTCTGGTAAGCAGCCATTTGATATTTATTGGTGTTGTGATCTTCATGGCAAAGTTTTTGTTTTTTTGCACTGATACTTTTTAGATTGGACTAGTCTTGTCTCACAACCTGTCCAGACATTGGGTTATCATTGATTTTATTGTGTATTAGATTGTTCACAATGATCTTTGCACATTACTTTCTAATTGGACCCGATAGTGTTTTGTAGTATGCACTTTATTCATTATCTATTCACTTGGTTTTGTTTATAATGTATGATTAGTGCAGCACTTTATATACAGGACTATCACTTATCACGTATCAGGATATAGTGTAGGCGGCTTTTCAGAGTGAAAGATTCATTGCTTGAGAGTGGATCTATAAACATTTTTACTTCCAGTTACAGGATGACAAAGCTGTGTCTCAATCTCCCAACTGTGCTCCTATGTTTTCATGCTGTCACACAGGCATCTGATGGAGACTGCAAGTGACCAACACACATTATGCAGGCATAGTCCATTGCTGTCACAATTGGAACCCCCTCCCCATGAGAATTGCCATGTAGCTGCCTTTGTAGTGAGTACATGTGGACAGGATTTGACTGCAAAGAGACTGCAGGAGATCCGGAATGCTGAGATGCAACAAGTTTATTCGGTTACTATTAACTAAATAGAAAAACGTTTGTATAGGTCCAGATCTGATACATTAGGAAGGAAGTACTGTATTTATTGGCCTATAACACCAACCTTAACTTTAAGAGGGAAGTTTCAGGGAAAAAACTTTCCACACCCCCGTGCAAAACACACAGCCTACTGCATAATACACAGAATCCCCTGCACAACACACAGCCCCTGCACAACACACAGCCCCCTGCACAGTACACAGCCCCATGCACTGTACACAGCCCCCTGCACAACACATAGCCCCCTGCACAACACACATAGCCCCCTGCACAACACACATAGCCCTCTGAACAACACACATAGCCCCCTGCACAACACACATAGCCCCCTGCACAACACACAGTCCCCTGCACAACACATAGCCCCCTGCATAACACGCACCCCCCTGCACAACACACAGCCCCCTGCACAACACACAGCCCCTTGCATAGTACACAGACTCCCTGCAGAACATACAGCCCCCTGCATAGTACACAGCCCCAACACAACACACAGCCCCCTGCATAATACACAGTCCCTGCCAAATACACAAAATCCCCTGCACAACACACAGCCCCCTGCATAATACATAGCCCGCTTGCACAACACACAGCCCCCTGCATAGTACATAGCCCCCTGGCATAATACACAGCCCCCTGGCATAATACACAGCCCCCTGGCATAATACACAGCCCCCTGGCATAATACACAGCCCCCTGGCATAATACACAGCCCCCCGACATAATACACAGCCCTCCGACATAATACACAGCCCTCCGACATAATACACAGCCCCCAGCATAATACACAGCCCCCAGCATAATACAAAGACCCCTGCACAACACACAGCCCCCTGCATAATACACAGACTCCCCTGCACAACACACAGACCCACTGCACAACACACAGACCCACTGCACAACACACAGCCCACTGCACAACACACAGCCCCCTGCATAGTACACAGCCCCCGGGCATAATACACAGCCTCCCGGCATAATACGCAGCCCCCTGCATAATACACAGAATCCCCTGCACAACACACAGCCCCGTGCATAGTACACAGCCCCCTGCACAACACACAGCATCCTGCATAGTACACATCCCCCTGCACAACACACAGCTCCCTGCATAGTACACATCCCACTGCACAACACACAGCCCCCCCGCACAACACACATACCCCCTGCGGAACACACAGCCCCCTGCATAGTATACAGCCCTCTACACAACACAAGGAGAATCTCACCCTGTGGAGAAACTTTAACTGTATAAAGCGATCCCTGGCTGAAATCATTGTCCCTATATAAAAGAGTCTACACAGTATGGAGTATGAGGCGAAAAAGTACTCTCTGTCCTATATATACCTCTAGCTTGGACGCACGCATGAAGTGTAGTGCGCATAAATCTAGTGACACTCAGATGTGCCTTAGATCTGCGATAAACTAGATTAGTCAATGCAGCGTAGGAGCCTAGCAGTGCAGCCTCAAGTGTAGTTCCCGGGTTTTGGGTGGATTGACTGAACCACCAGCGAACCGTTACTAGCACCGCAGCCCAGTAGTACATCTGCAGGTTGGGGAGAAAGAGACCTCCCCGGGAGAGAGACAATTGGAGAGTTGTTCTAGCCAATCAAGGGATCTTACCCGCCCATACAAATGAAGTAATGATACCATCCAGTCGGACAAAAGTCGCCTTAGACACTGGGACCGGGGTGTTCCTAAAGAAATAAAGAAATTTTGGTACATAAAGCATTTTAACTAAATAAACTCTACCCACAGGCAACAACGGCAGAGTACGCCAGGTCTGATACTTACATGTAAATTGGGAGATCAGGGGTACTAAATTATCCTCCAGATAGGTATCCAACGTACTGCACACTTTTATCCCCCAGATACTTGAATTCCTCCACCCACTGTAATGGCGTATGAGTATCGCCACGCGAAACAGAGGGGTGAAGGGCAAAAAAGGACTGATTTTACCCAATTGATACGGATTCCCGAGAACCTACCGAATCTATCTATAACATGCAGAGCAGCATGTTATTTGTTACATATGTATTCTACAGCAGGCCAACCAACTCAAACATACAGCCAGGGGCGTTGCTAGGTCTACAAAAGATCTGGGGCTAGAGCCCATAGCAGCGTAGTAAAGAAAGTCATACGCTTGGGCGGGCATACACATGTATATACAGTAATATACGTGTGGGTGTATATATATCCCCAGAGAGCCCCCCGCTTACATCAGGGTCCCCAGAGAGCCCCCCCTTACATCACCTTACATCAGGGTCCCCAGAGAGCCTCCTCCTTACATCAGAGTCCTCAGAGAGCCTCCCCCTTCCATCAGGGTACCCAGAGGGCACCCCCACTTATATCAGGGTTCCCAGAGAGGCCCCCTTACATTAGGGTCCCCAGAGAGCCTCCCCCTAAATCTGGGTCCCTAGAGAGCCTAGGCCTTAAAATCAGGGTCCCCAGAGAGCCTCTCCCTTACATCAGGGTCCCCAGAAAGCCCCCCCACTTACATAAGGGTCCCCAGAGAGCCTCCCCTCCCCTTTGGGACCCCTGCAGAGACTCGGGGCTATTGGCCTCAGATTCGGGGCTATAGCCCCAAAAGCCACCCCCTAGCAACGCCCCTGAACGCCCCTGCATACAGCCAATGTCATTAACCAGTTGCTGACCGGGCCATAGCCAAAAAACGGCTACAGTGCAGTCGGATAACTCTGGGAGGGCGTACTACAGTGGGGCAAAAAAGTATTTAGTCAGCCACCAATTGTGCAAGTTCTCCCACTTAAAAAGATGAGAGAGGCCTGTAATTGTCATCATAGGTATACCTCCACTATGAGAGATAAAATGTGGAAACAAATCCAGACAATCACATTGTCTGATTTTTGAAAGAATTTATTTGCAAATTATGGTGGAAAATAAGTATTTGGTCACCTACAAACAAGCAAGATTTCTGGCTCTCACAGACCTGTATCTTCTTCTTTAAGAGGCTCCTCTGTCCTCCACTCATTACCTGTATTAATGGCACCTGTTTGAACTTGTTATCAGTATAAAAGACACCTGTCCACAACCTCAAACAGTCACACTCCAAACTTCACTATGGTGAAGACCAAAGAGCTGTTGAAGGACACCAGAAACAAAATTGTAGACGCACACCAGGCTGGGAAGACTGAATCTGCAATAGCCAAGCAGCTTGGTGTGAAGAAATCAACTGTGGGAGCAATAATTAGAAAATGGAAGACATACAAGACCACTGATAATCTCCCTCGATCTGGGGCTCCACGCAAGATCTCACCCCGTTGGGTCAAAATGATCACAAGAACGGTGAGCAAAAATTCCAGAACCACACGGGAGGACCTAGTGAATGACCTGCCGAGAGCTGGGACCAACGTAACAAAGGTTACCATCAGTAACACACTACGCCGCCAAGGACTCAGATCCTGCAGTGCCAGACGTGTCCCCCTGCTTAAGCCAGTACATGTCCGGGCCCGTCTGAGGTTTGCTAGAGAGCATTTGGATGATCCAGAAGAGGATTGGGAGAATGTCATATGGTCAGATGAAACCAAAGTAGAACTGTTTGGTAGAAACACAACTCGTCGTGTTTGGAGGAGAGAGAATGCTGAGTTGCAACCAAAGAACACCATACCTACTGTGAAGCATGGGGGTGGCAACATCATGCTTTGGGGCTCTTTCTCTGCAAAGGCAACAGGACGACTGATCCGTGTACATGAAAGAATGAATGGGGCCATGTATCGTGAGATTTTGAGTGCAAACCTCCTCCCATCAGCAAGGGCATTGAAGATGAAACGTGGTTGGGTCTTTCAGCATGACAGTGATCCCAAACACACCGCCCGGGCAACGAAGAAGTGGCTTCGTAAGAAGCATTTCAAGGTCCTGGAGTGGCCTAGCCAGTCTCCAGATCTCAACCCCATAGAAAACCTTTGGAGGGAGTTGAAAGTCCGTGTTGCCCAGCGACAGCCCCAAAACATCACTGCTCTAGAGGAGATCCGTATGGAGGAATGGGCCAACATACCAGGAACAGTTTGTGACAATCTTGTGAAGACTTACAGAAAACGTTTGACCTCTGTCATTGCCAACAAAGGATATATAACAAAGTGTTGAGATGAACTTTTGATATTGACCAAATACTTATTTTCCACCATAATTTGCAAATACATTCTTTCAAAAATCAGACAATGTGATTGTCTGGATTTGTTTCCACATTTTGTCTCTCATAGTTGAGGTATACCTATGATGACAATTACAGGCCTCTCTCATCTTTTTTAAGTGGGAGAACTTGCACAATTGGTGGCTGACTAAATACTTTTTTCCCCACTGTATAATGTCCTCCCAGAATCGCGCCCCCGCAGACCCCATGTGGGGTGCACCCGGGAATGTCCATGACCGTCGGGTCTCCCAGACCTGGCATGTCACAAATCAGGGTAAAGGGCCTGTGACAGCAGCCCTTTACCATGTGATCACTCCGTCCAATGATGGAGTGATCACTTGTAAACAAACCGAAGCATGTCCAGTTCGGCTCCTCCGCTCTTCTCATGCTGATCGGCACAGTGTGTGAGGAGGAGAGAAAGCCGGTGCAGCAGCGCTGTGGGCTGGATCTGAAGTGCCCACATCGCTGATCTGTGCCCACCCCTGGCTCATCCATCCATCCCTGGCTCATCCATGCCTATTCATCCACATCCATGCTCCATCCCTGGCTCATCCATCCACATTCATGCTCCATCCCTGGCTCATCTATCCTCATTCATGCTCCATCCCTGATTCATCCATCCACATTCATGCTCATCCATGCTCCATCCCTGGCTCATCCATCCACGTTCATGCTCCATCCGTGCCACATCAATGATCATCCGTGCCACATCAGTGATCATTCTTGCCACATCAGTGCTCATCCGTGCCACATCAGTGCTCATTCATACCACATCAGTGCTCATTGGTGCCACATTCATACTACATCAGTGCTCATCCATGCCACATCAGTGCTCATTCATGCCACATCAGTGCTCATCCTTGCCACTACAGTGTCCATCAGTGCATCACAAAAGTGTAATAGGTAGTCAAATTAGATTTGAAATGTATGTTCCTAGAACACCTGATGGTGCTCCCTGCATGTTGGGCCCAGGCTGTTTAAAAGTCTCACACGTGGTATCGCCATACTCAGGAGGAGTAGCAGAATATATTTTGGGGCGTAATTTTTGCTATGCACATGCTACGTGTTAGCAATATCTTATTAGTGGACAAATTTGTGTAAAAAAAAAAAAGAAGTGTTTCTTTACACATTTTCCAAAAACGTATGGAAAAAAAATTACATGTTCAAAAGACTCATTATGCCTCATAGAATATACGTTGGAGTGTTCACTTTCCAAAATGGGTGTGAGTTTCCATTGTCCTGGTGCTCCAGGGCCTTCAACAGTGTAAGAGGTAGTCTAGAAATTATATGTGTACTTTATGCTCCTAGTGTTGGGCCTCTGTATGTGGCTAGGCTCTGTAAAAGTCTCACACATACAAGGTTAAAAGAAATGCAATTTTTTAATTCTTTGGTAGAATGCAAACATATCGGGTTTGTCTCCAAGAGACATTTGCAATCTGACTCTGTCCATCTGCTGCGCTCCCGTAAATATCCAATACAGTTTCATTCTACACACTCCTCTTATTCTAGGGGGGTTAGTATACTGATTTCTGCCACTGTTACATTTGAATGCATTCAACAGCAAGTTGACAGAGAAGGTAAATATATGTGCATTATTGCAGCAATATATATATATAACCCTCTGCCATCCTCAGTGGCCCCCCTTCGGAGCCTAGCTCAATTTATGGCGTTATTCCCAGATGCACCAGTAATGGCCCTGGGGGACTTTAACAACTCCTAGATAGGTTGCCACTAACAGCCCGGGCAGCGAGACCTAATACAGGAAAGACGGCTTTTGCCTCTCTGCTTACTGAACTGGGGCTTCATGGTGTGTGGCGAGAAAGACATCCCGATGATAAATGTTATTCCTGCCACTCGGCCACACATGATGAACTTTCCCGCATTGATATGGGGTTAGGAAATTGTGCATTATTGCAGAGGGTGAGGGACTCTGCATATGAATCACGCCTCCTATCTGATCACTCCCCATTTTGGGTGCGGCTGGATGCCAGTGTTTCCTCTGGCCGTCCATTGTGGAGAGTGAATCCCTTTTGGCTGACCCTGTTTCCATCCCCTGATGGGATAATGAGTGCACTAGGTGAGTTTCTGCAATTCAATAGCCGGTCTGCCAGTGCAGCGGTGGTTTGGGACTCACTCAGGGCATTCTTAAGGGGCTGCCTTATTAGAGAGATCACAGGAATTAAGAACCGCTCTAGAGAATGGGAGGATAAAGTGAGAGACGAAATGCTAAACAGAGAGCAGGCATTGGTCACTGATCCACCTCAATTCAATCATGAAGCCGGAGGGAGGCACAGTTTTTATATAACTCTGTCCTAATGTCCGAAGCAGAGAAGAGGAGATACTTCCTTCAGCAGGGATATTTTGAGGAGGGGGGGGGATTCAGGCCATTTCCTGGCCCTAGTGGCTAGAGAACAAAGGGATTGTACTACTATTACAGCCATTAAGGCTGCTATCGGGGAAATACATACTTGTAACTCTGACATACTAAATGAATTTCACCAGTTCAATAATGGATTATATGTCTCTAAAACTAACTATACTTCCGCAGAATTTACCACATTCTTACAGAATTGCCCTTTTCCTCAGATGCTGATAGGGAATTGTTGAATGCCCCAATCACCCTAACAGAGTTGATGGATGCTCTAGCAGAGGCACCTCATCACAAATCACCGGGCGCGGACGGACTGCCGGCCGATGTATACTCCAGATATGGTGAGGTGCTTCTCCCCCTGTTACTGCAGACCTTCACAGAGGCCTTAGAAACAGGCAGCCTCCCTGATAGTATGCAAGAGGCCATTATTGTGATACTCCCCAAGCCGGGCAAACATAAGCTTTTGCCGGATTCATATCGTCCGATTTCTTTATTGAACGCGGATGTTAAGTTGCTGGCACGGGTTTCGGGCCCACAAGGCTCTCTCAAGTGATAGGAGGATTGGTCCACCGTGATCAGTCTGGGTTTATACCTACCCGATCCTCGGCTGATAATATTCTGCGTTTGTATCTGAACCTGCAGGTGCCTGTAGAAAATACGAGGGGTAGGGCCCTTTTGTCATTGGATGTCGCAAAGGCTTTTGACAGCGTGGAGTGGCCCTACCTCTTGGAAATCCTGGCAAGATTTGGTCTGGGAAGCCAATTTATTGCTTGGGTAAAAGTGTTATACTTGGGGCCCAGGGCTAGGATCCGTGTCAATAACAATATGTCCCCCTCCTTTAATCTACACAGGGGCACTCGTCAGGGATGCCCACTATCCCCATTGCTGTTCGCCTTGGCGGTAGAGCCTCTAGCCATCCTGATCTGCAATGCGTCAGAGGTTGTAGGATTTCGTAGAGGCCTATTGTAAGACAAGATATCGCTCTATGCGGATGATGCACTCATTTATCTGGGTGACACCGCTGCCTCTCTGCGAACAGTGACAGGGATTATAACTGATTTTGGCCGATTCTCTGGCTTTACCATAAATTGGTCTATCTTAATGCCTATTGACCCCCTGGCGGCACCTTTGCCGGCAGGAGCAAGTCAGATTGACATTGCGCACAGCTTTAAGTATTTGGGGGTGGTGGTGTCCCCAGATCCTACAGATTATCTCAGACTAAACTTAGGTCCGTTAATAGACAGGCAAAACTATAAATGTAACAGTTGGCGTAAATTACCCTTGTCAGTAGTAGGACAAGTAAATTTGAATAAAATGGTATGGGCCCCGCAACTCTTGTGGATCCTGAACAAATGGTTCAAACGCATAGACTCCATAATGAGAGATATGATATGGAAAAATAGGATTTTTTATAACAGCTTACCTGTAAAATCCTTTTCTTTCGATGGACATCACGGGAAACACAGAGCCACAGTAATTACTGAGGGGTTATATAGGTATCACTAGGTATTGGACACTGGTCACACCCTAATCAGGAAGTTCAACCCCCTATATAATCCCTCCCCTTCCAGGGATACCTCAGTTTTGTAGCAAAGCAATATAAGTGTATTAGAAGAGGGGCGGGACCTCTGTGTCCCGTGATGTCCATCGAAAGAAAAGGATTTTACAGGTAAGCTGTTATAAAAAATCCTATTTTCTTTCTCGGACATCAAGGGACACAGAGCCACAGTAATTACTGATGGGATGTCCCAAAGCAATGCCAACTGAGGGGGGAATCACAACCCAGTAGGGTGCTATCAGACCTGAGGACCCAGTACCGCTGCCTGCAGCACACTACGCCCAAAGGTGATATCCCCATGCCTTCTCATATCCACCTGATAAAATCTGGTGAATGTATGAGCTGAAGACCAGGTTGCGGTCTTGCAGATTTGAGCCATAGAGGCCCAGTGATGCACTGCCCAAGAAGCACCAATAGCCCTTGTGAAATGTGCCCTGATCTGAAACGGAGCAATCTTCTGTTTCAAACCGTAAGCTTGAATGATCAATTGTCGAGTCCATTTAGAAATGGTCGCTTTTGATGCTGCTTGTCCTCTACTGGGACCTTCTGGCAGCACAAACAAAACATCCGTTTTGCGAATCTGAGCAGTTGCTTCCTAGATAGGCCTTCACTGCTCTTACTACATCCAAAGAATGTAGTGACCCTTCTTCCGTAGAACAGGGATCTGGAAAAAAGGAAGGCAGAACAATGTCTTGGTTTAGAAGAAAATCTGAAACCAGCTTCGGTAAAAACTAGGATGAGGGCGCAGTACCACTCTATCCTTGTGATCAAATAAGGCTCTTTACCGGAAAGAGCTGCTAATTCTGATACTCCTCTAGCAGAAGAGATGGCTACCAGAAAAATAACTTCCTTGTCAGCAAGACCAAAGGAATCTGACGTATTGGTTCAAAAGGTTGTTTCTGTAACACAGACAGAACCCAGTTCAAAAACCCATTTGTAGAAAATCACATATTTTCTGGGATGCCAACCCCCTGGATTCACACCAGGATATATAAGCTTTCCAGACTCTATGATAAATCATCCTGGAAGCTGGCTTCCTTGCATTGATCAAGGTAGATACCACAGGACCTGAAAGTCCACGATTCTTCAGAACGTGGGTCTCAATAGCCAAACCATCAAAATTAGCATTTGTAAGGCAGGATGGAACACTGGACTTTGAGATAACAGGTCTGGGCGTACCGGTAGGGTCCACGGGGAACCCACCGTCATCCTTACTATTTCTGCATACCAAGTCCTTCTGGGCCAAGCGGGGGCCACCAGAAGTACAGAATAGGAGGGAATGCATGAATCAGTGAGAACCGATGCCACGGAATCACCAACGCATCCGTCCCGCATGCAAGAGGATCCCTCGTCCTCCAATGAGGCTCTGACGCACCGCATGCGACAGGTGCATCGGAAAGTCTAATGCCTGAACCTTCCTGTTCCAGGCCGACAGAATACTGTGTTGCAGTAGTCTTGAATGGAACTGAGCATAGGAAACTGCTTTGAATGAAGACCCCATCTTTCCTAGCAGCCTCATACAAAGGAGGACAGAAGGCCCCTTCTTGGTCCTGACTGTCAGAATCAGCTCCCTTAAAGCAGATATCTTTGCCTAAGGAAGAAACACTTTCCCTTGGCTTGTATCTATGATCAGACCTAAATACTACAGTCTTCCTACTGGGTTTAGGAAAGATTTTCCTGGGTTGAGGATCCAACCTAGATGTTCCAGATACTTGACCGTGGTCCTCAAGTTCCCGTTCAAGGAAGCTATCGACCGGTCTTTCAAGAGCAGGTCGTCTAGGTATGCTATGACAGTCATACCCTGGGCCTTTAACGTGGCCAGAGGAGGAGCCACGCTCCTTGTGAACACACGAGGTGCAGTGGCTATCCCGAAGGGCAGAGCCACAAACTGGAAATGGCGCCCTCCTACTTCGAAGCGCAGAAACTTCTAATGAGTAGGAAAAATGGGCACATGTAGATATGCATCTCTGATATCAATCGATGCCAATAATTCTCCTCCCTGCAGGATGGAGATTATTGTCCGAATTGATTCTTTGCGGAAGGACTGAATCCTTAAGAATCGATTCAGATGTGTTAAATCCAGAATGGGTCTGGCATCCTCACTTGGTCTTTTGGATCGTAAAAAGGTTGGAATAGAAACCCAATCCTTGATCCTTTGTGGGAACCACCCTGATGACCTCTTGCAACAAAAGTCGCCCTAACGCTAGAAGGAGCGACTGCTTCTTCTCTGGGTCTCAGGGAACACCTGATCTGAGGAAACGAGGAGAGGGAATTCTTCGAACTCCAGCTTGTACCCTAAGGTTACCGTGGAGATTTACCCCTCTGTGCTGGAAGTCCTCCTGCCAGCTCTGAGAACTGTAGCAGTCTTCCCCTCACTCGAGCGAGCGGGGGCGCCCCCTCATGAAGAGGTCTCAGTGTCTTGTCTAGAAGACTTCTTCCCCCAGGACTTCTTTTGTCCCTGGGGTTGACTGTCGTTTGTAGCCCCAGACGGGGGAAAGCCGTCGTAACTGCCTGGAGGCTGAAGCCCCTGGCACTGGGGAGAGAGTCCATTTGAAAGAGGGTTGTTTACTCTTCCTCTTAACAGGTAAGAGAGTACTTTTCCCACAGGAGATTCTCTTGATATAGTTATCCGAGTTTTCTCCAAACAACCTTTTACCACGAAAAGGAAACCCAGCCAGCAACTTCTTTCATGGTGCTTCGGCTGACCAATTTTTCAACCATAGGATTCTACGTATATGCACCAACCCCAGGGAGGTTTGCCTGATAGAATCTCTGATGGCGTCAACAACCTAACATAAGGCCGCTGGAAGGTTAGCAAACCCCGGGCCTGTTGTTCAGGTAATACTTTGATGACCTGTTTAACATGGTCTCTTAAGTATTGACAGACTCCAATCGCTGCTACTGCAGGTTGGGCCACTGATCCTGCTAAGGAAAAAAACATCCTTTAATAAGGATTCCATCTTTTTATACACAGGATCCCTGAGCATCTGAGCGTTGTCTATAGGACAAGTCAGACTACTATTTACAGAGGAAATGGCCGCATCAATGGCTAGTATTCCCCACATGTAAATACATTTTTCTTCCATAGGATAAAGTTTTGAAAACTTTTCCGGCGGAAGAAATCGCTTATCTGGGTGCTTCCACTCAGAATAAAGGAGCTTTTCAAGTAATTTATGAACAGGAAGAGCATGTGCTGCTTGGAAAGGTTTCAGTGACCCCAAAGCAGAAGAGGATTCTTTAGCAGTTTCAGGTAGGGGCAACTTAAATGTGGAGCGGACCAATCCAGTAAGGATCTGCACTAAGACTTTCTCCTCTTGGGAAGTCGCAGAGGGTCCCTCTCCACCTGAATCCTCCGAAGAGGAATCATCCGTCCCATCCTGATCCTCTGAAAGGGATTCATCTCCTTTATCCCAGAACTCCTCTTCCTGAGGGCCTTAGGGAACAGGGGAAGGCCTAGTGCGTTTTCTTCTACTGTGAAGACGAAATCACGGCCATTAATCTTTCCTCTAGACCATTAATGGTTGAGGGAAAAACCTCTTGTGTAATATATACAGGGGCTGAAGTGCCAAAAGCAGGTGTAGCCCCTGACCCCGATGGCTCTCCCTGGCTAGCCGTCCCTGGCCCATCAGGGGGGGGCAATGCTGCTGACAGGGGCCCTCAGAACCTGAACGAGATCCCCTAGTGTCTCTGGTTCTTGGGGTGCTTGAACCTCTTCTACCCATAGTGCAAAGCAACAAGGTGTGAGGTATACAAATGAACACTGCCTGCTGAGCGATGTAGTCTGGCTAAAAGCCTTGCTACCCAATGCTCAGTCTGGTGTTACTTCAGTAAATGCTGCCTAGGAGAATGCCTGTGTCCCACCTTACATGCGACTGTCAGCTCTGTGTCTCTCCAAAAGGCTGAGTGCACCTGTACAGAGTGCCTTTTAATAGCCTGCAGCTGGCCTGAGTGGGAGTCTAAGCACTCTGTGCTGACATCCCGCCCCCCCCCCTCGCTCGAATTTTGAAAAAAACGAGCGCTTCCCATGCTGGCCGACTCTCCTGAACTGCTATGGAGGAAGGCTGGGGGAGGGGGGAGAGAGGCTGGTAGTGAAGGGCTTGCCTTGACAACAGCAATGGCGGAGATGGCGGCGGTGCCTGATCGGTATAACCGCTGTCTAGACCTCCGTGCCTCCCTAGCCTGGGGGGGGGGAACATTCAGACATGAGAAATCCCCCCATCCATCCTACCGTGAGCCGGCCGGAGATGCTTGTGATACTTGCAGCATGGACACTTGCGACAGACAATCCAGCATGACAAGGTTTGTGCTCTTGGCAGCCCCCGGTGGTCACAATAGGCATAGCATGCATTTACCTTAAAGGAGAAAACCCACTAGAATTAGAAAATTCTGTGGAATCTCCTCTTACCTCATCCAGCCGCAGGGTGCTGTATACACAGACCCAATCTTCACCTCTCATGGTGGGCTCAGTTTGTATCAACCGTCAGAGACTGGGGCCCCCTATGAATAGGGGGATCCTGCAGTTCTGGCCCTGTAAAGCACCTCGCCAGAAATTAGGAAGTTTAAAGCCATTTTCTGATCTGCGGGGTCCAGCTCTCTAAAAAGAGAAGCGTTACAGGTAAAACCTCGTTTCTTCGGACACGAGGCCCGGGTACCATCCAATTCGGCCATGAAAGACACTTTGAATGGATCAGGTTCGCCTGGCTTGCCCCAGTATAGGATATCAGGATATTCCCTTTGGAGCTTCAGCACAGGACATCTTTGCACGTCCAACACCTAAGACACTGGCGTAAAAACTGAGGTATCCCTGGAAGGGGAGGGATTATATAGGGGGTTGAACTTCCTGATTAGGGTGTGACCAGTGTCCAATACCTAGTGATACCTATATAACCCATCAGTAATTACTGTGGCTCTGTGTCCCGTGGTCCGAGAAAGAAAAGAAAAAAGCAAGGATCAGCCTGACCACCTTACAATATGGAAAGGATAAGGGGGGACTAGCTGTACCGCAACCTAAAATGTATTTTCTAGCCTCACAAATTCAACAACTAGCAGGGTGAGGAAGGGACACAGGTGATGACCCCATAATTAACCTGGTAACCATGACCAACCCCTCACTGAAGGCAGCTTCTCATATGGAAATGGTTCTACCAAGTATCCCGCACTCAGTCCCCATCAATGGCCTCCTTAAAAAATCATGGAAGGGATTT
The DNA here is from genome assembly GCA_037952835.1 of Lithobates septentrionalis. Classification (NCBI taxonomy): domain Eukaryota; kingdom Metazoa; phylum Chordata; class Amphibia; order Anura; family Ranidae; genus Lithobates; species Lithobates septentrionalis. The sequence goes on along the minus strand of JBBDGP010001162.1, from coordinate 900,114 downwards.
CAGAAGGCGATGGGGATTGGGGGTCCGATGCCTTTCACTCCACTGTGGAACAACCCTAGATACCCAGAACTTCGGGAACTTCAGGGGTTCTCCCCATGGAGAGAAAGTGGGATCTGGTTCTTCCCGCAGCTATACGAAGGGACAGTACTGAAAACCTATGAACAGATATGCAGGGAGTTTCACTTGATCCCAAGGGGTCTACAAATACCTCCAACTTAGACCTGCCCTGATGGCGCAGCAGCATACCCAGTCCTTAACAGTGTCGTCGTCTCCTCTGCTGATGGAGGTCCTCCAGGCTGAGACCCGGAAGGGACTTATATCTAGAATATACGCGGAACTGCTGTCCTCCTTCCAGGATCATACCTCTCACAAGTGTAGGAGTAAGTGGGTAGAGGATATCGGAGACATAGATGGTGATCAGTGGGACATGGCCCTGGAGTCAATACCCGTGGTATCTGTTTCAGCATCTCATAAACTGTCACAACTATTTATCCTACATAGAGCCTATAGAACACCAACACAACTCCACAGCTGGGGAAGTAGAGACTCCCCCCTGTGCCCAAAATGTAAAGTACATCAGGGGGACTTTATACATTTGCTCTGGAGGTGCCCGAACCTCCATCGATATTGGGCGGAGGTGTCACAATGCATATCCAGACTAGCTCAGGTTCCTGTTCCCCTCAACCCCCGGTGTACTTGCATGGGGCAATAGATGAAGAAATGTACCCAAGGGGCATGTATTATATGATCACTAGACTGTTGTACCTGGCCAGGAAACTTATAGCACAGTATTGGATGGCACCTGTAGTCCTCACCGGAAAGCAGTGGATTGCATATGTTAATTCTTTACTTCACAGAGAACGGTTGGCCGCTGTGGGAAAATGTAATCTTATTTGGCAACCATGGCTTGACAACCTTAGCCTAGCTCCACCACAATTGGTAATGGATAGACTTCTTCAGTAAAAAGTAATCAACAGATGGGGGGGGGGGGGGTTGTAGAGCAAGAGAGAGACAGGAAACACAAGTTTGGTTAAGCTTAAAGGTTATGCACTAGACTTTGCGTTATCCATGAATTGAAGAAAAGTATAACACTGATTTATCATACTTGGTCGAAAGTGCTGGTTAAACCCCTACTGGATTTTTCTTTTTTGGGGATGGATAGGGCAAAATAAATGTATTATATGCACTGTTATTGCTCAGACGCTATGTATATTCACAGAGACACATACTACATGTACTGTTTTTATTTGTTTATTTGTCATATGAGCAATGTATCAACAGTTTTGATTAAAAAAAAAAGTCTCACACATGTGGTATCGCCATACTCAGGAGGAGTAGCAGAATGTATTTTAAGGCATAATTTGTGGTATACATATGCTGTGTGTAAGAAATAGCTTTTTATTATGACAATTTTGTGAAAAAAATAAAATAAAATAAAAATATTCATTTTGCAAAGAATTGTGGGAAAAAATGAATACTTCAAAAATCTCACCATGCCTCTTATTAAATAACTTGGACTGTTGACTTTCTAAAAATGGGTCATTTGGGGGGTATTTTTACTGTCCTGGCTTGTTAGGGTCTCAAGAAATGAGACTCTGTAACTTTCATAAAGACCAAACACTTGAACTTATTTGGGTTATTTTTACCAAAGATATGTATCAGTATAAATTTCGGGCCAAAATTTATGAAGAAAAATTACAAATTTGATAAATTTTTCACAGAAATTTAGAAAAATGCATTTTTTTACAAAATTTTCGGGCTTTTTTCATTTACAGCGCAAAAAATAAAAAACTCAGTGGGGATTAAATACCACCAAAAGAAAGCTCGATTTGTGTGAAAAAAAGGACAAAAATGTCATATGGCTACAGTGTTGCATGACTGAGTAATTGTCATTCAAAATGTTAGAGAACACTGAAAGCTGAAAATTGGTCTCGTTAGGAAGGGGGTTTAAGTGCCCAGAGGCCAAGTGGTTAAAAACTACAGTGGGGACGGAAAGTACTCAGACCCCCTTAAATTTTTCACTCTTTGTTATATTGCAGCCATTTGCTAAAATCATTGAAGTTCATTTTCTTCCTCATTAATGTACACACAGCACCCCATATTGACAGAAAAACACAGAATTGTTGACATTTTTGCAGATTTATTAAAAAAGAAAACTGAAATATCACAGGGTCCTAAGTATTCAGACCCTTTGCTGTGACACTCATATATTTAACTCAGGTGCTGTCCATTTCTTCTGATCATCCTTGAGATGGTTCTACACCTTCATTTGAGTCCAGCTGTGTTTGATTATACTGATTGGACTTGATTAGGAAAGCCACACATCTGTCTATATAAGACCTTACAGCTCACAGTGCATGTCAGAGAAAATGAGAATCATGAGGTCAAAGGAACTGCCTAAGGAGCGCAGAGACAGAATTGTGGCACAGATCTGGCCAAGGTTACAAAAAATTTCTGCTGCACTTAAGGTTCCTAAGAGCACAGTGGCCTCCATAATCCTTAAATGGAACATTTTTGGGACAACCAGAACCCTTCCTAGAGCTGGCCGTCCAGCCAAACTGAGCTATAGGGGTATAGAGCCTTGGTGAGAGAGGTAAAGAAGAACCCAAAGATCACTGTGGCTGAGCTCCAGAGATGCAGTCGGGAGATTGGAGAGAGTTGTAGAAAGTCAACAATCACTGCAGACCTCCACTAGTCGGGGCTTTATGGCAGAGTGGCCCGACGGAAGCCTCTCCTCAGTGCAAGACATATGAAAGCCTGCATGGAGTTTGCTAAAAAACACCTGAAGGGCTCCAAGATGGTGAGAAATAAGATTCTCTGGTCTGATGAGACCAAGATAGAACTTTTTGGCCTTAATTCTAAGCGGTATGTGTGTAGAAAACCAGGCACTTCTCATCACCTGTCCAATACAGTCCCAACAGTGAAGCATGGTGGTGGCAGCATCATGCTGTGGGGGTGTTTTTCAGCTGCAGGGACAGGACGACTGGTTGCAATCGAGGGAAAAATGAATGCGGCCAAGTAAAGGGATATCCTGGACGAAAGCCTTCTCCAGAGTGCTCAGGACCTCAGACTGGGCCAAAGGTTTACCTTCCAACAAGACAATGACCCTAAGCACACAGCTAAAATAACGAAGGAGTGGCTTCACAACAACTCCATGACTGTTCTTGAATGGCCCAGCCAGAGCCCTGACTTAAACCCAATTGAGAATCTCTGGAGAGACCTAAAAATGGCTGTACACCATTTACCACCCAATCTGACAGAACTGGAGAGGATCTGCAAAGAGAAATGGCAGAGGATCACCAAATCCAGGTGTGAAAAACTTGTTGCATCTTTCCCAAAAAGACTCATGGCTGTATTAGATCAAAAGGGTGCTTCTACTAAATACTGAGCAAAGGCTCTGAATACTTAGGACCATGTGATATTTCAGTTTTTCTTTTTAATAAATCTGCAAAAATGTCAACAATTCTGTGTTTTTCTGTCAATATGGGGTGCTGTGTGTACATTAATGAGGAAAAAAATGAACTTAAATGATTTTAGCAAATGGCTGCAATATAGCAAAGAGTGAAAAATTTAAACGGGTCTGACTACTTTCCGTCCCCACTGTATCTTCAGTGTAAAGAACAAGGAGTCCTGGAAGTGATGGTTTGGACCCCACAGAGCCCTGATCTCAACATCACTGATTCTGTCTGGGATTGCATGAAGACAGAAGGATCTGAGGCAGCCTATATCCACAGAAGATCTGTGGTTAGTTCTCCAAGATGTTTGGAACACAAGATGTTTGGAACAACCTACCTGCCGAGTTCCTTCAAAAACTGTGTGCAAGTGTACCTAAAATAATTGATGCTGTTTTGAAGGCCAAATATTGATTAAATTTGGATTTTTCTTCTATTCATTTACTTTCCATTTTGTTAACTAATAAAAAAAATCTATTAACACTTCTATTTCTGAAATCATTCTTGTCTTACAGTATTTTTTCACACCTGCCTAAAAAGTAGTGTATATATAACTAAAAATCACAAATGATACAGGATATCGGACACATTAAAGTATTAATTGGAAGAGGTTACAGAAAGGAAACACAGATGAAAATGGAACGTTCATACATAATTGTTAATTGGGTACACCTATTGGTAGTTGTAAGCTCTACGCGTTTCGGGACCACTCGTCAGGAGAATCCATAGGTAACCCTTGTGGTTTTGCTCCTGACGAGTGGCTAAAAGGTCCCGAAACGCGTAGAGCTTACAACTACCCATAGGTGTACCCAATTAACAATTATGTATGAACCTTCCATTTTCATCTGTGTTTCCTTTCTGTAACCTCTTCCAATTGACACTTTAATGTGTCATATATCCCGTATCATTTGTGATTTTTAGCCATTTAATTATTCATGTATTTGCAACACTTGTTGGAATGTATTTTTTGATGAAATATAGAGTATTAATAGTAGCTATGTGCAATAAAAGTATGTTAATATACAGCCATTTTGAATATAATAAAACCTGCTCTTTACCCAATTTTTGTATTTGCTCCCGTGTGCCTCATTTAAAGTCCCGCACTTTGCTCTCCTTTTTTTTCTATATATTGAACCGGGATGGAGGAGGGGATTTGAATGCCCCCTACAACCTTATTTAAAGTCCCAAATTTCTGTTCTGTTTTTAATCTAGTGTATATATAAAATACATCGCATTTACCTTCTCAGCTGTCTGAAAATATTGTTTTACCAGATCCTCCACCCGCAGTGTAGCGACTTCTGAGGACTGCCTGCCTTCAAATTTCCCAAAATTTATTTCAATGTTATCTGCAAAGAAAATTGAGATGTTTACGACATAAAAAAAAAAAAAAGCACAGAAGGTGTTAACATCCCAGCTAGACACAGATGTCCTTGAAAACGACACTTTGCGTGAGCTCCACTTATCAAGGGGATATTACACGTGCTAAGGAGGTGCGTAACATCAAGCAGCTACAATCCATACATCAAAACAACACCTGGCGCCCACACATACACATGCGAAGCAATATCATCAACAGATTTTATGTTTCAGTTATAAATAATTCGAAAACACCAAGAAACCAGGCAACACGTACAACTGAAAGCATATCCAGGAGATGAATAAAAAGTAAAAACAATTACAAGGTCAAAGAGATGTGATATTACAAAAGCACCGTCAGGGAATTATTAAAAAACAAAAAAACAAAACAGTATTCTTTTCAAGGCTTGGACTTTTGCATTTCATTGTGTGACCAGTTTTAATACCCAATTCCAGGTTTTGTGTTACTTTAGACTAGGGCCGAAACAACTAATCGATTAATCAACAACTAATTGATTATGAAAATAGTTGTCAACATTCACTGAATGAAGGAAAGTCGTTTAAAAATGTCACTTCCTTTTAACATTCAGTTTTAAAATGAATGTAATTTCTGAAAGAAAACCACATATAGTCTGAAAATTCCTTTGACCAAGACATTTTCTATTCTGCTCCTTCGTTATTAGGAAATCAAACAAACGTTCTTAAAATTACATTTTTTATTTTTTTTTAAGGAAGAAATTGTTTTTCTAAGGCCAGCATATAATATATTACAGTTCGGGTCTGAAAATTGGCAAAACAGTGTTTCATTTTTTTTTTCTTTAACCACTTCAATACCAGGCACTTAGACACCTTCCCGCCCAGCCCAATTTTCACCTTTCAGTGCTGTCGCAATTTGAATGACAATTGCGCGGTCATGCTACACTGTACCCAAACTAAATTTTTATCATTTTGTTCCCACAAATAGAGCTTTCTTTTGGTGGTATTTGATCACCTCTGCCGTTTTTGTTTTTTGCGCAACAAATAAAAAAAGACCGAAAATTTTGAAAAAGTTTTTCTTTGTTTCTGTTAAAACTTTTTGTAAATAAGTACGTTTTCTTCTTCAATGACGGGCACTGATATGGCTGCACTGACGGGCACTGATACGGCGGCACTGATGGGCACCGATCAGGTGGCACCAATGAGGTGGCACTGACGGGCACTGATAGGCGGCACTGATGGGCACTGATAGGTGGCACTGATAGGTGGCACTGGTATGCGGCACTGATGGGCACTCATAGGTGGCACAGATGGGCACTTATAGGCGGCACTGATGGGCACTCATAGGTGGCATTGATGGGCACTCGTAGGTGGCATTGATGGTTACTTATGGGTGGCACTGATAGTTGGCACGGATGGGCACTGATAGATGGGCACGGATGGGCACTGACAGGTGGCATGAATGGACACTGATGGGTGGCACTGCTTGTTTGCAGTGATGCCCCTAAGGGTGGCATTGCTGGGCATCACTGCAACATGATGGTGCCAATCAGTGCCCATTTGTGGGCACTGATTGGCACAGATTTGGCACACTGGGCACATGTGGATGGCCATGGGGTACATACCTGGCCATCCACATGTTGCCCCTTCCCTGGTGGTCCTAGTGGCGATCCCTGGTGGTCCAGTGTGGTGATCTGAGGGGGGGCTGCGCTGATAAACATTCAGCGCAGACCCCCCCTGCCAGGAGAGCCGCCGATCGGCTCTCCTCTACTCGCGTCTGTCAGACGCGAGTGAGGAAGAGCCGATCAACGGTTCTTCCTATTGACAGCGTGATCAGCCGTGATTGGACACGGCTGATCACGTGGTAAAGAGCCTCCGCCGGAGGCTCTTTATCAAGATCGGTGGAGCGGTGTGTCAGACTGACACACCGCTCCACCGATCGCCGCGATGCGCGCCCCCGGGGGCGCGCTGTGGCATGTTATCCTGCTGGACGTCATATGATGCCCAGTCAGGATAACAGAACCCCTTCCCGGACGTCAATCAGCCATAGGGCGGGCGGCAAGTGGTTAACCACTTGCCACCCGCCATATAGCAAAATGACGGCAGCAAAGTGGTTTCAATATCCTGACCAGACGTCATATGACGTCTTCAGGACATTGAGCTGGGGGCGCGCATCGCAGGGATCATTGTTGCGGGGTGTCATTCTGACATCCTGCAACACCGATCTAGGTAAAGAGTCTCTGACGGAGACTCTTTACCACGTGATCAGCCGTGTCCAATCACGGCTGATCACAGTGTAAATAGGAAGAGCCGGTGATCGGCTTTTCCTCACTCGCGTCTGTCAGACGCGAGTAGAGGAGAGCCGATCGGCTGCTCGTCTGACAGGGGGGGTCTGTGCTGATCGATTATCAGTGCAGCCCCCCCTGAGGATGCCCACACTGGACCACCAGGTGCGCCACTAGGACCACCAGGGATGTCACCACCAGTTATGCCATCCTAGACCACCAGGGATGCCAATCAGTACCCACAATGGATGCCAATCAGTGCCGACAATGGGCATCACTGATTGGCAGGCATTATTGTTTGGCATCCATCAGTGACATACATTACAGTACATCAGTGCCACCTATCAGTGCCCATCCATGCCGCCTATCAGTGCCCATCCGTGCCGCATATCAGTGCCACCTATCAGTGCCCATCCGTGCCGCATATCAGTGCCACCTATCAGTGCCCATCAGTGCTGCCTATCCGTGCCACATGTTAGTGCCCATCATCAGTGCCCATCAATGCCACCTCATCAGTGCCACCTCATTGGTGCCCATCAGTGCCTCCTTAACAGTGCCCATCAGTGCAGCCCCATCAGTGCCCATCAGTGAAGGAGAAAACTTACTTATTTACAAAGTTTTGTAAATGAAACAAAAAAAACTTTTTTTTCAAAATTTTCGGTCTTTTTTTATTTGTTTAGCAGAAAATAAAAATCCCAGAGGTGATCAAATACCACCAAGAAAGCTCTATTTTTGGGAACAAAATGATAAAAATTTAGTTTGGGTACAGTGTAGCATGACTGCGCAATTGTCATTCAAAGTGCGACAGCGCTGAAAGCTGAAAATTGGTCTGGGCAGGAAGGTGTATAAGTGCCCGGTATGGAAGAGGTTAAAATAAAAAATTTTATGTGAGTCTGAGGATATCTAACAGATTCAACCTCTAATAGTATATACAGTATATATCTTCTGTCTGTTATTTTCAGAGTGGATTAGAGATTTTGCTCCCTAACCATATGGCTGGTTATTTATATTTACCACTGCATATAGATAAGAATAAATTGCCTTTTTTTAAAAACTTTTTTTACATATTAACTAAATTATACATCACTTTTTTAAAGTTATTATCCGATGAATCGATAAATGAAAACGATAATCAGCCAACTAATCGATTATCAAAATAATCGTTAGTTGCAGCCCTACTTTAGACATCTCAATACCAGCCACTTTTAGCCCCTTCAGGCCCAGGCCAATTTTCAGCTTTCAGCGCTGTCACACTTTGAATGACAATTGCGCGGTCATGTTACATTGTACCCATATGAAAGTTTTATAATTTTTTTTCACACAAATAGAGCTTTTTTTGGTGGTATTTAATTACCGTAATTTTTTTGCTAAATAGATGAAAAAGAATAAACATTTTGAAACCAAACGCAATTTTCTTCATTTCTGTTATAAAATTTTGCAAATAAATAATCTTTCTTCATAATTTTAGGCCAAACTGTATTCTGCTACATTTCTTTAGAGAAAATAACCTAAATTAGTGTATATAAATTTAGTCTATAGGAAAGTTTCTTGAGGCCCGAAAATGCCAGGACAATACAGATATCCCCCTCATGACCCCTTTTTGGAAAGTAGACAGAGCAGGGTATTTAGTAAGAGGCATGGTGAGTTTTTTGAAGTTGTAATTTTTTTTTCTCATTGTTTGTAAATGAAGAAATTAAAAAAAATTTTTTTTTTTCACATCTTTTTTTACATACTGTCACCAGTGCAGTACAGCATCATCATATAACTGGTGATCAGGAGCACTGACTGGTGACAGTATGTAGCAAAAAAAAAAAAAAATAATTATAATAATTTTTATTTTATTTTCATTATTTTACTTTTTTTTAATTTTCTTTTTAGTTTTTATCACATTTGTTTTTTCTTACGATTTTTTTGTAACACACTGTGACCAGAGCAATACAGTGTTACCATAGTAAAAGGAAGGGAAGTAATCAGGATTTTTTTATACACTTTATTATTGCTTATACCAATGAATTTCACTGGTAAAAGCAACCATCTTTACTGAATATAACTGATTCATTCAGTATTTACTATTGTGGTTAGCTGTGATTGGTCACAGCTAATCACATGGTATATATGGCCTGTGATTGGCCCTGTTTGTATCATGTGATCACTCTGACCAATCACAGAGATCAATACAATAGTACACAATGTATGGCAGGAATGAAAACCGTTCATTGTGTACAATTGTCATGTGATTTGCTGTGATAGGTCGCAGTGATCACATGGTACCAGCAGCAGCCGATACACTGATCAGCCATCCTCATTGTTCAGTGGACACAGCGGGTGACTGATCATGCTGCAGCGTGGCCCCTGGGACACGCACGAGGTGCATTCTGGGAGGATGTCATATGACGTCCACCTGGAACAGTGAATGTTCCACCTGGCTATCATTAGCCTATAGGCCAGGCAGGAAGTGGTTAACCACTTCAGCCCCAGAAAATTTTACCCCCTTCCTGACCAGAGCATTTTTTGCGATTCGGCACTGCGTTGCTTTAGCTGACAATTGCGCGGTCGCGCGACATTGTACCCAAACAAAAGTGACGTGCTTTTTTTTTTTTGATCACCTCTGTGGTTTCTATTTTTTGCACTATAAACTAAAAAAATTTAGTTTAGTTTTGAAAAAAAAAAAAATATTTTTTACTTTGTGCTATAATTAACCCCCTCAAAATATATTAAAAAAAAAGTTTCTTTCTCAGTTTAGGCCGATATGTATTCTTCTACATATTTTTGTTAAAAAAAAAAAAAAAAATCGCAATAAGCATATATTGATTGGTTTGCACAAAAGTTATAGCGTCTACAAAATAGGGGATAGATTTATGGCATTTTTATTTTTTTATTTTTTTTATTATTAGTAATGGCGGTGATCTGTGATTTTTATGGCGGACACATCGGACACTTTTGACACTATTTTGGGACCATTGTCATTTATACAGCGATCAGTGCTATAAAAATGCACTGATTACTGTGTAAATGACACTGGTAGGGAAGAGGTTAAACACTAGGGGGCGATCAAGGGGTTAAGTGTGTCATAGAGCGGTGTTTTAACTGTAGGGGGGATGGGCTAATACTAACATGACAGCGATCACTACTCCCGATGACAGGGAACAGTAGATCCCTGTCATGTCACTAGGTAGAACGGGAAATGCCTTGTTTACATAGGCATCTCCCCGTTCTACCTCTCCACACCGAAATCACGGGCCACCGGCGAACATCGTGTTCCTGGAACCCGCAGGCGCACGCCTCCACACCAAACTCATCAAACCATGTCTTTATGGAGCTGCCTTTGTGAATAGGGACACAGTCATGATGGAACAGAAAAGCGCCTTCACCAAACTGTTACCACAGCACTGGAAGGGCACATTGTCTAAAATGTCTTTGTATAGCTGCATGTAGGCTTAGAGATCAGCTATCTACATGAGAACCTAACCTTACCCTCTACCCAACGCCAGAGCAGCAGAATCAGGAGTTGTAGGTGGAGTATTCTTTTAATACAAGAATATCGGAAGCTGTTTTTACTTACACTTACAAGTCAATAATCGGACAAATAAACTGACCTTTCTTATCTTTCTGCTCCTTGTGTCTGAAGAAATGTATAATATCTTTAGGATTGGCTGTCCTGTCCACAAACTTCTGGCTAAAACGAAGAGTATTGAATGGTTCAAATCCACCAGTGTAATCCACCTGGAAAGGAAAGTGGAGCTTTTAGTAACTTTATAAGTCTGCACTAATAATTTCCAGACATGTCACAATATACAGCAAAAGTTTTAATTTTCCTAAAAGCTATACTTTCCCATTAAAAAAATGGTCGTTGTACTCTACGTGGGTGACCTTGCCTAGCGTGAGATGATGTCATCAGTCTGCTATAGGCAGAGGGAAGCATCTCCACTCTCCAAGTAATCACCAAAGTAGACTATAGATTCTGTGAGTTTCTTTCCTGTAATAAACCACTCAATTCCCCCATCAACACAGACTCCCTCCAACAGAGCCATTGTAATCTCCCAACGGGGGGCGGCCAGGAGAACAAAGTGAATACAGCTAGTGGCTATAGACACTGGCAATAATTGCAAGCAAAAAAATCTTACATGCTGGTTGTACCCAATTCAATTACTATTATATTATTATTACTTTATACAGGATTTATATAGTGCCAACAGTTTACGTAGCGCTTTACAACTTGAGGGTAGACAGTACAAACACAATACACTTTAATACAGCAGGAATCAGAGGGCCCTGCTCCTTAGAGCTTACAATCTAAGAGATGGATCAACTTGGATACAATCAGATGGCCCATAGATTGATAGAATCTTGGGAGGTCCCTACTGAACCGGCCTAGATTTGATCCATTTAAGGACGGCTTAAGACATTACAAACAGATGGCGACCATTCCAACCTATAATTAGCCTTTGCAGCAAGGAGCACATGCAAGGGCAACATACATAAAAAAACAAACAAAAATTCCCAGCTCACTTACCAGCCAGCCTGCAACAAAATCAAATTGACCCTGTCTAACGGTTCACGTTTAGTCGTACACAATTGCAAACATATGGGTAAGCTGCAGCAGCCATGTCAAGGCAACCTAGTGTACTGCAGTCCAAATTGGAGCACATACTATATAGCAGAGGATAGATTAAGGACAGGTGTGCCTGGAGGGAGCCCACCTCCTTAAAGGTAAAGGGACAAAGGGGACACCCAGTAAGGGCACAATGACAGCTGAAGGTATCCCTTGCATCCCCTCACCAATTGATCAACTATAAAAAAGAGATGGCAACCACCCCAACCTATAACTAGTCTTTGCAGCAAGGAGCACATGGAGGGGCAATGTACATTCAAAACAAACAAAAATTCCCAGCTCACTTACCAGCCAGCCTGCAACAAAAACCGAATTGACCCTGTCAGTTCATGTTAAAAACAAGGGGTTTAGTTGCACACATTTGTACATATGCAGTATGTGCAAGTTGCTTAAAGCAGTAGTAAACTTTTGCAACCCCCCCCAAAAAAACACCCTCCTGCAAGGCAATATAATGTGCTAATATTAGGGGTGCAACGGATCAAAAAACTCACGGTCCGGATCGTTCCTCGGATCAGAGTCACAGATCAGGTCATTTTTCGGATCAGCAAAAAAAAAAAAATCTCCCCCACTGTAATATCCACAATCTCCCCACTGTAATATCCACAATCTCCCCCACTGCTGTAATATCCACGTCTTCTCCCCGCTGTAATATCCACGTCATCTCCCCCACTGTAATATCCACGTCATCTCCCCCACTGTAATATCCATAATCTCCCCACTGTAATATCCACAATCTCTGAGTCCCCACTGTAATATCCACGACATCTCCCCCACTCTAATATCCACAATCTCTCCCACTGTAATAGAAATCTACCCCACTCACTGTAATATCCACAGACATCTCCCCCACTCTAATATCCACAGACATTTCCCCCACTCTAATATCCACAGACATCTCCCCACTGTATACAGTATAGGAAGAGTAGTGTTTAGTCTTACCTTACCAGAATAGAAGCCGCTGTAACAACATATTCGGCGACCCATCGCAGTTTGCTACAAAAGTGACGTTCCATCGCCGCCAACTTGCTACACCCCACACTCATCCACACTAAGGATACACTAAGAAGGGTGAAAGCGGACATGTTGTTACACCCACCGGAGTTTTGCATTTTACGCGTATTTATTTATTTATTTTTTTTTATTTTTTATTTATCAAAGAAAACAGGTCCACAGGGACCGATACATCGGTATTTAACATTGTAACAATACAGTATGAGCATTTACATAGGTCTTATATTGGAGATTTTCTCCCACTTATTTTAGGAACCTCTTGTGTTGTGGTGCCGTGTGAGATTGACATATTTCAGAGGTTATAACTGTGTAAGATCTCTTAAAGTGATGTAGAACAAGGTTGCTCTTTATTGTCTTCGGGTTATGGTATTGCCATGGTGTGTTCGTCCAATGGCGTTAGTAATGTGGGGTCTGTTAATGGTTCCTCTGTGTGCCCCGTTCCCTTCCTTGTTTTTATTTGCTATAGATCAGTAGAGCTAAGATAGGAGTGAGAGTGTATAGAAGAAAGAAGAGAAAAGTGGAGGGGGGGGGGGGGCGGGGGGTTGGGGAGGGAGGGGTCTGCGAGCAAGGGGACTTCACAGTGTCCCGTGAGATTTACTTTCCAGTCTATCACTTAGCTGCCTATAGGTTTCAAGTATGGGCTAGATATCTGTTTCTTCTCTCTGGAGGGCCTGTCCTTCTGCTGAGTATTTAAATATGTTCCACAACTGCCAAGTTTTGGAGTATGTCTCACCCCTGTTCTGACTTGTGAGGATCAGATCTTCCAATGTGCTAATTTCGTCTACCTTCTTAAGCCAGGTGGCGATAGAGGGCGGCTCGGGGGATTTCCATTTGAGGGGGATGCAAATTTTAGCCGCATCTAATAGGTGTCGAACAATTGATTTTTTGTATACCCGAGCAGGTGTGTCGGTGGCGTGAAGGAGGAAGTACGCCGGTTCATCGGGGACATTACGATCAGTGAATTTCTGTATTATCTCCCGGACCCTTCCCCAGAAAGGCCTTATCCATGGACATGACCAGAATATATGTATTAGTGTGCCTGTGCTCTGCTGACATCTCCAGCATAGTTTCGATGTCTCGGGAAAAATTTTTTGTAATATTGCCGGTGTTCTGTACCATCTCGTAAAAATTTTGTAATTGGTTTCTTGGAATCTGGTGCATATGGATGATTTATGGGTGAAGCGAAGTATGTGTGTTCTTTTTTGCGGGGTGAGGTGGCAATTCAGATCCCTTTCCCATTTGTCAAAACTAGGGTGTTGGTAGTCTTCAGGAGGTGTGATGATCATGTTATAGGTCAGAGACAACGTGTGCGGTAACACACCGCTTTCCATACAGATTTCTTCGAAGGTAGTGTGGGGAGGGTCAGTTACAGTTGGGGGGGTGCTAAGGAAGTGCTAAGGAAGTGTGAGAGCTGGCTTGCCCTCAGGAAGTCCAGTCGGTATATACCATTCGGATCTGATAGTTCGGCCAGCGTTGCCCACCTTCCACCATTGCTGTAATGGGAAGCTTGGTACATCCCTGAGTTTCTGAGTGTGCGTAATGTAGGATCTATTATACCTGGAGTGAATTGTGGGTTGCCTAATATAGGTCGCAATAATGAATTTTTAGTAGAGAGAGATGTTTGTGATATTAGGCGTGTACAGATGCTCGTTGTGGGTCCGATTAACGGGTGAGATCGTATTCGTTTAGGGAGTGTGAAGCCGCTCCATGGGGCTCTATTCAGCGGGATGTCAGATTGTGATTGTTCTATTTGGGGCCACAGTTTTGTTTCCTGGTGTCTGCACCAGTCTACTAGCCTACTCAGGTGTACTGCTTGGTAGTATGTTTTAATCTCTGGCATGGCCATACCGCCGTGTTGTTTTTGTAGTGAAAGTGTCTTTCTCGGGAGGCGTGGCTTTTTCCCAGCCCATAAAAAGGTTGTAAATAGTGAATGTGCCTGTCTGAAATAGTTTGCGGGTATGTGAATAGGTAAAGCTTGTAGTAGATACAAGAATTTAGGCAGCACCATCATTTTTAGTATATTGCAGCGTCCAAACCACGAGTGTAGGCCATTTTTCCAGCTGTGGAGCAGCGTTTGGACATTTTTTAATAAGGGTGGGAAGTTGAGTTTGAAAATCTGGGAGAGTTTTGGAGGGATATAAGTGCCTAGGTATTTCAGGGCTTTGTCTGTCCATTTGAAATGGAAGGTATGTTGAAAGTGTGCGAGTTGGGTTTGTGGAATCCCTATTCCCATGGCTTCGGATTTGTTAAAATTTATTCTTAGGTTGGAAAGATGTCCGTAGATCTCGAACTCTTTCATTAAGTTTGGGAGGGAGATGGCTGGGTTAGTGATGGAGAACATCAAATCATCTGCATATGCAGACACTTTATGTTGGGTGTCCCGTACTGTAATCCCCTTGATATCTGGGTTTAGTCTCACGTGGCATAGGAAGGGTTCTAGTGATATAGCAAATAGCAAGGGTGATAGTGGGCACCCCTGTCTGGTTCCATTTGATATTGGGAAAGAATCTGAGACAACACCATCAGCCCTGACTCTGGCTGATGGATTTGAGTACGCTGCAGATATCCAATTGAACAGCTTTTCTCCCACTCCAATGTGTTTCAATGTTTCAAACAAAAATTTCCAGTGTATGCAATCAAACGCTTTTTCTGCATCTGTGCTAAGAAAGATGCCTGGCGTCTCGTCTCTATTTGCTATATGGAGCAGGTTCAGAACCTTAATGGTGTTGTCCCTGGCCTCTCTGGTTGGCACGAAGCCTACCTGATCTAAGTGTATGAGTCGTGGTAAGTGTTGTTGTATCCTAGAGGCTATAATTTTGGTAAAAAGTTTCAGGTCAGTATTTAGTAATGATATTGGGCGATAGCTTCCGCATTGTGTGGGGTCCTTACCCTCTTTTGGGATTACTGAGATCTGCGCCTGGAGCGTCGAGGAGTGTAGTTTTGAGCCGGAGCCAAGGTCGTTGAATAGTTTTGTTATGTGATGGCCCAGGGAGGGGAGGAAGGTTTTATAGTAGTTAATAGTCAAACCGTCGGGTCCTGGCGCCTTTCCCTGTTTGGTGGTTTTTATAGCCGACTGAAGTTCTATAAGTGTGATGGGTTCCTCTAAAGATTCCCGAGCCTCCAGCGGTAGGGATGGCATTAGTGATGAGGATATATATTCAGGTGTATTGTCTGGTGTAGGCAGTGTCGTCTGTAGATTATATAGAGAGTGATAGTAGGTTTTAAATTCTTCTGTAATTTGTTTGGGAAGGGAGACTGTCTTCCCGGTAGTGGTCGTGATCTTAGGTATGTATGATGCCAGTTTTTGTCGTTGTAGGGAGCGGGCCAACAGTCTCCCACATTTATTGCCAGATTCATAAAGTTTCCTCCGGCATATTTGGAGTGCCGCTTTTGCTTTGAAGCGTAGTATGTCTGTGACTTGTGTACGGGTGGTATCTAGTTCGGCCCCTAATTCCCTTGTGGGTGTTAGTTTGTGGCTTGTTTCTAATGTCTGTAGTTTCCTAAGCAGGGTGTCTAATTGTTCTGTTCTTTTACGCTTTAGTCTGGATCCATGCTTAATAAGCACACCTCGGATCACGGACTTATGTGCTTCCCACACCAGACCCACGCCGCTGCCCGGAGTGTTATTAGTTTTAAAATAATGTTCAATCTCCTGTTTTACATCTGCGTAGACCTCCGGGTCTTGCAGTAAGCTTTTGTTTAGTCGCCAGGGCGGGCGCTGGGTCGTGTGCGGGTCAGCAATGGCATATTTCAACAATATCGGTGCGTGATCGGACCATGTGATAGGTTCTATCTTGGTGTGTAGAACAGCCTGTAAATTTCTGTGGGGTATTAGGAAGTAATCAATGCGGGAGTATGATTGGTGGGGCCGGGAAAAAAACGTATAATCCCTCTCCCCAGGGTGGAAGAGGCGCCAGGCGTCCATTAGTTGCGCCGAGTGTAGGGCCATTTGTATCTTTTTGCGTGAGGTGGTTGAGGTCGAGGATGTACCAGAGGACGTGTCTTCTGTCGGGGTTAGGGGTGTGTTAAGGTCTCCCCCTACTATCAGTTGGCCTGCCGTGAACTGTACAATTTGGTCTAGTCTTTTCTTTATGAATGTGTCCTGATGTTCATTGGGGGCGTATAGGTTTGCGAGGGTAATCTTTGCGTTCCCTATCAGTCCTTTTAAGTATAGATACCGTCCTTCTGGGTCTGTTTTGGATTCTAGGTATGTCCATGGAACTCTAGCTGAGATTAGGATTGAAACCCCTCTGGACTTTGCTTGTGTATTGGTGGAATGGTAAACAGTGGGGTAGTATCTGTTTTTAAGAATTGGTATAGTATTGTCCCTGAAGTGCGTTTCCTGCAGCAGGATTACGTCCGCCCTCATGCGTCTCATGTCATTAAGAAGCATCCGCCTCTTCTCTGGTGTGTTTAGTCCTTTTGTGTTTAGTGAAACTATGTTTAGGGTGCTCATGTTCGCAGATTAAAGAGGGGGGGGGGGAGAGGGGGGAGAAGGGGGAGGGACTTGGAGAAAGTGTTAGATAATAGAACAAGAAAGAAAAAGTTTATGAGACAAGAGAATAGTGTCAGGGCAGATTGCCGCTAGAATATAGAAGGTTTAGAGAGCTGTCACTAGAGTGTGCAGCGTGATAGGGTACTAAGGGTGCAAGCAGTAGTACTTGCTGAAGCGCTGTCCGGGAAAAATCCGGCTATATAGCGCTGGCCTAAGTGGGTTTGTGGGAGGACACGGTCAGGGGATGAGTCTCCCCAAGTCTCTCTCCGCCCACGGCGTAGTGTAATATCATGTGTTCAATCGGTATAAGGTTGTAGTCTGGTATGGAGAAATCAGTACAGGAGTTAGCAATCAATATCAGAAAGTAATTCAGCAGTAATGTAAGCAACATTTCAAAACAGGCAACTATCATCTACCAAAAATAATAAATGTAAACAGGGGTCTCCTTCCCCACACTGGATAAGGGTTAGGAATAGTTCTGCAGACCTCTAAGACTTGCTTCTGGCTAATTGTGGTGGACTTCCAGTCTATAAAGGTTATAACCTTCCCCTCCCTCATGGAGAGAGTTAGTCAGCGTGTACCACCATGCATATGAAAGGTGCAGATATGTCTCTTCAGGGTCTGCAGTCCTGAACACATCCACCCCCCCCTCCCCCATCCCCACCCATGCAGCAGGGCTCGGTTCGTAATAAGAAGTTATACCATCCAGGTTTGTAAGGACAATGAAGTTCTGTTAGTTCCTTCATAGCTATTTTGTAAGGAGGTTGACATTTTCTCTTGTGCTGCATATAAAGGGTTTCTGACCACTGTGTCTCTTACTATCATGTGGGGGAGTGTTCCACCTCTTTATGTGCTGGGTGGCTCGTGGTGTGAACTAGCGGGTCCTCCCAGGGTAGGCCCATATGGTGTGCGCCCAGGGGACAGAAGCCGCTTATCAGGTTAAACCCTCACCGCGGGGACGACATCCCTGGGGCAAGCTGCAAGGATGTAGGGCGGGAGCTGGCGGCAAACGAACACTTCTCCCCTTTCATCTCCAACGGGTGGCCCCAGCCGGGGTGTTAGGCAAAAAATCGTTGGAATGTTCAGATGGGGGGGGGGGTGTTTGAGGGGAATGCTTCATGAGAGTCAGCAATGGTGTGGGAAGGGACGCAGGTCAGGGATGTATGGGGATCACAGGATATCCCTACTCACGTGCAGGGCCTCCAGATGCCGAGCGGCGTCTCCTCCTTCCTCGTTGACGAAGCGGCATTGGTCCCCGTGCAGCCGAGGGACCCGATCTACCCATCGGACGAGGAAGTATTTGTAGCCAGTCCGGGATCGAGATCGGGGTCACCTCAAGAAATCGGAAGAGCTCCGGCAGGTCCGCCGCTGTCTGCAGTGTAAATGCGGCTGTGTCATTGCGGAAAGTCACCGAGAGGGGGTATCCCCAGCGATATGTGAATCCTTTCTGTTTTGCTAGGTCCAGGAGGGGTCGCAGCATGGCTCGGCGTTTCAGGGTGGCTCTCGATAGGTCAGGAAGGATTCTGATTCGAGACTCATTGTAGACTACGTCGCCGTGTTCCCAGGCGCAGCGTAGGATGGCTTCTTTCTGTATGTAGCGGTGAAGTCTGCATACTACGTCACGTGGGTTAGATGGGTCTGTTGGCCTGGGTCCCTGTGTTCTGTGCACCCTGTCTAGTTCTATGGCTGTGTTGGATTCAGTAAGGACAATGTGAAAGATATTTTTCACAGCCTCTGCTAGGTGTTCCGGGCTGGTTGTTTCCGGGATGCCTCGTAGCCGCAGGTTGTTTCGGCGGCTTCTGTCTTCGACATCTTCCATATGTAGCTGCAGGGAGATGGCTGTGTCTCTGTGCAGGTCTCTGGCTTGTTCCAGGGCTAATACTCTTTCCTCTAAGGAGGACACCGCCGTCTCTCCTGAGGAGATTCTGTCTGCCAGGCCGGACACTTCACCTCGCACTTCTTGTATGTCCCGGCGGTGGGTCTCTTCAAGCCGTAGGATCATCGCCTCAATGTCGTTCTTGGTGGGGAGTGCTTGCAGGAGCGCTCGGATATCTGGATCCATTGGTGTTGGTGCGGGAGGGCATGTGGAGTCCATTCCTCCTGTTGTAGTACTTTCTGGGGTCTCAAGTGTCAGGGAAGGTGGTGCAGACCGGTTCTCCAGGGAAGTCTGGATATCTCTGGTAGAGGCCTGGTGTGTGAACTCACGCGGAGGGTCTCGTGGCGCTGCAGCTCTGGTGCCAGGGGATAGTCCTTGACTGAAATAACGGTGTATTTCTCCGGATTTCTGGCTGGAAGGGGTCCCTTTGGATACGGCTCTTGTCCTGTATCGTTTAATTGCTTTCATACCGATTGAAATGGAATAAAATTCCGGGGTTAGGAGTTTGAGATCGGGAGCTCAGAGAGAAAGCAGCCTCACTCAGCCATGTCCAGGCCACGCCCCCTTTACGCGTATTTATAACAGTAAAGTCAGTTTATATAATGAAATACAGTACTTGGAACTCCATCTGACTGCTTAGATGTTGAATTTTAAAAGCAGCGAACTTCTGTCAGATTAGCAAACCTGTGAGATGAGCAGGGCTGACGCTGCTTTTAAAATTCAAGATCTAAGTAGTCAGACAGAGTTGTAAGTCCTGTATTTCACTATATAAACTGACTTTACTGTTATAAATACGTGTAAAATGCAAAACTCCGGTGGGTGAAACAACATGTCCGCTTTCCCCCTTCTTAGTGTATCCTTACTGTGGATGAGTATGGGGTGTAGCAAGATGGCGGCAACAGGACGTCACTTCCGTAGCAAACTGTGATGGGTCGCCGAATATGTTGTTACACCGGCCAGAGGGGTGATGACGTCAGCGCGCAGCTCACCGCCGCGTGTACCAAGATGGCTGCCGCTCCAGGGCTAGGCCGAAGCCGCGGCCTTTCCTAAGGCCGAGGCAGCGGAGCGCTCTGCGGATCGCGTGGTGTGCCGACCCGAGCAGGTTGACCCGTTCGAATCACGGATCAGTGACGATCCGTTGCACCACTAGCTAATATGCACTACATATTAGCACATTATGGGAGACTTATCTTGAAACTGAGCCCTCCAGCATCCAGTAACTGCTGCTGAGGCTTCCATCTTCGCCTGGTCTTCCTTTCTGGGTTTGCGGGCTGTCGTGGCTTGAATGGCGGAGCTACGATGATATCACTCCAGTGCATGCATGCGGGAGGTTTGGGCACGGCACACAGCTCTGAAGGAACGGCATGGGTATAACGTTCCTTCAGAGCGTCACCGGCAGCTGCTCACTAGAATATTACCTAAACGGTGCACGTTTAGGAGATATTCATTTTACCTACAAGTAAGCTTTATTTTAAGCTTACCTGTATGTAAAAATAAATAAATAAATAGAGTTTACTACCACTTTAGGACTTTACACTGTAACTTTGTAGCAAGCCATAAGGTGAGAGCCTGCAGTAGGGTTCTACCCTATTAGCCAAGGAGTTATATATGCTATGGACCAACAAGGAGGTGCTGAGATAGGAGAGGGCATTAGGATCGAGCAGAGAGTTGCCCTTTGTTTCACTACAAAACCTCACACAAAAGCTTTACAGAGAGGGCATTAGAAGTCTCAACATTTTCTCCTCTCAACTCCAAATCTCTGTTCCAAAAGACTCTGGCGGCCTGCACATAGGCCCTAATAATATTGATAACTCAGCACCGACCCAGCACACCAGCACCTGGGAGTCAAAAGTCAACTGCGGATTGAAGGGGACTTCAACTTTAGTCTTTTCTATGCACCACTACACTTACACTAATCTATTTAAAAACCTAGCTCAGTAATGAAACATAGACAAATGTAAATGACATTTCTAGGTCCTCAGTTCCTACGTGGTTTCTGCAAAGGTGTCCCATGTTCTCCCCAAACTTGTAAAAGCCTTCCTCCAAATGCTATTTTTTAACCACAATCCAAAAACATGCGAGTAGGATAATTAGGCCCCCCCTTGGAAAATACAAAAAACTCTATACGCTTATTCGCAGAGGGAGGCTCAGCTATAACTCGCCATGAAACCCAACAGTTGTGTGAAGCTGACATCTCATCAGTCGTCAGCTGTACTCTGGCAGATTAGATGTGAGATGAGGATAAGTTATACTGTAGGTGGTCACAGTAATGAATGGGAATCTACGGTTTACACTACTGAGAAAAACAAACAATTTGTTTCTAAAAATGGATCAGAACCAACTAAAAAAAGTAAAGAGTTAAAAGCTGGTCTCAAGGCAAATATAACATTTACTTCAGGGGCGTGGCCTGACCTCGGGAGAAGATGGCAGCTTGAATTCTCCGCTCCTGCTGACAGAGAGGATAATCTGCCTACAACGGAGGTATATCACTTGCCTTCTCACTTGAGAATCATGGGGACCGCTTCCCGCAGCTCTTCTGCATCTCGCTCCAGATCTCCCCGAGATTTAACAGGCAGGATCAGCCAAAATATCCCCGAAATGTTCCGGTCACAATCCGGCAACATGGCGCCCACACGAGGCCCCCCTCAGTCCTCAGGCCTGACGGCAGGAACAGACCCCTCCCCAGACAATGGCGCGGTAATCCTCACACCGCACTCACATCCCAGCCTGCACGATCTCCATTCAGTGGCAGCTGACATCAAAAACACCCTCACGGCGGCACTAACAGCCGCAATTACAGACCTCAGGATCGATATACAATCGATTGCAGGCAGGGTTCAAGATGTGGAAAAGACTACCACAACCCACTCAACTGTGTTACGCCATACCTGTCAGGTCCTAGACACCCACACCCTGCAGCTCAGAGACCTCAACCGCCACATCGAAGACTTGGACAACCGCGGCAGGCGCCACAATCTCCGTGTACGCGGCCTGCCAGAAACGATCGAGGCGGACCGGCTGCACATAGAAGTGACCTGCTTATTCAACAACCTATTGGAAAAACCCCCCACAACTCCTATAGGGATGGAACGAATTCACCGCGCCCTGCGTCCACGGGGCAGAGAATCGGACCCACCTAGGGATGTGATTTGCAATATTATTGATTACCAGCTGAAAGAGGAGATTCTAAGAAAGGCCCGCACTACTCCTCAGATATCACATGATGGGGCGGACATTTGCCTATTCCAAGACCTCTCTACCATAACACTGCAACGCCGAAGAGAATTGCGCCCCCTTCTGGCAGTCCTGCGCACCAAGGGGATTCCATACAGATGGAAGTTCCCCTTCTGCCTGTCAGCTTCGTCACAAGGCCGCTCCGCACTCCTCAGAGTGCCAGAAGACCTAAGGTATTTCTGTGAAACCCTTGACATACCCTTCACAGAAGTGCCAGTGGTACGCGGAATTCCGCCCTCCAGCCTCAAGAAACACCCCTCCTAACAGCGAACCCATGGAGACCCAAACGCACCGCTACAGGAGACAACGCTCCCCGTCTGAATCCCGACCGCATCATTCAGCGCCAGGATCGAACCAGGGCTCCAGCCCATCGAAAACCCCGCAATCCAGAAGAGCGCGACGAGACCGCTGAACGGCAATGCTTATGCATTACCCGACTGACCTAACTCTCAGTTTCCCCGCAATCCTACCTGTTTCACCTACTCACTTCAAAGGTCCTCCTGATTACTGAACTCGCTCGCTCATCCCGCAGACTGTTAACATGGCCTCCCTTCGTACTCGGATCTCACCTCTGCCTACTGCACGGCATGAAGAACCACAAGTCCTTGAAAGTAAGCCCTTCCACATGGAGCAGGATACAGACCGATGAACTGATACCATACACAGGAGATCAACACGCTTCATTGATGTTCTTTCCACAGGAGCTACCGAACACTAAAAAATAACAGGCATACCCCCTTACACTTCATGGGCCACTCGCCATAGAATCCTATATGCCTAACACGTATCCTTCCTTATTCTTACCCCCTACCCACCCCTCCTCAAGGGTGAAGGAAGGGGACACTATTGTAAGTGTTTATTTTTTAAAGGTACTCTTTTTTTCCAGTCATTTTTTTTTTTTTTTTTTTTTTTTCTTTCTTTCTAATGATCAAGCACTGCATGGTGGGTGGTGGTGGGGATGGAGATCCGCAGGAATACACGGCTCCCTTACACAATATCTCAAAACCCCGATTCAGGAGGTAACAGTGCCTGTAGACAGACACACACATTTCTGTTAATGCATGTAATGACCGGATGTCATTAGCTGTCCTCACGCAAAAATCTCTTGACACGAGTGTCTACACACCTAAACGAGACATCCATCCCAACCCCTAATCATACACAGCCACCCCCTGGTCCATAGTCAGGGGGGTTTGGCCCCTGCGGGTCGCCGTCTCCACTGCCATCTGTGATATTGTATGGCTCAATGCATGCTTATGGATTGGACGTTGGGGTTACTAGCTTCAAGCTCAAATTTAAAGTATACCCTAATCTACAGATGTGTGACTACCTCAATACACCTATATCTCCACAAGACGGGGGCTGCTATGTGGGGTACACAACATCCATATCCTCCGCTGCACCATTTACACGCAACTGGGACTACACCCTTACGATAGCAATAAATCTCCCCCTATGTTTCTAACTTCATTTAGAAACCTCCCAATTATACTGGGGTACGCCACCCCATGTTAATACTCTATAGGGGTGGCTGATGTGCAGACCAATTCCTCTACACAGAGCACACCCCAGTAGAATCGAGCTCCCCTCTTTCTATTCCACCTGCAAAAGGATGGGAGGGGAAGGGGAAGGAAGAAAAAAAAAAAAAAAGAAAAAAAAAGAGAAATAATTTTTTTTTTTTTTTTTTTTTATTTTATTTATTTTGACAGAGCGGCCCCCCAACAGCATCTCTCGCTTTAAAAAGAGAGTCTATGCACACACATTGCCGGTATAGATTGAAATAGTAGGTAGATGTTACAACATGACGTCACCGACACAGATCCATGCCGCATACTGCATTCCCATATGCCAGCTAATGCCAAAATGACCGACTAGCGGATAGAAACTCCAGCTGCCCCCTGACTGCTCAAGTTGCGAGGAACATCTCCCGTGAAGAACCTGATGTGCTTAGTAGGTGGCTCACCAACCCTCCCACATCAAAGCTCTCGCTCCAGTGCCTTCTTCCCCAATAACCGAAGGGAAAATAGGCCTACTCAACCTCAGATACCCTAACCGCTTTTTGATCTACCGCAGGACAGGACACAGGACCCTTACTCGCCTATCTCATGATTAAGAGGAATACCTATATCAAGCCCTATTTGGTAGGACAACAACAAGCGCAAATCTTTCATAAGTTACCAACTTGTTGAGTTATGTTTCGCAAAGCCCAGTAGTACCTAGATGTTGTTAAGGGTTATTTAAGACTTTCTATTACATCCTAATGTTAAACGCTCTAAAAGGTCTGCAATCTTACTGTTGGGTTATAAAGAGACCTATAGGAGGCCCCGAATTGACTCCTACACCGCACAAGTTCACTGACGGGTCACACAGAATTCACTCCAAATCCAAACTGATTCCTCCACCCCATACTTACATTACCACACACTATTTCACCATCACCCACTCTCTAACCTGCAACATATAAACCGATCACCTCACCCCAAGGCTTCCAGACTACACCTCAACACTAGTCTGATAACCTCGCTGACCTCCTCATCTTGCTCTTAACACATCCCTCTCTGTCTAGCGGACAGCAACTCCTATTCGAACCTCACCTCTTACCACCGACTTCAGCTACTCCCCCACTCAGTGGCGTTCCACTTCACAAACCTTGATAGATACACATACATCTGACCTGTCCTCGCGCCACTGACCCACTCCGGGTATACCTGACAACAGGTTTATACTCCCCGCGTACTAGCGAGCTGGCTCTCGCTATTCACCGGAAAAGATAGCCTATACACACGGGCACATCTCCGTACCTTTGTCCACAGTCATTCCCTGACTAAGAGTGATACACAAACACAACTTTCTCCCCCAACCCCTCTCCCCGCCCTACACCCCTACCCGATATCGTAACCTCTCTACACAGGACACAAATCCTATATAATCTAGTCTCCACTCCCTTACTTCTTCCTTCCTCCTCCGACAGACAAACACAGCGATACACCAACCACCTCTCTCTGTTTGCCAACACTGCAAGACCTGAACCACACCTACAATATGCCACAATTGCCACGCACTAAACACGAAACAATCAAAATAACATCCCTAAATGTACGGGGACTTAACCTACCAGAAAAACGCTCTCAATTACTACTATCTTTACAAAGAAATAATGCAGACATTGTCTTTCTTCAGGAGACCCACTTCAGAACAGGCTCCATCCCAAAACTTTCCAACTACCGATTCCCAACCGCCACTCACGCCACTAATCACTCCACAAAAACCAAAGGAGTCTCTATTCTGTTCGCAAAAAACTGCCCATTTCAAATCAAAGACACCTGCGTAGACGAGGAAGCTCGCTACCTTTTTGTGAAAGGCACGCTAAATGGAAAACGCATTACCCTAGCCAATATATACGCGCCCAACACGAAACAGGTCCCTTTCTTCAAATCCACTTTACAAAAACTCTCCTCGTTCCAAGAAGGCCTTCTTGTCCTAGGAGGAGATTTCAACGTCCCTCTAAATCCCCTACTTGATACCTCTGCAGGGACCTCAACCATGCCATATAGCGCGTTAAGAGCCATTAAAACACAACTAAAGGAGCTGTCATTACATGACTCCTGGCGCACACTTCACCCGAATGAGAAGGATTTCACATTCTACTCGGCTCCCCATAACCGGTACTCTAGACTCGACTACCTATTTCTATCTCAAAGGGACCTACCGATGTTAATCACAGCCATCATTGACCCCATGTTTCTTTCGGATCACCACCCTATATCCATGACCCTTAAATTCACTGACGCCCATCCCAGATCCCGAATTTGGCGCCTGGACCCTTCGCTCCTCACAGATGCCGCCGTAACGACTGACGTACATAAACGCCTCTCGCTTTACTTCCAGGAAAATAACTCCCCTGACGTTTCACCCATGATACAATGGGAGGCCCATAAAAGCACCATCCGGGGAGAACTAATAGCAATTTCAGCGAAAAAAAGGAAAGAAAGACAGGCACACATCACTGCATTGACCTCCCGTATTCAAGCACTGGAAAGTGCTCATAAAAACTCCCAAGCACTAACATCCCTTCCAGAACTACTCCAAGCCAGGACTGACCTACTAGAGGCTCTACACAAACAAACTAAACGAAACTACATACTCTCCCAAAAAGTATTCTACGAATATGGCAATAAGTCGGGTAAAATCTTAGCTAGAGCGCTCCGAGCCAAAAGAGCGTCCACAACAATCCACTCCATAACGGATGCTAAAGGACAAAAAATAGTTTCTAATGATCAAATAGCAGACCAGTTTGTACACTACTATACGCAGTTATACAATATACACCCCAATAACTCACAGAAGGACAATACTCATAGAACAAAATCCATCAGAGACTTCCTCACGCAATACAGCCCCGAACCCCTATCGACTGAAGCAGCGACCGACCTAGAACAACCTATTTCATCAGCAGAAATGGACATTGTACTCAAACATTTGAAACCGGGCAAAAGCCCCGGTCCAGACGGTTTGACAACAGGATACTATAAAACGTTCATAGACACTCTCAGACCACACTTCTTGAATGCGTTCAACTCACTATCTTCTGACAACCCCCCACCTCGAGACCTACTAACAGCACACATAACGGTAATACCTAAGCCTAACAAAGATACATCTATTGTCGCTAATTACCGCCCAATCTCTTTGCTAAACGTGGACCTGAAAATCTATGCCAAGATCTTGGCTAACCGTCTCTTGCCCCTACTGCCCAACCTCATCTCATTAGACCAGGTAGGCTTTATACCTGGTAGAGAGGCGAGAGACAACACGATCAAGGCAATCAACATTCATAAATGGTTAACTTCTACCCAACAACAAGGGTTTTTTCTATCTCTGGATGCGGAGAAGGCATTCGACAGGTTGGCATGGGACTACATGTCGGAAGTACTTAAAACAATTGGAATACGAGACCGCATGCTACAATTAATAATGGCCCTGTACGCTGCCCCAACAGCACAGGTCCGGGTCAATGGCCACCTGTCGAATGCCTTCTCCATATCAAACGGGACTCGCCAGGGATGTCCACTTTCACCCTTGATATTTGTCCTCACGCTGGAACCACTCCTCCAGCGACTAAGGTCTAATCCAGACATCAAAGGAGTGTCCGTCTCCAATAATACATACAAGCTGGCGGCCTTCGCAGACGACATCCTCTTATTCCTGACAGACCCACACATTACGTTACCCAACTTACTTAAGGACTTTGCCACTTTTAATTCACTAACCAACCTACAGATTAACTTTGCAAAATCAGAAGCCCTAAACATTTCTTTACAAAAAGAGACCCTTTCAACCTGTCAATCTAACTTCCCCTTCAGATGGAACCGAGATGCAATTACATATCTCGGGATCCACTTACCGGCTCACCTATCTGACCTCTATTCCAAAAATTACTTACCGATCCTCAAACATATTCAAAAAGACCTAAAGTCCTGGTCATCAGGAATGTTTTCTTGGTTTGGGAGGGCATCGGTAATTAAAATGAACATTCTACCGAGAATATTATATGTCCTGCAAACAGTCCCCATAACATTACCACAAGCCTTCTTTGCCTCGTATCGTAAGGCATGCAGCAACTTCATATGGGGCAAGGATCGCCCTAGACTCAGCTTTGATAGGTTAACATTACCCAAATTGAAAGGAGGCGTAGCCCTCCCAGACATTACTAAATATCATTGGGCCTGCCAACTATCAAGAATAGTCGACTGGAATGTCCACACCCACACAAAAGCCTGGACACAAATTGAAAATGAATTCTCCTCAATCCCTATCCGACAATTACCTTGGATTTCCCAGACAAAGATACCTCTGGCCTGCAACCAGCATCCCCTGATCTCCACCACTCTGAATTCCTTTAAAATAGCATGCCGTAAACATCACGTCTCCTCCACACCAGGCCCAATGACACCACTCCGAAACAACCCAGATTTCCCAGCGGGTCTATCGGCTACATTCCTTGCGGACTATTGGCCCCACACTGATCCGCGTGCAGAACATTTCTTCTCCGGAAGAACCTTTCGAACCATTCCTAATCTACCCACGCATACATCTGGACGTCCCTTCCCGTTATGGACATACTTTCAAATACGTCACTTTATTAACCACCCTCACAAGAGCTCTAACTATTCCAGACAACTCACACCTTTTGAAATATTGTGTACCCAGACGGAACCACAACGACATGTGATCTCAGAGATATACGCTCTCCTTTTCTCTGACCACAATCCTAAATCTAACATAGCCACTCGCAGTTGGGAAAGTGAATTAGCATTAGACCTATCGGAAGAAGAATGGGAAAACATATACACCTATATCCATAAGGGATCTATTAACGTGTCGACGCAAGAAAATGGCTTCAAAGTATTCTCTAAGTGGTACAAGACCCCACTTAAACTTCACAAAATTTCCCCCAATGTCCCCTCCACTTGCTGGAGATGCTCAGAGGGAGAAGGTTCCCTTCTCCACATATGGTGGTCCTGTCCATCCATTCAACCTTTCTGGAAAGAGGTCCATCGCCTCACCTCTAACATAACCACCTATCAAATTGAATTCACTCCAGCCCAAATGCTGCTACACCACTCCTCCATCCCAAAAAAGGAATACCATCGCTCTCTTGCTCTACACCTGATAAACGCGGCAAAAATGTGCATACCGACGCTCTGGAAGTCATCCAAACCCCCTACTATAGCTGACTGGCTCAAACGAATAACTAGAGTAGCAGAAATGGAGGAACTGATCCACCAAGCCAAAGATACACCCTCCAAATTCAGGAATACCTGGTCGTGCTGGCATCATTTCCAAACAACAGACGAATACGCTGATCTAATGTCTTAAAGGCTCACACTATATTTCCGAGCCTAGTCGGAGGAGAAAACATCAAAATCTATCCTATTCTTCTAATTCCCGTACCCTCACTATTCCCTCTACCCTACCCTTCTTTACTCTCCTCTCCCATCCATAGGGTTGCTACACGATGCTAAAGATGACACGTCCACTCCCGCCTACCCACTGTATACCTTCTCATTGTATCTGCTCGTCCCAAGCCCAAAATTTCCGTACTCCACTCCAAACAATTTTTATGCCTTTCTGACCAACCTCTTAAAGGATTGCTAGTGGTCCGGTGACCGCAATCCTACCACACATTAACCTTTTTAGAGGCAACACACCATCTTCAACAGAACTCTACTCACAGACAACACACTGAGCCCAAACAAACAAAAGTCGATTTAGCTTTCGACTAACTGATCCTACACACACTCTCAATTATGGATATAATACCTGGAGAGCCCAGAACTTTTACCACAGCAATAGAAAGATTACTGATTTAAAAACAAGAAGCCAGACAAGCACAATAGAACACACCATTACATTAGGTTACACTATTAAACACACAAAACCCTAAAAAGACCCCAGTTAACACGCTGTACTCATTATATTAATTCAAGATATAGATACCAGTGTTTGACTGTTCATTATTGGTTTATCATTACTTACTGTTATACCGTACTTGAGTACCTAAGTTCCAAAGTCATTCAGAGCAGATAATACAATAAGGGTGATTACTGTAAGTAGCACTCTATACTACTGCATTATATTAATCCTTGTATGTTATCATTCTGTATCACTATTGTGTACTATGACTATGACTTTTATTTACAATAAATAACAATTTGGAAAAAAAAAAAAACATTTACTTAGAGATCTTCCTTCCATCTTTAATAATACGTTCTTGTTCACCAGGGCACAAAAAGTAAATGCATTGCAGTTTTTCGTATCTCCTTATGTGCTGTCTAAGGAGGACAGGGCACACCGACTCCCTCCATGGTTGTCCTACAACACAGCTAGCAAGGAGACGCTGCTTTGACAAATGGCACTTTTCCCTGTCTCCAACCATTGCCTGGGAGAAGCGAATGCAGGGGGAGGGGGGAGAAGCGCCTCACAAGGAATGCAGGGAGGGGGGGGGGCTTGTCAGCTAAAATGTTCCAGACAAGTTACCTAGTCTAGTTGTAAAAAGGCACAACTCTATCCAGTTCAACCAATAGAAGAGGGAAAAAAATGTATGCAATCCTATACACACAATCCTATACCCACAGTTAATCCAGAGGAAGGCAAAAAACCCAACAAAGAATGAGCCAATTTGCTCCAGCAGGGGAATAAAATATTTCCTAATTACCCAAGAGGCAATCAAATATTCCCAGGATCAACTTTACCTCTAAATGTTAGTATCCAGTGGGCAAATACCTAGAGATGGAGAAAAGTATCACCTGTCAAAGCAGCCATCTCCTTGTTACCTTTGTTGTCAAGCAGCTGTGGCGGGAGAAGGAGTGTCCTGTCTGCAGTCAAAGCTAGCCTTAAAGTGGTTGTAAACCATCTCATATACATTGCCTTGAAAGAGTATTCACACCCCTTGAAATTTTCCATATTTTGTCATGTTAAAACCAAAAACATAAATGTATTTTATTGGGATTTTATGTTATAGACCAACACAAAGTGGCACATTTGTGAAGTGGAAGGAAAATAATAAATGGTTTTCAACATTTTTTACAAAAAAATATGTGAAAAGTGTGGCGTGCATTTGTATTCAGCCCCCTTTACTCTGATACCCCTAACTAAAATCAAGTGGAACCAATTGCCTTCAGAAGTTACCAAATTTGTAAATAGAGTCCACCTGTGTGTAATTTAATCTCAGTGTAAATACAGCTGTTCTGTGAAGCCCTCTGAGGTTTGTTAGAGAACCTTAGTGAACAAACAGCATCACGAAGGCCAAGGAACACTCCAGACAAGTCAGGGATAAAGTTGTGGAGAAGTTTAAAGCAGGGTTAGGTTATAAAAAATTGTCCCAAGCAATGAACATCTTACGGAGCACTGTTCAATTCATCATCCGAAAATGGAAAGAGTATGACACAACTGCAAACCGTCCACCTAAACTGACAGGCCAGGCAAGGAGAGCATTAATTAGAGAAGCAGCCAAGAGGACTATGGTAACTCTGGAAGAGATGCAGAGATCCACAGCTCAGGTGAGAGAATCTGTCCACAGAACAACTATTAGTTGTGCACTCCACAAATCTGGCCTTTATGGAAGAGTGGCAAGAGGAAAGCCATTGTGGAAAGAAAGCCATAAGAAGTCCCGTTTGCAGTTTGCAAGAAGCCATGTGGGGGACACAACAAACATGTGGAAGAAGGTGATCTGGTCAGATGAGACCAAAATTTAACTTTTTGGCCTAAAAGCAAAGTGCTATGTGTGGCGGAAAACTAACACTGCACATCACCCTGAACACACCATCCCCACCGTGAAGCATGGTGGTGGAAGCATCATGTTGTGGGGATTCTTTTCTTCAGCATGGACAGGGAAGCTGGTCAGAGTTGATGGGAAGATGGATGGAGCCAAATACAGGGCAATCTTAGAAGTAAACCTGTTAGAGTCTGCAAAAGACTTGAGACAGAGGTTCGCCTTCCAGCAGGACAACGACCCTAAACATACAGCCAGAGCTACAATGGAATGGTTTATATCAAAGCATATTCATGTGTTAGAATGGCTCAGTCAAAGTCCAGACCTAAATCCAATTCAGAATCTGTGGCAAGACTTGTAAATTGCTGTTCACAGACGCTCTCCATCCAATCTGACAGAGCTTGAGATATTTTGCAAAGAAGAAGAATGGGCAAAAATTTCACTCTCTAGATGTTCAAAGCTGGTAGAGACATCTCCAAAAAGACTTGCAGCTGTAATTGCAGTGAAAGTTGGTTCTACAAAGTATTGACTCAGGGGGGTTAAATACAAATGAACGTCACACTTTTCACATATTTATGTGTAACAAATTTTGAAAACCATTTATCATTTTTCTTAAAAAAATACATATATGTTTTTGACTGTAACATGACAAAATGTGGAAAATTTTAAGGGGTATGAATACATTTTCAAGGCCAGTGAAGTGAATAGCTTCAGATTAGGGCTGCACGATTAATCATTAAACAATCACGATCTCGATTCAACCCCCCTCACGATCTTAATCCGGCATTTCCATGATTCTATGTAAGCAGTGCATAGCCGTTCTCTGCTTACAGCTGTAAAAAAAAAGTCAGTAAATGTTTATCAACATTGGTCAGCGCTGAGAGATAGAGAAGAGATACAATGTAACATTTGGTTCTTTTAGATCAAAGGAATGAACTTCGGTCTGTAAATTAGGTCAGTTTAACCGCATAAAGACTAATGCCGCGTACACACGGTCGGACTTTCCGACGGGAAATGTTCGATGTGAGCTTGTTGTTGGAAAGTCCGACCGTGTGTATGCTTCATCGAACATTTGCTGTCGGAATTTTCGCCCACAAATGTTTGAGAGCAGGTTCTCACATTTTCAGCCAACTTCACTTTGTTGTCGGAAAGTACGATCGTGTGTACACAAGTTCGTCGCACAAAAGTCCACCCATGCTCGGAATCAAGCAGAAGGAGCCTCACTGGCTATTGAACTTCCTTTTTCTCGGCTCGTCGTACGTCTTGTACGTCACCGCATTCTCACGTTCAGAATTTTGGGCCAACATTTGTGTGACTGTGTGTATCTTTTTTTTTTAGCAGAGACCCTAGAGAATAAAATGGCGGTTGTTGCAATATTTTATGTCACACTGCATCTGCGCAGCGGTCTTTCAAATGCAATTTTTGGGGAAAAAAAATACACTTCAATGAATTAAAAAAACAAAAAAAAAAACAGTAAAGTTAGCCCAAATGTTTTGTATAATGTGAAAGATGATGTTACGCCACAAGAATCGTGATCTTTATTCTAAGCAAAAAAATCGTGATTCTCATTTTATCCAGAATCGTGCAGCTTTTCTACACTCCTTCAAAAGAGCACAATTGTGATAAAATCCTTCCGCATTTGTAAGGAGTACAGAGGAGGGGATGGAGAGCTGCAGATAGAGCTCTTATACACTGTGTGCGAGCTGATAGGGAGGAAGGGGACCCCCCCACATAGGCAGAAGAACGAAGGAACATGCAGAGCTGTTTTTTTCGAATAGACAAGCTGTGTGCTTATGTCCCTCCCGTTACAAATGTTATCTCATGTGGTGGAAAAACTTCTCAGAAGTGACTCATGCTGATAACAGAGGAAGGAAGTACCAAAGAGAAAAGACACTTAGAGCTTTGGAGAGAGACAAGTAAACACTACATATATATGTGCTTAGTTCAAATTTCATGAGTGGGGTTTACATCCATTTTAAGCCCGCCACAGACCGTTCGAATCTCAGCCAGTTCAACAGGAACCGGCCGAGATTTGAACTGTGTATGGGCAAGCTGAATGTACCAAGTTGATCCATTGATCAACTTAGGTAGAACCTGCCTGACGGATTTTACTTTGCAGTTATCACTAGTGGCTTCTATAGCCACTAGCAATAATTACTGTCTTCTCAGAATACAATGTCTCGGCAGGAGGGATTTCCTTGTCAGCGCTGTCGGTGCTGATAAGGGAAAGAAATTTGCACTGTCTACGGCTGGCCTTAGGACACATGAAGATGGGACAAAGTACTTTATGTACTTGTCCCTTGGGGAACACAAAACAGTACAATAATAAAAATGAAAGTGAGACTTCTTTTTAAACTTTTTTATTTATTTAATACTAATATCAATAAACAGTATAAGTATCTGTAATATGTTTTTGTATTGGCTGTAATTCATTGCACAGCAGGGCTCGGAGTTTACCTGGCCATAGATGGGCAGATGTTACTACGGGAATAACAGGTAGCGTGATACACTCACCAGCCATATTAGGTACACCTTGCTAGTACCGGGTTGGACCCCCTTTTGCCTTCAGAACTGCCTTAATTCTCCATGGCATAGATTTAACAAGGTGTTGGAAACATTCCTCAAAGATTTTGGTCCATAGTGCACCACGAAGTTGTTGCAGATTTGTCGGCTGCACATTCATGATGTGAATCTCCCATTCAACCACATTCCAAAGGTGCTCTATTGAATTGAGATCTGGTGACTGTGGAGGCCATTGGAAAACAGCAACCTCCTTGTCGTGTTCAAGTAAACAGTGGTGAGATGATTTGGCTTTTGGTGTATTATCCTGCTGGAAGTAGCCATCAGAAGATGAGTACACTGTAGTCATAAAGGGATGGACATAGCCAGCATCAATAAACACCACAGCCTATCTGAGTAAACGATGTTTAATTGGTACTAAGGGGCCCAAAGTGTGCCAAGAAAAGATCCACCACACCATTGCACAACCACAACCAGCTGCACGGCTGGGGACTCGATGCGCATGGCCGGCGGTCGCGAGCACGAGTGACAGCACAGGAGACATGTCGTTTGTCCCTACTATGTAGGAACAGCGAAATGTCTCCACTCCTACTCAGTCCTATCCCCATACAGTTAGAACACACTGAGGGAACACACAATTAA
Organism: Lithobates septentrionalis; assembly: GCA_037952835.1. Taxonomy (NCBI): domain Eukaryota; kingdom Metazoa; phylum Chordata; class Amphibia; order Anura; family Ranidae; genus Lithobates; species Lithobates septentrionalis. The sequence goes on along the minus strand of JBBDGP010001162.1, from coordinate 865,381 downwards.
CCCCTTGATCGCCCCCTAGTGTTAACCCCTTCCCTACCAGTGTAATTTACACAGTAATCAGTGCATTTTTATAGCACTGATTGCTGTTTAAATGTCAATGGTCCCAAAAATGTGTCAAAAGTGTCCGATCTGTCCGTCGCAATACCATTAAAAATCGCAGATCACCGCCATTACTAGTAAAAAAAAAAAAAAAAGAAGTAATAAAAATGGCATAAATCTTTGCCATAGTTTGTAGACCCTATAACTTTTGCGCAAACCAATCAATATACGCTTATTGCTATTTTTTTTTACCAGAAATATGTAAAAGAATATATATTGGCCTAAACTGATGAAGAATTTTTTATTTATTTTTTAAATTTGGGGAATATTTATTATAGCAAAAAGTAAAAAAAATATTTATTTTTTTTCAAAATTGTCACTCTTTTTTTTTGTTTATAGCGCAAAAAATAAAAATCGCAGAGGTGATCAAATACCACCAAAAGAAAGCTCTATTTGTGGGGAAAAAAGGGCGCAAATGTCGTTTGGGTACAGCATTGAACGGCCGCGCAATTGTCAGTTAAAGCGATGCAGTGCTAAATTGTAAAAAGTGCTCTGGTCAGGAAGAGGGTAAAATCTTCCGGGGCTGAAAAGGTTAACATGCAACACAATGCATGTTGAGTGTGTGTTGAAATTGAACTCCAGGCACATATGTTTTCATTTAAATATATTCCTCAATAACCACAATGGATACAAATCCACTTTGTGTGCACCAAATGCCTTTGCAAAGACAGGTATTATGTATTATCTTGTGAAAGTAGCATTTGCATCACCCCTGTACTGTAACCCAGCCTGTGCACATGGCAAAGCTGTGGGGGGCCCAGTAGATCCATCCACTACATACAGGGGTAGGCAACCTCAGGCCCCCCCAAGCTGTGGTGAAACTACAAATCCCATCATGTCTCTGGCTCTGAGAGTCATGCCTGTGATTGTTAAGGCCTTGCAATGTCCTATGGGACTTGTAGTTTCAAAACAAGTGGAGGGCCGAGGTTGCCTACCCCTGCAGGATGCCTGCAGAAAACTACAGATGGGGGTGGAGACAAGATTGCTGTGGTGGTGATCAGAGACAATGGCTTGCTGCGCTTACATACAGTGATATCAGAGCAGCCAGCCACATGATCACCAGTGACAATGCACTGCTCTGGTGACAGTGTGTTAAAAAAATATATAGAGAGCAAAGTCACCAGAGCAGTGCAGTTTTCATTATGGTGGTATGACACTGCTGTGACTTGTGATCAGAGACACTGGCAGGCTGTACTGGCATACAGTGTTATCAGTGCAGCCAGTGTCTATGATCACTGGGCACAGCAGTGTCATATTCACCATAGTGAAAACTGCACTGCTCTGGTGACTTTGCTCTCTCTATATTTTTTTTAACACACTGTCACCAGAGCAGTGCATTGTCACTGGTGATCATGTGACAGTATCATAAAGATACTGCACTGCTCAGTGGTGTGTGATCATGTTCACTATAGCATCAGGCACATTAGGAAACTCTCTGTTCAAAGGTTTAAAGGGTGCATCATGCAGCCTTTGTTTGCAAGTGTCATTGCTGTCCCTGGTCCAATGAAATTGTCCCTGTACCCCAATCTAAGATCCACTGTGAGTGCACACAAGCAGCAAATGCAAGAGGATGTACGGGCACATCCACCCGCACCCAGGAAGCACCTGTCTGGCTGTTTATGTGCAACAGCCAGACAGGAAGTGGTTAAAGAGGAATTTTACACCTCCCCCTGCATCCTCCCTACTCCAAGTTGGTACTTTTACTCATTTCCCCAGCACATCTTGCAGTGATCTGCTGTTCAGGTATGACAGCCAGTGTCCCATGTCGTCATTTTGGTCCTCTTCAGCCAGCTGCCTCTTCCATGTTCAAGCAGCCCTTCCCAATTGACTTGTGAAGCTCTGCCCCCGGAATCTCTGTGGATGATCTCCCAAGGCCTTCTTGGATATGCAAAGATATTACTCCAGGGGGCTGCTGAAGCACGACATGTCATCCTCGCCTAGGCCAGAACGGCAGTGAGGGTTGGGGCTGCATTAAAAAGAAAAAAAATAACAGAAATACCCCCCCTTCCTCCCTACCACCAAATTAAATTACCCGCTTTTATAATAATGGTTAAGAATCTCTGGTACATTCCACCTAATCTATGTGATTAGTACATTATTTGATGTGAAATGTTTGATATTTCTTCATAATTTTATTAATCTTTCTACCCGTATCCGGGGTGAATGTTCACCTGCTTCCACTCCTTTGGCCACCACTTTGGCAGAACCACCATTTAGTTTGTAGGCTCAAAACCACGCAGTTTTATCCTGCTTGCTATGTAGTATTATGTCTTTTTCACTTTGTAAACACTTGCAAGGTCGAATGATATTTCTAAACAAATACCAAAGTCTCTTTCTTCAGCAGAATTCAATCATTAATGTAAATGGCTTCTTGAATAAATAAATCACAAGGCTAATGAAATATTCTCATGTTTAGGTAATGTCAGAACATATAATTGAAGATCACTGCAAACTACTTAAAAATCTGTGCAATAACCACACACAGATTTATTTAGAACAGAACAAGTAACACATCTTACACAATAGTCCCAACCAAGGTCAGGTCACAAGTTAAGTACACTTAACTTAAGTTACTTGTAAGTGCCATTTCAATACAAACTCACTGGAATGTGTCATATAAAGATATATACACACAGCGTGAAATTATAATACAGTAGGTGAAAATTATTGAATGCTACAAGAATATGGATTCAAATATTTGATGGGATATACTGTTATATAAAGATAAATAATCTATCACATAGAAAACTATACATTTTGCAACTGAAGACTACAAGCTCCTTATTTCTGTTGGGTTCTATGTAATGAACTGTTACCCTGTTAAGATTGTTAAAGAATAAAAACATTATAGTTTTATGGTGACCTAGTAAATCTAAGCTAGGATCACAATAATGCAGTTCATGAAACATCGTGATCCGTGCGCGTTTTCTGCACCACATTTAAATCACACTGCCCTTGAGATCCGCTGCGGGAGTCAGTGCAATCTCAACGACACCCCAAACACAGGTGTCAGAACCGGTGTCTTGTCGAGAAAGTTCCCTCGGCGGATAAGTTCCCCCCCTGTACTGCACAGGCGCAGCGCCTGCGCAGTACGAACTACTAGCAGCCGCCGGAGATAGCCGAACGACAAAATCTACAATCAGCTGTACACGGCGCCTGCGCCCTGGGTCCAAGTTCCTTCCCCACCATCCAAGTGGACCTAGAGGGGGAATCTAAAAGAGCCGAGCGAAGCGAGGCCGTGCCCGAAGCGTGGCGAGTGAAGCGAGCCTGCGAGGGGCCCTCTTACAGGCGCCGTGTACAGCTGATTTTCTCCTATTTATCTTCGGCTATTTCCGCCGGATCCTACTGCGCAGGCGCAGCGCCTGCGCAGTAGAGGGGGGTCCTTATCCACCGAGCAGAACTTTCTCGGCAGAACACCGAATCACATGGTACTTTTGTCCTGGTTGCAGCGTGGTTCAAAATGTGCTGCATGTGCAATATTCTGCGATGCTACCAGCAGCAGCCCAGTACAGTGATCTATCATTGGCTGTGTACGGTGGACACAGCCAGTGACAGACCACGGTCACCCCGCGAGGCGCATTCCAAGAGGACGTCATATGATGTCCACCCGAGATGTCATAACTGGGAAGTGGTTAATATTGTGTTAACAACTGTGTGCTTTACTCATCAGTATTACAAAAAAAAAATGTGTGAGCTCAACTCCAGCCTCCTTAACTGCTTTCTGCCAGCCCGCCCACTGCCAAATGACGGGGTGCAGCTCTCTTTCTGGGACGCCGTCATATGACGGTGTCCCAGAACGGCTGCTCTTGCGTGCCCGTGGGGGTGCGCAGTGCGGTGTTCTCTCTAAAGAGCCGGGTCCGTGGCTCTTTAACCATGTGATCGGCTGTGTCCAATCACAGCTGGTCACATGTAAACAAGCAGGTGCCGGTAATCGGCTCTCCTCGCCTCACACTGACAGAGTGTGAGGAGAGGAGAGCCTATCAGCAGCATCTCCTCACAGGGGGACATGTAGAAATGTAATCAGGGCACTGATCATCAGTGCCCTGAATACAATAGTGCAATACACTGTCACCAATCAGTGCCCAACATTGCCCACCTATACCAGCTATCAGTGCCCACCAGTGGCAGCAATCAGTGCCCACCACTGCCCACAAGTGCCAGCAATCAGTGCCCATTAGCGATGCCAGTGAGTGCTGGCAATAAGTTCCACCTATCAGTGCTGGCCATCAATGCCCATCACTGCTGTAAATCAATGCCCATCAGTGCCACCCATCAATGTCCATCAGTGCCCATCAGTACCGCCTATCCATGCCGCCCATCAGTGCCCACCAGTGCCTCCTATGAGTGCCGCCTATAAGTGCTCATCAGTGCCCATAAGTGCGGCATATTAGTGCCTTCTAATCAGTGGCACCTAGTCAGTGCCCATCAGTGCCGCCTCATCAGCGAACATCAGTGAAGGTGAAAAATAACTTAGTTACAAAATTTACTGACAGAAAAAAAAGTAAAAAACATTTTTTTTTCAAAATTTTTGGTATTTTTTTTTTTTTGTAAAAAAAAAAAAAACAGCAATGATTAAATACCACCAAAAGAAAGCTCTATTTGTTTGAAGAAAATGATAAAAAATGTGTTTGGGTACAGTGTAGCATGACCACACAATTGTCATTCAAAGTGCGTCAGCGCTGAAAGCTGAAAAATGACCCGGGCAGGAAGGGGGTGTAAGTGCCTGGTAGGCAAGTGGTAAAGTGGTTCTAAAGCCAAAAAATGTTTTACTTTAATGCATTATTCGCATTAGGTAAAAAATGTTTTATATTTTTCTGTCCTTCCCCTTCCCTGTGTGAAGGGGAAGATAGGGGAGAGGAGATCCAGTGCTGTGTGCAGCTGCATCTCTTCTCCCTTCGCTTCCTCTTCACACAGCAGCAGCAGGAACCATTGGCTGTTGCTGCTATCAAATGCAGCGAGAAAGAAGCAGGAGAGGGTGCTAAGACACACACACAGCTCAGGAGCGAGCACAGACTGTGTGCCCCCATAACAAGCGGCTTGCTTTGGGGGCACACAAAGGAGAGGAGGAGCCAAGATCATTGGCTGTGGGACCCCAGAAGAGGAGGATCGATCAATAACATTGAACAGTGCCGGTGAATAGAATGATTGCTTTTTTTTTTTTTTTTTAATAACCTTTAGTAACACTTTAAATAAAACGTGTATGATTTTCCAACATTTTACTAAGGCAAAAATAACAGGATTTTTAAAACAGCTTACCTGTAAAATCCTTTTCTTTGAGGTACATCAGGGGACACAGAGCCATAGTAATTACTATGGGTTATATGCCACCTTCAGGTGATGGACACTGGCACGCCCTAAAATAAGAAGTGTACTCCCTATATAACCCCTCCCTCTACTGGGAGTATTCAGTTTTGTAGCCAAGCAATACACATGTATACCAAAGAAGGGAGGGACCTCTGTGTCCCCTGATGTACCTCAAAGAAAAGGATTTTACAGGTAAGCAGTTTTAAAAATCCTGTTTTCTTTTCATACATCAGGGGACACAGAGCCATAGTAATTACTATGTGGGATGTCCCATAGCAATGGCAACTGAAGGGAGGGAGACACAACACAAAAGGTAGGGCATTAAGAGGCTAGAGGACTTATACTGCAGCCTGCAGTACACTACGCCCAAAGGCAATATCCTCATGACCTTTAACATCTATTTGATAGAATCTGGTAAATGTATGGACTGAAGACCAGGTTGCGGCCTTGCAGATCTGAGCCATAGAGGCCTGGTGATGCACCGCCCAAGAGGCATTAACAGCCTTGGTGGAATGCGCTTTGACATGAAAAGGAGGAATTTTCTTCTTTAGACCATAAGCTTGAACAATCACTTGACGAATCCATTTGGAAATAGTAGATTTCGATGCCGCTTGTCCTCTTTTAGGACCTTCTGGCAGTACAAACAAAATATCTGTTTTGCGAACCTGAGCGGTTGCCTTTAAATATATTTTTAACCGCTCTTACTACATCAAGGGAATGTAGTGCCTTCACTTCCCTAGATCGAGGCTTTGGGAAGAAAGAAGGCAGAATAATATCCTCTTTCAAATGAAAACCTATCATCACTTTCGGTAGAAATTCAGGATGAGGCCGCAATACCACTTTATCCTTATGCATGACTAAATATGGCTCCTTACAAGACAGAGCCGCCAATTCCGATACTCTTCTGGCAGAAGATATGGCGACCAAAAAGACTATTTTCCTTGTCAAAAGAACTAAGGGAATTTCCCGTATAGGTTCAAAAGGCTGAGCTTGTAAAGCCGATAAGACTAGATTTAAATCCCAAGGATTTAGAGGTGCCCTGACAGGGGGATTAATCCTTGTTACCCCCTGAATAAAACTACGCAGAGAGTGAGAAGTAAGAGGCCGTTGAAAAAATACTGCTAAGGCCGAGACCTGGCCCTTAATAGTACTCAAAGTCAGCTTCATCTCTAATCCCATTTGCAGGAATTCAAGGATCCTACCTACGACATACTTCCTGGGGTGCCACACCCTGGTTCCACACCAGGAAACATATGCCTTCCAGACTCTATAATAAATTACTCTGGAGGCCGGCTTCCTAGCATTAACTAAAGTAGTCACTACTGAAGGAGATAACCCACGATCCCTTAGAATGTGGGTTTCAATAGCCAAACCATTAAATTTAGCATTTGTAAGGTAGGATGGAATGCCGGACCTTGAGCAAGAAGGTCTGGCCACAATGGCAGGGTCCAAGGGACTCCTATCGCCATCTTTATGATCTCGGCAAACCAAGATCTTCTGGGCCACGGCTGGGGCCACCAGAATCACCTCTTTCCGTTCGTGCTTGATCCTGCGGAGAAGGTGCGGAAGTAGCAGAACTGGAGGAAACGCATAGATTAGTGAAAACTGATCCCATGGGAAGACCAAGGCATCTGTTCTGCACGCTAGCGGGTCCTTCATCCTTGACACAAAGCTGTCGACTTTGTTGTTGAATCTGGACGCGAATAGATCTACGTCCGGAACACCCCATCTCGGACATATCGACAGGAAGATGTCGGGGTGAAGAGACCATTCTCCTGGAAACAACTGCTGGCGACTCAAGTAGTCCGCCTGCCAATTCTCTATCCCCGGAATAAAAGCCGCTGATAGACAAGGGATGTTGCTTTCTGCCCAAGCTAGAACATGATTCACCTCTTTTTGGGCTGCACGACTTCTCGTGCTGCCCTGGTGATTGATGTAGGCCACCGCCGTGGCATTGTCAGACTGAATCCTGACAGGACAATTCCGCAGCCTGAACGTCCAGGATTCTAGGGCCAGACGTACTACCGAATCTTTAGAATGTTGATGGATAAGGTCCTCTCTGACTTGGACCATCTCCCCTAGACAGAAGCTTCTTCCAGGACTGCTCCCCAACCTAGAAGGCTGGCATCCGTTGTTACCATTTTCCAGGATACTGGTAAAAAAGACTTCCCCTTTTGGAGGTTGCTGGATATCAACCACCAATTGAGGCTCAGACGCACCTGGGGGGATAAGAGCATTGGAAAGTCCAAGGCCTGAACCTTCTTGTTCCAGGCCGACAGGATGACGTTTTGTAGCAGTCTTGAATGAAACTGCGCATAAGGGATGGCCTCGAAAGAGGCCACCATCTTCCCTAACAATTTCATGCACATCCGAATGGAAGGATTTCTCTTTGTTCTGACAAGATGAATTAGTTCCTTTATGGAACTGATTCTTGCCTGGGGTAGGAATACCTTCTTTTGCACTGTATCTATGATTAGCCCCAAGTACTGTAATCTCCTTGATGGTGTCAAGGAAGACTTCTCTAGGTTGAATATCCAACCTAGGCTTTCCAGGTAGCTGACAGCTGAGATTAGATTTTGGTTTAGACCAGAAACTGATTGATCTATTAAAAGCAGATCGTCTAAATAGGCTAGGACCGTTATGCCCTGGGCCCTTAACCTGGCTAAGGGAGGTGCCAGGATCTTTGTGAACACCCGTGGTGCAGTGGCTAGACCAAATGGCAGAGCCACAAATTGAAAATGGCGATTTTCTACCACGAAACGCAGAAATTTCTGATGAGCGGGAAATATCGGCACGTGGAGATATGCATCTTTGATATCGATTGATGCCAAAAACTCTCCTCCTTGTAAAATGGAAACAACTGATCGGATTGACTCCTTGCGAAAGGATCGGATATTTAAGTGCCGGCTCAGATCTTTGAGATCTAAAATGGGTCTTACCTCCCCGTTAGGTTTTGGAACCGTGAAAAGGTTTGAATAAAACCCCCGCAAGAACCGGCTGCACTACTAAACCTGCTAGAGACATGTTGTTCTTAAAAAGAAGTTCCAATTTTTTATCTGTTGGATCTTTTAACATTTGTGCATTGTCTACCGGACAAGTGAGATTTTTATTCACCGAGGCGATTGCAGCATCAATTGCTGGAACCCCCCATTTCTTATAGAATTACTCCTCCATAGGATATAGTGTCGAAAATTTCCTTGTAGGAAAAAACAGCTTATCCGGGTGTTCCCATTCCGAATACATCAGCTTTTTTAGCCAAGAATGGATAGGAAAAGCATCTCCCGACTGGGGTGGCTTTAGTGATCCCAAACCAGAGGTGGGCTCATCACTAGACTGCGCTACAGGCAGCAAAAAGGTTGAGCGAACCAATTTAGTAAGGGAGTGTACCAGCAAACTGTCTTGTGAGATTACTCCCTCCCCACTAAGATCCTCAGAAGAGGATATATTAGTATCTTCCAGGTCTTTTGGAAGACCTTCCTGATCCCCTGCTCCTTGTACCTCAAAAAAAGGATCCTGAGCACTAGATGGGGATCTGCTACGCTTAGACCCACTATGGAGAGTGATCATAGCATCAATCTTCTTTTCCAAACTAGAAATGGTAGAAGAAAAAACCTCCTGTGTGATATAAATAGGGGCTGAAGTGTCCAGCGCTGCTGCAACACCAGTCCCCCGACGGCTCATTCTGACCGACCACATCACTCTCAGAGGACGATGACATTCTTTTGGTCACGGATTTAGGTTGTTGTAAAACACTCGGACTCTTAGAACCCTTTGAGCAGTTCCTGGTCCCTCTTCCACTCATAGCCTTAATGTACAAAAACAGAGGTGATACCAAACAGAATGCATCCACTGCTAGGTTATAAGCAATATAATGCTGTTAATAATGCCCAGCCTGAAGCAATAATAATGTGTCAAGGGAAATGCCTGTGTCACCAAACCTGAAGCAATGCCACCTCTTTGCTGTTGTGTCCCTCCACAGCCAGCAGCAGCACACAGTGTGCACAGTGTGCTTTTAAACACTTCCTCCACGTGTTCCTGGCGTCTGAGAACGCCGAATCGGTAGCCCCGCCCCCCCGGCGTTGCCTACGGCTCTCCCTCCCTTCAAAAAAGGACGGGATTTCCCGTGCAAGCGGCGGACTACAGGTACCTTCGGACCTAGTGCCAGACCAGGTACCTTCGGACCTAGTGCTGCAATAGCACCCTGCCAGTAAAACTTTATTGGCCTTACTACCAAAAGTACTGGATCCCAGGGTCCAGCTCTCTAGAAAGAGAAGCATTTGCAAGCAAAAAACCTTGTTTCTTCAGATACGAGGCCCGGGTACCATTCAACCTGGTCTGAAAGACACTCTGAATGGATCCGTCAGCATGGCTAGCCCCAGCAAGGATTGTTCCAGTGGAGCTCAGCACAGCACATCTTTACTCGTGACCAACACCTTAGACACTGGCGAAAAAACTGAATACACCCAGTAGTGGGAGGGGTTATATAGGAAGTACATTTCTTAATTTAGGGCGTGCCAGTGTCCATCACCTGAAGGTGGCCTATAACCCACATAGTAATTACTATGGCTCTGTGTCCCCTGATGTATGAAAAGAAATGATTTTTGTACTTGACATAAAAAACCTGTTCATAGAGTCCTTAGAGGGACACAGGAAGTCTTAAACCTTCTGGTTATACTGATACTAGCAGGAGGTTTGGACATTGCCTAACAAAACTCTAGACCAGCCGAGGATAACCCCCTCCCACTATCAGCATGCCTCAGTTTTCTACCAAAGCAGTACTAGGAGCATGATCGTAAACATAGAGAGGTGGGACCGGAGTCCCTCAATGGCCTTCTAGAAAAGGATGTTACCTTTACAAAGATCCTATTCTATTTATTGTCCATTGAGGAACACAGAAAGTCTTTCCTCTTCAGAATGTCCAAAATCAGTCCAGCTTAGGGGTGGACAACAGAAAACAAATGCTAATAGAGCTGCACTAGACAGAACCCAGTAAACATTCTGCTGCTCCCACTGATTTCCAAATTCTCAGGTATTAGATTTTGACACTTATTAGTTAAAAGTGCCTATTAATGATCCTGGCTAGGGATGAGCTTCGTGTTCGAGTCGAACCCATGTTCGACTCGAACATCGTCTGTTCGCCCGTTCGCCGATATGCAAACGATATGGGCCGTTCGCGCCAAATTCGTGTGGCGCGTCACGGCCCATAATTCACTGCGGCATCACAGTGCATTGCTGGCTGATGATTGGCCAAGCATGCACTATGACCCGCATGCTTGGCCAATCACATCGCCGTCTGAACAGAGAGCCGTAATTGGCCAAAGCCAAGGAGGCTTTGACTAATTATGGCTCAGGGGATTTAGTACACGCCCCACACTATATAAGGCCGCCTGCACGGCGGCCCTGTGTAGTGTGTGTTCCAGCGTTGAAAGAGATAGACAGAGAGACAGTGTCATTTGATTTGAGTTAGATTAGGCAGAACAGTCAGTCAGTCAGCTGCACTTACAGTGTTTTGTGTATATATATATATATATATATATATGCATCCCAGGTGTTGCATATATATATATATATATATATATATATATATATATATATATATATATATATATATATATATATATATATATATTCACTTGTGGAGGAGAACCGCACTCTGCTTACAATTTAGTGCCAGCAATCAGGTCTTCCCACTGACCTTGTATATAGAAAAAGAGTCCAAGAGGTTGCTGCACTTAAAAATTTCTTTGCTTTATTTCACAATATCTTCAGTAGGGATTTACAAAGCAAGTATAATCCAAAATCACAGGCACAAAATGCCTAAACAGTTTCAAACACAAGTAGGTTCAGATATGGATGGATGGATGGATCATCCATCCATCCATATCTGAACCTACTTGTGTTTGAAACTGTTTAGGCATTTTGTGCCTGTGATTTTGGATTATACTTGCTTTGTAAATCCCTACTGAAGATATTGTGAAATAAAGCAAAGAAATTTTTAAGTGCAGCAACCTCTTGGACTCTTTTTCTATATATATATATATATATATACACTGTATTCAGTTTAGCTAGATCCGTTCCTGTTATCTTACTACTGACAGGCAGGCTTGTCTTGTTACAGTATTTACAGCTACCTGAAGAAAATTGCTGGTGTTCTTTTGATCCTATTAGTACCACAGTCAGGCAGCTAGACTATTTACAGTTAGTGCAGTGCGTCCTGCTCACAGTGTTCAGCTAGATCCGTTCCTGTTATTTTCTTACTGACAGGCAGGCTTGTCTTGTTACAGTATTTACAGCTACCTGAAGAAAATTGCTGGTGTTCTTTTGATCCTATTAGTACCACAGTCAGGCAGCTAGACTATTTACAGTTAGTGCAGTGCGTCCTGCTCACAGTGTTCAGCTAAAACTACAAGTTAGTGGGGTGCGTCCTGCTCACAGTGTTCAGCTAAACCTACAAGTTAGTGGGGTGCGTCCTGCTCACAGTGTTCAGCTAAACCTACAAGTTAGTGCGGTGCGTCCTGCTCACAGTGTTCAGCTAAAACTACAAGTTAGTGCTGTGCGTCCTGCTCACAGTGTTCAGCTAAACCTGCAAGTTAGTGTAGTGAGACCTCTGCACAGTGTTCATCTAAAGCTACAAGTTAGTGCTGTGCGTCCACCTCACAGTGTTCAGCTAAACCTACAAGTTATTTTTTTGCGAGCTCTGCACAGTGTTCACCTAAAGCTACCTGTAGAAGGTTGGTGGTGTTTTCCTGATCCTATCACTAACGCAGGCAGCTAAAAAAGCTACAAGTTAGTTTTTTGCGAGCTCTGCACAGTGTTCAGCTAAAGCTACCTGTAGAAGGTTGGTGGTGTTCTCATACTACAGGCAGGCAGTTGATTTTGCTAGCTGCAGTATCAGTACATATATATATAGAGAGGCAGACAGTCACAAGCCAATAAGAGAGGGCAAGCAGACCCGCCCTCTCTGAACCTGCATCCATAGCTGTAAGTGGCGATACCTACTTTATTATACTGTTGAGCCACATGCATGACTACATATGCCCATGTTCTTACTCTGCTGATCTATATGTGCATATTGCCCATTGATTGTTTGTTTCTCTACGATGTATGGCAAACTTTACATGTTAACCTGTAAAATTTCAATAAAATCTTTTGAAAAAAAAAAAAAAAAAAGAGAGAGGGCAAGCAGGCTCTGTGTCTAGTGCTGGTCGTGGAGATGGTGCATCCTCATCAGCACGTGGCCATGGGACATGCTTGGCCTTTTTTTTGGCAGCTGGCCGTGTTGAGCCGCAACATGCGGAAGACTTGGTCGAGTGGATGACCAAGCCGTCCTCATCCTCCTCATCCTCTCTCACCCATGCCCAGGGTACTTTGTCTGGCAAAGCAGCGGCCTCTTCCCTCGGCCCAATGTCATCAGTGACTCCTTCCCTAGCCCCAACATGTCCTCCTGAGAAGTCCCTCGAACTGTTTGACCACAGTGTTGGGTACATGCTCCAGGAGGATGCCCAGCGTTTGGAAGGCTCTGATGATGATACTGAGCTCGATGAAGGCAGTAACATGAGCACGGACAGAGGGGGTGCCCAAGAAGGACAGCAATCTGGCAGTCATGCTCCCCCTGCTGCAGCATACTGCCAGGTTTGCTCCAGTGATGAGGAGGGAGGGGATGATGAGGTCACTGACTCAACGTGGGTGCCTGATAGGAGAGAGGAGGAGGAGGAGGCGGCACATCACCAACGAGGCAGGATGCCCTCCAGGGGCCAGCCTAAGGGCAGCACATTGACTGCATCACACCCCAAAGCTCCACATGTGCAGGGCGCTGCAGTCTCTGCGCATTATTCAAAAAGTTCTTTGGTGTGGGCCTTTTTTGAGACGAGTGCATCAGATCGCACCGCTGCTATTTGCAACATATGTCTCAAGCGTATCTCGCGTGGCCAAAACATCTCCCCTTGGGTACCACATGCTTGACCAGACATATGTTGACCTGCCATGCAGTTCGTTGGCAAGCGTATCTAAAAGACCCACACCAAAGAACAAAGAGGACCTCTCCTTGCTCCTCATCAGCTGAGATCTCCAACCCCACTATACCTTCAGTCCTCTCTGAGACCTGCACTGAGAGGAATGAAGGTGTAGAATTAGGTGTGTCACAGCCAAGTACTTGTGGGCAATCTGCTTTTGGTACACCGACGTCAGATTGTACCAGGCAAATTTCCCTGCCCCAGCTGCTGCACCGCCGAAAGAAGTTTGCTCCCAGCCATCCACATGCGCAGCGGTTGAATGCTAGCTTGGCAAAATTGCTAGCACTTCAACTGCTGCCTTTTCAGTTGGTAGACTCTGCCCCCTTCCGTGAGTTTGTGGAATGTGCGGTTCCTCAGTGGCAGGTACCCAAACGCCACTTTTTCTCATGGAAGGCGATTCCGGCTCTCTACCGGCATGTGGAAGGCAATGTCCATGCCTCGCTGGACAGGGCGGTCAGCGGTAAGGTGCTTATTACTGCTGACTCATGGTCCAGCAGGCATGGACAGGGACGTTACCTAAGTTTCACGGCGCATTGGGTGACTCTGCTGGCAGCTGGGAATAATGCAGGACAAGGTGCAGTAGTGTTGGAGGTTGTTCCGCCACCACGCCTCCAAAATGCTAATGATTGTGACACCCCTCTCTCCTCCACCCCCTCCTCTTCTTCTTCCTCCATGGCCTCTTCCTGTGCTTTGTCCTCGGAACCAGCGGTGCTCCGTAGCCGTTCAAGGGGCTACGCAAGTACGCAGGCCAAAAGATGCCATGCGGTGCTTGAGCTGGTGTGCTTGGGGGACAGGAGTCACACTAGGGCAGAGGTTCTGTCAGCTCTGCAGGGGCAGGTTCAGAGGTGGTTGACGCCACGCCAACTTAAGGCAGGAATGGTGGTTTGCGACAATGGCACCAACCTCCTCTCTGCCCCCCGACAGGGACAAATGACCCATGTGCCCTGTTTGGCTCACGTCCTTAACTTGGTGGTGCAGCGGTTCTTGGGCAGGTACCCAGGCTTACAGGATGTCCTGAGGCAGGCCAGGAAAGTCTGTGTGCATTTCCGCCGGTCATATAATGCCAGTGCTCAGCTGACGGACCTCCAAAAGGAGTTTAACCTGCCCAAGAACCGCCTAATCTGTGACATGCCCAGCAGGTGGAACTCAACATTGACCATGCTGCAGCGGCTGCACACGCAGCAGAGGGCCATCAATAAGTACCTGTGTGACTATGGCACCAGGACAGGGTCAGGGGAGCTTGGTTTTTTTTCCCAACGCCAGTGGGCCATGATCAGGGATGCATGCACTGTCCTGTCACCATTTGAGGAGGCCACAAGGATGGTGAGCAGTGACAGTGCATGCATCAGTGACACTGTCCCCCTTGTCCACCTGTTGGAGCACACACTGCGTGGAATAATGGACAGGGCACTTGAGGCAGAACAGAAGCAGGAAGAGGAGGACTTTCTAGCTCTCAAGGCCCCCTTTATCCAGACAGTGTTCCTGCGTGCCCGCCGATCACACAGGAAGAGGACGAGGAGGAGGAGGAAGATTGTGTCAGTATGGAGGTGGAGCCTGGCACTCAGCATCAGCAGCAGTCTTTAAGGGATCAGTCCCAAGAAACACATGGACTTGTACGTGGCTGGGAGGAGGTGGCTGCGGATCATGTCGTCCTTAGTGACCCAGAGGACTCCGGACC
Source organism: Lithobates septentrionalis (assembly GCA_037952835.1). Taxonomy (NCBI): domain Eukaryota; kingdom Metazoa; phylum Chordata; class Amphibia; order Anura; family Ranidae; genus Lithobates; species Lithobates septentrionalis. Next base: position 850,288 of record JBBDGP010001162.1, on the reverse strand, counting down.
GAATGCCTCAGCAAACCTACGCTGCATGGCCTCCCTGATCCTGCAAAGCCTGCGTAAGGATCCTTGTATTCATGGTATCAAGGAGAAGGACCAATACTGGCTGGCAACCCTCCTTGATCCACGTTACATGGGTAAAGTTGCGGACCTTATCTTGCCATCGCAGAGGGAGCAGAGGATATAACATCTTCGGGAGGCCTTGCAGAAAGGTCTGTGCAACGCGTTCCCAGAGACTAGGAGGTTACAAACTCCTGTTTCTGGACAACGTGTTGCTGAGGCTTCGGTCAGTCAAAGAAGGAGCGGTGGAGAAGGTGGCCGTCTGACCGATGCGTTCAGACAATTTTTTGGTCCGCAGCCCCAAGGTATGATCGGTTCCAGCAACCATCGCCAGCGTCTGTTTTACATGGTGCAGGAATACCTAGGGGCAAGATCTGACTTGGACACCTTTCCCACCGAAAATCCTCTGGGTTACTGGGTCTTGAGGATGGATCACTGGCCAGAGCTTGCATAGTATGCAATTGAGCTACTGGCCTGTCCTGCATCCAGCGTTCTTTCGGAACGCACATTCAGTGCTGCTGTAGGCTTTGTAACCGATCACAGGGTGCGTCTGTCCACCGACTCGGTCGATCGACTAACCTTCATAAAAATGAATCAGTCTTGGATCACCACCAGCTACCAAGCACCTGATGCTGATGTAACCGAGTAATTTTTTTCAGATCCCTTCAAAGACTGCCTATGCTGATGCTGAGTGACTATCCCTGAGTAATTATCCTCTTCCTCCTCAATGATCACGCTGATAGCTTGTAAGAACATTTTTGGTTCCGGGCGCCACCACCAGTGCCTAAGGCCCAATTTTTCAGCCCCTGTTTAACAGGGGCGTGTAATTACAATTTTTGATGCAATACTTTGCAGCAGGGCTCGTTTCTGCGTTCCAACTAGAGTATCTGTGAGGGGTTGCAGTGTTGTGGCACCAGCACCAGTGCCCAAGGCCCAATTTTTCAGCCCCTGTTTAACAGGGGCATGTAATTACAATTTTTGATGCAATACTTTGCAGCAGGGCTCGTTCCTGCGTTCCAACTAGAGTGTCTGTGAGGGGTTGCAGTGTTGTGGCACCAGCACCAGTGCCTAAGGCCTAATTTTTCAGCCCCTGTTCAACAGGGGCATGTAATTACAATTCTTGATCTAATATTTCACAGCAGGGCCCATTCCTGCACCCACCAAGAGCGAGTGAGGACTTACAGTGTTGTGGCACCAGCACCACCATCAAAGGCCCAATTTTTCTGCCCTTGTTCAACAGGGGCATGTAATTACATTTTCAAAAAACATTTGTCATTGGGACAAAAAGTGAGGTGAAATCTTCAGAAGAGGACAGACAGCAAAACAAATGTCACAGGGGTGATAACCCTTCCCTATGTTTTCCAAAAAGCTTAAAAAATATTTTTTGGCTGGAGCTAAACACGTTAAAAATGTACCCGTTCAAAATTACAAACAGATTCTACTTAACAACAAACCTACAGTCCCTGTCTTGTTTGCACCGCCTGTATACTGCTGTTCAGAGTATATAGGGCCTGGTGGCCCCACACCTTTCCTTATTTTAATTTGGGTGCGGGGTTCCCCTTAATATCCATACAAGACCCAAAGGGCCTGGTAATGGACTGGGGGGTACCCATGCCATTTGTCTCACTGATTTTCATCCATATTGCCGGGACCCGACATTACATTAAACCCGCAAGCAGTTTTAAATGAGATTTTTTCCTTTAAAAATGACATTTTGTGCAGGGACTGTTCTAAACACGGGAAACACGCGCCACTTTACAGGCATACTATAGACACACCCCAGGTACGATATTTAAAGGAATATTTCACTTTTTTTTTTTTTTACTTTAAGCATCATTAACCACATGCTGACCGGGCCATAGACGAAAGACGGCCACAGCGCGGTCGGCTTATCCTGGGAGGGCGTCCATGGACGTCCTCCCAGAATATTGCTCTCGCGCGCCCCCTGGGGCGCGCACCTGAGAACTTCCGTGACCGCCGGGTCCAGCGGACCCGGCGCATCACGGATCACGGTGAACGGCCGCTAATCGCGGCCGTTTACCATGTGATCGCTCCGTCAAATGACAGAGCGATCACATGTAAACAAACCGGCGTCATGTCATGACGCCAGTTCCTCCCTCCCCTCTCTGTACCGATCGGTACAGAGGGGGAGGAGCGGGGGAGGGATCGGATGGTAGCAGCGTTGTGGGCTGCATCTGTAGTGCCCACAACGCTGCTCTGTGACAAATACAGTCACATCCATCCATCCCTCCATACTATAATACCCTGTACTACTCTGCAATACCCCACAATACTCTGCACTACTCTGCAACACCCCACAATACTCTGCAACACCCCACAATACTCTGCAATACCCCAAAATACTCTGCAATACCCCAAAATACTCTGCAATACCCCGCCATACTCTTCAATACCCCACAATACTCTGCAATACCCCACAATGCTCTGCAATACCCCACAATGCTCTGCAATACCCCACAATGCTCTGCAATACCCCACAATACTCTGCAATACCCCACAATACTCCGCAACACCCCACAATACTCCGCAACACCCCACAATACTCTGCAATACCCCGCGATACTCTTCAATACCCTGCAATACTCTGCAACACCCCGCAATACTCTGCACTACTCCGCAACACCCCGCAATACTCTGCACTACTCCGCAACACCCCGCAATACTCTGCACTACTCCGCAACACCCCGCAATACTCTGCACTACTCCGCAACACCCCGCAATACTCTGCACTACTCCGCAACACCCCGCAATACCCTGCAACACCCCGCAATACTCTGCACTACTCCGCACTACTCCGCAACACTCTGCACTACTCCCCAACACCCCGCAATATTCTGCACTACTCCGCAACACCCCGCAATACTCTGCACTACTCCGCAACACCCCGCAATACTCTGCACTACTCCGCAACACCCCGCAATACTCTGCACTACTCCGCAACACCCAGCAATACTCTGCACTAATCCGCAACACCCCGCAATACTCTGCACTACTCCGCAACACCCCGCAATACTCTGCACTACTCCGCAACACCCCGCAATACTTTGCACTACTCCGCAAAACCCCGCAATACTCTGCAATACTCTGTACTACTCCGCAACACCCTGCAATACTCTGCAACACCCCGCAATACTCTGCAACACCCCGCAACACCCCGCAATACTCTGCAACACCCCGCAATACCCTGCAACACCCCGCAATACTCTGCAACACCCTGCAATACTCGGCAACACCCTGCAATACTCGGCAACACCCCGCAATACTCGGCAACACCCCGCAATACTCTGCAATACTCCGCAATACTCTGCAACACCCCGCAATACTCTGCAACACCCTGCAATACTCGGCAACACCCCGCAATACTCTGCAACACCCCGCAATACTCTGCAACACCCCGCAATACTCTGCAACACCCTGCAATACTCTAAAACACCCTGCAATACTCTGCAACACCCCGCAATACTCTGCAATACTCCGCAATACCCTGCAATACCCAGTCATACTCTGCAATACCCAGCCATACTCTGCAATACCCAGCCATACCCAGTCATACTCTGCGATACCCTGCCATGCGCAGCCATACCCAGCCATGCGCAGCCATACCCAGCCATACTCAGCCATGCGCAGCCATACCCAGCCATACCCAGCCATGCGCAGCCATACCCAGCCATGCGCAGCCATACCCAGCCATGCGCAGCCATACCCAGCCATGCGCAGCCATACCCAGCCATGCGCAGCCATACCCAGCCATGCTCAGCCATGCTCGGCCATATTCAGCTGTACTCGGCCTCTGTATGTGGCCAGGCTGTGGAAGTCTCACACATGGGGTATCGCCGTACTCAGGAGGAGTAGGAGAATCTATTTTGGAGTGTCATTTTTGGTATGTACATGCTTTGTGTTAAAAAAAAAGTGTTTTAACCACTTCCCGCCTGCCGGCCGTCATACGACGTCCTTGACTTTGTGCGGGGATATCTGAATGATGGGTGCAGCTACAGGCATCATTCAGATATCAGCTTTTTCAGCCAGCGATTCCCTACACCATAGGAATGATCATAGCAGCTGTTCCACTGCTTGATCGTTCTTATGGGAGGCGAGAGGGGACCTCACCCCCTTCCCACCGCCCTCCGGTGCTTCTACCGTCTCACCGCTAAGATCGAAGCCAGGATCGTTTTTTTTTTTTTTTATTTCAGGCTTCCCAGCCTAGAGGTGAGATGTGGGGAATAAAAGTGATCAAAAAAATGTTTTTTTGGAAAAAAGTGTAAAACTAAAATAAATAAAGTAAAATGAACAATAAAAAAAAAATAATTTTTTTTTAAAGCGCCCCTGTCCGTGTGCTCGCATGCAGAAGCGAATACACACGTAAGTCCCGCCCACATATGAAAACGGTGTTCAAACCACACATGTGAGGTATCGCTGCGATCGGTAGAGCGAGAGAAATAATTTTGGCCCTAGACCTCCTCTGTAACTCAAAACATGTAACCAGTAAAAAATTTTAAAGCGTCGCCTATGGGGATTTTTAAGTAGCGAAGTTTGGCGCCATTCCACGAGCGTGTGCGATTTTGAAGGGTGACATGTTAGGTATCTATTTACTCGGTGTAACTTCATCTTTCACATTATGCAAAAACTTTGGGCCAACTTTACTGTTTTTCTTTTCTTTTAAAGCACAAAACTGTTTTTTTTTCCCAAAAAAAAGCGTTCAAAAATTGCTGCGCAAATACCGTGCAAGATAAAAAGTTGCAACAACCGCCATTGTATTCTCTAGGGTCTTTGCTAAAAAAAACATATATAATGTTTTGGGGTTCTATGTAATTTTCTAGCAAACAAATGATGATTTTTACATGTAGGAGAGAAATGTCAGAATTGGCCTGGGTGCTCCAGAACGCCTGGAGGTGCTCCCTGCATGTTGGGCCTCTGTATGTAGCCACGCTGTGTAAAAGTCTCACACATGTGGTATCGCCGTACTCGGGAGTAATAGCAGAATGTGTTTTGGGGTGTAATTTGTGGTATGCATATGCGGTGTGTGAGAAATAACCTGCTAATATGACATTTTTGTGGAAAAAAAAAAAGAAAAAAAAATCTTGATTTTGCAAAGAATCGTGGGAAAAAATGACAACTTCAAAAAACTCACCATGCCTCTTACTAAATACCTTGGAATGTCTTCTTTCCAAAAAGGGGTCATTTGGGGGGTATTTGTTCTTTTCTGGCATGTTAAGGTCTCAAGAATATAGACAGGCCGTCAGTAATTCAGGTATGATCAATTTTCAGATATTGGCACCATAGCTTTTGGACTCTATAACTTTCACAAAGACCAAATAATTTACACCGATTTGTACTTATTTTTACCAAAGATATGTAGCAGTATAAATTGTGGCCAAAATTTACAAAGAAAAATTACTAAATTTGCTAAATTTTATAACAGAAACAAAGAAAATTTCATTTTTTTTACCAAATTTTCAGTCTTTTTTCTTTTATAGCGCAAAAAATAAAAAACCCAACGGTGGTTAAATACCACCAAAAGAAAGCTCTATTTGTGTGAAAAAAAGGACAAAAATTTCATATGGGTACAGTGTTGCATGACTGAGTAATTGTCATTCAAAATGTGAGAGCACCGAATGCTGAAAATTGGTCTGGTTAGGAAGGGGGTTTAAGTGCCCAGTTGTCAAGTGGTTAAAATCACTGCTCCCGAAAAAACGGACGTTTTTAAAAGTTTTTTTTGCATTGATACATGTCCCCTGGGGCAGGACCCGGGTCCCCAAACCCTTTTTAGGACAATAACATGCAAATTAGCCTTTAAAATGAGCACTTTTGATTTTGAACGTTCGAGTCCCATAGACGTCAATGGGGTTCTAACGTTCGTGCGAATTTTCGGTCCGTTCGCAGGTTCTGGTGCGAACCGAACCGGGGGGTGTTCGGCTCATCTCTAATCCTGGCAGTGGCAATATCTACATTGACATTGTCTTTACAGATTGCATAAGGTTTCTGAGGCCGATGGAAAGACTTTGGTTGAAGTTAGGGCCAGATAGCTGCATCTGTCTAGTACGCAAAGCACCAGAGGTAGCACAGCAGGTGAATGAAATTAAGAAAGCTGTCCTGACTTATATTTGCGTATATTTTTTTACATGCTACATTTATCCTATTATGCATGGGGTGGTGACTGGGTCTGTAACATTTAACTCTGACCTCAACTCTTAAAATCCTGTATATACTTGATAAATATCAATGGTATATGAGCCAGAATTATTGTTCTTCACTGTAAGCTACCATGATGGAACTCTTGTATCATATTTAGCTATTTTAGGGAGGGCAGAAATGCTAGTCAAAGAAATAGAGCAGAAAGAGAGGTGATGTTTGCACCCCGAGGGTACAGTGCTTTGAAAAAGTATTCACACCCCTTGAAATTTTCCACATTTTGTCGTGTTAAAACCAAAAACTTAAATGTATTTTAATAGGATTTTATGTGATAGACCAACACAAAGTGGCACATAATTGTGAAGTGGAGGGAAAAATCATAAATGGTTTTCAATTTTTTTTACAAATAAATATCTGAAAAGTGTGGCGTGCATTTGTATTCAGCCCCCTTTACCCTGATACCTCTAACTAAAATCTAGTGGAACCAATTGTCTTCAGAAGTCAACTAATTAGTAAATAGAGTCCACCTGTGTGTAATTTAATCTCAGTATAAATACACCTGTTCGATGAAGCCCTCAGAGGTTTGTTAGAGAACCTTAGTGAACAAACAGCATCATGAAGGTCAAGGAACATGCCAGACAGGTCTGGGATAAAGGTGTGGAGAAGTTTAAAGCAGGGTTAGGTTATAAAAAAATATCCCAAGCTTTGAACATCTCACGGAACAGTGTTCAATCCATCATCCAGAAAAAGTATAGCACAACTGTAAACCTACCAAGACATGGTCATCCACCTAAACTGACAGGCCGGGCAAGGAGAGTATTAATCAGAGATCCACAGCTCAGGTGGGAGAATCTGTCCACAGGACTACTATTAGTCGAGCACTTAACAAACATGGCCTTTATGGAAGAGTAGTAAGAAAGACATTGTTGAAAGAAAGCCATAAGAAGTTCCATTTGCAAGAAGCTATGTGGGGGACACAGCAAATGTGGAAGAAGGTGCTCTGGTCAGATGAGACCAAAATTGAACTTTTTGATCTAAAAGAAAAACGCTATGTGTGGCAGAAAACTACACTGCACATTCCCCTGACCACATCATCCCCACTGTGAAACATGGTGGTGGCAGCATCATGTTGTGGGGATGCTATTCTTTAGCAGGGGCAGGGAAGCTGGTCAGAGTTGATGGGAAGATAGAGGGAGCCAAATACAGGGCAATCTTAGAAGAAAACCTGTTAGAGTCTGCAAAAGACTTGAGACTGGGGTGGAGGTTCACCTTCCAGCAGGACAACGACCCTAAACATACAGCCAGAGCTACAATGGAATGGTTTAGATCAAAGCATATTCAATCGTTAGAATGGCCCAGTCAAAGTCTAGACCTAAATCCAATTAAGAATCTGTGGCAAGACTTGAAAATTGCTGTTCACAGATGCAATGCTCCTCCTGTACTCCTCCTGAAGAAAAAGAACAATGTAATTAGGTGATCATAAGTGGAGCCAGATATGGAAGCTAAGGACCCATAAACAAAATATCTAATTGATTAGTGAACTGAGATAGCGAAACAGACAATTAAGATATCTAAAGAACATTGAGGTTGCAAGCTAAAACTCTTTTGGTAATTATTGGAAAGACCCCTGTCAGCTGTTGTATTGCTACCTGGTTGGTGCGATCTTCCCTCAGTTCCTGTTGTGTCAGTGGTATGGGCGGTAATGAGAAATATCTCCAACGGGGACATAAACAGCACTAAAGCGCATGAATTGTATATTGTTACAAACTCAGCATACATTTTCAAGGTCAGCCACATACAGTACCTGACCGCGAGATTGTGTTTCCAGCGCGATACCATCGCGCTGGTTCTCGGCGACAGGGTACTGTGCATGTCACGCTGGCTCACTCATTGGGAAAGGAAAACTTTGTTTTCCTTTCCCGATGAGTGACAGGCAGTGCTGACAGCTGTCTGGTATGAATCCCGAGGGGGAACGCCGTGCCAAATTTTAAATGAAAAAACCGGCGTGGGTTCCCCCCCAGGGGCATATCAGGCCCTCAGGTCTGGTATGGATCGTAAGGGGAACCCCCTACGTCGAAAAATCGGCGTGGGGGTCCCCCCAAAATCCATACCAGACCCTTATCCGAGCACGCAGCCCGGCCGGCCAGGAATGGGGGTGGGGACGAGCGAGCGCCCCCTCCTGAGCCGTACCAAGCCGCATGCCCTCAACATGGGGGGGGGTGAGTGCCTTGGGGGAGGAGGGGCGCCCTGCGGGGGCCCCCCACCCCAAAGCACCTTGCCCCCATGTTGATGAGGACAAGGGCCTCTTCCCGACAACCCTGACCGTTGGTTGTCGGGGTCTGCAGGCGGGGGGCTTATCGGATTTGATAAGGGGGCCCCCAGATCCCGGCCCCCCACCCTGTGTGAATGAGTATGGGGTACATGGTACCCCTACCCACTCACCTAGGGAAAAGTGTCAATAAAAAAAACAAAACACAGTACACAGCTTTTAAGAGTAATTTATTAGGCAGCTCCGGGGTCTTCTTCCGACTTCGGGGGGTCTCCTTCCGACTTCTCCCAGTGTTCGGCCTCTTCTCCCGGTGTTCGGCCTCTTCTCCCGGGCCCCCGCCGCTATCTTCTTCCAGCTCTATTGCCAGCGAGGGGCCCGGTCTCCTGCCGCTGTCTTGCCGCCGCTGTCTCGTCGCTTCTTCTCTTCTTCAGATGTTGACACGTCGCTCTCTCCGGCTGGAATGCTTTGTGCGAGCTGCGGAGCCATTTATATAGGCGGTGACCCCGCCCCCTTGTGACGTCATGGTCCCAGCATGCGCAGGGACTCTGGGGTCATGCCCCCTTATGACGCCAGAGTCCCTGCGCATGCTGGGACCATGACGTCACAAGGGGGCGGGGTCACCGCCTATATAAATGGCTCCGCAGCTCGCACAAAGCATTCCAGCCGGAGAGAACGTCGCGTCAACATCTGAAGAAGAGAAGAAGCGACGAGACAGCGGGGGCAAGACAGTGGCGGCAAGACAGCGTCAGGAGACTGGCAACAGAGCTGGAAGAAGATAGCGGCGGGGCCCGGGAGAAGAGGCGGAACACCGGGAGAAGAGGCGGAACACCAGGAGAAGAGGCCGAACACTGGGAGAAGTGGGAAGGAGACCCCCCGAAGTCGGAAGAAGACCCCGGAGCTGCCTAATAAATTACTCTTAAAAGCTGTGTACTGTGTTTTTTTTTTTTTATTGACACTTTTCCCTAGGTGAGTGGGTAGGGGTACCATGTACCCCATACTCATTCACACAGGGTGGGGGGCCGGGATCTGGGGGATCTCCAGGGTTGTCGGGAAGAGGCCCTTGTCCTCATCAACATGGGGACAAGGTGCTTTGGGGTGGGGGGCCCCCGCAGGGCGCCCCCCCTCCCCCAAGGCACCCACCCCCCATGTTGAGGGCATGCAGCTTGGTACAGCTCAGGAGGGGGGGCGCTCACTCGTCCCCACCCGCATTCCTGGCCGGCCAGGCTGCGTGCTCGGATAAGTGTCTGGCATGGATTTTGGGGGGACCCCCACCCGGATTTTTCGGCGTAGGGGGTTCCCCTTACGATCCATACCAGACCTAAGGGCCTGGTATGCCCCTGGGGGGGGGACCCACGCCGGTTTTTTTCATTTAAAATTTGGCGCGGCGTTCCCCCTCAGGATTCATACCAGACAGCTGTCAGCACTGCCTGTTACAAAGTTTTCCTTTCCCGATGAGTGAGCCATCTCGGCGCTGGCTCCTGCGACGGGGCTCGCAGGTGTCAAATCTCGCCGAGAAATGCGGCAAGATTGACACAATATTGCGGTCACCTACTGGAACAGTATTTTTAGCTGAACTCAGACGTGATTGTTTTAAAGAGTTTGTAAAGCAAAAATTTTTATTTTTCTAAAAAAAAAACAAAAAAAAACTAACATGCTCTGTTTTATCTTTATGCACACAGAAGGTTTTTTACCTCTATGCACTGAATGCATAAAGGTAAAACATCTTTAGCCTTTACAACCACTTTAAGCCTAACAAATGATTTCTAAGTAATCCTAATAAGCATCTTGCCTGTATAATTCACAATACTTCCAAGGTACATGAAGCAGGAAACATAACCTATGATAATTTCAAAAGCCATTATTGGAAACTACTAAGTGCAAAAAAAGTGCCCAGGTCTATATAGAACATGACAAATAAGGTTTGCAAATTGTTCTCTACAAAGGCCAAGTTGAGTGTTGAAGTTGTGTACTTTCAAGTGGCATTTTCTTGGAAACTCAAGTAATAAAAATGCATTAGACAAGACCAACGAAAAAAAAAACTGATGCCACAACACACTCTTGCTCATATAAGGTGCTGAAAAAAGGATAAATAAAGTACAAGGTGGAATCATTATAAATGTCCAAAAAAAAAGGCTACAAAACTGTGGAATTAAAAGCTGTTCTTTATTTAGTGCACTGCACTAGTGTACTACAAATAGGACCAGTGGTGTCACTAGGGCCGGTGTCACCCGGTGCGATAAAACATGGTGTCACCCCCCCCCACTCCACCAACTATAGTCGCCCCCCAGTACAGACTCACCTCCACTGAGTAAAGACCCCCCCCCCACCCCGTCAGTGCAGACCCTCTACGAAGTATACCCCCTCCATCAGTATAGACTACCCCCCTTGGTACAGACCCCCTCCCTCAGTATAGACCTCCCCCTCCCTCAGTATAGACCCCCCTCCATTAGTACAGACCCCCCCAGAACAAACCACTCCTCCATAACAAACCACCCCCCCCTCCATTAGTACAGACCTCCCCCCAGAACAAACCACCCCCCTCCATTAGTACAGATTCCCCCACAGAACAAACCACCCCCTCCTCCATCAGTACAAACCAGCCCCCTCCATTAGTACAGACTCCCCCAGAACAAACCACCTCCCTCCATTAGTACAGACCACCCCCCCTCCATTAGTACAGAACCCCCCAAAACAAACCACCCCCCCTCCATTAATACAGACCACCCCCCCTCCATTAGTACAGACCCCCCAGAAAAAAACACCTCCCTCCATTAGTACCGACCACCCCCCTCCATTAGTACAGCCCCCCCAGAACAAACCACCTCCCTCCATTAGTGCAGACCAGCCCCCTCCATTAGTACAGAACCCCCCCAAAACAAACCACCCCCCCTCCATTAGTACAGACCCCCCAGAACAAACCACCCCCCTCCATTAGTACAGACCCCCCCAGAACAAACCACCTCCCTCCATTAGTACAGACACCCCAGAACAAACCACCCCCCTCCATTAGTACAGCCCCCCCAGAACAAACCACCCCCCCTCCATTAGTACAGACCCCCAGAACAGTCCCCCCCCAGAACAAACCACCCCCCTCCATATGATATAGCTGTGACCAGCAGTATAAACCAACCTCATCAGCAAGCCCCCCCCCCACAACATCTCACCTCAGGCGGCGGAGGACATCCCCCCATCTCAAGCTGACACCCCCCGCCCATTACCGCACCAGCTTGGGCGGCTCAGGTACACAGAACACCCGGGCAGCTGCTAAAGAGGAGAGGACAGTGTGCAGCTGCGCCGCCCGGGTGGAGAGTAGCTACAGATCGAGACAGGCTCCGGCAGTAGTGAGAGACAGAGGAGGAGGAGAACACATGGCAGGCACGGCCGCGGCGCTGTAGGTGTGTCCCGACTGAAGAAAAAAAAACTGCCATAGGGAGCCAGGGCTTTCATTAGCCTCGGGATGGTGTCACCCCTCTAGTGGGTGGCACCTGGTGCGGACCGCCCCCCCCCCCCCCCCCCCCGCCTAGCCACTGAATAGGACAATAACTAGCACTCAAATATAAAGTCTTCTTCAACTTTAAATATTGTGAACTCAGATTGCACTGCGTGAAACAATGTGTACCATGTTCGTACTTCTTTATAAACAAATTCTAGTAAAAAAGTTAATGATAAAAAAAAAAGAAATATAAAGTCTTAAGCATATAAATGCAGCACAAATATAATTAAAGGGGAACTTAACTGTACCTGAGCACCAGCACCAATGCTATTTGATTCATTTTTAATATTCAAAGCAAGCTAACGCATTTATCCCTGGCTCCATCTTTAATTTTGTTAAGAAATCACTTTGAAAAACACCCCCTAGCATTTCTAGCTGCGGCCATCTTGAGTAAAGGCAAATGATTTATGTATTTCCTACTGCCTGGAATCCGCCTGCCCATAAATTCCAGCATGCAGGCAAGGGGGGGGGGGGGGGGGGGGGTGCCACCTAGCTAACAAAGCCTCGCCTCCCCTGACCACCTCCAAATGAAAGCAAAAAAAAATAAGGTAAAACAAGTAAATATAATATACCTTCCGATCTATTTATCAAGTCTAGTACTAAAAGGATTAAAAATGGTTAATGTTGACCAAGGTCATTTAGTCTGCTTTAATAGAAAAAATAAAACAAATATAATTGTGTAAGAAAAAGCACAGGACAAGGCCAAAAAAGATGGTCAGCTAAACAATGTAACTGTCGCCTAAAAAAAATAAAATAAAAAAGGTCACGCATAGTACAAGGTGGAATTTTTTAATCCCATAGTGAAGGCTACAATGCTGTGGAACATAAAAAGCAGCTCTTCACTCATGGCCATGAACCACCAAGAGGGCAATAACTAAAAATGAAAAAAAAGTCTAAAGCAAGCAAATGCAACACAAATTTAATAAGCAGAAACAGACTGAATTTAAAAAATATAGCAGAAAATGATCACAAGGAATACAAAAGGTAACTTAAAGGTAATTTAAAGGGCTCAATAGTAATTAGCTCCACTATAATCTTTCAGATCCATTTGCAAGCTATGGTGGACTACATTATAAAAAATTATAAATAAATGAGAAGCTTTTGATAAACCAATATACATTTTTGGTGCCCCCATGCCTCTAAGTGACCACTCCACTAATGGGTATAATACCACTAGAGTTTTAACTTAAAGTGGAGTTCCACCCAAAAAAAAAAAAAACTACATTAAAAATCCTAAAAAAAAATACAAAAAAACATTTGGATATTTTTTTTTTTTTTTACTTACCTCTAAATGCCTGTTGCTAGGGGGTCCCTCGTAGTCTGCCTCTTCCAGTGCCTGGGCTGGTGACATCACTTCCCCCTCGGCACAGGAAGGGCTCAGCTCTGCTCCCTCCCTCCTGTCAATCATCTGGGACCCATTACAGGTCCCAGGTGACTGAGCGGCCAATCACGGCGCGCGGCACATGCGCAGTGGGTGCCAGGCTGTGAAGCCACAGCCCGGCGCCCACAGTTGCAATGCCGGCGCCGCTGAACGGAGGGGGAGACGAGCGGGGCTTCGATCCCCCGCATCGCGGGACCTTGGGACAGGTAAGTGTCCAATTAAAAGTCAGCAGCTGCAGTATTTGTAGCTGCTGACTTTTAATTTTTTTTTTTTTTTTTTGACTGGACCTCCTCTTTAATACACAACCCAAAAACAAAAATGTTAAAGTAGTAAACCCTTACAGACCACTTTGTGCTACAGGTAAGCCTACAATAAGGCAGTGGCGGAATTATAGGGGTCGCTGAGGTTGCCATGGCGACCGGGCCCCTTGCTGCAGGGGGCCCTTGAGGGCCCCCTGTATACAGTACTTTGATAGGAGGAGCAGAGACAAGCTCCCCGATCCTAAGCCGAACTGCATTCGGCACTGTGCAGGGAGCTGGTCACATTGATTACAAAGTGAAAGCACAGTGCTGTGCTCTTTGTCTCCCCCTACAGTGCAGTACCCGGCAGGAAGAGCTAAGGTAAAGGTCTGCCGTTTTTTATCTACTGTATGTGTGTTTATATGTATGTGCATGATGTATGTATGTGTGTGTATGTGCATGTGTGTGTGTGTGTGTGAGTGTGTGTGCATCTATGTATATGTGCATGTGTGTGTATATATGTATGTGTTTATATCCGCCCCCTCTCTCCAGCCACCCCTCTATCACAAATAGATAGATTCATGCATAGTGTGAATCTATCTATGGCCGCCACTGCCCCCCCTTTCCTATTCAGACACCTGGCCCCTTTTTGGAGACCGGGCGCCTGAATTACACCGGCGGGGGTGTTTTTAAAGCACTAATAGGCTTCAAAATAGGTGAACTGCGAGTGCCATGCTTAGCGCTCACAATCCACCCAGGTGTGTTAGAAAAGCGAATAAATATTCGCTTTTCTAACACTGAACCGCCTCTCCACCAATCAGGTGCTCGGGTCTGTTACCCGTCACCTGATTGGCTGAAACGACAGGCGCCGCTATTGGATGCCTATCGGGAGGAGAGGATGGGAGGAGACGCATGGAGGACCCCGCTCGTCGGCGTCACCCACTGCCCCACCGAGACAGGGTAAGTGCCGGGCAGACTGCGAGCGGGGGGGTCACAGTGGCACAGTGGCTGCGTTTCGGGGCACAGTGGCTGCGTTTGATGGGCACAGTGATGGCAATTGATGGGCACAGTGGCTGCGTTTGATGGGCACAGTGACTGTGATTGAGGGCACAGGGGTGGCAATTGATGGGCACAGTGGCTGCGTTTGATGGGCACAGTGGCTGGGTTTGAGGGCACAGTGGTGGCAATTGATAGGCACAGTGGCTGCGTTTGATGGGCACAGTGGCTGCGTTTGATGGGCACAGTGACTGCGTTTGAGGGCACAGGGGTGGCAATTGATGGGCACAGTGGCTGCGTTTGATGGGCACAGGGACTGCGTTTGAGGGCACAGGGGTGGCAATTGATGGGCACAGTGGCTGCGTTTGAGGGCACAGTGGTGGCAATTAATGGGCACAGTGGCTGCGTTTGATAGGCACAGTGACTGCGTTTGAGGGCACAGTGGTGGCAATTGATGGGCACAGTGGCTGCGTTTGAGGGCACAGTGGTGGCAATTGATGTGCATAGTGGCTGCGTTTGATAGGCACAGTGACTGCGTTTATTGGGCACAGTGGCTGCATATGAAGGGCACAGTGGTGGCAATTGATGTGCACAGTGGCTGTGTTTGATAGGCACAGTGGCTGCGTTTGATGGGCACAGTGGCTGCATATGATGGGCACAGTGGCTGCATATGATGGGCACAGTGGCTGCATATGATGGGCACAGTGGCTGTGTTTGATGAGCACAGTGAGGCTGCAATTGATGCATTTTTTTTTAAAGAATTTTTCAGTTTGCTTGCGCCCCCCAAAAAATGTTGACCACCATCTGCCACTGGTTTATATGTGTGTGCATATGTGCATTTTTTCATTTATATATATGTGTGTGTGTGTGTGTGTGTGTGTGTGTGTGTGTGTGTGTGTGTGTGTGTGTGTGTGTGTGTGTGTGTGTGTGTGTGTTTACATGTATATATGCACATTTTATGTATGCGCTTTTAATCCTGACCCCTTATATGTGTCCCATTAGAACTGTTTTTTTTTCTTTGCTTGTTCATAGTACTAGCAAAAAAAATGCTGTTCCTCTGAAAAGTGATCCATGCTCAGATCGCTTTTCAGGCATTTGACAGCCGGTAGAGGCAATATGTTGCCTCCTGACCACCTGTTTTAACCCCTTAAATGCATCATCACTATGCTGCAACTGCATGCAATGCACACAGTTGCAGGGTGGTTGCAGTGCAGCCACTTCAAGGGTGCTCTGACTGGAAAAAGATTGAGAAACACCGACATAGAGGAACCCATCTCTCCATTGTCCTCCTGCAGCCGCTGAATGCCTGTGGGAGGGAGACGAGGAGAAGCGGGGGGGGGGGGGGGGGGGATCGATTCCTTTACATGCAGCCACCCACTTGCGACCGGACCCTGGTGTTCCGCCATCGGAGAAAAGAGCCCTGTCCCGGGGCCAGGGGGGCCCTTCATGGTTTCTTGCATCGGGGCCCTGAAGATTCTAGTTACGCCTCTGCAATAAGGCTTACCTGTAGCTACCCAGGATATCTCCTAAACCTGCCCAGTTTAGGAGATATCCCCTATATTTGCATGTGCCGACGTCATCAGCACATGCGCACTGACACAAACTGAAGCAATGGCACGTATGTGCCGTTGCTTCAGTGAGTGTGCCGTTACCGCGCACATGAAGTAACCCCCCAGGAGTGATCTTGCCGGCCGATGCTGTGTACAGGCTTCGATCTCAGGTGAGTATTACATAATGAACTAGTATGCTATGCATAGATCAGTATGCCTTTGTCTTGCAGGTGTTAGTTTTTTTTTTTTAAAGTGGGTTTACAACCCACTTTAAATGCTAAGTACATTTTGCAGCAATTCACAAAATCTTTATTAAAGGCCAAGTTCACCTTTAGGAACACGTTACATCCGTATTTAGGGTGTAACACAACATGTTCCTAAGCACCCCCACACAACCCCCAGAGCCGCCCCCCTTCCCCACCCGTGACACTTCGACAATAGATGTCGGAGTGGATTTATTTTTCTTAGCTAAATGTATACTTTAGATGGATTTTTTCATTACAAAACCTAACAGTGTATTAATGTTGTATGTGTGCACTATACCGTGAATTATTGAGAAATGCATGCTTCACATATACTTTCAAAGATGGTCAAGCACTTATTTAATTGAATCTTATAAAACATGTGCTTACTGACTATATAGTAAAAAAAAAACATGCTTTTAAGCCTATTATCAGTAGGGCATACAAACTCAGTTACCCAAAGAAGTCAGAAAGCTTATACTAGAAAAACATGGAGGCTTTACAAGGGAAATTCAGACTCTATGAGAGTTTTTTGTCTGCTATTTTTTAACACTTAAAGAGGAAGTAAACCCTGATGGCTTTTACTTCCTCTGTTGTTCCCTGCAAAGTAAAAGCATAATGGGCTAGTATGCATCGCATACTAGCCCATTATGTGGCACTTACCTGCAAACGAAGCCCACGCCCACGTCCCCACTGGAGGCCGCATCTATCTTTGCCCCTATTCCTTAGGGGTGGTGGACTTCGACTCTGTGACTGGCCGGAGCCGCGTGACGTCACTCCCGTGCATGTGCACGGGAGCCGCCTGTCACAGCACTCGCTCGGAAAGAAACGGCACGGAGGGCAGTTTCTTCACAGCGCATGCGCAGATGACATCATCGGTGCACAACACAGTAAATATCTCCTAAACAGTGCACGTTTATGAGATATTTACAGTACCTATAGGTAAGCCTTATTATAGGCTTACCTATAGGTACAAGTTCCTTAAAGAGGTTTACAACCACTTTAAGTGCACTTTCCTTTTTAGACTAAAATGCATATACAGTTGTGTTCAGAATAGCAGACCAACGTCACTAACCAGATCAATCACTGTTTTTTGTAAATTATACAGTACATAATGGATAAAATCACCTTAATTCCAAACAAAGAAAGACAGCACCCACTCCTAAAGGCATAGTCCACCTTTTGCCGAAATGTAATAAATGCACCTACATTAATAAAATAGAAAATGTGCATGTATTCAATTTTTGCATTGAAGTTTGCAGAACATTGCAATCATGATCAATGCTTTGTAGATGCAATGACCAGGCACTTGCATAGTTTATATTCCAGCCCCAGGTCTGTATAGCGGTATGGACCTTACGTTATGTGAACAAGGGAAAAAAAAATTGGGCTACCAATGCAGTGATGTCACTCTGTTATGGTGGCAGATGAAACTTGCTGTGCTCAAATTCACAGATCCCTGTTAAATGGGTCTGTGAATGGATGATGTGGCAGTGCAGACAGAGCTATGCACAGCTGTGCTAAAGTCAAAAAGGACCCTCCAGGGAGAAGTACTACCCAGTTGCTCAGCAGTTGCTAAATGAGTCTCAGCATCTAGGAGCATCACACAGCATCCACAAAACAGGAGGTTCTAGTATTACTCCATTCTAGATTTCTGATGCTAGCAGGGCTAGTTTAGGCCTAAGTGACCTTCAGGCACATTGCCTGCAAAGAATGTCACACAGTCTAGACCTAGGCTCATGACCTGGGATCTCTTTTTAGGTACTGCCTGCACACAGGGACCTTTTCCACAACAGAGGTTCTCCCCGAGGAAGGAGGGCTAATACAAGACTCTTCCTCTCCCCAAAGATGAGAACTGAAGAAGCTCTTCCAAGGAAAGAAGGCTTTCACAGACCCTTCCAAAACAGCGCCTACCTGTTTTGTAAGACCTTAGCCCAACCATTGCCATTGGTGACAAGCTCACCAGTAGTTGGCCAACTGACAAAGCAGAAATAACTCTCTGTAACCAACCCAGTCACAGAATTCTCACACCGCCTCTGCAGAACCCAGTAGGTGATGTGATACAAAAGGCTTTGCAAGAATGCAAAACAAACACTACTACAACATGGCTGACAGGGAACCCATCTCTACATTTATATGGTCTAGCAGACTCCCTGTTAGAACAAATTACATTTTCTCTGGGTGGTCAGAGTCAAGAACATAAACACAAGTTTACACAGGTACAATGAATCCATTGTATACACTGGCTTGCCATAAAATGATAAAGGATCACTTTGAATTTCCTATTACCATAAATCAGTTGAAATAAACATTTTCACGCAGGTTATATCAGTGCACTCAATTCTATTACCAGAATTCACTAGAAAAAACCCTTTGTCAGGTCTGCTTTGATGAACCAATTTGCTCCTGGCACATGCAAACTCTCAAATGCCCCGTACACACGGTCGGACTTTCCGATGGGAAATGTTGGATGTGAGCTTGTTGGCGGAAAGTCCGACCGTGTGTACGCTCCATCGGACAATTGTTATCAGACATTCCGCCAACAAATGTTGGCTAGCATGTTCTCAAATTCTCTGCCGACAAATGTCTGTTGTCGCACTTTCTGATCGTGTGTACACAAGTCCGTCGGACAAAAGTCCAAAGTACAAACAAACATGCTCGGAAGCAGAAGCGGTCAGACTTGTAAACTAGCGTTCGTAATGGAGAATTGACATTTGTGACGTGGCAAATTATGAAATCTCGAAATGCAGTGCACAATTCTCTTCTTCTTTAATGGGATAACAATGAAGCTGCTTTGCTGGTGATACTGATGGAGTTATTGCATACAAATTTTCAAAGGCCTTTTTTTTCTAGTGATATCAAGAATAATATTATTATGTTTTGTTTTGTTTTTATTTGGGCAAGTTACCACAACACCATTATCCCGTAGTTTTGAAGAACAAAGATACAGCTAAGTTGGTGTCCCTTGTCAAGTTTACATGTTTTTTTTTAAATGTAACTGCCTACTCCCAAACTGTCATTTGAAGTAAAACACATAGCCAAGTATTATGCTACACAATTTTTTGAATATGCATTAAAAAAATAAAATTAGACATGCTATCTGCCAATAGAACTTAACCAAAAAGTGCATTCAATGCATCCAAAAATATAGAAAATATAACAAATCAAATCATTATACAACCAAAAAAATAATGTCAAAGCAATAACTCCAAGGCCAATAATAAAGAACATGTTATCTCTTCCGATTCAGCAACATCTCTAGTTGACGAATGGCCGTTCAGAAACTAACTGAAAAGCACGGAATGAAAAGCGTGAATCAACATTTACCAAACTTCTCCTAACACGAAATTAGCAGAAGGAGCCCAAAGGGTGGTGCTAAAGAGCTGAAAAACCCCGTAGTACGTCACTACATCCGTAATTGTTGGCCAACATTTGTGTGATCGTGTGTATGCAAGACAAGTTTGAGCCAACACCCTTCGGAGAAAACTCCATTGTTTTGTTGTCGCAAAGTCCAATCGTGTGTACAGGGTTTAAAGAGCCAGTAAAGGTAGGGGAAAAAAAACACACTAGCATAGCATACTAGCTCATTATGAATAACTTACCTGAGATGGAAGCCCCCGAAGCCACCCTCGTTCTTCACCTTCATCGCCACCATCTATCACGGAGTGACTTCCGGTAATCGCGGCTCCGCTGCTGTGACTGGCCGGAGCCGCGATGATGTCACTCCCACGCATGCGCGAGGGAGCCGCCACTAATGGCATGATCGCCGTTAGCAGCCGCATGCTCAGTGCGCCTGCGCGCCGCTGTCTACGACACATGCGCTATAGACATTGGTGCCAGTGTTTTGCAAATATCTCCTAAACCATGTAGGTTTAGGAGATATTTGTTGCACCTACAGGTAAGCCTTAATCTAGGCTTACCTGTAGGTAAAAGTGGTCCCAGAGGATTTACAACCACTTTAAGACTTTTCTATAAGATAAAAATGCAGGTTTATAAGCTTTCAAATACAGTAAAACCTTGGTTTGAGAGTAACTTGGTTTGAGAGCGTTTTGCAAGACAAGCAAATTTTTTTACAAAAATGTGACTTGATATACAAGCGACGTCTTGATATAAGAGTAGCTTCATGTCACAACTGAGTATAAAAGAGAACAGAGGCGCCTCTAAGTGTAACAATATGGGTACATTTAATGAAGGTACAACATTTAGAAACTCACATGGTTGATGATTAAAACAGGCACATCTAAGTATGCAGGCATCCGGGGTAAAGCTGTCCACATACCATCCTCCGCACTGCCATAGACGTCGTCCCTTCCACGCTCCGCTCCACGAGCGCTTTAAGCCCTATTTTTTAGATCGATCTACTGCAGGGTAGTCTTCCGGTCATGATTGCAGACTGACAGCAGTGAGAGCCGGTCTATGTGAACCGCTTTACCCCGGATCCCTGCATATTTAGATATGCCTCTTTTAATCGTCAACCATGTGAGTTGCTAAATGTTGTACCTTCATTAACCGCTTCAGATCCGGGCCATTGCCAAATGACGGCAACAGCGCGGATCTAAATTGCTAAATCTACTGACGTCGTCCCGTGCACGAGCGGCCTGCGCGCCCCCTGCAGGGCGCGCGCGGCGCGCTCGGTGATTAGCGAGTCTATGAGACTCGCCTGATCACAGATCAGAGTAAGGGGTTGGTCCCGACCCCTTACCACATGATCAGCTGTCAGCCAATGACAGCTGATCATGTGATGTAAACAGAGCCGGTAATCTGCTATTTTTCCTCCTCGCGCTGTCAAACCCGATCACCGGCGGCCGTGATCGGGACATCAGTCCCGATCACGGCGATCTTCCAACACAGGGCAATAGGCAGCAGTGCTGCCTACCAGTGCCCACCAGCGTCACCCATCAGTGCCCACAGTGCCATCAATCAGCGCCACCCATCAGTGCCCACAGTGCTACCCATCAGTGCCCACAGTGCCACCCATCAGTACCACCCATCAGTGCCACCCATCAGCACCCACATCAGTGCCACCCATCAGCACCCACATCAGTGCCACCCATCAGCACCCACATCAGTGCAACCTATCAGTGCCCATCAGTGTCACCTACCAGTGCCCATAAGTGCCCATCAGTGCTGCCCATCAGTGCCCCCCATCAGTGCCCCCCCATCAGTGCCCCCCATCAGTGGTACCTATCAGTGCCCATCCGTGCCACCCATCCGCGCCACCCATCCGGCCACCCATCCGTGGCCATCAGTGCCGCCTTATCTGTCCCCATCAGTGCCGCCTTATCTGTGCCCATCCGTGCCCATCAGTGCAGCCTATCAGTGCACACCAGTGCCGCCTCATCAGCGCATATCAATGAAGGAGAAAAATTACCTGTTTGCAAAATTTTATAACAAACTATTAAACATGATTTTTTTTTTTCCAAAAATTTCCATCTTTTTTTGTTTGTTTAGCAAAAAATAAAAATCCCAGCTGTGATTAAATACCACCAAAAGAAAGCTCTATTTGTGGGGAAAAAAATGATAAAAATTTCATTTGGGTACAGTGTTGTATGACCGCGCAATTGTCATTCAAAATGCGACAGCGCTGAAAGCTCAAAATTGGTCTGGGCAGGAGGGGGGTTTAAGTGCCCTGTAAGCAAGTGGTTAAATGTAACCATATTGCTACACTTAGAGGCGCCTCTCTTCTCTTTTATACTCTGTAGCTCCTGCTTGATTTTGCTTCTTATCCCCTTGTGGAGGCTTCCATTTGTGGATGGACATTTTATGGTTACACAACCTGGTCACATTGCTATAATCTTTTTTTATGGACTATAAACTGAAGGACTTATGAATAAATGGTTTTGGAATGAATCATTTGAGTTTCCATTATTTTTTATGCGGAGATTTGCTTTGATATACTAGTGCTTTGGATTACAAGCATGCTTCCGGAACAGATTATGCTTGCAATCCAAGGTTTTACTGTACTGACTTAATATATCCCTACTATCAATCATTGTTTATGATGGTAATGAAAAGATGAAGGGCAATGATGAGCTGTATTCTGTAAAATAATCATATTCTATTTTTCAGTGAACCAAGGCCATAGTAAGAAAAAAAAAGTGTTTATTTAACCTGAAACAAGCCCTCAAAAGCTGTCTTGTGTTCAAATGCCAACATAAAGCTCATATGGATAAATAAAAATTAATCAAAATGTTGAAATACATCCGAATCCTGAAACAAATGCTGCTTTGGGCACCCTCAAGTGCTGGTCAAATGAGCAAACGCCTGGGATTTTGGTCATGTGATCTCTGCTGATAAGAAAGATCAGTTAGCTAAAACTCTAAACCCGGGTTCACACTAGCACGATCTCAGAGATCGCATGTGATTTGCACCCGCACTGCAGGCGCCGATCACATGTGATCTCTGAGCAATGCGAGTTCAGCCATACAGGCTGAACTCGCATTGGATTCGCACAGAAAATAGTGCAGGGACTTGTTTTTCCCCCATACTAGAATCGGATCGCCTGGGTGTTCTCACCTATGCGATCAGATTCCTGTGCGAGTTCACAGATCTGTGAACCAAACTGGGGGCGTCATTAACTTTGTTAATGACACCCGCAGCGGTCTGCACAAAGCAGTTTGAACTGCCTGCGGGAGAGGAGCGGTGCGGGAACAGGCGCTGTAATCGCGCTGGTTCCTGCATCGCATCAGTGTGAACCCAGGGTCAAAGAGAAAATTTGTATCTGCAGCTCTTCTTTATCCATCTTTATTCATCCATCACAGCAAGACCATTTATGACCATTAAATTATGGTTTTAGAATAAGTCTGCTTATAAAGTGCAAAGAGCAAAGATATTAAACATCCAATCGCAATAGATGTAATTAAATCAAATGAAAAGTCAGACTAATAAAAGCAGATATGATTACTTAGATAAAGATCATTTACTGCATTATCTTACCCGAAGTCGAATCAAAGGTTTTTCTGGCTGGCGAGTATTTCCGAGACGCTCCCTTTCAGCTATATCCAGCATTGATTCTATCTGTAAGAAATAAACCAATAAGAATTCTTACATTGAATGTTAACATTTTCCAACAGTGTAACATACAAAATCGAATTAATGGGACAGACTGAAAAACAGATACGGCACCTCTAATACAAAGGTAAATAAAGTCAACATGCGCCCCACTACCCACATCTTTAGGATATAATGCTCCCTAATCGTTGTCCGGATCCAGTGAGCTTGTTCTGAGGGATGGACCTTTGTTTTTAATGTCATGACTTTATCTGGTGCATTATAACGCCCTCCTGATAGGGTTTGAAGTAGTCAGACCTGAGGAAGATTTATATTGAAACACATCAAACATGGAGTCGTATGCTTTTTATCATACATACCGAACTATTATCCATACCTTGAGATAATGGAGTGTTAGAGGATATGATTGTTTAAATGAGAGTTATAATACAGTATCTCACAAAAGTGAGTACACCCCTCACATTTTTGTAAATATTTTATTCTATCTTTTCATGTGACAACACTGAAGAAATGACACTTTGCTACAATATAAAGTAGTGAGTGTACAGCTTGTATAACAGTGTAAATTTGCTGTCCCCTCAAAATAACTCAACACACAGTCATTAATGTCTAAACCGCTGGCAACAAAAGTGAATACACCCCTAAGTGAAAATGTCCAAATTGGGCCCCAAGTATCAATATTTTGTGTGGCCACCATTATTTTCCAGCACTGCCTTAACCATCTTGGGCATGGAGGTCACCAGAGCTTCACAGGTTGCCACTGGAGTCCTCTTCCACTCCTCCATGAAGACATCACAGAGCTGGTGGATGTTAGAGACCTTGCGCTCCTCCACCTTCCGTTTGAGGATGCCCAATAGGGTTTAGGTCTGGAGACATGCTTGGCCAGTCCGTCACCTTTACCCTCAGCTTCTTCAGCAAGGCAGTGGTCGTCTTGGAGGTGTGTTTGGGGTCATTATCATGTTGGAATACTGCCCTGCAGCCCAGTCTCAGAAGAGAGGGGATCATGCTCTGCTTCAGTAAGTCACAGTACATGTTGGCATTCATGGTTCCCTCAATGAACTGTAGCTCCTCAGTGCCGGCAGCACTCATGAAGCCCCAGACCATGACACTCCCACCACCATGCTTGACTTTAGGCAAGACACACTTGTCTTTGTACTCCTCGCCTGGTTCCCACGACACACGCTTGACACCATCTAAACCAAATACGTTTATCTTGGTCTCATCAGACCACAGGACATGGTTCCAGTAATCCATGTCCTTAGTCTGCTTCTCTTCAGCAAACTGTTTGCTGGCTTTCTTGTGCATCATCTTTAGAAAAGTTTTCTCTCTGGGACGACAGCCATGCAACCAATTTGATGCAGTGTGCAGCGTATGGTCTGAGCACTGACAGGCTGACTCCCCACCCCTTCAACCTCTGCAATGCTGGCAGCACTCATACGTCTATTTCCCAAAGACAACCTCTGGATATGACAGTGAGCACGTGCACTCAACTTCTCTGGTTGACCATGGTAAGGCCTGTTCTGAGTGGAACCTGTCCTGTTAAACCGCTGTATGGTCTTGGCCATCGTGCTGCAGCTCAGTTTCAGGGTCTTGGCAATCTTCTTATAGCCTAGGCCATCTTTATGTAGAGCAACCATTCTTTTTTTCAGATACTCAGAGAGTTCTTTGCCATGAGGGGACATGTTGAACTTCCAGTGACCAGTATGAGAGAGTGAGAGCGATAACACCAAATTTAACACACCTGCTCCTCAATCACACCTGAGCCCTTGTAACACTAAAGAGTCACATGACACCAGGGAGTGAAAATGGCTAATTGGGCCCAATTTGGACATTTTTACTTAGGGGTGTACTCACTTTTGTTGTCAGCGGTTTAGACATTAATGGCTGTGTTGAGTTATTTTGAGGGGACAGCAAATTTACACTGTTATACAACCTGTACACTCACTACTTTACATTGTAGCAAAGTGTCATTTCTTCAGTGTTGTCACATGAAAAGATATAATAAAATATTTACAAAGATGTGAGGGGTGTACTCACTTTTGTGAGATACTGTATGTTTTGTTAGCCCTTTTTCCTTTTACTAGCGGTATTTGATATGTTTTTGGTAATAAACAGGCCTGGTTCACACCTACACATTTTTTTAGTGCGTTTTCAGTTTTGCAGAGACACACTATAGTCTAGGGATCCTCAAACTACGGCCCTCCAACTGTTGCGGAACTACACATCCCATGAGGCATGGTAAAACTCTGACATTCACAGACATGACTAGGCATGATGGGAATTGTAGTTCCTGAACAACTGGAGGGCCATAGTTTGAAGACCCCTGCTATAGTCCATTTAACATGGTTTCCTATGGGTCACGTTCACATCTGTGCATTTTATAGAAAGGGTCAGGGACTTTTTTCTGGTTCCATAGACTTCAACGGATCAAAAACGTGTATAGAAAAACGCAAAATGCACCTGGAATGTGCCAACTGCAACCTGCATAGGTGTGAACTAGGCCTCAATTGGGATTAGAGGGATTTGTATGTGTATGGCAGGAATTGATCTGTCAAATCCAAATGAAAGCATGAACAAAAAACACCTGGTGCATAAAGCACGGTAAAACCCCTCATGGATTTTTTTTGACAGGCAGACCAAAATGTTGGTAAAAAATACATACAGTATTTTATTATAACAACATGATAAAATAGTACAAATCAACAATGAACATCATATAGTATTAATGCAATGGTGAATATAAGATCATGATAGATAATACCCAAAAAAACACATTCTGTATGTCTATGTCTGGCACATACTGCCCATGTATTCTGGTGGGCTAGCTGTCGTACATACTGGCGAAGACACCTTACATGTTTCAGACTAATTATAGTCCTTCTTCAGAGGTTTTATGTCAAATGGGCAGTAGTAGTTCTACAATATAAATACATCATATTAGTAATATAGTAACATAAATATGCATATAGAGCAAAGAAAAGTGCATTCATGTATCTATATATGGCATAAACAGATCATATGTCATACTTACAAAATTGTAAAAAACAGATATTGGATATAACTGATCAGTTGTTTCCCAGAGAGGGCAGCGCAGACTTGTACCAGATGGAACCACGAGGACCGCAAGGAAATAAGCCCAAGACTGCACATACAGGGACCCCAGGGAAGGGAGCAAAGGCACCCACCATAAAATGCCAAACAGCCAGTTATTAATCGGTCATTGGAGAGTTTATTATGATGCTCATCTGTATAGATAAGCAGATATAAAGAGTTGATAATATGACGTACAGGTATGCAGGGACTCAGAGACATTTAGATTGTAATATAGTCATAAGCAAGGTACTTATAGAATAAATCTGGCTAGAATCCAGTTACATATCTCATGATTGAAATAAAAAAAAAAATCTGCCTCATAGTTCAGCATACTTTAGTCTACACAGTCAGCTCCAGTGCAACCTACTCCCAGTTGTGTGCTACAGGAATGACCACACAGGAAGGAGCAGATATACCCAGCAGGAGGGCTTGATGATTCAATTCCCAATTGAATAATAGAGGACCAGCTGATAAGGCATGATGGAAAAGCTGGTGCCTAATCTGGGCATCCAGCGTCCATCATGGATCCCTCAGCGTCAGGGCGCACAGTGCGGCCACGTACCCCCCCCCCCAAAAAAGGAAGGGCCGGGCGGAGCCGCGTCATCACACCACCAAAGTGCGTGCGGATGCCCTACTGCGTTCCAGGGTGGAAGCAAAAAGGGAAATGGCGGTAGACCACACGACTGCCTAAGACTAGAAAGGAAGTCCACCCACGCCCCAAATGACTAATATTACAATCTAAATGTCTCTGAGTCCCTGCAAACCTGTACATCATATTAACAACTCTTTATAGCTGCTTATCTATACAGATGAGCATCATAATAAACCCTCCAATGACTGATTACTAACTGGCTGTTTGGCATTACATGGTGGGAGCCTTTGCTCCGTTACCTGGGGTCCCTGTATGTGCAGTCTTGGGCTCATTTCCTCACAGTCCTCGTGGTTCCATCTGGTGCAAGTTTGCGCTGCCCTCTCCGGGAAACAACTGATCACTTACTCATCAGTTATATCCAATATTTGTTTTTTTTTATAATTTTGCAAGTATGACATATGATCTGTTTATGCCATATATAGATACATGAATGCACTTTTGCTCTATATGCTTTTTTATGTTACTATATTACTAATATGATATATTTAACTACTACTACCCATTTGACATAAAACCTCTGAAGAAGGACTATAATTAGTCTGAAACATGTAGGGTGTCTACGCCAGTATGTACGACAGCTAGCCCACCAGTATCCATGGGCAGTATGTGCAAGACATACAGAATGCCTTATTTTGGGTATTATGTATCATGATCTAATATTCACAATTGCATTAATACTATGATGTTCATCGTTGATTTGCACTATTTTATCATGTTGATATAATAAAATATATATTATTTTACCAACATTTTGATCTGCCTGTCAAAAAATCCATGAGGGGTTTTACGGTGCTTTATGCACCAGGTGTTTTTTGTTTTGGTAATAAACTTATAAGCTTTTATATTTTGAATAATTTTTGCCATTGCCTTTTTAATGCCTCTAAAGTCCCAATCCCAACTGGTCCTGCACTTCTTTGTTATAGGGATTACAGACTCAGAGATTACCTTGTCCCTCGGAACCTGGGCTTCAAACCCAGCAACCAAGAAGCAGGATAACAAATCAAAGCTTTGGACAGAAAATTCTGATCATCTGCCACTGGTCATGGAGCATTCAACAGAAATCTTACCAGGCTGGCATACCACATCCACCCGGGCTAGTCGACAGCAATGTGGATTACCTGAAAGCCCCCATATTAATCTTGCCAAGCAGACAAGGATGTTTCAAGAGAGGAAAGGCATAGATCAGGGTATATGGATCCCACCAAGCCACCAGATAATCCATTGCATTCATTAGAGGATCCATGTACCTAGGGACAGTCTGTTGTTGAACCTGGAGGCCAGAATGTTTACATCCAGTGTTTCCCCACCTGCAATACAGGTCTTGAAAAACTCAGATCTCTTTGCAGCAAAGCAAACTGCCCGAAGTTCCAGAGTTTTGATCAGTAGACAGGATTCCTATTGACCAAATCTGACATGGTGCCCAGAACCTATCCTCAGCCTGACAGGCTGGCATCCAGCATGAGGATCTTTTAAAAGATGTGAAGGGACTTCCCCGAATCCAGAGCAATAGTCCTGAGCCACCAAGCTAAGGACAATCTGGTCCTTTTTTTCTTAGATAAATGTATACTTTAGCTGGATTTTTTCATTATAAAAAAAACAGTGTCCTAATGTTGTATGGCTGCACTATACCATGAATTATTGAGAAATGCATGCCTCACATATACTTTCAAAGATCGTCAAGCACTTATTTAATTGAATCTTATAAAACATGTGCTTATTGATTAATTAGAAAAAAAAAACATGCTTTTAAGCCTAATATCAGCAGGGCATACAAACCCAGTTATCCAAAGAAGCCAGAAAACTAATAATAGAAAAAACACGGAGACTTTATAATGGAAATGCAGACACTATGAGAGTTTTTTGTCTGATATTTTTCAACACTTAAGGGCACTTTCCTTTTCAGACTAAAATAGCAGAATAATAGCAGTCCTATGTCACTAACCAGATCAATCACTGTTTTTTGTATAAATGATATTTCTACATGGCAAATCATTTACTAGTACGTGTAATAGAGTATTGCCGCGTACACACGAGCGGACTTTACGGCGGACTTTGCCCGGCGGATTTTTCGACGTACTTTCCGACGGACTTTCTGAATGAACGGACTTGCCTACACACAATCCACCAAAGTCCGTCTAATTCGTACGTGATGACGTACGACCGGACTAAAACAAGGAAGTTCATAGCCAGTAGCCAATAGCTGCCCTAGCGTGGCTTTTTAGTCCGTCGAACTAGCATACAGACGGCGGACTTTTCGACCAGACTCGATTTCAACGGATACATTTTAAACAAGTTTCAAATCTAAGTCCGTCCAACTTTTGAGAAAACAAAGTCCGCTGGAGCCCACACACATCGAATTGTCCGACGAAATCCAGTCCGCCGGGCAAAGTCCGCCGTAAAGTCCGCTCGTGTGTACGCGGCATTATAGAAAACCAACAGACCCAACAGTCATGACATGCATGCTGCTGATTCTGTGTAATTTAATCATTAATTGAAAGGGGCGTGTTCAAAATAATAGCAGTGTGGAGTTCAATTAGTGAGGTCATTCAGTCTGTGAAAAAACAGGTGTCAAACAAGTGGCTCCTATTTAAGGACGATGGCAGCAAATGTTGTACATGCTGGGTATAGTGCATTTCTCTCTGAAAATCTGAGTAAAATGGGTCGTTCCAGACATTGTTCAGAAGAACAGCGTACTTTGATTAAAAAGTTGATTGGAGAGGGAAAAACATATAAAAGAAGTGCAGAAACTGATAGGCTACTCGGCTAAAATGATGTCAAATGCTTTAAAATGGCAACTAAAACCAGAAAGACGTGGAAGAACTACCATATGAATGGATCAAAGAATAGCCAAAATGGCAAAAGACTCCAATAATCAGCTCCATGGTGATCAAAGGTGGTCTAAAGTTACCTGTGAGTACTGTAACAATAAGACGACGCTTATGTGAAGCTAAGCTATTGGCAAGAAGCCCCCGCAAAATCTCACTGTTGAAAAAACGACATGCTAAAGAGGTTAAAATTGGCCAAAGAACACACTGACTGACCTAAAGAGAAATGGCGCAACATTTTGTGGACTGATGAAAGCAAAATTGTTATTTTTGGGTCATGGGGCCACAGTTTGTCAGATGACCCCCAAACACTGAATTCAAGCAACAGTACACTGTGAAGACAGTGAAGCATGGTGGCGCAAGCATCATGACATGGGGATGTTTCTCATAATATGGTGTTGGGCCTATTTATCGCATACCAGGGATCTTGGGTCAGTTTAAATACATCAAAATACTTGAAGAGGCCATGTTACCTCAACACACCAGGAAGCAAGCGGCATATTGTTTCCAGACCAACAAGATTAACATTATGGAGTAGGCAGCCCAAACTCCGGACCTTAATCCAATAGAAAACTTGTGCGGTGACAGCAAAATTGCTGTTTCGGAGGTAAAGCCAAGAAATGCAGAGGAATTGTGGAATGTAGTGCAATCGTCCTGGGCTGGAATACATGTTCACAAGTGCCAGAAGTTGGTCAACTCCATGCAACACAGCTGTGAAGGAGTTCCCAGAAACAGCGGTTATACTACTAAATATTAGCTCAGTGATACACAGGAAAGCTAAATCTTGAAGTATTTTTCAGCTTATACAGTAACTGTTTGAGTTTTCCAAAGAAAAATGTAGACACTGCTATTTTTTGGAAAAGACTAATATTCCTTTTGCTTCACTTTCTGTAAAGGAATAACACATTTGAAACATTTTCCTTCATGTTTTGATTTGGAATAGACTGTGCAGTGTTCCCAATGCATTTGCATGTATGGAAATAAAAGCTATAATAAGGATTTTGAGCTTTATTTGTGTATATACACTGTGTGTATATATATATATATATATATATATATATATATATATATATATATATATATATACACACATATATATATATATATATATATATATATATATACACATATATATACACACACACACACTATTATTTTAGCCTCCTTATTAACTGCTTCCCGACCGGCGCACGCCGATGTACGTCGGCAGAGTGACACGGCTGGGAGAATGGGCGTACTTGTACGTCCATTTGAATATCCCGCTGTGCCAGTGCGTGCGCGCCGGCGGCGGCGCGCGCTGGCCAGGAGCTCCGTGAGTCGGGTTGCGGGTCCCGCGGATTCGATCGCCGCGGGGATACCCGCGATCGCCTCACGGAGCGGATGAACGGGGAGATGCCGTTGTAAACAGCATCTCCCCGTTCTGCCTAGTGACAAGTGTCACTCGATCTCTGCTCCCTGTCATCGGAGCAGAGATCAGTGACGTCACCCACACAGCCCGATTCCCCTACAGTTAGTAATCACTCCCTAGGACACACTTAACCCCTCCCCGCCCCCTAGTGGTTAACCCCTTCACTGCCAGTGTCATTTACACAGTAATCAGTGCATTTTTTAATCGCACTGATCGCTGTATAAATGACAATGGTCCCAAAAATGTGTCAAAAATGTCCGACATGTCCGCCATAACGTCGCAGTCACAATAAAAATCGCTGATCGCCGCCATTCCTAGTAAAAAAAAAATATTAATAAAAATGCCATAAAACTATCCCCTATTTAGTAAACACTATAACGTTTGCGCAAACCAATTAATAAACGCTTATTGCGATTTTTTTTACCAAAAATATGTAGAAGAATACGATCGGCCTAAACTGAAGAAAAAAAATGTTTTTTTTATATATATTTGGGGGATATTTATTATAGCAAAATGTAAAAAATAATGCGTTTTTTTCAAAATTGTCGCTCTTATTTTGTTTATAGCGCAAAAAATAAAAGTCGCAGAGGCGATCAATTACCACCAAAAGAAAGCTCTATTTGTGGGAAAAAAAGGACGTCAATTTTGTTTGGGAGCCACGTCACACGACCGCGCAATTGTCAGTTAAAGCGACGCAGTGCCGAATCGCAAAAAACGCTCTGGTCAGGAATGGGGTAAATCCTTCCGGGGCTGAAGTGGTTAAAGTGGAACTAAACCCTGCTATCTTAGCCTCTGTTTGATCTGCAGCTGCCACACATGTGATCACTTATGACACCAACCGTTTGGTTGAGAGCACAAGCAACTGTGATAGTTATAATTCATGGCATGTCTTAAAACTGAACTAAATTCTAAAAAGAACAAACTGGGAGCAGTCAAGCTCTTTATTGCAGAACAGACATGCAATGTCTCTTCTGTAATAAAATATACCTATTTTCCTGCTCACATTATTTTCTAGGATGTACACTGAGATATGCAGCTCAGTTTACATTAAGGCACGGTACCTTTGTCCTGGGATAACTGCACTCCTACTCTTGCATTGGAGTGAGGTCATGCTACACTGGCCAACCAAGATGTCTGGCGCCGAAGATGAACCTCAAAGGTGTTGGACTGCTAAATCAGAGGTTACTAATGGTACTAATACTAAACCATTAAACACAACATGTCCCCTCTGCTCCACTCACTCAAACCTTCTTCATATACCCAGAACTAGACTCAGGAAAATGGGAGACAGGGAGTTTTGTGCAGCTGCCCCAGGCCTGTGGAATGCACTACCTGATACCTTGACCTTAGTCAAAAGGAATCAGGGGAGGGAATCACGGACAAGGGCGAAGAACCATTTCATCTTTGTGGATCACCAGGTAGGAAGTATGACATGGTGACGCCTACAGTTCCGACACTCTGCGAGCAGAGGTGATAGCAACCAAAAAAGCCACCTTCTGGGACAGAGCAAGCAGAGGAACCTCCCGAATATTTCCAACAGGAGGCTCCTGTAGAACCGAACGCACCAAGAGTAGATCCCACGGTGGTAGAAGCGACCACACCTGTGGAGGCAGATGTCGAACCCCTTGATTAAGAGTACGCACCAGGGAGTGCGAGAACAACCAAAAAAAAACACCAAGGCCGACACCTGGCCCTTGATGGTACTCAAGGCCAAGTTCTGCTCAAGCCCCCGTGAAGGAAGGTCGAAATCTGAGCCACGAGAAAGAACGAGGGGAAATGGCAGACGCCTCACTCCAGGATATGTACGCTATCCATGTCCAGTGGTAAATCTTCCCAGATTTAGACTCGAAGAAGGCATCTGGCGTGGCCGTGCAGTCTAGCAGGACGCGGCCTAGTAGGCCGCAAAAGCCGTGGCGTAGGTCCACTGGAGGACCGGACCAGGCTAGAGCCGAGGAAGGAGGGCGGATGACCGCAACAGAAAGTGGCGGCCTAGCTACCCGCCCTAGGGTCGCCCCACATGTCTCCCGGTTGGTAGGCCGCAACAGCCGCGGCCTAAATTTTCGGCCGCCCTGGAAGAAGGCGTCCGGCGTGGCCGCACAGTCTAGCAGGATGCAGCCTAGTAGGCCGCAAAAGCTGTGGCCGCCCGCCACGGGTGCACAGGTCCGCTGGGGGACCGGACCAGACTAGAGCCGAGGAAGGAGGGCGGATTACCGCAAAGGAAAGCGACGGCCTAGCTACCCGCCCTAGGGCGGCCCCACACGTCTCCCGGTCAGTAGGCCGCAACAGCCGCGGCCTAAATTTTCGGCCTTCCGCCGCGAGTGCTCGGTAGGCTGC
Organism: Lithobates septentrionalis; assembly: GCA_037952835.1. Classification (NCBI taxonomy): domain Eukaryota; kingdom Metazoa; phylum Chordata; class Amphibia; order Anura; family Ranidae; genus Lithobates; species Lithobates septentrionalis. Next base: position 816,591 of record JBBDGP010001162.1, on the reverse strand, counting down.
AAAGCCGCGGCCTAAATTAGTGGAGGGCCGCCGCAGGGGGGGGGGGCGCGGATCTGCAGATGCCTGGTCACCTACCCAACCATCCAGCAGGTGCCAAGGTGTACCCCCCATAGTGAAAACCCTGGAGGGGATGGGGGTGGGCAGAGTGTAAGAAGCACCTAAGTCAGGGCCTGGGCCTCATCCGGGGAAGGGGGGAGGAGAACCCCAGAGGGACGACCACCCCAGGGAGTAGAGATGATGAGATGAACCCCACCGCTCAGGTAGATCCACTAAGATAAGTCCTTCGCCTCCAGAGAAGAAAGAGCCCCAGGTGCTGGCTAATGCATATGCAGATAGAAATGGGCGGAAGAACTCTGGACAGCCGCACTCCGATAAAAATTTCTTATGCCTTTAATTATGAATCAGGACCACAAAGTACACAAGACACCACAGCAGAGTGGTACAGGAAAACAGCTGACGCGTTTCACACTTATACTAAGTGCTTACTCATAGCATAGCCCAGGGAGTACCTGCGCCCCACACCACTCCAGGAAAGGAGAGGTGGAGGCCCCCTACTTACCGCTCCAGAGAGTGCGTGGGTAACGTTCCGAGACAGATCCTCCTCGTCACCGAAGTGGGTGGGCTGTCGGCCATGAGGAGTGCTGTGACTCAGACCAAGACTCGGTCATATGCGACCTTGCGAGACGTTTAACTCGCAGGGCCAGCCCCCGTCCAGTGAGGCTATTTCGCGGCCGACCTAGCGGGTAGCTGCAGTCTGCACACGCTCGCTGGCCAGACTGGGAAGACCACTGGATCTTAGTGTCCAGCCGTTGCCCAGTCCGGCAGTTGGTTGTAGATCTCACAGGAAAAAATCCAAGAGAAAAAAAGTAGTTTAAAAAGCAAAAACAAAAAATTGCCAGGACCAGAGATCCCAGCAGGGAACTAAGTTCTTACTCCTGACTAGGCAGAAAAAAACTGAAGGCCTATAGCAGAGAGGGGGTGTATATCACCAAGGACTGCCCATAGGCGTAGCAAAGACTTTTTTCTGCCTAGTGTCCTACTCCTGCAGAGGGCGATATAACCATATGGTTCTGAATAATCGAGCGATGTGTCTGTCAACAAACGAAAGAGAAACAGGGTTAAGTTACGCTTTAAATGAACTTACTTTTTTCTAAAAAGTAAAAAAAAAAAAAAATCCTGGTGTTATGGGGTCAGAGGTCACAAAAGTTCCTTCTTTGTCAACTGCCTGACCTCACAACATTGTCTCCTAACTTCTGAGTGTATAACTGACAAGAACACAAAGCACTGTAGTTGTTTACATTCCTTTTACTTACCAGGCTCTGTTTGACACAGTTGTACACTCTAAGGCCCAATTTCACACTTGTCCGGTCCCATGACAAGTCGTAGCCCATGATTTCCAAAGGCTACCATTCATATCTTTGCGACTTCAAGTCGCACCGACTTCAAAGTAGTCCCTGTACTACTTTGGTTCAGCTTTGTTGCAAGTTGAGGTACATACACCTCAAGTTTACACAGACATTCCCTGAAATTGTGGCAAAATTGCGTCATAGCAGTGTGAAAGGTCAATAAAGGATTTGGCAGACAGCAGGTGCTTATAAGGCAGGTGGCAGTAAAAAACTGTCAGATTTCAAGTGACCTTTAACCCCCTATTCAAACTAAAGTGTCAGATTGAGAAAAAGTAAATAAACTTTATATAAGACTGCACAAGCAGTCCTTTGGGTAGGCAAAGTTGAACTTTTTTTATAGCATTGGCAGCGGAGTACAGTTACAATGGCTCATGTCTACAGGAACTGTGAAGCAGACTAATAGAATAACATTTCCTGTATAGTTATATATAGTTCAGGTGCAGAGTGATCAAATTATCCCAGCACCTAAAGTGTGCATGGCTCCAAGAACCCCACAATAGGGATAAAACTTTTTCGCAGAAGAGAGTTTAATAAGACTCAGAGCCACTCATTACAATTAGAAGAAAAGAGGTTTAACCTTAAACTACGTAGAGGGTTCTTTACTGTAAGAGCGGTAAGGATGTGGAATTCCCTTCCACAGGCGGTGGTCTCAGCGGGGAGCATTGATAGCTTCAAGAAACTATTAGATAAGCACCTGAACGACCGCAACATACAGGGATATGTAAGGTAATACTGACACATAATCACACACATAGGTTGGACTTGATGGACTTGTGTCTTTTTTCAACCTCACCTACTATGTAACTATGTAACCCAAGCCAAGACCTCTGCACTGCCACCTCCAAGGTGCACTGGCACTTCAGCTTTCTATGTGGCCTAACAGCTGTCGCCAGGGAGAGATTGGGCAATGCTTAGGTGTAGGTTTGACCGGCTGATCAGAAATGCCCTATTTCTGGCATTGGCATGCGGTGGAAAGGCAGCTGGAGGATGTGCTTTCCCTGGTAGGGAACAAAACAACAAACAGCACAGCCCCATAGTGTAGCGTATAAAAATAAATACCAATTTATTGAAAAATAGAAATGCACTCACATAAGTACGCATGTATAAGGCATGGCATAAAGGCGACTTGGGAGCCAGAAATGTCTGAGGGGCAGCCAGAGAACCACCAGTCCTATCCACAAAAGGTAGCTGAGGATGAAGTGTGCTATAGATAGAGGAAGCAGCTGTCACTGCAACTGCAATCAGTGTTCAACCCAGGACTGGAATTCCCAACGTCACTGTAGACACATGTGCTATAGACATGGGATGTGTTCATCAGCCTGTCTATGCTGGGCTATCCTGCGCTTTATATACATATTGGAGAAGGAGGGACCATAAGGACTCAGATGTGACTTGTTCCTGGTAGAGACCCTCTTTCAATCCATTTCCTATCTGCAGGGCAGAACCAATGGCTACAGGTGCAGGTGAGCAGCTCATCCAACAGACTGAGGTACTGAGCAGGGCAGAATGGGAAGGGACAGGCCAGATACTCCAGCCAGGCACGGCTCTCCATGTCAAGGAATTACTGGGGGTATGGTGTAGCAAACCTGCCACATGCATTAAAACCAACCCCTGTGCTCTCATTACTGCGCCTGTGTCCCCCATGCCCCTTCTCTTGATCTCACCAACACATCTGCATACCCCTCCCTCCCCTCTCACTATCATGCCTGCATGCCCTCCACTCTGATGACTTCTTCCGCCACTTTCACACTGATAACTACTGTACTCCCCTACCTACCTATTGTAAAAACTGCAACCTAATATTATGTTACTGCACCAACAAGCTCACCCTGACCTCCACTGTACTGATATATACAACACTCCTTCACCTCCATTGCACTGATGTTTACAACCTTCCACATCAAAACTGCACCGATGCAATGCACATGATCCCCGTGCTACTGCCACTGCACCAACATGCACTTATGCACTCATCACCACAGCGCTGATGCACAGTTCCATATGCATCTTGCCTCTTCAATGAATGATCACACTTCTGATAATAATAATTTAAAAACTTAGATTATTTAAAAAAAAACATTGCTTTTGTAAATTCAAGTTTTAATACTATGGCAAGGACAGAATAGTGTATATATATATATATATATATATATATATATATATATATATATATATATATATATATATATATATATGTAAAGAGTAATTTAAAAAATGCCTTCACGTTAACTTTGTTACCTCCTAAAGCTCTCCAGACAGATTGGACCTGGAGATAAAATAAAAAATTGGAAGACGAACAATCCACGGTAGACAGTTGCTCAAGCCCTGAAAACTATTTTGAAATGAACACTTCTGAGGAGGAATCTGCTCAAGCTATATGGGAGGGGCATAAGGCAGTAATAAGGGGAGAGGTGAAAGCTCACGGTTTTTTAATCAAAAAGGAGAAAATAAAGGAAATATCAGCTTTTGAATAAAATCAGGGACCCTTAATGAAAACACAAACAATATCTATTACCGACAGATGCTGAAATACTGACAGAACTGCACACTAAACTGACACGTTGTTTAGAAAGGGAAGCAAGGAATAATTTTAGTTTGTGCCATGGTGGAACAAAACCTTCAGGAGACATATGCCTTGATCATTGCCCCAGACCGGTGGAAAATTCAGACCCTTCTCTGAAAACAGACTTTAGGACTCCATTCATGGTTTGGCAATTTCAATATAAAAAAAATGCCAATTTTACCTAAATTTCCATATATACTTACGGTAATTCTTTACCATTTGTATACCCCTTTTTCAGCAATGCCTCTAGACTTTTCTCAAAATTTATCTGGGCCATCAAACGCCCTTGTGTGCCTCATTAAGTGCTCAAATATCCAAAATCTCATGGGGGAATTGCAATGCCAGACAGGAAAGATAGGAACAATCTGGACATTACAAGAATTCAGGTTGGATCTCAGGAATCTCCAGAACTGACGAGATTTGAAAACTTGTCCAATTTCAAGATACACTATAATAAATCAAAAATCATTACGATCACTACTACCACCAAATAGCTACTTAATTACAATAAACCTTTTAATTTTTCTGGCAGAAAAATATGCTTCCTTACCTGGGTGCACAAATATCCCCTGATATTGAACATCTCTATTCTAAAAATTACAATTCTCTGCTAGGTACGATGAGAAGAGACCTTACAGGATGGCAAGGACACCCCCTTTATGTGGCTGGGGAGCACACATGTACTCAAGATGAATGTTCTGCAAAATATTATCTGTTATATACAATCCCCATAGAGCTTCCTGAGTTGTTTTTCAAACAATTATGTCAACTGATTACAGCCTTTGTGTGGCATGACAAAAAGCCAAGGCTAACCTATTCCAATGATAAACATGAATGGAGGTTTAGGCTCACCCGACGTGGCTCTATACTATAAAGCTATGACCTTGGTCCATATAGTAAACTGGCATCACAACACGCATGGCAAACCATGGGTCAGGTTGGAAAAAACCATGGCATAACGCAGCGGGTGTACCGTGGGTTCCAGCAGAGGCTGATCGAGTTGGGTTTTCCCTACCCCATTAATGACTTTAAAAACTAGGGATAGGCTAAATGCTAAGAAACAAGTGGCCTCACTGACTTCACCATTAACCCCTCTCACAGAGCAGGTTCCCCTGGTTTGAACTTGGAGAAGGCGTAACCTTTTTTGAAAACATGGGGGAAGGACGGAATCACTACGTTATTAATTTGCCCCAAGGGAAAAACTGTACCTTTAGAAACTTTGAGACATGATACAGCTGGTAAAATAAGCATTGAACACGTCCCCATTTTCTAGGTAAATATATTTCTAAAGGTGCTATTGACATTAAATTTTCACCACATGTCGGTAACAACCCATGAAATTCATACATACAAAGAGATCAAAACAAATAAGTTCATAAACAAAGTTATGTGTAATAAAATGGAATGACACAGGGAAAAAGTATTAAACATGCTAACGGAAATGTATTTAATACTTCGTACAAAATCCTTTGTTGGTTATAACAGTTTCAAGACGCCTCCTGTATGGAGAAACTAGTCGCATGCATTGCTCAGGTGTGATTATGGCCCATTCTTCCACACAAACAGTCTTCAAATCTTGAAGGCTCCGTGGGCCTCTTAACCACTTAAGCCCCGGACCATTTGGCCGGCCAAAGATGAGAGCACTTTTTGCGATTCGGCACTGCGTTGCTTTAACTGACAATTGCGCGGTCGTGCGACGTTGCACCCACACAAAATTGACGTCCTTTTATTCCCACAAAGAGAGCTTTCTTTTCGTGGTATTTGATTGCCTCTGCGGTTTTTAGTTTTTGCGCTATAAACAAAAAAAGAGCAACAATTTTGAAAAAAAAAAAAACGCAATATTTTTTACTTTTTGCTATAATACAGTGGCTTGCGAAAGTATTCGGCCCCCTTGAACTTTTCAACCTTTTGCCACATTTCAGGTTTCAAACATAAAGATATAAAATTTAAATTTTTTGTGAAGAATCACCAACAAGTGGGACACAATTGTGAAGTGGAACGAAATCTATTGGATATTTTAAACTTTTTTAGCAATTAAAAAACTGAAAAGTGGTGCGTGCAAAATTATTCGGCCCCTTTACTTTCAGTGCAGAAAACTCACTCCAGAAGTTCAGCGAGGATCTCTGAATGATCCAATGTTGTCCTAAATGACTGATGGTGATAAATAGAATCCACCTGTGTGTAATCAAGTCTCTGTATAAATGCACCTGCTCTGTGATAGTCTCAGGGTTCTGTTGAAAGCGCAGTGAGCATGATGAAGACCAAGGAACACACCAGGCAGGTCCGTAATACTGTTGTGGAGAAGTTTAAAGCCGGATTTGGATACAAAAAGATTTCCCAAGCTTTAAACATCCCAAGGAGCACTGTGCAAGCGATCATTTTGAAATGGAAGGAGTATCAGACCACTGCAAATCTACCAAGACCTGGCTGTCCCTCTAAACTTTCAGCTCAGACAAGGAGAAGACTGATCAGAGATGCAGCCAAGAGGCCCATGATCACTCTGGATGAACTGCAGAGAACTACAGCTGAGGTGGGAGAGTCTGTCCATAGGACAACAATCAGTCATACACTGCACAAATCTGGCCTTTATGGAAGAGTGGCAAGAAGAAAGCCATTTCTCAAAGATATTCATAAAAAGTCTCGTCTAAAGTTTGCCACAAGCCACCTGGGAGACACACCAAACATGTGGAAGAAGGTGCTCTGGTCCGATGAAACCAAAATCGAACTTTTTGGCCACAATGCAAAACAATATGTTTGGCGTAAAAGCAACACAGCTCATCACACTCAACACACCATCCCCACCGTAAAACATGGTGGTGGCAGCATCATGGTTTGGGCCTGCTTTTCTTCAGCAGGGACAGGGAAGATGGTTAAAATTGAGGGGAAGATGGATGCAGCCAAATACAGGACCATTCTGGATGAAAACCTGTTGGAGTCTGCAAAAGACCTGAAACTGGGACGGAGATTTATCTTCCAACAAGACAATGATCCCAAACATACAGCAAAATCTACAAAGGAATGGTTCACAAATAAACGTATCCAGGTGTTAGAATGGCCAAGTCAAAGTCCAGACCTGAATCCAATCGAAAATCTGTGGAAAGAGCTGAAAACTGCTGTTCACAAACGTTCTCCATCCTACCTCACTGAGCTCGAGCTGTTTTGCAAGGAAGAATGGGCAAGAATTTCAGTCTCTCGATGTGCAAAACTGATAGAGACATACCCCAAGTGACTTACAGCTGTAATTGCAGCAAAAGGTGGCTCTACAAAGTATTAACGCAAGGGGGCCGAATAATTTTGCACGCCCCACTTTTCATTTTTTTATTAGTTAAAAAAGTTTCAAAAATCCAAAAGATTTCGTTCCACTTCACAATTGTGTCCCACTTGTTGGTGATTCTTCACAAAAAATAAAAATTTTATATCTTTGTTTGAAGCCTGAAATGTGGCAAAAGGTTGAAAAGTTCAAGGGGGCCGAATACTTTCGCAAGTCACTGTAAATATCCCCAAAAAATATATAAAAAAACATTTTTTTTCTTCAGTTTAGGCCGATACATATTCTTCTACATATGTTTAGTAAAAAAAAAAAAAAATCGCAATAAGCGTATATTGATTGGTTTGCGCAAAAGTTATAGCGTCTACAAAATAGGGGATAGTTTTATGGCTTTTTTATTACTATTTTTTTTTTTTTTTACTAGTAATGGCGGCCAACTGAGATTTTTATCGGTATTGCGACATTATGGCGAACAGGTCAGACAATTTTGACACATTTTTGGGATCATTGGCCGTCTATGGTACCGACGTATCATGACGATTCGCGCAGCCGAGCCATGTTGCCGCAGTATAACTGCAGCGGCTGGTCGGCATGCAGTTAAATAAGCTCTGATCTTTAGTTCTTTCCATAGATTTGCTATTAGATTCAAGTCAGGTGATTGGCTGGGCCATTCTAGCAGCTTTATTTTCTTTCTTTGAAACCAGCTGAGCTTCCTTGGCTTTATGTTTGGAATCATTGTCTTGCTGAAAGGTCCACCCTTGTTTCATCTTCATTATCCTGGTAGATGGCAGCAGATATTTATCAAGAATGTCCATTTTTCCATCCTTTAACGACATGAGGTTTGCCAGTACCGTATGCTGAAAAACAGCCCCACACCATGATGTTCCCACCTCCAAATTTCACTGTTGGTGTGGGGGTGTTTTTTGGGGTAAAGTGCTGTGCCGTTTGACCTCCAAACATGATGTGTTTATTATGGCATCCAAAGAGTCTCATCTGACCAGACTATATTCTCCCAGTATTTCACAGGCTTGTCTAAATGTTGTGCAGCAAACTTTAAATGAGCTTCAACATGCTTTTTCTTCAGCAATGGAGTCTTGTGTGTTGAGCGTGCATACAGGTCATGGCGGTTGAGTGCATTATTGTTTTCTTTGAAAAAATTGTACCTGCTAATTCCAGGTCTGAATTTCTCCACAAGTGGTCCTTGGCTCTTGGACAACTCTTATGATAATTCTTTTCACTTCTCTGTCACAAATCTTCGTGGCCAGTTTATAGTGAAATAATGTTCTTTTCTACTTCCAGATTATGGCCCCAGCAGTGCTCACTGAAACATTCAGAAGTTTAGAAATCCTTCTGTAACCAATGCCATCAATATGTTTTGCAACAATAAGTTTGCAAAGGTCTTGAGAGAGCTCTCTGCTTTTACCCATCATGAGATGTTTCTTATGTGACACCTTGGTAATGAGACACCTTTTTTATAGGCCATCAGTTGAGACTGAACCTTGCACTGACAAGGGGCAGGAATGTTTTCTGATTACTGACAGATTTGAACTTATGTCTTGGCTTTCCATGCCTTTTTGCACCTCCCTTTCTTCATGTGTTCAATACTTTTCCCCTGTGTCATTCCATTTTATTACACATAACCTTATTTCTGAACTTATTTGTTTTGGTTTCTTTGTATGTATGGATTGCATTGGTACTTACCGACATGTGGGGAAAATTGCATGCCAATAGCACCTTTAAAAAAATATTTACCTAGAAAAATGGTGACGTGTTCAATACATATTATACCCATTGTATACATACAGTATCTCACAAAAGTGAGTACACCCCTCATTTTTGTAAATATTTTATTATATCTTTTCATGTGACAGCACTTAAGAATTGACACTTTGCTACAATGTAAAGTAGTGAGTGTACAGCTTGAATAACAGTGTAAATTTGCTGTCCCCTCAATCTATATATACACACACACAGAGTTAAGGAGTGTGTTATATACAGGGTATACTGTTCAGAAGTATGCTATGTAGAGGATGCAGAGTAAAGGAATGCATAGCTCACAGGCCAGTTAATCCCCCCCCCCCCCCAAGGACAGAGCTCTCCCCCAAACCGGCCCTTTACTTCTCACTACCCCACCTAAATAATATCAGGAATAGGAGAGAGGGGCTGCTGCTGCAGGGCAGCTAAAACTTACAGTAACAATGTGAATGCTTTAAGAGGAGCTGGCACTGAGACACTAGAGCTGTGCACATCCCAGGCCGCCTCCCTCTTGTGCTGTCATAGGGACAGTGCAAAGAGCGCACCACGGGGAGAGGAGCCTGTCGCTTGTACATACAGAAGCCGGGCTCCTGTGTTTGAAAATGACAGTAGTTAATGGCATTCAAGGGGCTGCCACTCTTTGAAAAAAAAGCACGTGTGCACGCCTAGGCATAAGTGCATAAATGTTAAAGGGATTGTAAAGTTTCATGGTTTTTCACCTTAATGCATTATATGCATTAAAGTGGTGTTCCGGCCGAAATTATACTTTTTAAATAAAAATACCCCTATAATACACAAGCTTAATGTATTCTAGTAAAGTTAGTCTGTAAACTAAGGTCTGTTTTGTTAGTTTATAGCAGTAGTTTGTTATTTTATAAACTTACAGCAGGCCGTGGCCATCTTAAGTCTGGGCATCTGAAGCCAGACTGTATTTCTTCCTGGATCTCATCCTTGCAGATCTCGCACATGCTCAGTGCAGCACAAGCAGTGTAATAGGTTTTAGGTCAGGTCTCCATAGCAACGGCAGTTTCAGAGGGTTGCCGCCCCACATGCTCAGTGCAGCACAAGCAGTGTAATAGGTTTCAGGTCAGGTTTCCATAGCAACGGCAGTTTCAGAGGAAGTTGACGCCCCTTCCCAGAAGGCATTGCAAACAGGAAATGATGCGATGGGCCGCGGCCAGGGAGGAGGAAGTGAAAAATGAATACAGCAGATATACAGTAGGTGCTGAGAAAAAAAAAAATATCCAATTTGTTTACAGCGCGCAGTTTAGTGAGGGATGCTGAAGAGTTGTAAAAGTGGGTGGAACTCCACTTTAAGGTGAAAAACCTTCTGTGCTGCAGCAGCCCCCCAGAGCCCCCCTTTTTCTTACCCGACCCCGATCATTCCAGCCGCTGTCTTGGGTCCTCATTGGATAGATTGATAGCAGCGGGAGCCATTGGCATGTTTGTTATTTCAAAAAAGAAAAAAAAAAACCTTTACAATCACTTTAAGTAATGTATAACAATTCTAGATATCACAACTCCTCCTGACAATGCCTGCTTTTTTCTCCAAAAGTACAGAGCCATCTTTGATCATCCCCCAGGATCACCATCCCCTTCCAAGATTGAGATGCTGGCCCACAGTCATGTAAATCCTGGTACTGATTTCAGATACAGAGCAGCCTCTCACCCTAATGCAAAGCTACAATGTACAGTCTGATCATTGGGCAAGTGGAGACTTAAGCTAGGTTCACATTACTGCATTTCAGGAATGTGCGCCAAATTTCACGCTTTCCTGGCATGCACAGAAACGCACTGCCCTTTGGCAGACGTGCGGCGGTACTATTCATTATTAGTAACAAACCCCACGCATTTCCTAATGCACTTCGGCACCATACGGTAAACATAATTTTAGAATAAAGGGGTGAATACTTTTGATAGGAGCTGTATAGAATATTGAAAGTTTTCAATTCAAACCAGATGTAATATGTATTCTGTAATGTATTCTGTAATTAGGCAATTCTTAGTACAAACTACGGACTGTCAACCACCACAATCTGAATATCTGTGTGTGATGCTGAGGGAGGAGGGGGGGTTTAACTTTTTAGATACATTTTTTATTATTTGCCTTGCTCCTAAAAATGTTGGAGGTTGGGAGTTGAGGTAAGCATTGCTCTTTTTGAACCAAGGGTTTGTTTATAAATTGTTGCCTTTTTTTTCTCTTTTTATATTATAATTTTTTTAATATAAAAAAATTAGTTGATATCCACTTCTATTGAACACTATTGCTTTTTCCATCATAAGTGAAATGGACTACTGAACACAGCAGACCACCTGCAGCATACTATTGTCTACATCTCGGGTAAGGTAGATCACATTATATACCTACCCGCTATGCTCCTATTATCCAGTCAGTTTGGTCTCTGCAATTAATGACCGCTTTGCAAGCTATTTTCCTGTGTCCTATGGATTGCAACATATTTTAGTGCTCACGAGATATATATTCATTTGCTTTAAACCAATATGCCAATACCCCTTTACCGTACACCCCCAAAGCCATCAAAAGCTTATTTTGTCAATAATTTCCAATCGTACGATTTTGATTGACTATGAGTTATACAAGTCTATGCTATTTTTCTATCCTTCCATAATAGGACTGCCTGGCTCTACGTCTAATGTTGCCACATTGCTTACATTCATATAGCATTTATATGGCCCATATATTTGTGCACATGTAGTGAATACATTCCCTTATATGTTTGTTAGTCTGTTTGTCTGTATTTGTCTGGTCATTGACAACGTTGTCATTAGATGGTGAACGGTGGAGGTTCATTGATTTTATATTTTGTGGAATCAACTATTGTGTATTCATACAATTAATACATTTCTATTTTGTTATAATTAACTAGCTATTATTTCAGACACTAGATCTCTGTGGCTCTATATGTGGTATCTTTTTCTACGCCCTTTCTTTCTCTGGTGTAGTTTCTTCTCTTTATCGTATGGTCAGCCACTGAGCCCCACCCATCCACAGGATGAGTAGATGAGTGTCTGGCTTTTCTTATTGTGTAGTTTGGTTTCCATACTTTTTTCTGTCTGTCTATCTTGTTTAATGCTTATTGTTTAGTACTCATATTTTCATATTGGTCTGTAAATTTTTGTACATTAGTTTTGACGCTTCCATTACCATTGACTATTTGGTTTTAACAGTGACCCCACGGACGGGATATTGTATTGATATCAGTTTGTTATGGAGATCTCTTTATGTTTCTTCTAGCCCTACTGAAGGGGGCACTCTTGAACTCCCAAAATGCATTGGCTACTTTTTTTGGATTGTACCTCAGACGTTTAACCACTTCCTTACTGGGCACTGATACCCCCTTCCTGTCCAAACCAATTTTCAGTACCAGTTTTCAATTTGTTATAAAATTTTGCAAACAAGTAATTTTTCTCCTTCATTGATGTGCGCTGATGAGGCTGCACTGATGGGCACTGATAGGCGGCACTGAGAAGTGGCACTGATGGCCACTGGTTAGCAGCACTGGTGGTGACTGTGTGGGACCGATGTCCCTTTTACAGAAGCCAGCAATCGGCTTTTTTATTTGTTTTTCGCATGAGGAAAAAAATAAGCCGATTACCAGCTTCTGTTTACATCGTGTGATAAGCTGTCATTGGCTGACAGCTGATCACGTGGTAAAGGGCCGGGATTGGCCCATTACTCTGATCTGTAATCAGCTGAGTTCCAGGGACTCATGATCACAGAGCACGGCGTGCGGGGCGCGCAAGCATGGGAGGACGTCCATGTACGCCCTCCCGGCAATGTAAGCCTGCACTGTAGCCATCTTTCAGCTATAGCGCGGGCATCAAGTGGGAATATAGTTGTATCAAGAAAAAGGAGAAAAGTGTGAATTGACCAGTCCAACAATTGCCAAGGAAATTAAAAATGAATCCATTAAATTAAACCATGTCTGCCCAATTTGGAACTCACAACATTTAGGAGGCCACAAACTGCTAATGAAGCTCCATTAGATATTACTGCACACTGGTAAAATCGCAAAACTATATACAGTAGCTACTCCATTACACATTCTCGATAAAAAAGAGATTACAGTCTTATTCTTATTTAGATGCCATAACCAAAAACATGAATTAACCACTTCCCATCTGTAGGATGTCATTTGATGTCCTAGACATTTCGGTGGTTATACCAGAATGATGCCCCGGAATCAACTTTTTGCCTGGCGATGCTCCTTAAAGTAAAACCAATCCTAGCAGCTAAATAGCCGCTGGATCAAATTACATGCAGAGGAAGGGGGATCACTGCCTGGTGCCTTTCCAGGCTCCCCCATCCCATCGGGGAGCCCAAGACTGAAGCAGGCTTACCATAGGGATGCCCGAGGACCAGAGGTTCCCTGTTCATCTCTATATATATATGGTCTATAGGGGTGTAAGACCCATTTCACACTGGGTCGTTTTGCAGGCGCTATTGCGCTAAAAATAGCGCCTGCAAACCAACCTGAAACAGCCGCTGCTGTGTCTCCAGTGTGAAAGCCCGAGGGCTTTCACACTGGAGCGGTGCGCTAGCAGAACGGTAAAAAAAGTCCTGCTAGCAGCATCTTTGGTGCGGTGAAGGAGCGGTGCAGTGATTTTTAACCCTTTCTCGGCCGCTAGCAGGGGGTAAAACCGCCCTGCTAGCGGTCGAATACCGCCGCTAAATTGACGGTAAAGCGCCGCTAAAAATAGCGGCGCTTTACCGCCGATGAACCTCCCGCCCCAGTGTGAATGGGGCCTTATTGAAACTCGATTTCCCAGTTGTTTCAAAGTACATTTTGTTTTGTGTCTGAAGTAGCAATTTTTGCCTTTACCCAAAAAACTTTGATTTCCATATTTTTAAAGCAGCACAAAATAGTAAAGAGTGCATCACTACCCTGCACTTCCCCAAAATCAACCAGCTGCCTTTGGTGGTAATAACCCAGTGCTGCTTGATATTACCAAGGATTCTGCATTCTGAGCATTCATTCCTAAATGTATAGGGCCCCAAATGTGAGTACAACTTGGTAAAGTGTTCAGCTCTGCCAAGCCGCAGCCTGCCATAGACTTTTAAAGGGGCTGCAGTAGGGGTGTTGAATATAATCGTAGCATCGATGCATTGGGATTCCGGTGTTCACGATGTGGCATCGATGCTAAGACCGGCATAATCGATTGGCGGGTGACGTCATTCCGACTTGTCCCTTCCCTCCTGGGAGAAGCGCCCCATCATACTCAGCCCACGCTGAAATTGAGTTTGACACCCCTGCTCTACAAGTTTTAAAATAACTGTGTCTTAACGAATCCCCTCTTAGAATACATTAAGTGCCCCACTGTTCAAGTGTACATGTCTTTTAAAAAATATGTAGGGATATAAAGCATATTTCAGAATGTTCCTTGGCGCTCATGTGACTGCCCGGCGCACAGCTCTCCTCTCTCCATGTAACAGCTACAGAGGGCAGGGCCTGAGAATCCTCTGCTGATATCAGCCGAGAGGAGAGCAGCAAGTGGCCATCTGGGTCTGAGTTACATGTGAGCTGAGGAACCCTCTATAATATGCGGTATATTAATAGCTACATATTTTTTAAAAGACATTTACAGTGGGGCACTTAATGTACAATAAGAGGAGATTCGTAAAGGCACAATTAGTTTAACAGGAGTAAGCAGAGTGCATATAAGTGTACTCTGCTTACAACTTGTACTGACCATGTGGGGGAGTTCAGCTCCGTCTTCCCCGTTCACACATTCCACTATGTTAACTCCTAGTGTGCTGGAATGTGCAACAGGGAAGAGCTGAACTCTCAGCACTGAGAGATCTGTGAAGTTCACTGTATTCTGTTTGTCAGCAGCAGATTCCATCACTTCTGCCCTCCTGGCAGCAGTTTGTTTTTCTACTATGTGAATGCCTGTACCCTGAGTGCCAGTGTCACTGATCCCACTATCCATCTACCTGATCCCACCATCCCTCTGCCTCTGATCCTACCATCCCTCTGCCTCTGATCCCCCCATCTGTCTGTCTGATCCCCTCTATCCCTCTGCCTCTGATCCCACCATCTGTCTGCCTGATCCCATCTATTCCTCTGCCTCTTATCCCACCATTCCTCTACCTCTGATCCCACCATCCATCTGCCTGATCCCATCTATCCCTCTGCCTCTGATCCCACCATACTTCTGCAACTGATCCCACCATACTTCTGCCACTGATCCCACCATACTTCTGCCACTGATTCCACCATACTTCTGCCACTGATTCCACCATACTTCTGCCACTGATTCCACCATACTTCTGCCACTGATTCCACCATACTTCTGCCACTGATTCCACCATACTTCTGCCACTGATCACACCATACTTCTGCCATTGATCCCACCATACTTCTGCCACTGATCCCACCATCCCTCTGCCACTGATCCCACCATCCGTCTGCCTCTGATCCCACCACCCATCTGCCTCTGATCCCACCATCCATCTGCCTGATCCCATCTATGCCTCTGATCCCACCATACTTCTGCCACTGATCCCACCATACTTCTGCCACTGATTCCACCATACTTCTGCCACTGATCCCACCATCCCTCTGCCACTGATCCCACCATCCCTCTGCCACTGATCCCACCATCCCTCTGCCTCTGATCCCACCATCCATCTGCCTCTGATTCCACCATACTTCTGCCACTGATCCCACCATCCGTCTGCCTCTGATCCCACCATCCGTCTGCCTCCGATCCCACCATCCCTCTGCCTCTGATCCCACCATACTGATGCCACTGATCCCACCATACTGATGCCACTGATCCCACTATTACTCTGCCACTGATCCCACCATCACTCTGCCACTGATCCCACCATCCCTCTGCCTCTGATCCCACCATCTTTCTGCCTCTGATCCCACCATCCAACTGCCTGATCCCATCTATGCCTCTGAACCCATCTATTCCTCTGCCTCTGATCCCACCATACTTCTGCCACTGATTCCACCATACTTCTTCCAGTGCTCCCGCCATCCCTCTGTCACTGATCCCACTATCCCTCTGTCACTGATCCCACTATCCCTCTGCCTCTGATCCCACCACTGATCCCACCATACTTCTTCCACTGCTCCCACCATCCCTCTGTCACTGATCCCACTATCCCTCTGCCTCTTATCCCACCATCCCTCTGCCTCTGATCCCACCATTAGTCTGCCTCTGATCCCACCATACTGATGTCACTGATCCCATCATCCCTCTGCCACTGATCCCACCATGCCTCTGCCACTGATCCCACCATCCTTCTGCCTCTGATCGCAACATCCCTCTGGCTCTGATCCCAACATCCCTCTGCCTCTGATCCCAACATCCCTCTTCCACTGGAGAAAAAATTAGTTTTTCTGACTGCTTGAATTTTCGGATAAAAAGTTTTTAACCATACAATCGTGAATCGTGTAATCGTGATGCATCGCAGAATCTAATCGAATTGTGGACAGGATAATCGTAATCGAGACGAATCGTAAGACCTGTGAAGGTGCGCACCCCTACAAATCATTGTGGTAGCCAATCAGAGGAGATCTCGATTGTTAGTACAGGGCCCATGGGCTCTCGGTGAGACCCGGTCTCTGTGTTGGGAGCACAAACAAAGAGAGATATGCATATATGCAGCCCCACGGAAAAAAGCACAGTCCAGTGGGGCTGCATATATGTGTTACGTCAGTGTCAAGGGGTTAATATGCAATATTTCACAAAATAACATTACTTGAGTTAAGACAGCCCATTAACCAGTTGAAGACCAGGCATTTTCTGGCACTTTCTGTTTACATGTGAAAATCAGTTTGTTTTTTGTTTTTTTCTAGAAAATTAGTTAGAACCCCCAAACATATATATTTTTTAAAGCAGAGGCCCTAGAGCAGGGGTGTCAAACTGGCAGCCCTCCAGCTGTTGTGAAACTACAAGTCCCATCATGCCTCTGCCTGTGGGAGTCATGATTGTAACTGTCAGCCTTTCAATGCCTCATGGGACTTGTAGTTCCACAGCAGGTGGAGGGCTGGCAGTTTTACACCTGTGCCCTAGAGAATAAATTGGTGGGTTTCGCAATTTTTTATGTCACAAGGTATTTGCGCATTGGTTTTCAATCGCAGTTTTTTGGGGGGGATACACTTTATAAAATCTTAATGCAAAAAAACATAATAATACATAACCCAATTGTTTTTTGTAAAATATAAAAGATGATGTCACCCTGGGTAAATAGATACCTAATGTGTAATGCTTTAAAATCGTGCACGCCCGGTAGCAATGGTAGCAAACGATGCAAATTTTATTATCCATGGGTGAAGCTTTAAAAGCATTTACAGGTTACCACTTTAGATTTACAGAGGAGGTCTAGTGCTAGAATTACTGCCCATGATCTGACGTTCGCGGTGATACCTCACATGTGTGGGACGATTTTTTTTTTTCTAATTATCAATTTCTATGATTTTATTTTTACACTGTTGCTTTAAAATTATTTTTTTGATTACATTCCTTGTGACAGCAATAAAAGTTAACATCCCTTCTGACAACAATATGCATGTGACAGTTATTCTTATGGAAATGGGGTTCCTCCTTAACATTGAAAACCCCAAGATCAGTGATTTTGAATACTTTTTAAAAGTGGCGCTTTTAGGACTCCAATAATCCGGAAGTGATGTCATGACACTACATCCGAAATCAAAGCCGACGTGTCGGCTGGGCGCTCGGGTCTCCCAGTGGGACAAGAAAGCCCGGGCGAGGGGCCATTTGGCAGGAGGGAGCTGCTTATAATAACACGCATCGGTTGCTGTTGCAAGAGAGCCGACCGTCAGCTCTAAACAACGGCATGTACCTGTATGTCATTTGACTTCAAATGATTGTCCCCGGGGTGATGCCTGCAGCTCCAGGCATCACCCAGGCACAATCATTTGAAGTCAAATGACATACAGGTACGTGATTTGGTGGTAAGAGGTTAAAAATGCATGGCAACACATATTTTAATGGATATGCATCATTTTTTCAATGCAGTGTATCACAGTGCAACACAGAGATGGTTTACATCCATAACCATACATTGTAATACACTAAAAAAACATCCTCTGGCTAGGGGCTGGAGAAAAATGAATGGCACTGCTGTACACCACACCTAGTTCAGTGGGTTACTGCAATGCACAGATCTAAATTAGCCCCAATACAGTTTGTATCTTCCAATGCTAATGCTTTCGTTGTGAAGCGGGCCACTTGAATACTATACAGCCAAAATCCAGTAAAACACATTTTAAAAAAGTTATAAATTAATTTGGATTTTAATGAGTGAAATAAGTATTTGACCCCTTCGAAAAACATGACTTAGTAATTGGTGGCAAAACCCTTGTTGGCAATCACAGAAGTCAGACTTTTCTTGTAGTTGGCCACCAGGTTTGCACACATCTCAGGAGGGATTTTGTCCCACTCCTCTTTGCAGATCCTCTACAAGTCATTAACAACTTCCCGCCCACCTATAGCAGATTGACGGCCGGGCGGTGGTTCTGTTATCCTGACTGGGCATCATACGACGTCCAGCAGGATAACATGCCAGTACGCGCGGAGATTGCTAGTGCGGCGTATCACTCTGACACACCACATCTCCGATCGTGGCAAGGAGCCTCTGACAGAGGCTTCTTACCACGTGATCAGCTGTGACCAGCTGATCATCGTGTGAACCATGAAGTGCCGGTATACGGCATTCCTCGGTTCTCCCTTTCAGAGGGGAGGTCTATGTTGATAATCAGCACATTGGTTATCAGCACAGCCCCCATCAGATGTGTCCATCAGCTGCCAATCAGTGCCCACCAGCTGCCAACAGTGCCCCATCAATAAAGTCCGTCAGTGCCCACATTAGTGCCAATCAGAGCCCAACACAGTGCCAAATAGTGCCCATCACAGTGCCAATCAGTGCCCAGCAGTAACACCTGTCAGTACCTCATCAGTGCTGCCCATCAGTGCCATCTATTAGTGTCCATCAGTGCCATCTGTCAGTGCCAACTATCAGTGCCGCAGGTCAGTGCCCATTAGTGCTGCCTGTCAGTGCCCATCAGTGCAGCCTGTCAGTGCCCATCAGTGCCACCTGTCAGCGCCCATCACTGCTGCCCATTCGTGCCCATCGGTGCTGCCTATTAGTGCCCATCAGTGCCGCCTATTGGTGCTCATCAGTGTGGCATGTCAGTGCCACCTATCAGTGCCCATCAATTCTACATATCAGTGCCTCCTCATCAGTGCCCATCAGTGAAGGAGAAAACAAAATTTTATGACAGAAACTAAGAAAAACTTTTGTTCTTCAAAAAATGTTGGTCTTTTTTAGTTTGTTAAAAAATAAAACCCCCAGAGGTGATCAAATACCACCAAAAGAAAGCTCTATTTGTGGGAAGAATATGATAAAAATTTAGCTTGGGTACAGTGTTGCATGACTGCACAATTGTCATTCAAAGTGCGACAGCGCTGAAAGCTGAAAATTGTCCTGGGCAGGAAGGGGCGAAAGAACCTGGTATTGAAGTGATTATCACGGATCAGATGGCTGTCACACAGAGCCCTAAAGAAGTCGCCCACTTGTATGTCGTCACTTATCAACAGGAATGCGTTTTGGGGATTCAATCCTCTTCAAAGAGGCTGAGAAGGATGGTAGATTCCCAAAAATGCATTCCTGCACAAGCTTGAAGAGTGATGCCATACCAGTGGGTATCTTCCATCCGACTTTGCATGGTGGCCGTCGGATCAAGCTTTCAGTCATACCCCTCCCCAATGGTCGGCAGACGCGGGGATTGGAGCATAGGTGTCCCCTGGCCAGGACAAGGAAGCAGCTGGAGGAGAAAAGACATCATCTGTGTACAAACTTAAACACACTATCTCACTGCCCCTAACATTCCTACTATTGTGAGTGTAATATGTTATTTAAAAAAATCTACTTTATATCTATATATCTATATATCTATCTATATATATAGATAGATATATCTATCTATATATATATATATATATATATATATATATATATATATATATATACCGTATTTATCAGCGTATAACACGCACCCCAATTTAGGAGGGAATTTTAAGGGAAAAAAATTTTTTCGGAGGGAAGTTGAAGGGAAAAAAAGTTACATTTAAAAGCCCATCATTGCAGCCTTCTCAGTGCAGCCTTGCCCCAGTGCAGCCTTGCCAGTGCAGCCATGTCAGTGCAGCCTTGTCAGTGCAGCCTTGTCAGTGCAGCCTTGTCAGTGCAGCCTTCCCCAGTGTCCATTGCAGCCTTGCCCCAGTGCAGCCTTGCCCCAGTGCAGCCTTGCCCCAGTGCAGCCTTGCAGCTCGCTGAGCTTCAAAATCGCCGACCGCGATTTGAAAATGGCGCCGCCGGCGCCGAAATACACAGAGCCGGTCCTCGGCTCTTCTCGGCTCTTCTCGTTCACTTTCGACTCCACTCGGGATGGGCGTGACTGTGAGCGGAGCTATATATATATATATAGACATATCTATATATCTATATATATATATATATATATATATATATATATATATATATATATATATATATCTTTTTTTTTTTTTTTTTAAAGGGTAAAGTTTATTGATATTTCACGAAAAGAAATTATAATGTCAAAATCCATATTGCATAGAATACATAATAGTACTGTATGTCAGCAAAGAAAAATTTGTTTACTGATAAACGCATTATCCAAGTGTATAATAATGTAGATCTCATCTATATCTGGAAAAATGAATAAAGTCGAACCTAGACAGGTATCCCATGGTATGTCCATCTGGTTATTTGAATAACATGCATGAAGCATAACAAATATTTGAAATATCAACTATATAGGTATAACTTTGCACCTACACTGAAGGCAAACACTTTTTTAACTAATAGATATAAAAATAGGGAGTGGCGCTGTGCATAAAGGATGTGTTAGTATATAATGATTATCTAATAATGATGATAGATGTATCTATGTGACATACTATAGGGAACGGCAATAAATAATAACGCTTTGAATGCAATGGTATATATCCCACATAGAAATAAATAGGTGCTGATTAATAAATAAAGAATTTGTTGATACAAGTAAATATAAAAAGTGCAGCCGTAATCCCATATGCAAAAGTAACTACTAATAATCCCTAGTGGTGTGGTATAATGTGAATGAAAAGTGGTAAGTGCAAAAGTGTCAGGTGCAGTACAATTGGCAGTGTTCCAGCACCTGCTGAATGGTGAAAATAAACTGCAAATAGTATATAAGGTAGAGGGTATCCGCAACCCTCTATGGTGAAGAACTAAAGATGCAAAGAGATGTGTGTGAAAAGTATATATATATATAAGAGGTATATATATAAAAAATTATATAAGGTAGAGGGTGTCCACAACCCTCTATGGTGAAGTGCTGAAGATACAAAAGGATGTGTGTGAAAAAAATATATATATAAGATATATATATATAAGAGTGTAATATAATACAAAATATAGAAATAAAAACTAGTTGTTACTAATTAATATATATATGAGTGTGTCTCTAATAGACTGGTGGTGAAACAGTTAATAGCAGCAATAAGTCTCATGTGAAATAACAAAAAGTTCATATGATGTCTTCCACCGGATTTCTTCCAGATATTTTAAAACCAACTCCCCCTGATGTGATTCCACTCACCGGAACGCTATACCCCTGCAGGGGTATAAGCATAAGATGTTTATATGCCAGGTGCCGATCAAATCAAATTGCTTCTGAAGTGCTTCTTATCTAATTTTAAACAGGTGGATTCCATACCCGTCCTTATCTTATCTCCTAATTTCCCGAAGATTTTTTAAGATTTTTATACATATTCTCTTTATTATAGTTTATATATATATATATATTTATATATATGGTAAACTAACCTATTCCCTCTTTCTCCCGGTTTACACCTGCTCCGATTATATAACATAATCTTGTCTACTATGCTTCCATATTTTAACATTTTTAAACATCTCTATATAGGAGTTTTTTTAACCTATCGTCCATATTTTTTATATGTATATTTTATATATATATATATATATATATATATATATATATATATATTTTTTTTAATTTTATTTTACTTTATCTTTTAAATTCATTTTTACACTTCCTGAGGTAATCAGAACCTATACATTTACACCTTCTTTCTTTCGGGTTCAAGTTATCTGACTGCCATTTAATATGTTGTATATAGTTTTACTAGATAGTATCTGGTTTGCAAAATACATTTTTCCATGGCCGCCATTCCATGTTAACCAGAATATGAATTATAAATATTCCACTAGATGGCGCTCAAGGAGATCCCATCCGTTCGCATAGTATTTCCCTCTGGTTAATGAGGTTGAACGTGAATAGATTTTGGCTCTCATCTCCATAATTGAGCGAATTTTCTGATTGGACCTACACGATGCTTGTCATTTAGCACCTGACGTGGGATTGGCCGCGGCATGTACTGCACCCAGATATAAGGCGTTGAGAGGACCAAGATGACAGCGCCTCCGATGACGTCCGTGTGACGAAACGCGTAAGTCGGGACTATCTTGGCACACACAACGTCACTTCCTGTTATCGTGGTTTTTGCTAGCTGACCGGTGGAACGCAAGCTGTAGTTGCGAACAACGCTGCGTCCCGGGATAGCAAGGGGAGACAGAGAGCTTGCACGCTCCCTCCTCTCTTTTTTAATACCTACATTCATTCCTTGGAATTGAAAGAGAAGGGAGGGTGCTTATTCAATTATATCATGGTTGTTGCCAACATCCCCATAGTCAGAATATATAAGAGAATTACCCCCAACAGGTTAAAGGGACTTTAACTGCAACTCATTAAAAATTTAAAATTTATTTTATTGAGTAAAAAAAGTATATATATTTCAGAAAAAAGACATATAACAAGAAAAACAGAAACAATGTCATACAAAGTGTAAAAACTATACAACAGTGTACTGTATATGCAAGGTTTGAAAATTATATTCAATGATCTTGCCACGAAACCTTACGCGTTTCGGGACTTAAGAATACTGTCCCTTCATCAGAGGCGGGTCGTGGATCATAGACCTATTATAAAATGTAAATGAAATAAGTACAAAAAACAATCCTGTATAAATGATATTTACAAGTATCACATGTAAGTCATTTAGTTCATTGTGACCGTGGATGATAAGAGTGCACCTACCCATACATATCAGTAACGGAGCATCTATGTCAGAATCGCTGCAGTAACGGTGTCAGAGACCCCAGGTCTAACAGATGGAACAGAGATCTAGGGGTATCGGCCGGCCCAGCCCTGTCCACACTGATCCAACCCAACAATCATAGGGGGGCGTTCCACAGTGCCACCAAAAAGAAGGGGACTACAGCCACATCGCAGGTACTACAACATACCGTATCATCTGCGAAAAAGAAACACATATGCTATATAATAAAAACCTGCCAGAGGCTCATAAACGGTTCAGGAAGTCAAAAAACAAATGTAGGGATTAAGTAAGGGGGCTGTGTTCATACCAAGATGTTCATAGGTCAGGCCACAGCGGTCCACATCACCATAGGGGAGAGGAAAAAGTTGCCAAGTATATGCAAGCACTGATCGAACCAGGGCATTAGCCCATACAGGGGCTAGGTCTGTGAACAAAACAAAGGGGGAACTATTACCCTTAATAGTAACAACCCTGAAAGTACCATAGTTAATAAAGGAGCGGTGTGGCTAGAACAAATCCATCAGAGGATAGTACTTACAGCAGAGTGTGATGTTCAGTCTAGGAGAGGCGTGCTGCTGATGTCGGAGCATTCTGTGTCGGATCCATGGGCGTGCGACTGTCTTTGGTTCGGCTGACCCCTCCCTGTCCCACCCGGCGCACGGGGGCCCCCCGGGCCTCCTTCTGGTTGGCCTATGGGGGGCCCTTGCTTTTGGCCCGCTGGCGGACAGCTTAGCCACTACCCTGTGGTGGGTGGCATGAACATCTTGGTATGAACACAGCCCCCTTACTTAATCCCTACATTTGTTTTTTGACTTCCTGAACCGTTTATGAGCCTCTGGCAGGTTTTTATTATATAGCATATGTGTTTCTTTTTCGCAGATGATACGGTATGTTGTAGTACCTGCGATGTGGCTGTAGTCCCCTTCTTTTTGGTGGCACTGCGGAACGCCCCCCTATGATTGTTGGGTTGGATCAGTGTGGACAGGGCTGGGCCGGCCGATACCCCTAGATCTCTGTTCCATCTGTTAGACCTGGGGTCTCTGACACAGTTACTGCAGCGATTCTGACATAGATGCTCCGTTACTGATATGTATGGGTAGGTGCACTCTTATCATCCACGGTCACAATGAACTAAATGACTTACATGTGATACTTGTAAATATCATTTATACAGGATTGTTTTTTGTACTTATTTCATTTACATTTTATAATAGGTCTATGATCCACGACCCGCCTCTGATGAAGGGACAGTATGCTTAAGTCCCGAAACGCGTAAGGTTTCGTGGCAAGATCATTGAATATAATTTTCAAACCTTGCATATACAGTACACTGTTGTATAGTTTTTACACTTTGTATGACATTGTTTCTGTTTTTCTTGTTATATGTCTTTTTTCTGAAATATATATACTTTTTTTACTCAATAAAATAAATTTTTAATTTTTAATGAGTTGCCGTTAAAGTCCTTTTAACCTGTTGGGGGTAATTCTCTTATATATTCCTTGGAATTAACTATGCTCCTTGGACTGTATGAGCATCTATAAATAAACGCATTTTAATGGAGTTACGCTATGTGGATCAATTCTTTTATTACATATAACACTTTGGAGCGGATGTCCGCCTGGAAATAGGATCACAACAGGGGACTATCATCTTCCCCCATCTCCTTCCTGTGCACGAGTGGCTGATCTGGATCGAGGAACTGAATTGGAGGGGATATCAACATATATGGATTCGATCGGCACCCGGATTTGATCGGCACCTGGCATATAAACATCTTATGCTTATACCCCTGCAGGGGTATAGCGTTCCGGTGAGTGGAATCACATCAGGGGGAGTTGGTTTTAAAATATCTGGAAGAAATCCGGTGGAAGACATCATATGAACTTTTTGTTATTTCACATGAGACTTATTGTTGTTATCAACTGTTTCACCACCAGTCTATTAGAGACACACTCATATATATATTAATTAGTAACAACTATTTTTTATTTCTATATTTTGTATTATATTACACTCTTATATATATATATCTTATATATATTTTTTTTTCACACACATCCTTTTGTATCTTCAGCACTTCACCATAGAGGGTTGTGGACACCCTCTACCTTATATACTATTTGCAGTTTATTTTCACCATTCAGCAGGTGCTGGAACACTGCCAATTGTACTGCACCTGACACTTTTGCACTTACCACTTTTCATTCACATTATACCACACCACTAGGGATTATTAGTAGTTACTTTTGCATATGGGATTACGGCTGCACTTTTTATATTTACTTGTATCAACAAATTCTTTATTTATTAATCAGCACCTATTTATTTCTATGTGGGATATATACCATTGCATTCAAAGCGTTATTATTTATTGCCGTTCCCTATAGTATGTCACATAGATACATCTATCATCATTATTAGATAATCATTATATACTAACACATCCTTTATGCACAGCGCCACTCCCTATTTTTATATCTATCCCTTTGAGGGTACACGTTAGTGTCCCCTGCCTACATAGGGGGGCTGCAGTTGCAAATACATCCTGTAGCGCGGATCCACTGACAAAACTTTTTTAACTAAACCACTCTGTATTATGTTTGACGATACATTACCCCATGCCATTTAGCACCATTTGGTCCTTGTAGTCAACTTAAACGTCAATGTCTCCAGAGACTGAAGTGAGCCACTCCGCCCATATTTTCTCAATTTTTTGGGGGCATCCCCTAGAGGCGTATGTTAGTTTATAGAGCAGTAATGCTTTATTGATTAAGTCCACCCAAAATTGAACAGGTGGAGGTATATTGGGTTTTTCCATTTGAGTGCCAAAGCTTTTTGTTGGCAAAGAAGAACACTATGCTCAGTAGGGTCTTTTTAGAACTAGTCAGGTCCTCCTCTCCAAAGTCCCCCAACAGACATTGCGCTGGAGAACAGATATTTGGAATGGCCAACCTTTCCTCTAAAAACCTAAGGACTGCTGTCCAAAATTGTTCAACACAGGGGCACAATCAAATCATATGAAAATAGTCACCCACTGCAGCATGGCAGCGGTGACATTCTCGTGAATCTACCCTACCCATCTTATACAGACATGCTGGGGTATAGTAAATTTGGTGTAAGACGTGAAATTGACTTTATATTTTAATATGCTACAGCATATGCGATTTTGTGCTGTGTCTCCTTTCCTCTATCATTTGGCTGTTATTGCTTGTTTCCCAGTTTCACTGAGGTGTTCATTGTTGGGTTACCTAGGGAATTCCCCCTCCACTGGTTTCCATTTTATATTGGGGCAGGTTCCAGTCACAGACCAGAACACTGCTAATTCTGTGGATTTGCAGGTGCAGATACATGAGTTTTTGCTGTTCATTTAAACATGTAGCCACCTGTTCAAATAGTTTCCTATATTTGCACAAATAAAAATGTGACTTCTTTATTACAGGTTTTTATACAGCGCTGACAAAAATGCAACAGACAGACCCAAGGCGCTCAACCATAGAATGAGTATGCAGTTAAATGTGGTATGTGGTTCCTTTTGTTTGACCCAGTCCCATGCTGCATACAATCCACTGGAGTAATGGAGATATCCAGGTTATCAGTGCACAGCATATAGCCTTTGTGTTTCTGATACAGCGTTGACAATTTATGCACATTTATTACACATTTTGTACATATTCATTTTTGCCCTTTTAATGCTTAGAATCTAAGGTC
This sequence comes from Lithobates septentrionalis, assembly GCA_037952835.1. Taxonomy (NCBI): domain Eukaryota; kingdom Metazoa; phylum Chordata; class Amphibia; order Anura; family Ranidae; genus Lithobates; species Lithobates septentrionalis. The sequence continues at coordinate 789,685 of JBBDGP010001162.1, read as the reverse complement.
CCTATTCCACATCACATGCATAAAGACACTTATTATGGCCAATTTAGAGAGGGTCAAATGTAACCACTTGCCTACAGAGCACTTACACCCCCTTCCAGCCCAGGCCATTTTTCAGCTTTCAGCGCTGTCACACTTTGAATGACAATTGCGCGGTCATGCTACACTGTACCCAAACATAATTTTTATCATTTTATTCACACAAATAGAGCTTTCTTTTGGTGGTATTTAATCAATGCTGGGTTTTTTCTTTTTTACAAAAAAAAAAAAAGTCCAACAATGTTGAATTTTTTTTTAATTTTACTTAGTTTCTGTCAGTAAATTTTGTAACTAAGTAATTTTTCTCCTTCACTGATGTGCGCTGATGAGGCGGCACTGATGGGCACTGATAGGCTGAACTGGTGGGCATTGAAGAGGTGGCACTGATGAGCACTGATAGGCAGGACTCATGGGCACTGTTAGGTGGCACTGATGGGCACTAATAGGCGGCACGGATAGGCGGTACTGACGGACATTGATGGGTGGCACTGATGGGCGACATTGATGAGCATTGATCGACAGCAGTGATGGGCATCACTGATAGCCAGCACTGACTGGCATCGCTAATGGGCACTGATTGGTGGCACTTGTGGGCACTGATTGCTGCCACTGGTGGGCACTGATTGCTGCCACTGGTGGGCAATGGTGGGCACTGATTGGTGACACTTTTGGCACTATATTGTAATCAGGGCACTGATGATCAGTGCCCTGATTACATGTGTAGATGTCCCCCTGCGTGGAGATGCCGCTGATCGGCTCTCCTCGTCCCACACTCTCTCAGTGTGAGGCGTGGATCGCCGATTACCGACATCTCCGTGTTTACATGTGACCGACTGTGATTGGACACAGACGATCACATGGTTAAAGAGCCGCGGACGCGGCTCTTTACAGAGATCGTGGTTGCGCTGTGTCCTAGCAACATTGCACGGCCACGATCGCCGCACTCCGCGTGGGCATGCGAGAGCGGCCGTTCTGGGACGCCGTCATATGCATCCCAGAACGAGAGCCGCATCGCCCCCTGCCTTCATTTGACAGTGGGCAGGTGGCAACTAGTTAACCTACTAGCATGTTTTTTGGGTGTGGGAGAAAACCGCAATACCCAGAGGTATCCATGTAAGCACAGTCAGAACATGCAAACTTTGAATCAATGACCCTGATGCTGCAAAGCAGAAGTGCTAACTAATAATGTGCTGTATGCTGTATTTAAAATCAGTGAAATATGTCTAGTATGTGAAAACCATTATCATCAGGCTTAAGTCAGGCAATATCACGTGTCATTCAGTTTGATCAATACTAGTTAAACAGCCCTGGCTGTAGTGGTGTACAAACTAGTATTTTGCTACCAAAATAATGCAAAAGCTCCACATATTTTTCTTTAAAAATGTCACCAACATCTTCCAGATTCTGCATATGTTTCTTATCTGGTCTGTCGTTACTGAACATAAAGAAACATACATGCTCTACAATATTTGACATTTTTAAAGCTGAACTCCATTCAGGCAAAACATCAGAGTACATCTCTTTCATGAACTTATAATTCAACGTATTTTAAAATGCAACTAGTTTAAGTACCTGGAATTGTCCTGATCTGTAAAAGGCGATGAGAGTTTAAAGAGCAGACAGGCAACTTTGTCATTGTGCTGCAGCTACAGTGCAGTGTCCAATCAGCAAGCCGGTGGGCGTATTTAACCCAGTGTGCCTGTCCAAGCTGTTCTAGTCCTGCAGTAGTGGATAAGAACCTGGTTGTTGCTTGCTGGCCTTTCAACTTGCACTCTGCAAATGCAGTTACTCCAGAGCTTAGTAAATGAGCAGAAGCTCTGCTGACTTCCATCATCCAATCATGTGCAAGCAAAAATGCAGTTTTTTTTTTTTTTACTTTCCAGCATGTGATTGGGTATTCTTTGCAAAGTGAAGCCTTACCTCATTTACTGGAGCAACTTGACTTGAAGAGGGCAACTGCAAAGTGCACAGTTTATTTGCCTTTAGTAAATCAACCCCATTGTTTCCATCTTCTGAGTATGAAGTGTGCAAAAGTCTGGAAGTTTACAAGTAGTAGGTTCCCGATTTCAGATAACCTACCTCACACTCCAGCTAGAGCAGCAGACTAATGCCGCGTACACACGAGCGGACTTTCTGGCAGAAGAGGTCCGATGGAACGAATCAGTCGGACATTCCGATCGTGTGTGGGCTTCATCGGACCTTTTCTGTCGAAAAATCTGACGGACCTTAGAAATAGAACGTGTTTCAAATCTTTCCGACGGACTAGATTCCTAACGAACAAAACGTTCGTCTGTATGCTAGTCCGACGGACCGAAAACGACGCAAGGGCAGCTACTGGCTACTAGCTATTGAACTTCCTTTTCTAGTCCGGTCGTACATCATCACGTTCGAAACGATCGGACTTTGGTGGGATCGTGTGTAGGCAAGTCCGTTTCGTCGGAACTCTGTTGAAAAGTCCTTCGGAGTTCAGTCCGACGAGAAGTCCGCTCGTGTGCACACGGCATTAGCTAAAGAAAAAAAGATTCAGTGTTTACTAAATGGAATCAGAAATTCACGAGCTGATTATGTTTAATGCTTGAAAGCGCATTTTTCGTTATACTGCCAGAGGTTTTTCTGGTGTCTATGCAGTATTTCCTAACTTGTTTTCAAACAGAATACAACATTCTATGATTTTGATTCTCTCTGTATCTCCATATATACTTCAGTACTTGTGTAGGCTTCCCACATATTCCCTTGTCAGTAAACAACCTTGGAACAAAGAAAAACAGGCATTCCTAGAAGTTTCACCAACAATACAATATATTCTGTACACACAGGAATGCCAAGGTTTGCAAATAAGGTCTGTATAGAGCAACAAGTCAAAGAGATGGCAGGATGGTAAACAAAGAACAAACTAAAATAATGTTGACCTACCTTCTCTATGCAGAAGTTTTCAATGTCTTGTGTCACTTTAGGATTGTCGGGGTTGAATATTTCTGGGTAATCAGCCAAAACAAGGTCTTCGATGTAGAACTGTCGTACGGTTTGCAGAGGGATTTTCTGCATGTTCATTTTCTTATTTTTGATCCGTAATAAACCCACATGTCTAGAAAATGAAAGGAAGGAGACTGTTAAGAGTTACAAGATTTAAAAATAAAAATGTTTTATCAAAAACATAAGACTTGTTAGAGTAACCCTGTTGTTATCCCATCTAACAGTATCCGTGAATAGAGGCTATTGTAAGCGCTTTCCTGCTCTATCTCTCATGTCATAGCTATCAGAGCGATTCCTAAAAAGCAGCTGTGAAACTCTGTAAAAATCAGCTAGGGGCCAACGGTCTGCCTGTCAGTTTTTTAGGCGGACCTGAACAGACGCTCCATACAGGTCTATGGAGCGATGGATGTCAGCTGTGACATGTCCGCTGACATCCGACCCGCTCCGATCTGCTAAAGTGTGACGGAGGAAAACCCTACTTTTACATCCATCTGCGGATCAGATGAAAACGGACTCTATGGTCCGTCTTCATCCGACGATCTCCCATAGAGGAGAGCGGCGCTCTGACAGGTCGGTCCCTGCACAGTGTGGAGAGACCGACCTGTCATCTGCCTGCTCAGCGGGGATCGACGGAGCAATCCCCCGCTGAGCAAAGCGGAGCCCGTACACGGACACGTCCCTGTGAAAGGGCTCTTACCTTTTTGACTTTTCCTTTCCTTAAGCTTCTCTTTACCCATTAGTCATTTATTCAGCAAATAGAAAAAAAAATCCAGCCAATTGAGAAAGGGAGTATAATCTGTATTAACCAGTTAAGGACCAGGCCTTTTTCTCATATTTGTTGTTTACAAGTTTAAATTAGTATTTTTTTGCTAGAAAATAACTTAGAACTCCAAACATTATATATATTTTTTTAGCAGAGACTCTAGAGAATAAAATGGCGGTTGTTGTAATATTTTATGTCACACTGTATTTGCGCAGCTGTTTTAAACGCAATTTTTTTTGAAAAAAGACACTTTCATGAACTGAAAAATAACAAAACAGTAAAGTTAGCTCAATTTTTTTGTATAATGTGAAAGATGATGTTACGCCGTGTAAATAGATACTGAACTTGTCATGCCTCAAAATTGCACATGCTCGTGGAATGTCGACAAACTATGGTACTTAAAAATCTTCATAGACGACGCTTTAAAAAAAATTACTGGTTACCTGTTTAGAGTTACAGAGGAGGTCTAGTTGTAGAATTATTGTTCTCGGTCTAATGATCGCGGCGATACCTCACGTGTGGTTTGAACACTGTTTACATAAATGGGCGTGACTTACTTATGCGTTCGATCCTGCTCGCGCGAGCTCGGAGGGACAGGGCGCTTAAAAAAAAAACGTTTTCTTATTTATTTTACCTTTTTTTTTTTTTTTTTTTTACACTCTCTCTTTTAAAAAAATGTATCCCTATTACAAGGAATGTAAACACCCCTTGTAATAGAAATAAGCATGACAGGTCCTCTCTTTTTTTGCGAGATCTGGGGTCAAAAAGACCTCAGATCTCACATTTACACATAAGAGCCCTTGCACACTGGGGCGGCGTCAGCGGTAAAACGCCGCTATCATTAGCGGCGTTTTACCGTCGGTATGCGGCCGCTAGCGGGGCGGTTTTACCCCCCGCTAGCGGCCGAGAAAGGGTTAAATACCACCACAAAGCGCCTCAGCAGAGGCGCTTTGCCGGCGGTATAGCCGCGCCGTCCCATTGATTTCAATGGGCAGGAGCGGTAAAGGAGCGGTATACACACCGCTCCTTCACCGCTCCGAAGATGCTGCTGGCAGGACTTTTTTTACCGTCCTGCCAGCGCATCGCTCCAGTGTGCAAGCCCTCGGGGCTTTCACACTGGATACACAGCAGCGGCACTTTCGGGGCGGTTTGCAGGCGCTATTATTAGCGCAATAGTGCCTGCAAACCGCCCCAGTGTGCAAGGGCTCTAAAAGCAAAAAAAAAAGTAAAAAATTTAGTTTTACATTTACTCAATCCCTTTAAGGCCGTTAGGCAGAAGTGACGTCAGGCGTCACTCCGGTCCTCCAGGGGCATAGAGGGGGCCCTCTTGCCCTCACTCAACTTCCTGCCCATCGCTCCAGGCAAGCGGGGGAGACAACCGGGAAGCGGCGGGAGGGGCTGCCCATAAAAGTGATCCTGTGGCGAATCTACTGCCGGAACCACTTTTATGTGAAAGAAAAAACTTCTTTAAAAAAAATACCGGGGTTATGGCAGCTAGATGCTGCCATAACCACAGTATATAACGTCAAAGTAATAATGTATATATATATATATATATATATATATATATATATAGTGGGTGGTCCAGAAGTGGTTAAGTAAAGCCCCTTTCACACATGCGAACCATTTGTCTGTTTTTCATCCATCTGTTGACGGTTGAAAAACAAACAGAATATTGGCATGCATTAACCACTTCAGCCACGGAAGATTTTACCTCCTTCCTGACCAGAGCGCTTTTTGCGATTCGGCACTGCGTCGCTTTAACTGACAATTGCACGGTCGTGCGACGTTGTACCCAAACAAAATTGACAACATTTTTTTCCACTAATAGAGCTTTCTTTGGGTGGTATTTGATCACCTCTGCGATTTTTATTTTTTGCGCTATAAACAAAAAAACAGCGACAATTTTGAGGAAAAAAAATGCTAAATTTTTAACTTTTTGCTATAATAAATATCTCCCAAAAATATATATAATATATATATAATAATAATAATATAATAAAACATTATATAATATATAATGTTTTCCTCCGTTTAGGCTGATTTGTATTCTTCTACATATTTTTGGTAAAAAAATTAAAAAAAATCGCAATAAGCGTATAACATTGGTTTGCGCAAAAGTTATAGCGTCTACAAAAAAGGGGATAATTTGATGGTATTTTTATTATTCATTTTTTTGTTATTAGTAATAGCGGAGATCTGCGATTTTTATTTTGACTGCGACATTATGGCGGACACATCGGACATTCTTTTGACACTATTTTGGGACCATTGTCATTTATACAGCGATCAGTGCTCTAAAAATGCACTGATTAATGTGTTAATGACACTGGCAGGGAAGGGGTTAACCACTAGGGGGCGATGAGGGGGTTAAGTGTGTCCTAGGGAGTGATTCTAACTGTGGGGGAGAGGGGCTACCTAGGACATGACAGCGATCACTGCTCCCGATCACAGGTCATGACACAAGGCGGAACGTGGAAATGCCTTATTTACATAGGCACTTCCCCGTTCTACCTCTCCACACCGCAATCGTGGGCCGCCGGAGAACATCAAGTTCCCGGGACCCGCGGCGTGCGGCAGACGCGCGCACACCTGAAAGGCGGAAAATGTAAAGGGACGTACCTGTACGCCCAATTTGCCTGCCTGTGCCATTGTGCCGACGTACATCTGTGTGCGGCGGTCGGCAAACGGTTGAAAAGGGGATTCACTCCAGAGATAAAACGACAATTCTTCCACTCTACAAGACTCTGGCCCAGCCGCATCTTGAATATGCCGTCCAGTTCTGGGCACCAGTGCTGATGTGCTGGAACTGGAGAGAGTCCAGAGAAGGGCAACAAAGCTAATAAAAGATCCAGAGCAGTGATGGCGAACCTTAGCACCCCAGATGTTTTGAAACGACATTTCCCATGATGCTCGTACACTCTGAAATGTAGTTGAGCATCATGGGAAATGTAATTCCAAAACATCTGGGATGCCAAGGTTCACCATCACTGATCTAGAGGATATGGGGAAAGACTACAAACACTGAACTTATTCTCTCGGGGAAGGAGACGCTTGAGAGGGGATATGATAGATAAATACCATACTAGTGACCCTAGCATAGGGAAAAAACTTTTCAGTGAGAGGGAATTTAATAAGACACACAGCCATTCACTGAAATTGGAAGAGAAGTGGTTTAACCTTAAACTGCGTAGAGGACTATTTACTGTCAGAGCGGTAAGGATGTGGAATTCTCTTATACAAGCAGTGGTATTAGCAGGGAACATCGATAGTTTAAAAAACGATTAGATGGGCATCTTAACCACTTGACGACCGCCTCACGCCGATGTACGTCGGCAAAGCGGCACGGACAGGCAAAATCACGTACATGGTACGTGATTTGCCTTCCGCGGGTGGGGGGTCCGATCGGACCCCCCCAGTGCCCGAGGCGGTCGTCTTTTGTCCAGCGGCGATCAGAGGTGAGGGGGAGACCATCCGTTCGTGGCCCCCCCCCCGCGATCGCCGCCGGCCAATCGAATCATTCCTTTGCTGCTGTATGCTAAACAGCAGCAAAGGAAATGATGTCATCTCTCCTCGGCTCGGTAATTTCCGTTCCGGCCCGAGGAGAGAAGACATGTGAGTGAGTGCACAACACTACACACACACAGTAGAACATGCCAGGCACACTAAACACCCCGATCCCCCCCCCAATCGCCCCACGATCCCCCCCCGATCACCCCCCCCCCCCCCCCTGTCACAAACTGACACCAGCAGTTTTTTTTTTTTTTTTGTTTTGTTTTTTTCTGATTACTGCATAGTGTCAGTTTGTGACAGTTACAGTGTTGGGACAGTTAGTATTACCCCCTTTAGGTCTAGGGTACCCCCCTAACCCCCCTAATAAAGTTTTAACCCCTTGATCACCCCCCGTCACCAGTGTCACTAAGCGATCATTTTTCTGATCGCTGTATTAGTGTCACTGGTGACGCTAGTTAGGGAGGTAAATATTTAGGTTCGCCGTCAGCGTTTTATAGCGTCAGGGACCCCCATATACTATCTAATAAATGTTTTAACCCCTTGATGGCCCCCTAGTTAACCCTTTCACCACTGATCACCATATAACTGTCACGGGTGACGCTGGTTAGTTCGTTTATTTTTTATAGTGTCAGGGCACGCGCCGTTTATTACCGAATAAAGGTTTAGCCCCCTGATCGCCCGGCGGTGATATGCGTCGCCCCAGGCAGCGTCAGATTAGCGCCAGTCCCGCCCACCCCCCCATGCACGCAGCATACACCTCCCTTAGTGTTATAGTATCTGAACGCATCAATATCTGATCCGATCAGATCTATACTAGCGTCCCCAGCAGTTTAGGGTTCCCAAAAACGCAGTGTTAGCGGAATCAGCCCAGATACCTGCTAGCACCTGCGTTTTGCCCCTCCGCCCAGCCCACCCAAGTGCAGTATCCATCGATCACTGTCACTTACAAAAGACTAAACGCATAACTGCAGCGTTCGCAGAGTCAGGCCTGATCCCTGCGATCGCTAACAGTTTTTTTGGTAGTATTTTGGTGAACTGGCAAGCACCAGCCTCAGGCAGCGGCAGGTTAGCGCCAGTACCGCTAACACCCACGCACGCAGAATACGCCTCCCTTAGCGGTATAGTATCTGAACGGATCAATATCTGATCCGATCAGATCTATACTAGTGTCCCCAGCAGTTTAGGGTTCCCAAAAACGCAGTGTTAGCGGGATCAGCCCAGATACCTGCTAGCACCTGCGTTTTGCCCCTCCGCCCAGCCCAGCCCACCCAAGTGCAGTATCGATCGATCACTGACACTTACAAAACACTAAATGCATAACTGCAGCGTTCGCAGAGTCAGGCCTGATCCCTGCGATCGCTAACAGTTTTCTTGGTAGCGTTTTGGTGAACTGGCAAGCACCAGCCCCAGGCAGCGTCAGGTTAGCGCCAGTACCGCTAACACCCACGCACGCACCGTACACCTTCCTTAGTGGTATAGTATCTGAACGCATCAATATCTGATCCGATCAGATCTATACTAGCATCCCCAGCAGTTTAGGGTTCTCACAAACGCAGTGTTAGTGGGATCAGCCCAGATACCTGCTAGCACCTGCGTTTTGCCCCTCCGCCCGGCCCAGCCCACCCAAGTGCAGTATCGATCGATCACTGTCACTTACAAAAGACTAAAACGCATAACTGCAGCGTTCGCAGAGTCAGGCCTGATCCCTGCGATCGCCAACAGATTTTTTGGTAGCGTTTTGGTGAACTGGCAAGCGCCAGTGGCCTAGTACACCCCGGTCGTAGTCAAACCAGCACTGCAGTAACACTTGGTGACGTGGCGAGTCCCATAAGTGCAGTTCAAGCTGGTGAGGTGGCAAGCACAAGTAGTGTCCCGCTGCCACCAAAAAGACAAACACAGGCCCGTCGTGCCCATAGTGCCCTTCCTGCTGCATTCGCCAATCCCAATTGGGAACCCACCGCTTCTGTAGCGCCCGTACTTCCCCCATTCACATCCCCAACCAAATGCAGTCGGCTGCATGAGAGGCATTTTCTTTATGTCCTCCAGAGTACCCCTACCCAACGTACCCCCCAAAAAAGATATTGTGTCTGCAGCAAGCGCGGATATAGGCGTGACACCCGCTATTATTGTCCCTCCTGTCCTGACAATCCTGGTCTTTGCATTGGTGAATGTTTTGAACGCTACTATGCACTAGTTGAGTATTAGCGTAGGATACAGCATTCCACAGACTAGGCGCACTTTCACAGGGTCTCCCAAGATGCCATCGCATTTTGAGAGACCCGAACCTGGAACCGGTTACCGTTATAAAAGTTAGTTACAAAAAAAGTGTAAAAAAAAAAATATATATATATAAAATAAAAAAAAATAGTTGTCGTTTTATTGTTCTCTCTCTCTCTATTCTCTCTATTGTTCTGCTCTTTTTTACTGTATTCTATTCTGCAATGTTTTATTGTTATTATGTTTTATCATGTTTGCTTTTCAGGTATGCAATTTTTTGTACTTTACCGTTTACTGTGCTTTATTGTTAACCATTTTTTTGTCTTCAGGTACGCCATTCACAACTTTGAGTGGTTATACCAGAATGATGCCTGCAGGTTTAGGTATCATCTTGGTATCATTGGTATCAAAGCGGTCGGCTTTCATGAAAAAGCAATCCTAGCGGCTAATTAGCCTCTAGACTGCTTTTACAAGCCGTGGGAGGGAATGCCCCCCCCCCCACCGTCTTCCGTGTTTTTCTCTGGCTCTCCTGTCTCAACAGGGAACCTGAAAATGCAGCCGGTGATTCAGCCAGCTGACCATAGAGCTGATCAGAGACCAGAGTGGCTCCAAACATCTCTATGGCCTAAGAAACCGGAAGCTACGAGCATTTTATGACTTAGATTTCGCCGGATGTAAATAGCGCCATTGGGAAATTGGGGAAGCATTTTATCAAACCGATCTTGGTGTGGTCAGATGCTTTGAGGGCAGAGGAGAGATCTAGGGTCTAATAGACCCCCATTTTTTCAAAAAAGAGTACCTGTCACTACCTATTGCTATCATAGGGGATATTTACATTCCCCGAGATAACAATAAAAATGATTAAAAAAAAATAAAAATGAAAGGAACAGTTTAAAAATAAGATAAAAAAGCAAAAAAATAATAAAGAAAAAAAAAAAAAGCACCCCTGTCGCCCCCCGCTCTCGCGCTAAGGCGAACGCAAGCGGCGGTCTGTCGTCAAACGTAAACAGCAATTGCACCATGCATGTGAGGTATCACCGCGAAGGTTAGATCGAGGGCAGTAATTTTTGCAGTAGACCTCCTCTGTAAATCTAAAGTGGTAACCTGTAAAGGCTTTTAAAGGCTTTTAAAAATGTATTTATGTTGTTGCCACTGCACGTTTGTGCGCAATTGTAAAGCATGTCATGTTTGGTATCCATGTACTCGGCCTAAGATCATCTTTTTTATTTCATCAAACATTTGGGCAATATAGTGTGTTTTAGTGCATTAAAATTTAAAAAAGTGTGTTTTTTCCCCAAAAAATGCGTTTGAAAAATCGCTGCGCAAATACTGTGTGAAAAAAAAAAAATGAAACACCCACCATTTTAATCTGTAGGGCATTTGCTTTAAAAAAAATATATAATGTTTGGGGGTTCAAAGTAATTTTCTTGCAAAAAAAAAAAAACTTTTTCATGTAAACAATAAGTGTCAGAAAGGGCTTTGTCTTCAAGTGGTTAGAAGAGTGGGTGATGTGTGACATAAGTAGGGCTGAAACAACTAATCGATTAATCGACAACAAATCGATTATGTAATTAATCGATTACTATTTGCATAATCGATTAATCGGCCAGTAACATAATGGGGTTAAAAAAGCTAAAATTAGCCCTATATAGTACAAAAAGAGCAAATAATCTCTACTGTAAATATTACTTTCACTGTTGCACAGTGAAAAAACAATTTTTTTTATTTATTTTTTTTAACTCCACTGTTACTAAAGGTCTTAGGCCTGGTTCCCACCTATGTGTTTTTTGGTGCTTTTTGCAGAAATGCACTACAGTTCATTTAACGTTCACATCTATGCTTTTTTCAGCTGCTGTGTATTTGGAAAGGGTCAAGGACCTTTTTCAATGCAAAACTGTGCTTTTTTGGATCAATATACTTCAATGGAGAAGCTGCAGAAAAGCATATAATATTACAGTTCTGTTTGAAAATCTGCAAAACAGTCTAGAATTTTTTTTTCTTTAAATAAAAAAAATTGATCTGAGTCCAGATTCAACCTCTAATAGTATATAGAGTATATCTCTTCTGTCTGTCATTCTCAGAGAGGATTAAAGATTTTACTCACTAACCAGATAGTTGGTCATTTATATTTACCCCTGCGTATAAAAGATATTTAGGAATAAATTGCCTTTTTTTAAACTTTACATATTAACTAAATTATACACCACACTTTTCTTTTAAGGTTATTAACCGATTAATCGATTAATCGAAACAATAATCGGCCAACTAATCGATTATGAAAATAATCGTTAGTTGCAGCCCTAGACATAAGCTTCTAAATGTTGTGGATAAAATGCCAGGACAGTTCAAAACCCCCCCAAATGACCCCATTTTGGAAAGTAGACACCCCAAGCTATTTGCTGACAGGCATGTCGAGTCCATGGAATATTTTATATTGCGACACAAGTTGCGGGAAAGAGACAAATTTTTTTTTTTTTTTTGCACAAAATTGTCACTAAATGATATATTGCTCAAACATGCCATGGGAATATGTGAAATTACACCCCAAAATACATTCTGCTGCTTCTCCTGAGTACGAGAATACCACATGTGTGAGATTTTTTGGGAGCCTAGCCGCGTACGGAACCCCGAAAACCAAGCACCGCCTTCAGGCTTTCTAAGGGCGTGAATTTTTGATTTCTCTCTTGACTGCTTATCACAGTTTCGGAGACCATGGAATGCCCAGGTGGCACAAACCCCCCCCCCAAATGACCCCATTTTGGAAAGTAGACACCCCAAGCTATTTGATGAGAGGTATAGTGAGTATTTTGCAGACCTCACTTTTTGTCACAAAGTTTTGAAAATTGAAAAAAGAAAAAAAAAAAGTTTTTTCTTGTCTTTCTTCATTTTCAAAAACAAATGAGAGCTGCAAAATACTCACCATGCCTCTCAGCAAATAGCTTGGGGTGTCTACTTTCCAAAATGGGGTCATTTGGGGGGGGTTTTGTGCCACCTGGGCATTCCATGGCCTCCGAAACTGTGATAGGCAGTGAAGAGTGAAATCAAAAATTTTCACCCTTAGAAATCCTGAAGGCGGTGATTGGTTTTCGGGGTCCCGTGCACGGCTAGGCTCCCAAAAAGTCCCACACATGTGGTATCCCCGTACTCAGGAGAAGTAGCTAAATGTATTTTGGGGTGCAATTCCACATATGCCCATGGCCTGTGTGAGCAATATATCATTTAGTGACAACTTTGTGCAAAACATAAATAAATAAATAAAAATGTGTCACTTTCCCGCAACTTGTGTCAAAATATAAAATATTCCATGGACTCAATATGCCTCTCTGGAAATAGCTTGGGGTGTCTACTTTCCAAAATGGGGTCATTTGGGGGGGTTTTGTGCCACCTGGGCATTCCATGGCCTCCGAAACTGTGATAGGCAGTAAAGAGTGAAATCATAAATTTACACCCTTAGAAATCCTGAAGGCGGTGATTGGATTTCGGGGCCCCGTACGCAGCTAGGCTCCCAAAAAGTCCCACACATGTGGTATCCCCATATTCAGGAGAAGCAGCAGAATGTATTTTGGGGTGCAATTCCACATAGGCCCATGGCCTGTGTGAGCAATATATCATTTAGTGACAACTTTTTGTAAATATTTTTTTTTTTTTTTTTTTTTGTCATTATTCAATCACTTGGGACAAAAAAAATAAATATTCAATGGGTTCAACATGCCTCTCAGCAATTTCCTTGGGGTGTCTACTTTCCAAAATGGGGTCATTTGGGGAGGTTTTGTACTGCCCTGCCATTTTAGCACCTCAAGAAATGACATAGGCAGTCATAAACTAAAAGCTGTGTAAATTACAGAAAATGTACCCTAGTTTGTAGACGCTATAACTTTTGCGCAAACCAATAAATATACGCTTATTGACATTTTTTTTACCAAAGACATGTGGCCGAATACATTTTGGCCTAAATGTATGACTAAAATTGAGTTTATTGGATTTTTTTTATAACAAAAAGTAGAAAATATCATTTTTTTTCAAAATTTTCGGTCTTTTTCCATTTATAGCGCAAAAAATAAAAACCGCAGAGGTGATCAAATACCATCAAAAGAAAGCTCTATTTGTGGGAAGAAAAGGACGCAAATTTCGTTTGGGTACAGCATTGCATGACCGCGCAATTAGCAGTTAAAGCGACGCAGTGCTAAATTGGAAAAAGACCTCTGGTCCTTAGGCAGCATAATGGTCCGGGGCTCAAGTGGTTAAGGATCACAACATACATGGATATACAATTTGCTATTGACCAACACATGCACACACACACACCACAGGTTGAACTGGATGGACTGGTGTCTATTTTGCAACCTTACCGACTAAGTAAGTACAGGCAGTCCCCTAGTTACAAACATCCGACTTACAAACTACTCCCACTTACAAATGGAGGGAGACAACAGGAAATCTCCCCCTAGGAAGGGAAATTCACATCTGTAAGAGTTATTATGGGAAAAAGGTACATCCACTGATGCTTTATCACCAAGGCTTGTTTCAACAACAACCCAAAATTTTCAAAATCCAATTCTCTTTGGGACAGAAAGTGAGATGAAATCTTCTGAACAGGGGCACAGACAGCAAAACAAACGTTACAGGGGTGTTCCCCTTCCCTATGCTATCCAAAAAGCTTAAAAATAGTGTCTTTGGCTGGAGCTACACCTAAAAAAAGTACCAGTTACGACTTACAAACAGATTCAACTTAAGAACAAACCTACAGACCCCATCTTGTTTGTAACCCGGGGAACGTCTGTATGTCATCAATGCAGCTCTATTGAAAAATGGGATGCTCATTCATTTACATCTGTGTACATCCGCTTCAGTCAACGTTAATTTTTTGGAACGAATTAAAGCCTCATTTTTCTTCTGTTAAAAAAAAAAAAAACAGATTGAATAAAAAACTGATGTAAATGGACAAATGGCCCATTTTTGCATGAAAAAATGGCTTCAGGACTCAAGTGGTTAAGGACTCCAGCTGGCAGACGTAAAAAAACTGATGTAAAAAAAAAAAAAAAAAAAAAAAAAAAAAAACACTGATGTAAACATCTGCTTCTGTCAACATATGTTTTTTGGAAAGCGCATCGACGCCACGCTACGTGCCTCACGCGTGACTTCAGTTCCTGCGTCACCACGTGGGGTACGATTACTACCATCCTAGCCGCCACAGCTGGGAGGGTCATCCCCTGCCAGGAGCGGTACCATTCCGCCCAGGCCGAGGCCCCTCCCTACACGTCCTGAGTCGGTGTGACGTCGGTAGGAGCCAGCATGCGGCTGTGCGACATGTATATAACACGCCGCTTGCACACAGCCATGAACTTCACAGCAGGTACATGTCACACAGAAGGAGGACCCTCCATCTTTACATGCACGCTACCAGGTAACCTTAATGGCCTTTGCCATATCACTGTAATAGTCAGTACTACTCAAATATCTAAAAAAGACTTTTATTTATCTATGTAGATTCCATGGTGGTTTCCATCACCCACCTCCCCTTGTACCATGGCACTTGATACAGAGCGATCTATCCATTCTGAGTAAGCTCTATGCACCATTTTTCAGCCACACGCGGCTCCACTATACCCCAGCTTCCGGGACGGACATCTTTTTGGTTGCTTTTGCCACATACCCAATACACCCCTACCACATACCATTCTTCATATGTAAGTACTTTGGATGGGCTTGATTGCCGCTTCCTTTAAAACTTAGTTTCATACCAGACTTAACAATTCCCATATATATCTTTTTAGATATTTGGAAGCATCCGCCCTTGATGAGTGTATAAACACGAAACGCGTCGGGCAATTCAGGATGCCAACATATACTACCATTAGCAATCAACCTATCAACTGTTCCCTCACCAATTGTACTTCTATGCATTTATATTATGCTATTTCTATGCAGTGTGCCGTATTCAGACTTGTGTTTACGTATATGGACTCATGGGAATTGCTTAATAATTCTTATTACTGTCATGTGTTCCTAAGTCGAGACTATTTCGCATCCTTGATGTACCATGTTATATATATGCACTGTCATATTGTCATGATTTTCCAAGTTGATATGATTATGTGCTGCCTATGTCCATGTTGTATATGTATATTATATGCAATCCCATGACCCATGCATGTACACCCACACATCTACTATGTCAATAAATATGTGACTTTCTATATGTACTTCCACCATGTCTTGAACCTCATCTAATGTATTGGAGGAAGGGGTGCGCATTAGGCTCTGTTGGACAGATTGATGTTAACAGGTGGGGTTACGGAGTACATAGAGGGATAATTGCGCTGCGGAGAAGAAAAAAGGGTTGCACAGAGGACTACAGAGCACAGTAAGGGGTATATAGTGAGTTAGAGAAAGGAGTACTCAGGAGGCTCTGTGGGACAGATTGATATTAACAGGGGGGGCTACGGAGCACATAGAGGGATAAGTGAGCTTCAGAGAAGAGAAAAGGGTTGCACAGAGGACTACCGAGCACAAGAAGGGGAAATACAGTAAGCTGGATTGGAAAAACGGGTGCTTTTTGGACTCTGTTTGACAGTTTGATGTTAACAGGGTGGCTACGGAGCACTGTGACAGACTCAACCGGGACAGAAACTTTTGGAGGGGACTGCAGGCTAGCTTCTTGACTACTATGGGCCCTGGCTTTTAAGGGAGCGCTACTCCTTTTGGGGAGTGCCTGGGTGACCCTTGGAGTAATGTTAATTTGGATTCAACTCAATGTCTCCCCAAAACACACAGACTCTGGGAACTGGAGGACCCATATACATGACTATGAGACCTGGCATTCGAGGGAGCTACGAGCATTTAGGAAGATGTCCTTTTATATAATGCAAAATGACATTATTACATTTAACATTCAAGGAAGCCATGATGGTCTCTGCCAACTTAAATCTCAGTGAACAGATGTATGTGAAAAGAAAGCGGGTTCATGAGATTTGGACAGCCCTGGGTCTTCTTTTCTTGAATACGGTTGTCGGATAGTCTGAGGTGGGGTGAGATATAATGATTGTTGTGGTGTTGTGTGATTGTTGTGGTGGACCAGGGAATGAAGAAGGTGCAGAGTATGACCAATTAGCTGCTGACAGCAAGAACAGCAGGAAGGAAAAGAGAGACTGTTAACCCAAACAGAGTTTCCTTGAATTCCTAATTTCGGAGACTAAACTCAACAAAAATGTGTTTTAATGATAAAATGTACATCCACATTTAGGATGTTCTATAAATGGTGTAAAAGGCTTCTCAGCTGGCTGACATTTTCAAATCTCAGCACAGCAAATTTTCAGTTATATTATCCAATTTTTTTACATTTACTGTGTACTGTTCTATCTAGGCACCAATCCATTACAGTCACCTCAGGTTTGGCATAGAGCAAAACGTGTGATGACTCTGAGTTCTATTTTGGAATTCATGTTTTTGGATGGAAGAAACTTGTAAATACTGCTTACTCTGTAAATTTCGATTGTTGCTGCTCAAACAAATCAAGATAATGAGTGGTTATGCAGTTTTTCTTATCACATCCTATATGTTTTAGCAATATGCTCATCCAATTAGAATCTTTGCTTCTGTTCAGGAGCGTCCTGTGATAAAGACCAGGCACTGCTGCTCTGTCCCCTCGTGCAGGGTGACTGGTCTTGTCTCCGCCCCCTCCTGTAGTTTTCTGCAGGGAGTCCGTAACGGGGGAGTCTGTAATGGGTGGGGCCTGCCCCCCAGCTCTACTCTCTGCACAGGCTATGCACAACACAATGAGAATGTCACCACTACTTTTACATGGTAATAACTGATTAAAAAGCTTTCATATGGGTTTACATCCTTCGTGGCTAATAACCCCCTCCAGTCCAGCCCCGGCATCCTTTTAAATGGGTCTTTACACCCGAGGGGCAGGACAAACTGCCTGGTCACATGACCACAGTGACTGGCTTTCAACAGAGGTCACATGATCAGAAGTCCATCCTGCCAGCTTCCAATCATTACCACAGACTGTAGCCTGCCTACTGTGCTGGGAGTGTGCAGTAATCGTTTCCTCAGCACAGCAACCTCAGCTGCCCATTGATGCATACGTGCCCATCCTCTCTGCCACCACACACATGCATTATGTGGGTGGCAAGCGGTTAAAGCAGAATTAAACTCTCTCAATCAACAATCAATCAATCATGCTGCTAGGATTAGAATATAAATAGGAACGTATGTCACAATGTATTTACTTGTCTTAAACAATTTGTATACATTTCTTCAGTTGCTTCCTGGTTTCTGGGCCTAGGCAAATAATGTCATACATTCCAGGAGACTTCAGAATGGGAGGAGCAGAGGAGAGGAGAAGGGATTTTCTAAGTTAAAGCAGTAGTATACTGAAAAAAAAAAAAAAAAAAAACTTTCCCTGCAAGTTAAGAGCATTAAGTGCCAGTATGCACCTCATACTAGCACATTATAAAAGATTTACCTGAAAACAAAGCCCACCAGCAGTGCGCTGTCACCATTGGTAGGGCTTCCATCTTCATCCGGTCTTCCTTCTGGGTTTGAGGGCTCCAGCCTTTTAAATTGCCAAGCTGCAATGACGTCACTCCTGCGAATGGGGGTAGGAGTCGTGGCCATGACACAACTCTCTCAATGGACAGCAAGCCGTCCATTGAGAGTGTGCATGCGTCAGGGATGTAACCGGGTGCTACTAAAATTAACATCTCTTAACCGGTGCACATTTCGAAGATATTTACTGTAATTACAGGTAAGCCTTACTGTAAACTTACCTGTAGGTATAAGCAAACAAGCAGAGTTTACTACCACTTTAAGTACAAGCTCCAGCATACAGGCCTGGAAGAAAGACAGTTGGATTCCAGGAAGTAAATGCTACATGAGTCATCTGCCCTTATTTAAGATGGCAGTGGCAAGAAACGCTAGGAAGTGATTTCTCAGCAAAATAAAACATGGAGACATAGATGGATGAGTTTGCTGTGAACACATGTGGTACTGCATGCAATAGAAGTCAATGCAGAACTAGTTATCTTCCTTTCCATTGACTTCTATGGGGAAACTCGCTTTGATATGCGAGTGAATTGGATTATAAGCATTCTCCTGGAACGGATTATGCTCGTAATCCAAGGTTCCACTGTACTTGCCTATCAGGCACTTTTACCAGGCCAATTTTCGGCTTTTAGCGCTGTCATGCAACGTTGAACCCAAACAAAATTGTTATCATTTTTTTAGACAGATAGAGCTTTCTTTTGGTGGAATTTAATCAACACTGGGTTGTTTATTTTTTGCTAAAAAAAAATGAAACAGACAGAAAATTTTGAAAAATAAGTTTTTCTTAGTTTCTGTTATAACATTTTGTAAATAAGTAATTTTCTCCTTCACTGATATGCGCTGATGAGGCGGCACTGATGACACGACACAGATGGGCACTGATGAAGAGGCACTAATATGAAGCACTGATATGCAGCACTGATGGGTGGCACTGATGGGCACTGAAAGGCATCAGTGCTGGGCACTGTTGGGGCTGCACTGATAATCAGGGCACTGCGCACTGGCAAGAGTGGGACGAAGACGTCCCAGAACGAGAGAGCCACCGCCCGCCTATCAATTCACAATACGGCGAGCAGGAGGTGGTTGAATAGCATTTTCAGTTAGTGGTGCTCAGATGCAGTTTATTCTTCTTTCAGAAATATATATCAAGATTTTGTCCTCCAAGTTCAGTTTAAAAAAATAAATTAGGAAAGGGAATATTTTAAAGGCACTTACATCAGCAAGTGTGAGGAAGCCTGAAACTACTGCATGGCTCACATATTACAATATAAGCGTGCCCTATTTGTGAACTACATAAGCAGTGCTGCCTATTATTATGACGCTATAGGAACCATGCTGTCTCTATGCCTTGCAAACAGGACAAAATGTAGCCTGTGAGGTGGAGGCCTCCTTTATTAAACCAATGAGCCACCATTCATAGCAACCTTTCATTGTTCTGACTGCTATGAAATGATGAAATCTGCTGAAAGGTTTCTGCACTTTGCACGCAACCAATATTCTTTTTTTACAGCTATTGTATTATAAATGTGATAGTGCCCAATTTGTCTAATGGTCAGGCTGGAGGCTTTAAATGTTTTATTAACATGACTGAGGTTAGTTACAAAGAGCATTTCCTAATGAATCTGTCTGCTGTGCTTAACAAACTTTGCTTTACAGCAGCAAATCACAATAATTACACCGGCTAGCCTAACAATATATTAGGACCTTCAGCAAGTATGTCTGCTCACACCTCTCATAACCACTAAGTCATTTTGGCATTTTAATAGTGACCCTGAATGGCATTATTAACACCAGTGCTTGCACATCTAAGTTTTCCAATTACTTTGAGAACTTTTACAGAACTGGCGGCACATGATTGGCCTCCTAACCCGGTTGTCATAATTTACCAGCAGGAGCCAATCTTAACTCACAGGAATGCAATTGATTCTCTATTTCTATAAGTCTTTAGGGATACATTTTTCATCAGTCCCTGTCCCTGTGTAGTTTATAATCTAATAAAATGTTTCTCAATAGCAGGCCTCAAGTGCATACATTCCACACACTGAGGCTGTAACACAATTTTGTTAATCAGTAAGTGTTCATTCACACTATCTGCACTACCCAACGTAAGCATACATAGACAAACAATTGTTTTATGGCGTCATTTTTTTGGGCCCTGCAAGTACATCCTACAGTAGAGTCAATCTTCACAATCCTGTGTCAGAGGTTTCTGCTTAAACATGGAGCATGGCCCATGGTACCACACAGGTTAAAGAGGAAGTAAAACCCATCTACTTCCTCTTTATTTCCCTGCAAAGGTAAAGCATAATGGGCTACTATGCATCGCAGCAAGCGTCCATCTTCACCCCTCTTCCTTCCAGGGCCACGAACTCCGGCTCTGTGACTGGCTGCACGCGGGAGCACGTTCTGACCCTTCTAAAGTGCGCTTGCGCTGAAGACATTGGCGCACGGCTTTTTTGTAAATATCTTCTAAACCAGTGGTCATCAACCCTGTCCTCAGGGCCCACTAACAGGCCAGGTTTTATGTATTACCTTGGGGAGATGCAGACTAGAATACTGCAATCACTGAGCAGCAAATGATATCACCTGTGATGTATTTCAGTTATCTTGCAAACCTGGCCTGTTAGTGGGCCCTGAGGACAGGGTTGATGACCACTGTCCTAAACAATGGAGGTTTAGGAGATATTTCCAGCACCTACAGGTAAGCCTTAATATAGGCTTACCTGTAGGTAAAAGAGGTTGTACAGGGTGTACAACCACTTTAATGCATGACCTCTTCAATAGCCTGAGAACTAACACTTTCCATGAAGAAACTATGTATCCCACAATCCATGGATCTCTTAGTGTAATGCTGATGCTAGTGAGAGCTACACAGTAATTAGATCAGAGACACAAACAGGCAGAGCAATTACCAGAGCTCACCATGCAGTGTTTTATATCTTTTGCACTTAAACATTTGTAATGCAACACAGAGAAAATGGCAAGACATGGACTGAACGCTGTGTGGCCAAGGACAAGGGCTGCCTGTAAATTTAGCAAACAGGATCAGCCATGACACTACAAACTGCAACCACAACATGTGAGCCCAAGGTCAGGACAAGGCACGGCCAAGTAAACACAAGAAATAGAACTACACTAATACCTAGTAAAACAACAATCTTTTGTGTGTGTGTGTGTGTGTGTAGAAAAATAATTTCCCATATCCCTGTATATTGCTTTCTCTAAGATGCATGTCCAAGAGTCTTTTAAAACTATCCATACTTCCTGCCGACACCACGGATTGTGGAAAAGAGTCCCACATCCTTACCGCCCTGACGGTAAATAAAACCCTACGCAGCTTAAGGTTAAACGGCTTCTCTTCCAGTCTAATCGTGTGGCCCCGTGTCTTCCTATACTCCCTGAGACTGAAAAGTGGAGATATTTGTATATCGCTATCATATCTCATCTCAAGCGTCTCTTCTCCAAAGAGAATAAATTTAGCACTTGTAGTCATTGCTCATAATTGAGGTCCTCCAGTCCCCATATTAATTTAGTTGCTCTTCTCTGGACCCTCTTCAGTTCCAGCACTTCCTTACTGAGGACTGGTGACCAGAACTGGACGGAATACTAATACTAATTTATTCAGGTTCTCTTGTAAGTTTCTATATCCTGCTGTGTTGTTATTGCCCTAGTATTCCACCAGCTGCCGGCTGCCTGCCTTCCACTCCCCTCCCGCCAGCTTCAGGTGCTGCAGGGGAGCCACTGGAACTTTAAAATATTCAAACACATCCCCCTGTCAACTCCAAACTCCTCTCTACTTAACACCCCCCCCCCCCGCAATTGACCCCTCCTCACTGATCCCCCTTGCACCCTTGCCTGCAGTGCTGCTGGCCAGCTTTCCCTCCTACACCTCATGCTGGCTGGGACGGGAGACCAGTGTCTGCGTGCACCCACAGGGATGTCAGATTGGGTACAGCGGCTGTGCCCATGCAGCCTCTGCATCCCAATTGACATAAATGGGAATGCCTGCATGGGGATGCATTGAACAACTATGTATCCTGGTGTGGGTAAAAATGGCCCTCCAGATACATACACTTTAGTATGCCCCGTCCTATTTGAATGAGGCCTTAGTAGGAATTTAGCAGGAATTTATGCTGTGTTTGTGTGCGCTAACAATGATTAGTGTATTTTTAGTGAAAATACAGATTTGATGAACATTTGCACAATTATTGAGAGGCCTAAAAATTCAGTAGCACATTTTTTTTCTTCTACAGGTCATGTGCTTTCAGAAAATGTATGGTTTATCGATAACATCTTTTGCAATCTTTTGACAGATTGCGAAAGATAGTAGGACAAACCCCCAAAAATTCTTCAAATATATTAATAGTAAAAAGGTCAGGTCTGAGCATGTAGGCCCTTTACAAATCAATCTAGAGTGGGTGACTGGGGACAAAGAGAAGGAAAATTTCTTAAATACTTTCTTCAGCTCTGTGTATACAAAGGAGCATGGGGGAGCTCATGTCCATAATGGGGGTGGTAGTGAGACAGCCCCAAATGATCCACAATGGCTCAAAAGTGATATGGTCCAGAAATATTTAGACAGAATAAAGGTGGATAAAGCACCTGGACCAAATGGCATCCACCCACAGATCCTAAAGGAATTGAGCTCTGTCATTTCAAAGCCATTGTATCAAATTTTTAGGAACTCATTAATGTTGGGAATAGTACCATTGGATTGGTGCAGGGCCAATGTGGTGCCTATATTTAAAAAGGGAACAAAGTCTTTACCAAGTAACTATAGACCTGTTAGTGTAACTTCTATAGTCTGAAGATACTGGAGAGTTTAATAAAAGACCACATAGACAAGTTCTTGCTGGAAAAAAATATTTTAAGCAACAGACAGCATGGATTCATAAAAGACAGAAGTTGTCAAACAAATCTGATTTCTTTTTAGGAGGAGGTAAGTAAAACATTGGACAGAGGGGTGGCTGTGGATGTGGTATATTTAGATTTTGCAAAAGCGTTTGACACAATTCCCCACACACAGCTAATGTGTAAGGTAAAGTCTACCGGCTTGGAAAGATCAGTTTGTAAATGGATAGAAAACTGGCTAAAAGACAGAATTCAGACAGCAGTCGTTAATGACTCTTACTCTGAATGGTCTAAGGTTATCAGTGGTGTACCCCAAGGTTCAGTGCTGGGACCCTTACTTTTTGATATCTTTATAAATGATATTGGGTCTGGGATTAAACGTACCATTTCAGTCTTTGCAGATGACACCAAACTATGAAGTGAAATAACATCTTTACAGGATGTCTCCAATTTACAAGCCAACCTCAATGCACTGTCCAATTGGGCGACTATGTGGCAGATGAGGTTGAATGTTGATAAATGTAAAGTAATGCGCTTGGGGGCTAAGAATATGGATATGTATGCATCATACATACTAGGGGGAGTACAACTGGGGAAATCCATGGTGGAGAAGGATCTGGGGGTTTTGGTAGATCATAAGCTCAATAATAGCATGCAATGCCAAGCTGCAGTTTCCAAAGCGAGCAAAGTCCTTTCTTGTATTAGAAGAGGTTTGGACTCCAGAGAGAGAGAGATATAATTTTGCCCCTGTACAAATCATTAGTAAGACTTCATCTAGAATATGCAGTTCAGTTTTGGGCACCAGTTCTCAAAAAAGATATTGGGAGAACTGGAGAAAGTGCAGAGAAGGGAAACCAAACTGATAAGAGACATGGAGGAGCTCAGCTATGAGGAAAGATTAGAGGAACTGAATTTATTCTCTCTTGAGAAGAGGAGATTAAGGGGGTATATGATAAACATGTACAAATATATAAGGGGTCCATATAGTGAACTTAATATTGAATTATTCACTTTACAGTCAGCACTGAGGACAAGGGGGCACTCTTTACGCCTAGAGGAAAAGAGATTTTGGCTCCAAATATGGAAAGGTTTCTTCACAGTAAGAGTTGTGAAAATGTGGAATAGACTCCTTCCAGAGGTGGTTCTGGCCAGCTCAGTAGATTGCTTTAATAAAGGCCTGGGTTCTTTCCTAAATATAAATAATTTAACTGGGTACTAACATTTATAGGTAAAATTGATCCAGGGAAAATCTGATTGCCTCTCGGGGAACAGGAAAAATATTATTTCCCTTGCTGTAGCAAATTGGATCACGCTTTGCTGGGGTTTTTCACCTTCCTCTGGATCAACTGTGGGTATAGGCTTGGTATATATCGGATTGTGGGATATTATTATTTTTTCTATTATTATTTATTTATTTTTATGGTTGAACTAGATGGACTTGTGTCTTTTTTCAACCTGACTAACTATGTAACCAAGTATTTTCATGAATACTTGGTGGTGCACTGATAAAAAAAATCGGCATTAGTGCAACCCTAGTTTGGGGACTCCTTTACAAACTCTGAAAGCTGTACAGGAAAAATAAATAAGCAAATGAAAAATTGCAAGAATTGTCTGGCCACATGAGTTTCAGAGTGGAGCGCAGGGACTGGCAGGAAAAGGGTTAAAGCTGTCTACAGTGCTGAAGCAGGCACTCATTCTGTTTCCACTGAACTCTCCATAGTGCTGAAACAAATGCAGGCTATTTAACATTGAACTGTCCACAGTACTGCATTAGGAGTGGAATATATTTTCGATGGAACTGTCCAAGGTGCTGACACACTGAACTGTCACCTGGTGCTAATGAAAGGGTCATAGTTTCGATTTGCACTGCTGATTGGAGGAAATAAAAAAGGCTCCAAGCCCATTTTAACTTTTTTTAAATCCTTTATTAGTTTACAAGTTTTTAAACTGACGGTTTTGTTAATTTGTAATTATAGTAAATGATTAATTCCAGGCAGATAAAAAAGGATGCAAATTAACGCAAGTTTGTATTCCTTAACCACCCCCAGAAGGATTTACCCCCATCCTGACCAGAGAACTTTTTGCGATTTTGGCACTGCGTCGCTTTAACTGACAATTGCGCGGTCGCGCGACGTTGCGCCCAAACAAAATTGACGTCCTTTTTTTCCCACTAATAGAGCTTTCTTATGGTGGTACTTGATCGCCTCTGCGTTTTTTGCGCTATAAACAAAAAAGAGCGTCAATTTTTTAATACAGCGATCAATGCTAAAAAAATGTATTGATCACTGTAAAAATGTCACTGGCAGTGAAGGGGTTAACACTAGGGGGCGATCAAGGGGTTAACTGTGTTCCCTGGGAGGTGATTCTAACTGAAGGGGAGGGACTAACTAGAGGAAGTGACAGATCGTGGTTCCTAGCTAATAGGAACACACGATTCTGTCACTCCTCTCAGAACAGAACATGGATTTGTGTGTTTACACACACACTTACGTGTTCTGTCCCTCGTACTCGCGATCCCTCGTGGCCGACGGTCATCGCGACTGTTGGCGCCTGCTATCCTGATTCTGCGAGGCAACGTATAGCTACGACGGCTCACGCAGGGGAGCGAACATGCCGCAGTATAACTGCGGTGGCTGGTCGGGAAGCGGTTAATAATGCTGTCAATTTTTTATTGCAAACGGTTTTAGGGGCTCATTCACATGAGGCATACATAAGGGCCCTTTCACACTGGGGCGGGGGCGGGGGCGGCGTCGGCGGTAAAACCCTGCTATTATTAGCGGTGTTTTACCGTCGGTATTCGGCCGCTAGCGGGGAGGTTTTACCCCCGCTAGCGGCCGAGAAAGGGTTAAATACCACCACAAAGCGCCTCTGCAGAGGCACTTTGCCGGCGGTATAGCCGCGCCGTCCCATTGATTTCAATGGGCAGGAGCGGTGAAGGAGCGGTATACACTCCGCTCCTTCACCGCTCCGAAGATGCTGCTAGCAGGACTTTTTATCCCGTCCTGCTAGCGTACCGCTCCAGTGTGAAAGCCCTCGGGGCTTTCACACTGGAATTAAGGCAGCGGCACTTTCGGGTCAGTTTGCAGGCGCTATTATTAGCGCAATAGCGCCTGCAAACGGCCCCAGTGTGAAAGGGCTCTAACCGTATGTATTGTGGAGGGCTGTGTTCATAGACACAGCTGCTGCTCTCAATATGATATCTGTGCAGGTGCACCGCCCCTGAACACATTCAGGATACGTTCGGGGCCATGCACCCAAGCCATCCTTGATGTCACATTGGGAGCAATGGCTGTGTCAGTGCAACCGCTGCATCCCAACTGACATAAGTTGGGACTGCCTGCATGGACACCTGTGCACCCCCGTGCAAATAAACACACTTATGTATGGGGGTTGGAGAGAGCTCATCACTAAATTCCCCTTAGGTGCAAGTGGCCATTGTCAAGCATATAGCCTCCTCCAATGTGAAAGTGAAAAGAAAAAAAAAGCACCTCTAAGTGCAGAAGTAAAACTTTATATTTCCCAAAAGGGTGGATGGGTAGGAGCACATCATATTAGTAATATGGCAGGTGCTCTGGCGTTCTGGTAGTCCCAAGGAGTCTCTGGGATATCTGGAGGTGTAATTATATGGCAGCATATTCTGAAGTGGCCGGCAGATAGAAGCCACAATGATACTGGGAAGACAGCTAGGCTGTCTGAGACAGCATGGAAGCCGAATCCAGGAAGTGACGTCAGCGGGAAGAGACCAGCAACTAGCATGGACAGCAAACCGGAAGTGATGTCATCAACATGCAATGCATTTCGGAACAGCTAATTGGTTCCTTCTTCAAGCAATGACAGATTCATTGCTTGAAGAAGGAACCAATTAGCTGTTCCAAAATGCATCGTTGACTCTGTCATTGTCATCTGTCAGATCACACACACTGGAGAGGGAATGGGGCTCAGAAATACTGCTGCACTCCTGTACTGACCAGTACAGATGTCTGTCCTTCAGCTCACTAAATATAGTTCATGGGCTGCTATTAGCCCCACCCTCTAATGCGTTTGTTGGGGGGGCACATTTTATGTAACTGGGTAAGGGGTAGGCAAGTGAAAGTACACCAAGGGGTGCGCAAGTGGTCAAGTAAGCCAAGTACATCAAGTACACCAGTGGCCAAGTACGCCAAAGTGGAAAAAAAGGTTGAGAACCAATGGTCTAGAGCAGTGGTTTCCAACCTGTGGCCCGAGAGCCGGATGTTGCACTTTGCTTGCTGCGATCTGGCCCTTGGGGCAATATTTCATTCACTGACACAAACGATGGTGCACTATTCCTACCAATTACATCAACGATGGGGCATAGTTCTTTTAACCACTTAAGGACCGGAAGATTTTCCCACTTAATGACCAGGCCATTTTTGCGATACGGCACTGCGTCACTTTAACTGACAATTGCAGTCGTGCGATGTTGTACCCAAACAAAATTTACGTCCTTTTTTTCCCACGAATAGAGCTTTCTTTTGGTGATATTTGATCACCTCTGCGTCTTTTATTTTTTGCGCTATAAACAAAAAAATAGCGGCAATTTTGAAAAAAAATGATATTTTATACTTTTTGCTATAATAAATATCCCCCCAAAAAAATGTAAAAATTTTTTTTTTTTCATCAGTTTAGGCCAATATATATTCTTCTACATATTTTTGGTAAGAAAAAAATCCCAATAAGCGTATATTGATTGGTTTGCGCAAAAGGTATAGCGTCTACAAAATAGGGAATAGATTTATGGCATTATTTTTTTTTTTTTTTACTAGTAATGGCGGCGATCTGCGATTTTTATCAGGACTGCGACATTGCAGCGGCGGCAGATCGGACACTTTTGACACATTTTTGGGACCACTGACATTCATACAGCGATCAGTGCTATAAAAATGCAATGATTACTGTGTAAATGTCACTGGTAGAGAAGGGGTTAATACTAGGGGGCGATCAAGGGGTTAAATGTGTTCCCTTGTGTGTGTTTCTAACTGTGGGGGGATGTGACTGACTAGAGGTGGAGCCAAATCGCTGTTCCTAGCTAGTAGGAACAGACGATCTGTCTCTCCTCTTCTGTCAGAACAGGGATGTGTGTGTGTGTGTTTACACACACACACATCCCGTTCTGGCTCTCGTGCCCGTGACCGCCGGCCACGCACATTGGGTCCCCCACCATGCAGCGGGCACGCGCCTCCGGCGGCGCGCCTGCTATAGCTGTTCAAAGGGCTGGCGTACAGCTACAGCGATTTGCGGGATCCTGCCGACTTGCGGCAGTATAATGACGGCTGTTGGTCAGCAAGTGGTTAATGACACCAATAATGGGGCCCAATGACACCAATGATGGGGCACTAATCCTACCAATGATGGGGCATTTTGTACTCCCAATGGCCACAGTCCGGCATTTAAAAAGTTTGGAGTCCCCTGGTCTAGAGCAATGGTTTCCAATTATATAACAAAAAATAAGTGTAGCGCAACAGTGTAATACTAGTCAAAGTACATAAAGTTCATAATACTAAATACAATAGGGACCCATGAAAATAAAGTATAAAAAAAAACTGGATTAAATGGATTTACAGCCATAACCAATAAGAAGAAGAAGAAGCACCTATTAACATCTACAAAGACTTCCGTGGAGAACACTCTTGCAAAACACACAACTAGCAAATGTATGCACATAATGTAAATAAATCATACAGGGGACATTGCATATTATGTGCACCAGAGGTAAGCAATCTACACTTTATGTTTTCTGTATAATCTAATTTGCCTCTGGGAAGATTTTAAATTTGAACATAAATTCATATAAAAAAAAAAAAAAAAAAAAATCGAACTACTATTGCAAATCACAAGCAAATATAAAACAGCTATGCAGGAATATGGCAGTAGATTGTAGGGAAATATATTTAAATTAGAAGATGTCTACCGGTATTTTATAAAATTACAAGTAATTAATATAAACAATTGTGCAGAAATTAAGGTAAATGATGTATACTGCAGTCTGGAGTATAATCTAAATGTACCTGCAAGTAGTAAACAGTACTATTCTAAAGTTATGACAAACACCCCAAAACGATACATACCAGCAAATGACATTTAACTCAAGTTAGAAGCTTTATGCATATTGTGCTTAAAATCACAGTATTAACCCTTCCCTTGCCAATGATTTAAGGGATATGGTGGCACAGAAGGGCTTGAATCTAGCCAAGTCCGTATCCCTTAAGTCAGCTGCATTCTCCATTCTGTAATAAGTTTATGGTCACATCATGTTCCCAAGACTCTCACCAAAAAGCTAATCAATGAGCAGTAGGTAGTGGCAGGGCAGTCACTGATCAGTATGTAGTGGCAGGGCGGACAGTGATCAGTATGTAGTGGCAGGGCAGTCAGTCAGCCATATGTAGTGACAGGGCAGTCAGTGATTAGTATGTAGTTGCAGGGCAGTCAGTATCAGTATGTAGTGGCAGGGCGGTCAGTGATCAGTATGTAGTGGCAGGGCGGTCAGTGATCAGTATGTAGTGGCAGGGCAGTCAGTATCAGTATATAGTGTCAGGGCGTTCAGTCAGCCATATGCAGTGGCAGGGCAGTCAGTATCAGTATGTAGTGGCAGTGTGTTCAGTCAGCCATATGTAGGGGCAGGGCAGTCAGTGATCAGTATGTAGTGGCAGGGCGGTCAGTGATCAGTATATAGTGGCAGGGCAATCAGGATCAGTATGTAGTGGCAGGGCAGACAGGATCCTTATGTAGTGGCAGGGCAGACAGGATCATTATGTAGTGGCAGGGCAGTCAATATCAGTATGTAGTGGTAGCGCGGTCAGTGATCAGTATGTAGTGGCAGGGCGGTCAGTGATCAGTATGTAGTGGCAGTCAGGATCAGTATGTAGTGACAGGGCAGTCAGTATCAGTATGTAGTAGAAGGGCAGTCAGTATCAGTATGTAGTGGAAGGGCAGTCAGTATCAGTATGTAACTATAAGTGGGTAATCTGAATCAATAAACCGCCCTTAACTCAAAACCACCCCCACTGCGCTAATGGATGGAGTGCAAAATAATGAGGAGTAAGAACCAGTGAATGGCCCACTCAGTGTGCAAAAAACTCAATACTTACTGAAAAGTACTGGAAAGTATAAATAAAAAATGTAAATAAAGAATGTAAATAAACCGAGCTGCCCCTTTAAATGACTGCCAAGACTGAAATATTATCTGATCTCATGTATCAAATGCCCACAGGAACCTTCTCCTAGATACACAAGAGCAAATAAGAGGCGCTCATATACTTAATGGTGTAGAAACTCAATATGTGTTACCATACCACCAAATGATGACTACATTTAAGTGCATACATAAATGGACTGGATAATGTGATGAATCAATACACAAAATAATCCTATGTGACAGTGCATTAAATTGTGCCAACAGAATAGTGCTTATACAAATCAGGTAAAAAATCACCAATTCATGTGACATACCAAATAAATAAATAAAGTGCAATATAAATTAATGTGGAACATCAGTCCTTAAATCTTTTGTGACAAAAAATTGCGTGATTCAATCTGTGACAGAAAAATCCACATAGATCTTCTAAGGTGCAGTGATCTTGATAGTGTTAAACTCAAAGCGTCCTTCACCTCACCAACGTGAAAACGTGAATCCACTCCCAATGGAATCTCACTCACCAAATATTTTTGCCAGCACTCTCATGCACGGCAAAACACGCTTATGAATCACACTCCAGAGTGATCGAATATGTAATTATTCCACCGTGTTTAGGATCAATCCACATGTAAAGGAATATGAAGAACTCACATAGCGTAAACCAGCACGGCAAATTTATTTTTAAAACCACTACAATCTTCCATAAAAGCACTCACATTTTAAAAGATATATAACAGCAGTAAAACCAGTGTAGTTCACAGCAGCTTCAAATTCAGTGGATACAATCAAAACAGCAAATGGTCACGGCGGACCCGAGATGTGCAAATGCCAGGACTCACGGTCCCTCTCACCCCCTTCGTGGAGCGCCGTACAAACAAATCTCTCCTTCCTTTTTAGGGGGCGTGGCTGTAAGGTGTGACGAGCAACGCTGAGAGCCGCACTCGAGGAAGGAGAGATTTGTTTGTACGGCGCTCCACGAAGGGGGTGAGAGGGACCGTGAGTCCTGGCATTTGCACATCTCGGGTCCGCCGTGACCATTTGCTGTTTTGATTGTATCCACTGAATTTGAAGCTGCTGTGAACTACACTGGTTTTACTGCTGTTATATATCTTTTAAAATGTGAGTGCTTTTATGGAAGATTGTAGTGGTTTTAAAAATAAATTTGCCGTGCTGGTTTACGCTATGTGAGTTCTTCATATTCCTTTACATGTGGATTGATCCTAAACACGGTGGAATAATTACATATTCGATCACTCTGGAGTGTGATTCATAAGCGTGTTTTGCCGTGCATGAGAGTGCTGGCAAAAATATTTGGTGAGTGAGATTCCATTGGGAGTGGATTCACGTTTTCACGTTGGTGAGGTGAAGGACGCTTTGAGTTTAACACTATCAAGATCACTGCACCTTAGAAGATCTATGTGGATTTTTCTGTCACAGATTGAATCACGCAATTTTTTGTCACAAAAGATTTAAGGACTGATGTTCCACATTAATTTATATTGCACTTTATTTATTTATTTGGTATGTCACATGAATTGGTGATTTTTTACCTGATTTGTATAAGCACTATTCTGTTGGCACAATTTAATGCACTGTCACATAGGATTATTTTGTGTATTGATTCATCACGTTATCCAGTCCATTTATGTATGCACTTAAATGTAGTCATCATTTGGTGGTATGGTAACACATATTGAGTTTCTACACCATTAAGTATATGAGCGCCTCTTATTTGCTCTTGTGTATCTAGGAGAAGGTTCCTGTGGGCATTTGATACATGAGATCAGATAATATTTCAGTATCAGTATGTAGTGGCAGGGCGGTCAGTGATCAGTATGTAGTGGCAGGGCAGTCAATATCAGTATGTAGTGGTAGGGCGGTCAGTGATCAGTATGTAGTGGCAGGGCGGTCAGTGATCAGTATGTAGTGGCAGGGCGGTCAATGATCAGTATGTAGTGGCAGGGCGGTCAGTGATCAGTATATAGTGGCAGGGCGGTCAGTGATCAGTATATAGTGGCAAGGTAGTCAGTATCAGTATATAGTGGCACGGCGTTCAGTCAGCCAAATGTAGTGGCAGGGCGGTCAGTGATCAGTATGTAGTGGCAAGGCGGTCAGTGATCAGTATGTAGTGGCAGGGCGGTCAGTGATCAGTATGCAGTGGCAGGGCAGTCAGTATCAGTATGTAGTGGCAGGGCAATCAGTATCAGTATGTAGTTGCAGGGCAGTCAGTATCAGTATGTAGTTGCAGGGCAGTCAGTATCAGTATGTAGTGGCAGTGTGTTCAGTCAGCCATATGAAGGGGCAGGGCAGTCAGTGATCAGTATATATTGGCAAGGCAATCAGGATCAGTATGTAGTGGCAGGGCAGTCCAGTATGTAGTGGCAGGGCAGTCAGTATCTGTATGTAGTGGCAGGGCGGTCAGTGATCAGTATGTAGTGGCAGGGCGGTCAGTGATCAGTATGTAGTGGCAGGGCGATCAGTACTGGTATGTAGTGGCAGGGAGGTCAGTGATCAGTATGTAGTGGCAGGGTGGTCAGTGATCAGTATGTAGTGGCAGGGCAGTCAGTATCAGTATGTAGTGGCAGGGCGGTCAGTAATCAGTATGTAGTGGCAGGGCGGTCAGTATCTGAATGTAGTGGCAGGGCGGTCAGTGATCAGTATGTAGTGACAGGGCGGTCAGTATCGGTATGTAGTGGCAGGGCGGTCAGTGATCAGTATGCAGTGGCAGGGCAGTCAGTATCAGTATGTAGTGGCAGGGCAATCAGTATCAGTATGTAGTTGCAGGGCAGTCAGTATCAGTATGTAGTTGCAGGGCAGTCAGTATCAGTATGTAGTGGCAGTGTGTTCAGTCAGCCATATGAAGGGGCAGGGCAGTCAGTGATCAGTATGTAGTGGCAGAGCGGTCAGTGATCAGTTTATAGTGGCAGGGCAATCAGGTTCAGTATGTAGTGGCAGGGCAGTCCAGTATGTAGTGGCAGGGCAGTCAGTATCTGTATGTAGTGGCAGGGCGGTCAGTATTGGTATGCAGTGGCAGGGAGGTCAGTGATCAGTATGTAGTGGCAGGGTGGTCAGTGATCAGTATGTAGTGGCAGGGCAGTCAGTATCAGTATGTAGTGGCAGGGCGGTCAGTGATCAGTATGTAGTGGCAGGGCGGTCAGTGATCAGTATGTAGTGGCAGGGCGGTCAGTGATCAGTATGTAGTGGCAGGGCAGTCCGTATCTGAATGTAGTGGCAGGGCAGTCAGTGATTAGTATGTAGTGGCAGGGCAGTCAGTGATCAGTATGTAGTGGCAGGGCAGTCAGTATCAGTATGTAGTGGCAGGGTGGTCACTATCAGTATGTAGTGGCAGGGCAGTCAGTATGAGTATGTAGAGGCAGGGCAGTCAGTATGAGTATGTAGAGGCAGGGCAGTCAGTATGTAGTGCCTTACTGCTTCTGTATCCCAGGTTAGTGGGGGAGGGGCAGATTTCAAAGATGGGACTCCAGCAGCAGCAAAGTTGTCCAGCTTGGAGAACGCCACAGCCAGGAACCTACTGGGCAAAGACCCATCAACACTCATGGCTGTGGTCCTAGTCTTTTTTTGTCTCCACTGTGGCCCCACTGCATCATCGCCCTACTAAAAGCCCCGCGGCTGCCTCAAGAGTGGGGGGGCGAGCACCGCCCGCACGGTCCCCCAGCCGGGGGAAGTGAGGAGAGGAAGAGGCAAGCTGTCCGTACGAGCATAGAGCTGTAAGAGCTTTCATTTGAATTTCCTGTGTGCCCGGGGTTCCCCGTGCAATAGCCCCACCTCTTGGCCGGGCGCCTTTGATTATGTCACATGTCCCACATTGGACCGGTGTTCTGTCTATCAAAGGCACCGGGCCAAGAGGTGGGGCTATGTGGCGGGGAGCCCCGGGTACACAGGAAATTCAAATGAAAACTCTTACAGCTCTATGCTCGTACGGACAGCTTGCCTCTTCCTCTCCTCACTTCCCCTGGCTGGGGGACCGTGCAGGCAGTGCTCGCCCCCCCGCAGTATGCATTCCTCATCCTCCCCAGGGCCCCTCTCGGCCTCGGGCCCCATAGCAACTGCGTGGCTCGCTATGGCGGTAGTTCCGCCAATGGCAGTAACCTGACCTAGGAAGAGAGGGGAAAAAAGAACGTGGCCACACCCCCAGTCCCGCCCACCACTTCTGGTCTGCCAGTGGAGAAGCAAGACTTTGAACCTCCAAACAATTATATACTTTCTGAAATAGAGGCCCTGTAAAATAAAATGGTTGCTGTTCAATTTTTGTATGTTGCACAATATTAGCGCAATTGTTTATCAAACACATATTTTTAGGGAAAAAATACACTAAAATTAATTTTAGTGCACAAAACAAAATTGAACACCCATTTTTTTTGATAAAATATAAAACACGGGGTTGCGTTGAGTAAATTTATACCAAACATTGAGCCGCGTGATGATGAAAAACTAGGATACTCAAATTTGTCCATAAGCAATATTTTAAAGGACTTTACAAGTTATCAAATTAGAGTTAAAGTGGTAGTAAACAACAACAAAAATAAAATTGGGCCCATGTCGTAATGTGCTAGTATGCCTAATTATGGCCTTACCTGTAGGTATAAATAAAAGAACGGGCTTCACTACCGCTTTAACCATGAATCATGGCCATAGAATTATTGCTCTCACTCCGATGTTCACAATGACACCTCAAATGTATGACACAATTGCCAAATGCTGTTTATATATATATATATATATTGATTTTTGGAGGAGAACCGCACCCAGCGTTGAGTTCAGTGCCAGCAAACAGGTCTTCCCGCCGACCTTATATATAAAGAAGAAAATCCGAAAGATTGCTGCACTTAAAAAATCTTTGTTGCTTTATTTCATCAAGTCTTGAATGAAGATTACAAAGCAGACATAATCATTCCAAACAAAATAGTAACTGTTGCCAATTCAGACATGAATGGATGTCCATTCATGTCTGAATTCAGTTACTATTTTGTTTGGAACAATTATGTATATATATAATATGTGTGTGCCCTATGCTCAATCTGATTGGAGCATACCTTTAAAATCAACTTTAACCTTCGATAATGAAATGCGGAAAAATATCAGGTTAAGTGTTTTGAGTTTTTATAAAGCTTCTAATGACATGAAGTGAAACAGAACTAAGAGTTCTGTTCCTTGGATAATTAACTTCAGGAACAGTCTGCGTCTATTTTTATTCCATGCTATGCAAGCTCTGCATACAATATTACTTTTATTAATATCAAAAGTTGTTGGAATTTCCTTCACCTTGATTTCAGCGAACGCTTTTGTATTCTTTTTACATGCAGTTCTTTGTCTGGAGCCAACTGGTAATATAAATCTTTAAGCCTTAAATAGTTTTAGTCCTCCCCCTCCTCTACACCGTCAGAGTAAATGGATTTCAGATGCAATGGGTTATTTTGTTAAAAGCTTGAAAATCTCTGCTTGTACTTTTCCATGTAGATTTACGTTGCACTCAACTAATAATTAAACAACAAGGGCGGAATGTAAAAGAAAATTTCTAATCCCATGCAATACCTCAGAGACCATACACAGACCAATTTTTGTTTCAGGTCTAGTCAGTTAGAGCAACAAAATTGACCAATATCTGTGTAGTAAGAAGGTCTGCATGTACAATGTAATTTGAGTGGACTGGTTAGGTGGTCTCTTACACTTGAAGGTACGTTCTTACAAGCTTTGCTCTCTGAAAAACCATCTGCATTAAGATTGCTCTTCATAGTGCATTTGATGTCTGATGAGCAGGTGTTGTATTGCCTTCTCACCGCCGCCTGCTTTAAACCCCTAAAACCCACACTAGTGCGCCGCAACTGCATGCATTTCATGCGGTTGCAGGACCCTTGCAGAGCAGCCCCTTTCACCTGCACGAATCATGTTCGGCAGGTGCTACAAACCTGTGTAAATCTTGTATGAACACCCCTGACCACTGCCTCTGCAGCTAAAGGGGGTAACAGTTGGAGGGGGGGGCAGAAAAAAAGCACAGCTCAAACCGCCCCCCCCCCCAACAACTAGCGAATGAGCCCTAGATGTTTTTTCCAGCTTTTACTGGTCTGACAGATCTAAAACTAATTCGGATCTCAGGCCAGCTTTACCATAGTCTCCTTGTAGCAAACATGTCAATGGGTGCTTTTTGGTCGAATGCAACCCTCTTACTCCTACCTCGCAGCCTTTAATCAGTTTAGTATATTTCAGAGTAAACATTTTCTTTTTTTTTGCTCTTTTAAACATTGTACCTAACAGTTGGAACCCCTTTCAGATTTGTATTGCTGTTTGTCCCTCAGTATTATGGCCTGTGCTGGAAGAACCTTATTCCGTTATCTTATCTGACAGCAAGGAGATCACAGCACTGCATGCTCCTAGCTCTGAGACTGCACTTACAAAGACAGCTTCTGATATCGAATAATGATCGGGAACCACTTTGATGAGTTCCTGATCGTTAGACATACAGCTTTGTTAATAAACAGCGGAGAGGGACACTAAGGGCTCATTTACACTTGCTTCGACTTTAATGTGTTTTTGATGCTTCTGTGATGCTATTCTAAAGCTATAATGACGCTTGACAAATACCCTGTGTGTGTATTAATATTTTATTTGTTTTAAGGGGGCCCAGTAGAACCCCGGCTCAGTAGTGCCCCCACTCAGCAGATCCCCAGCTCATTAGTACCAATGTTTAAAAAATCCCTAGCTCATTGGCACCCTTGTTCAGCAGATCCCCAGCCTATTAGTACCCTCTTTCAGCAAATCCCCTGCTCAGTAGAACCCCAAGCTCTGCTGATGCCTCACTCAGTAGTACCCCCAGCTTTGTTGATCCCCCACTCAGCAGTAACCCTCAGCTTGGCTAATCTTCGGCTCAGTGGTAAGCCCACTCTCTCCTGATCTCCTGCTTAGTAGTAACCCCCAGCTCTGCTTTTCCCCCCACTCAGTAGTGACCCCCAGCTCTGCTTTTCCCCCCACTCATGAGGTGTCCCCCAGCTCTGCTTTTCCCCCCACTCAGTAGTGACCCCCAGCTCTGCTTTTTCCCCCCACTTAGTAGTGACCCCCAGCTCTGCTTTTCCCGCCACTCAGTAGTGACCCCCAGCTCTGCTGATCCTCTGGTTTGCTGATCCTCCTCTCTCTCCCATCCCCACTCACACCCCGCTATAATACTTCCATGCTGTGCACCACATGTGACATCTGCTAGTTTCTCCTGCCCTGGTCCCCAACTCTGCTGCTCAGTCCTCTCTCTCCTGTCCCCACTCACCTTTCTCTATAGCATTCCTAAATTGCACACGTGTGCCGCCTGCTAGCTGCTCCACTACAGTTCAGGCCATGCTCACCTTCTTGCTGCTCAAAGGCTGCAGGTGCTGTTAGCGTGCATGGTCATAGAGGAGGCTTTGAAGCACCAGGAATTTTCGCAATTTGTGAACATGACTGTAAGCTTACCATTGTATTTAGTGACACGTGCTTTGATTGGCATTCAGAGTTCTTTACAAAAGGCGTGTCCAGTGCCATATTTTGAATCAAGTGTAAAAGAGTCTTCAATGTGCACAGAGGAAAAAATATGCTCTTGTTCTGTTGTCAGCCTACAATAATACATCTGATACCTAATACATTTGAATGGGGTATTTGCAAAAACATTGTATATACGGTAAAATAATAAAAGCCTTATAGTCCACGCTGTTAAAAATCAAGGGAAAACATTATTTTGACTATGAAAATTGTTCAAATAAAAGGGAAAGCTGTGACAGTACTAGTATACTACCATTGCTGACTTCCTTAAAGGTACAGGCTCCTGGGCTGGAACTGGAGTTTCAACTTTTCACTGGCTGCATGCTTTATCCACCCCAGTGATTTAGGGAGACCTGGGGAACGATGGCCATTTTGGAGCCTGCAACGGTTAAGTTCACCTTTACCAAAATACTGCCTATGCAGGTAAGGGGCGCGCCTGTAGATGAAAACAAACTGTGCAGCTTTGAATAAAGTTGAATAATGTCTTTGCTATAGGTGTAGGCCATTTATTTATCTCTTGAAGCCTGGCCAAAAATTTCCCAGACATGGCATCATTCCATCCTGCCTTCTTGCTAGGATGTTGCTAAAGCACACACAGCTGTAACTGCTCACCCCCACCATCACAGGAGCAAGTTCTCAACCCCCCCCCCCCCCCCCCGCACATGTGTGGTCCACTATCTCCTCTGTCACAGCAACAGGGAAGAAGGAACGCATGCAAGTGGGTTAGGATCGGCTGGGAGTGACTTTTCAACGTCCAAGTAACAAGGCAGGACAGAATGATGCATTATATAGGAGTTTCTTGGCCAAAAGAGTTTCTCCTTCATGAAGTACATAAATGGTCTACACCTAGAGATGCACGATCTGCCGCAATCTTTTTCCCTTCCCGATCCTCAAAACAGCATGTCACCATTCTTTCTAACAAGTGCAGAGAGTTCTCACAGCTGGAAAAAAAAATCCAGGCAGCCTGCCAAGTTTTATCACAACACCAGCAAATAAGTAGTAACCAAGGAAAGAACTCTAGCGTGTAAATGAGGGAGGTTTAACCATTTAAAGACCAAACCTTTTCTGACATTTGTTGCTTACAAGTAAAAATCATTATTTTCTGCTAGAAAATAAGTTGGAACAAAACAGTAAAGTTAGCCCAACAGTAAAGTTTTTGTATAAATGTGAAAGATGATCTTTACACCACGAGAATCGTGATCTTTATTCTAAGCAAAAAAATTGTGATTCTCATTTTAGCCAAAATCGTACAGCTCTATCTACACCTATAGCAAATTTTTCAAATTTGGTCAAACCTACAGTTTTCTTCTACAGGCACCCCTTACCTGCATAGGTAGTTCTTTACTAGAGGTGTACAACCCGTCTAAAAACATCAGCAGTGACAGCTATGATGTTTGTATAGTCATAGACTCCCTTAGGATTACATTGCAAAATAATACTTCGAGCACATTTGAATTGTTTAAAAGCAATCTTATAGAATAGTATTCTTCTTTAAACACAAAAGTCTTTTCATACAACATCCATAAACCTACTTCTTCTCCGCCTCTCCAGGGGAGAGCGATGTGGCCACAGAACTTCCCGGTTGCGACACATAGAAAAGCTGCTGTTCATTCCTGGTCGGAGCAATCTTACACTCATGCTCATGGCCCCAAATAACCAGATCCAAAAACTCATCCAGAAATTGCTCGGGGATATAATTGGTGGCTCCATGTTTACTCCTAAAAAACAAAACAGCAAAAGAGGCTTAAAACAATACCAGAAAAATAGTTTATTGCTTTTGATAATTTCCCTGTCAAAACTTATAGAAGAACCCTGTTTGAGGCCCCTTTGTATAAAAATATGTTATACCCACCCTGCACCACCTGAAACTGCAAACTCTCATTTTACCTACAGCTCCACAACAAGTAAAAACAGGTAATGGTTTATTCTGATTTGACAGGGTGGAGAGCATGACATCATCATCCCGCCTCTGCACCTCATCCCACAAAAGAATGTTTTTGCATTCATTCAGAAAATGCAAAACATTCACTGAATGGGCGGCCGACCTCCTGTGTTCAGAATGCAACAGGGCAGCCGCCACATGGCGTGTAACCTAGAAGCAAGTGGAGATCACTAGAGTAGCGGTATCTACTCTAGTGGTTTCCAGCTTCTGGGTAGATCAGACAGGTATAGTAATATATTATATATATATATATATATATTATATATATTAATATTACATAGATATATATATATAAATCAAAGCAGGAAGTGCAGCGCTAAAAAACAGTAGGCGGTAGACGGAGCCCGAGGACGTGCAAACGAAACGCGTTGGATGGAGCTCTACACACTAACGGCATGTTTCTCGACACATAGAAAATATTAATATTACATAGATATATATAAATCAAAGCAGGAAGTGCAGCGCTAAAAAACAGTAGGCGGTAGATGGAGCCCCTGAGGACGTGCACACGAAATGTGTTGGATGGAGCTTTACACACTAACGGCATGTTTCTCAGAGAAGCGGCCATTGGAGTAAGTTTTGGCTGCATTTCTTTGTCTATTATCCACGTGGATTTATTTATATTGCTTTTATGGATGTGCTGGAATACCAATAAAATACTACACTATATACCAATTTTCTGGCTCCGGGTGGTGAGCATTTCCTTAACAGGACAGATGTTTGGCAGGACTTTATATTGAGTGGAGCGGACACCACAGAGTCCTTGGGAAGGTGGATTATTACTATAGGTTAAGATCTATTAGTCTTATGGTGAGTGTAATGTAGTGTAGGATTTGCACCAGCGGATCTGTGGACATATCACACACCTTTCCCCATCTTCATACTGCACTGTGTGGTTGACAACTGGGTGTGTTAACTACCTTTTTGGGGTTGCTTAATTTGGGACTATTCTAAGAACTACCGGTAGCACTTTTTTGAACACTGTCAAGTTATTATATGTCTTTTTATTTGGATATTTATATCTTTTTTGTGTCCAGCACTTGTTTGACACACATGCTTTTTATACATAAAATCTTTTATGAGGTATAAAACATGTTTCTTAGCACTGCACTTCCTTCTTTGATTCATCGTTTGTTAGGGTGGTCACTTATTTAGTGCAAGCTGCTTTTTGTTTTTTTTGTCTTTGTTTTTGAGCGCTCACTGTTTCTTTTTTTTTATCTATAGCAATAATGGTAATTATTTATAAAATATCCGTATTCAGAATTCTTCTTTAAGTCTAGTTAGTTCTATTTCAATTTGAGGTGGAGGGTGCACATGGTTGGAAGATGCATTTAAATATAAAAAGTACTTTATTTTACAAAACAGGAGGATTATAAATTATTCTTTAAATTTGGAATATTAGCTATCTCCAGATGTATTGAGAATTAGCATTAGGTTGATGTTTTTGATTATATGGAGGTATTTTTCTGGTGGTGTGGTGATGGTATATTAAATTGGTATCTATTAAGGCACTACAATTTTTAAAAGTAGTTTTGCACATTTGCATCATGAGTGCTTGACACAGGCTTAAATGGCATCTGGGGATTTATGCACATATGGGTAATTAAAAAGAAGGAGGCAGGAACTTTGTCAGGGCTGGGCTCAGCCCTTCCTTCTCAGAGCTGGCCACTTAGCTGTCGGCTAATTGCCAGCTCCTATCTCTCCACAGTTACACAGCTGTTGATGATATCCTGCTCGTCAGTCCTGCCTACTTAAGCTGTCCAGCCCAGAGGATCTCTGCCTTCGCCTTGGTCAACATCACAGAGACGCTCTCCTGCATTCCTGTTTCTAGACTTGCGTGGCTGACATCCCTTCTGGCTCCAGATCCTGCTTGCTGTTCCACTACATCGATCCCTGACTTTCTGGCTTGGCTAACTATCCGTTCCGGTTACCGAACTTTGGCTATGTTTTTGACTACATTTGTTCTATTTACTTTTATTATTAAACAAGTGTGACTGTACTTCTGTCTCGGTCTGATTTCATGGTTTCTGACAAACTTTTTATTTTGTTAGTTTAGGACTACCTTGAAGTGTCCACTTTCCAAAACTTTTGGAGTTATTCGTAATGTCCTGACATTATTTATTTGACACATTTTATACTAGAGGGTAAAGGCCTGTTCACATGATCAGAAAATCGTACAAAAAATACCACTTTCCAAGCAATCGTACAATAATCTGATCGTTAGAACGCAGCTTTCGAGAACAGATCATAAGAATTCATCTGATATTATCCGATCGGACAAAATTTTTCTCGTACGATACCAGATCTTATGATTTTCGTTAAATCAGTACAGTTGTCATTTGAAAATACAATACAAATACACTACAACACATGACATCACTTCCGAATTTTTATTCTGCCGTACAAGAATTTTCTTAACTTTAGTAAACTCTTTATTTTCGATATGAGACTAGCATGCAAAAAAAAAAAAAACGAACGATTATTTGTCTGATAATCTCATTGTGTGTATCAGGCATAAGGGAAACTTTCTATTTGCAAAGTTTCAAATAAAAGCTCAGTGATGAATAAATATCACCAAAAGAAAGTCCTGTCTCAGAAAAAAAAAAAATTTGATATAAAATTAATTTGGGTACAGTGTTGCATGATCGTGTAATTGTTAGTCAAAGTATCACAGCATTACAAATTGAAAAATGACCTAAACAAGACCATAACTCCAACACATATTTGGGGCAGATATATATGCGCCATTGGCCGTGGCATTTTACACTTTAATAGCACACTCACTGCACGCTCTCAGCACAAAGACCGCGCTCTCGGTCTAGGTTAAGGATCGGTATCTGGCAGAACCAGCATTCAATCATGTGGCTACCGTGAAAGTGGTCAATAAATTCCGATCCTGCCAACCCCCGGGCGTTTCAAACTGTTTAAATGGACATGTGTGGGGGTGGGTGTTATCAATGGGCTAAAAAAAAAAACAATCACAGGCCTTCTTTATATAATGGCTTTTAGAAAACATTACTGCAAAACCCATTAATCTTCTGCTTACTATAATGTAAATACTCTTATTCTAGGGCTACTGACATTTTTTGAATTTCTTCAAGATGAAAGCCAATGAAAGAATTTATATAGTGGATGTGATCAGCACGTACATACTATACATTACAATCTAGCAATATATCCATCTTCCTTCAGTGCTCTCAGGCTGTCAAGGGTGTTTTGCACAGCCTCAATGAAAAATGTATTACTCTTTAAAGGTTGCTGTAGTACCCAATATGAGTTAGTATGCTACACAAGTGTATGCATTACACTTTCTGTCTCATCTCAACCAGATACCTTTCCCTTTGTTCACTGACATCCTTTTGTTCCAGCAGGGAGAGAAGTCTCTAGCAAGTGATTCTAGGAAACAGTTCTTGTTACACTAAAGAAGCACTATTTTAAAGTCTGCTTTTTAAAAAAAAAAAAAAAGTTTTTATTGCCATATACAGGTGATACGCAGCATTACATATACATTTCAAGGTAATATAATGATCCAGAAAAAGTATGCATTATCACACAGCCAGAAAACGGCAGTGTACATTTTAGGTCTCATGCACACAGAGCATAAAAAACGCCTCCATTACAGGAGTTTAGTGCTTTTTTTTTTTTCAACCTGTAAAATCACCTCAATGTTAGCCTATGGGGTTGCTTTACTAACACTGGAGTGTGCAAAATCTGGTGCAGTTCTGCAATCAGCTTCCAGGTTTTGTTTTTTTTGTCAAAGCTTAATTGAACAAGCTGAATTTAGAAGCTGATTATCTACCATGCACAGCTATACCAGATTTTGCACTCTCCAGTTTAAGACCCTGTTCACACCAGTTCGACTTGACAGGTCAAATCGCATGACAAGTCACACCCTATTGACTGCAATGGAACTGTTCAAATTTCTGTGATTTGGCGGTGCCGCACTGATTTGAAAAAGTAGTTCCTGCACTACTTTTGGGGATTTCAGACGAGACTTGCATAGACATCTGTGCACAAAGTCGCACAGATGTCAGCCAAGTCACATCTAAAGTCACATTGACATGCAACTTTGAAAATATGCGATTTAAA
Source organism: Lithobates septentrionalis (assembly GCA_037952835.1). NCBI lineage: Eukaryota > Metazoa > Chordata > Amphibia > Anura > Ranidae > Lithobates > Lithobates septentrionalis. The sequence goes on along the minus strand of JBBDGP010001162.1, from coordinate 746,077 downwards.
GTGAAGTCGCACGATTTCAAAGCTGCATTCAGTGTGAACCTAGACTTAGTAAATCAACCCCCTATGTGTCCATGTACATAGGCATTTACAGGCACACTAGAAGAGCAGCATTTACAAGCAGAAAACAAAAAACAAAACAAAGGCGCATTCAGGAAAGGAGCTGAAGAGCAGAAAAAAAGACAAAAAAGGCATGTTTACAGGGTTAATGCATTCTAATGGTCAGAATAAATTATTGTTCAGCCCATAAAAATGCATTAGCACTCAAACGCTAGATGCGCCTAAACGCACCTAAATGCCTGTGCAAAACGTGCCTTTTACCGCATTTCTTAAGATTTTTCCTGCCAGGAGTTCTGGCATTCAGAGGGGTTTAAACAGGTGCCCCGTGTGCATGAGGCCGTAATACTTATATATTTAGAATTTTCTTATCTGTATACAGCTATTTTTTGGTGTAACATACAACCGAAAAATTTTAACTAAACTAATAAACATATAAGAAAAAAAAACAAATCGAAGTGACTTGTATCCTTTCCTAACCCATTGCAATGACCTTTTTACTTTATGTTCAATCATAGTATATCGTATCTAAACTGTTTGGTCTGTGAATTACTATTCCTCCCAAAAGAACTTACTAAAGTTTGATTTTGGTTTAACACAGATAGACCCTGCCCTCTTGATACTCCACGGTTTCAGACAATTCTATCAATCTAAACCAGGGGTCTCCAAACTTTCTAAACAAAGGGCCAGTTTACTGTCCCTCAGATTTTAGGGGGGCCTAACTGTGGTCATTGGAAGTAGAAAAATTCCAAGTGTTGGTGGGAAAAAAACAATGCTCCGTCTTTGTTGTCAGTGGGAGGAATAGTGCGCCATCTTTGTTGTCAGTGGGAGGAATAGTGCGCCATCTTTGGTTTCAGTGGGAGAAATTGTGCCCCATCTTTGGTGTCATTGAAAGAACTTTTGCCCCATTGTTGGTGTCATTAGAACCCATTGTTGATGTCACTGGGATAAATTGTGCCCCATTGTTGGTTTCAGTTGGGGGAATAGTGCCTCATCATTGGTGTCAGTACATGAAAGGGTGACCCAAGGGCCAGATAAAAGCAAGCACAGGGGAGCATCTGGCCCCCGGGCCACAGTTCGAAGACCACTGATCTAAACCAAATATTGGTAATTTTTTCATCCTCTAGCTTCATTTGCCATTCTATATAAAGAAATATCAGTATTGATCAGGTTTTTCCAAGGTCCTAAACCGATAGTATCAGCAGGGCCACTGGTAGGGCAGTACAGCCACCCCTCCTGTACTGGGCCCAGGCCCCATCAGTTCAAAAGGGAGACCCAGGCACCTGCTGAGCAGGAGGGCCAGCTGTACTACCTTACTGCAGACACTGATCCTCTTCTGCCTTGCGCTGCCGCCCTCTCTTTTGCTCCCTCCCACCGGCTGTGCTGCAGGGGTATCAATTCTAGAATCCGTGCCCCCATCCTTCTGCTTTCTGCGCCCCCTTGTGCACCCCTTTTCCCCACAGCTTGGCTGGCTTCCCTCCTCTCCTGCCGGCAGCTGCTGTAGGCATACAAGGAGATGTTTTAGGATAGAGAGCAGAGGAGGGGGGTGTTAAAAATGTCATATAATAATGATTTTAGTGTATTTTTAGCAAAAACATAATTAGATATTTTCTGGGTGGTGGGGGGCTGGGGGGGGGCAGGACCCTGTCAGGTAGGCATTATGGGGCCTAATGATTAATAACAGTAGCCCTGAGTATCAGTATTTATCCACCGCAACCTAACATAGAAGAGAAGAAGTCTCAGAAATGTCTTAGTGGCACTATTTACTAATTCATCAAGGATTACATACATTTGGAACGTCAAAATTACCAGCTATGGTAATTACTGGTTACAGTTACTGGTGACCATTATGGTCTAATCTTACATTTATGACAATGCACATCTCTTTTTCCCCTTTTAAATAAAATCTGTGGGGAGTAATACATTTGAAGTAAATAACTTATCTGTATCATTTTTTGTTTGGAGGATATTACTGTATCCTGATAAGTACTTCTAATCAGATTTCTTCCATCAGCTCAGGTAGAAAAGCAATTAATTAATGTTGCTGTTCAGTTAAAAAGAAATTTCACACAGCACAGGAAAGGCACATAGATGGTAAAAATGAGAAGTTCCAAGTAATTATTATTCTACTTGAACAACTCAACCGCATAACTTCTTTATCCCCTACCTCTTCAACAGGTTTCCTACAAAATGACAAGTACAACATCGGTCTTTGTATTCTGGGCAGAAATCAGCACGATATCTCATACTTGTGAATCTAATGCCTTCTTTCTATCAAATATGAGTGAGTAAAGCAGCATAATGTTCTACTCAAGGAAATAAGCCAAAGTCAAATGAACACTTTCTTCAAAGCAATATAACAGCTTGACTGAAGATTTCAGGTTAATGGAAGTGGATGTCAGAGGCAATTATGGTAGCAGTATGCTTTTAATGACGGCAACAGATCGGTGTTAACAATTTAGACGTGGCTCTCAGCAGGCAAAGAACACAACGCAAAGCTTTACAAGTTTAGAAATAAATGTTTTGGATAGTGCTAACAACATAAAACAGATGTCCAGGGCACTCCCAGAGGGACCTTACCTGTTCTGATGAATTACAAATAGGTTAAACCAGCTGGATTCATCCTCACGGGGCCGCAACATGGTGACTTGTTTGTTAACAAACATTCGGTAGAGTCTTTCATCTGGGATGGACCCTGAGGCAAAACAAAATGGAGGAGCAATTGACTAAAAACAGCAACAGTGGCACTTGAGTACATGCGTAACCAGCTTGGAGGCTAGGCTGAGAGGGAAAGTAAACCTAGAGATGCCTGTTGTAAGCTTTACCAGTCTTCTCTCTCACAATAGAAATGTAAAAGAGAGCTCACTACACCCCGCAGAAACTTTATTACATGGGGAAAGTCCATATCATCATTGTGTCCCTGATGTAATTCAGCCAATGGGTCTCTCATTAACATGTTATGGCGATGTCCCAAAGTTCATCGCTACTGGGAAAAGGTGTTTCCAACTTTGAACTCCTTGAGTTCAATGAGAGTGACAATGGGTCCCAAAATTGCACTTCCGGGGGGGGTGATCCCAGAAGATTTACTCCCAGAAGAAATGCACAATATGTGGACAAGATCCTTATATTTAGTGCAAAAGCTTATATTAAAAAAGTGGGTTTCACCTCCACCCCCCCCCCCCCCCACACTTAAACAGTGGTGTGATGTTATTAATTTTACATTGCGCAAGGAAAAATTAACTTACAAGCATAGGTGATGTCCTCACAAATTTCAAAAGATATGGTCCTGGTGGGTAGACTCTAATAATTAATTTTTTGATGCCTCCTCTCGCAATGCAGAGGATATTAAAACTCAAAGAATAGATCTCCGGTGGCTATGGATATAGGGGTAAGCAGTGAAAAGGTCTGAGGTGGATAAAGAATAGATCTCCAGTGGCTATGGATATAGGGGTAAGCAGTGAAAATGTCTAAGGTGGATGGCGGGTAAGGTCATAAGGGAGCTCTCGGGTGGTTGAGGTGCAAAACTCCATACCCTGAATGTGTTGAGAATATACAAGGTCATTGATAACTGGTTTTTGCAAAAACCACTGAGTCCATGCGATTGTACACGTTTTTATGATATATATGGGTATTTGCCATATATATGATATATATGGGTATTAGTCTGTGAGATGCTATGTCTGAATTTTTTTCTTTCTTTTTATTGTTTTGTTAACAGAAATTTTCCTTTGTGATACCCCTCAGTCTTTGACAATAAAAATTACTGTACTTGATTCAAAAAACAAAAAAGAAATGTATATAAGAGAAATACTGGGGTTACCATTAGAAATGAGCCTAACACCCCCCCCCCCGGTTCGGTTCGCAACCAGAACATGCGAACAGGCAAAAAATTCGGCAGAACACACGAACGCCTTTAAAGTCTATGGGACATGAACATGAAAAAACAAAAAAGTGCTCATTTTAAAGGCTTATATGCAAGTTAATGTCATAAAAAGTGTTTGGGGACCTGGGTCCTGCCCCAGGAGACATGAATCAATGTAAAGAAATTTTTTTAAAACGGCCGTTTTTTCAGGAGCAGTGATTTTTTTAATGCTTAAAGTGAAACGATAAAAATGAAATATTCCTTTAAATATCCTGCCTGGGGGGTGTCTATAGTATGCCTGTAAAGTGGCGCATTTTTCCCGTGTTTAGAACAGTACCACAGCAAAATGACATTTCTAAAGGAAAAATTGTCATTTAAAACTGATTGCAGCTGTAATGAATTGTCGGGTCTCGGCAATATAGATAAAACTCATTGAAAAAAACGGCACCCCCCTCCAGTCCATTACCAGGCCCTTTGGGTCTGGTATGAATATTAAGGGGAACCCTGAACCACAATCAAAAAAAAAATTGCGTGGGGGTCCCCCTAAAATCCATACCAGGCCCTTCAGGTCCAATGTGAAAATTAAGGGGAACCCTGCGCCAAATTAAAAAAAAAAAAGGCGAAGGGGTCCCCCCCAAAATCCATACCAGACCCTTATCTGAGCACGCAACCTGGCAGGCCGCAGGCAAAGAGGGGAAGACGAGAGAGCGCACCCCCCCTGAACCGTACCAGGCCACATGCCCTTAACATGGGGAGGGTGCTTTGGAGTAGCCCCCCAAAGCACCTTGTCTCCATGTTGATGGGGACAAGGGCCTCATCCCCACAACCTTAACCCGATGGTTGTGGGGGTATGTGGCTTATCGGAATCTGGAAGCCCCCTTTAACAGGGGGACCCCAAGATCCCGGCCTCCCCACTCCATGTGAATTGGTAACGGGGTACATTGTACCCCTACCATTTCACAAAAAAAGTGTCAAAAATGGTAAAAAAGACAAGAGGCAGCTTGGGACAAGTCCTTTATTAAAAAATAAAAAAATAAAAATGTCCAGCGATTTAAATTCACGCCGCCCGACGGACTGAAAAAGAAAAAAAAAGAAAAAAGCAGCAACCGTTCTGCCGTAATGGGAGGCTCCTGCCGAATGACGCTTCTTAGGAGGAGTTCTTATATAGCTAAGGGCGCACTCTGACGCCACGGGGGCTTCCCCAAAAAGGAAATGGCAACTTCATGATGGTTAGATGTGCACAAAACTTATAAGTATTAGTACTATATATAAGTACTATATAAATCATATAGTGTAAAAGATCTCTCTTAGAATGTTGTATACAATGTTTAGACCATTGTTGAGCCCTATTCGCACTAGACAGCTTCACACGAAGCACGTCAAAATTCAACACTAGGATTTCCATTATATGCAATAGCGCCTGTTCACACCTAAGCATAGTGTCGCTTGAAGCTCGTTGCTAACCACTTCCCGCCCGCCCTATTATCAAATGACGGTCGGGCGGCCTCTCTCTCATTCTGGGACGCCTTCATATGACATCTTCCCACTCTTGCCACGCTTGTGCGCCCGGTGATCGGTGGTGCGCTCTGTCCCTGGGATGCGGCGCTTCACCGATCCCAGTAAAGAGCCAATGACGAGGCTCTTTACCCATGTGATCAGCTGTGTCCAATCACAGCAGATCACATGTAAACAAGGAAATGACAGTTATCTGCATTTTTTTTCTTTACACTGACAGGGCGTGAGGAGAGGAGAGCTGATCATCGGCATTTACTCACAGGGGAGATCTGCACAGATAATCAGGGCGCTGATTAGCAGTGCAGCCCCAACAGTGGTGCCAACCAGTGCCCAGCAGTGATGCCAGTCAGTGCTGCCTTTCAGTGCAGCCTATCAGTGTCACCTCATCAGTGCCCATCAGAGCAGCCTCATCAGCGCACATCAGAAGAGGAAAAATTACTTATATACAAAATTTTATAACAGAAACTAAAAAAAACTTTTTTTTTCCAACTTCTTGGTCTTCTTTTGTTTGTTTTTTAGCAAAAAATAAAAAACCCGGTGGTGATTAAATACCACCAAAAGAAAGCTCTGTCTCAAAAAATCAGAATTTTGTTTGGGTACAAATTTACATGACTGCGCAATTGTCATTTAAACTGTGACAGTGCTGAAAGCTCAAAATTGGCCTGGGCAGGAAGGGAGTGCCCAGTAGGCAACTAGTTTAAAAAGTATGAGCTTCTTTTGGGCCAGCGCCATATGTCTTGCCTCAATAGACTTCAAGGGTAGCGCCTGAACAAATGCAATAAAAATGTATGTTTTTTTGTGCAGTTTCTTGCCTATAAACCAGCTTTCCATTGGCTAAAAAAAAATTTAAATAAAAAAACACACCCAAAAAACAGCAAAACACACAGCTTATTGTGGATGTGTTAGACCTGCCATTTAGCATCAGCTTTGCAAAAATGGGAGTGAGAACCATGCCCCAAATGCACCTCCTCACTGGCACCAATATGTTCGCCTCAGCTTCTTGCAGGTGTGCTGTTTTTGGCCACCTTGATTGGAAGTGGAAGATGATGTAATTCCCGTCCATGTACACGCATTAACTCCGGCACTGAAGTGTGCCAAAAATATGTACTGAGCTACGTATGTGCTGCTCAGTGTACATTCTAAAGAAGATTGGGAACAGGCAGGTAAGTTTGCTTTGTTGCAGAAGAGACAATGCATGAGTCTTCTGCAATAAACAGCTGACCTGCTCAAAATGCTTTATTTTTACACTTTAATTCTGCTTTAAGCACCCATCTCTGGAGGGCCTAAGATTAAGTGATTGAAGGTCACCTGATGACTGAAAGATGCTGCCCTGACATCTGTCTGACCTCATATCCTGTCTTCCAATATCCGAGAATACATAAAGACATCAAAAGAGAGAGCCCAATAATTAAGAAGGCTCTTACTGACATACTTTAATTATTGACTACAGCACTAATTTATATCCAATGACAGTTCATTTTTTTTATGGAGCTTTCCTCAAGGCATAAATATTTACAAACTATTCACCATCTTTACAATTCTCAAGGCATTAGTCTTCTTTTTTTAGCATTGAATTAACTGGTGCTATAAATCATATTACATAGTTACATAGTAGGTGAGGTTGAAAAAAGACACACGTCCATCAAGTCCAACCTATGTGTGTGATTATGTGTCAGTATTTCATTACATATCCCTGTATGTTGCGGTCATTCAGGTGATTATCTAATAGTTTCTTGAAGCTATCAATGCTCCCCGCTGAGACCACCGCCTGTGGAAGGGAATTCCACATCCTTGCCGCTCTTACAGTAAAGAACCCTCTACGTAGTTTAAGGTTAAACCTCTTTTCTTCTAATTGTAATGAGTGGCCCCGAGTCTTATTAAACTCTCTTCTGCGAAAAAGTTTTATCCCTATTGTGGGGTCACCAGTACAGTATTTGTAAATTGAAATCATATCTCCTCTCAAGCGTCTCTTCTCCAGAGAGAATAAGTTCAGCGCTCGCAACCTTTCCTCATAACTAAGATCCTCCAGACCCTTTATTAGCTTTGTTGCCCTTCTTTGTACTCGCTCCATTTCCAGTACATCCTTCCTGAGGACTGGTGCCCAGAACTGGACAGCATACTCCAGGTGCGGCCGGACCAGAGTCTTGTAGAGCGGGAGAATTATCGTTTTATCTCTGGAGTTGATTCCCCTTTTAATGCATGCCAATATTCTGTTTGCTTTATTAGCAGCAGCTTGGCATTGCATGCCATTGCTGAGCCTATCATCTACTAGGACCCCCAGGTCCTTTTCCATCCTAGATTCCCCCAGAGGTTCTCCCCCCCAGTGTATAGATTGCATTCATATTTTTGCCACCCAAATGCATAATTTTACATTTTTCTACATTGAACCTCATTTGCCATGTAGTCACCCACCCCATTAATTTGTTCAGGTCTTTTTGCAAGGTTTCCACATCCTGCGGAGAAGTTATTGCCCTGCTTAGCTTAGTATCGTCTGCAAATACAGAGATTGAACTGTTTATCCCATCCTCCAGATCGTTTATAAACAAATTAAATAGGATTGGTCCCAGCACAGAACCCTGGGGAACCCCACTACCCACCCCTGACCATTCTGAGTATTCCCCATTTATCACCACCCTCTGAACACGCCCTTGTAGCCAGTTTTCTATCCATGTACTCACCCTATGGTCCATGCCAACGGACCTTATTTTGTACAGTAAACGTTTATGGGGAACTGTGTCAAATGCTTTTGCAAAATCCAGATACACCCCGTCTACGGGCCTTCCTTTATCTAGATGGCAACTCACCTCCTCATAGAAGGTTAATAGATTGGTTTGGCAAGAACGATTCTTCATGAATCCATGCTGATTACTGCTAATGATATCGTTCTTATTACTAAAATCTTGAATATAGTCCCTTATCATCCCCTCCAAGAGTTTACATACTATTGATGTTAGGCTAACTGGTCTGTAATTCCCAGGGATGTTTTTTGGGCCCTTTTTAAATATTGGTGCTACATTGGCTTTTCTCCAATCAGCTGGTACCATTCCAGTCAATAGACTGTCTGTAAAAATTAGGAACAACGGTCTGGCAATCACCTGACTGAGTTCCCTAAGTACCCTCGGATGCAAGCCATCTGGTCCCGGTGATTTATTAATGTTAAGTTTCTCAAGTCTAATTTTAATTCCGTCCTCTGTTAACCATGGAGGTGCTTCCTGTGTTGTGTCATGAGGATAAACACTGCAGTTTTGGTTACTGAAGCCCCCCGATTCACTCGTGAAGACTGAGGAGAAGAATAAATTTAATACCTTTGCCATCTCCCCATCCTTTGTAACCAGATGTCCTTCCTCATTCTTTACGGGACCAATATGGTCTGTCCTCCCTTTTTTACTGTTTACATACTTAAAGGATTTCTTGGGATTTTTTTTGCTCTCCTCCGCTATGTGTCTTTCATGTTCTATCTTAGCCGTCCTAATTGCACCCTTACATTTCTTATTGCATTCTTTATAAAGTCTGAATGCTGAGGATGATCCCTCAACCTAGTATTTTTTGAAGGCCTTCTCCTTTGCTTTTATATGCATTTTTACATTGGAGTTAAGCCATCCAGGATTTTTGTTCGCTCTTTTAAATTTATTACCCAATGGGATACATTGGTTAATGCCCTTATTTAATATGCTCTTAAAGCAAACCCATCTCTCCTCCGTATTCTTTGTTCCTAATATTTTATCCCAATTTATGCCTTTTAGCAAGGTTTGTAGTTTAGGGAAGTTGGTTCTTTTGAAATTCAGTGTCTTTGTGTTCCCTTCATGTTTCCTATTTTTAATGCCCATAAAAAAAACAATGACTTGACATTTGAAAGTAAATTATTTTAAATGAATTCATCACTTGGAACATAGAAAGCGCCATGAAGAATATCACTTTGGTAAAGAGGGATAGAGCAGAAAGGTGTTCATTTTATAGCTTTAAGCACTTTCATGTGGGCATTTAATGTCCAGAAGGGTCACGCACGACAGGACACCACGCCTTACATACAGATTAGTGCTGCCTTGAAGGCCAATGCCGTCACAAAACCCGCTTACAAAATCATAGCTTTGCTTAGGTGAACTCCTTTGCATATGCGTAGTTAAAAAAAATGTGTACAAATTAAAGACCAACTTCAACCAAAACTTTTTTCAGAGAGAAAAAGAGTAATGCCGCGTACACACGAGCGGAATTTCCGTCGGAAAGAGTCTGATGGGAGCTTTTCATCGTATATATTCCGACCGTGTGTATTAGAGGTCGACCAATATATCGGCCGATATTTGGCTTTTTTTTGCTTAATCGGCATCGGCCGATAGTGCTGATAAAAAAAGCCGATTATAACTTCAGCGGGACTTGCAAATGACTTCTGTAATAGAAGTCAATGCAAGTTGCCTGACGTTATCTGTGGAGAGGATTCTTTCCTCCCTGGGCAGCCTGCCAAGTCTGATAAGAAGAAACATTGCATCTTTTCAGGTTCTTTTATTAATTGACTGAACTCCGTGTGGAGGAGTTCTCAGTTTAACCATTTAAAGACTAAATCTTTTCTGACATTTGTTGCTTACAAGTAAAAATCCTGTATTTTCTCCTAGAAAATCACTTAGAACCCCCAAACATTATATATATATTTTTTTTTAGCAGAGACCCTAAGGAATAAAATAGCGGTTGTTGCAATATTTTATGTCACACGGCATTTGCGCAGCGGTCTTTCAAACGCAATTTTTTTTGAAAAAATACACTAATGAAATAAAAGTTAGCCCATTTTTTTTCGTCCAAAAGTTTTGAATGCCGGTTTTTGTGTATTTAATATTTAAGATATAGTTATTTTTTTTTTATCTAAATTATACATGCAAGTGAACTGATTGGAGGTTTGTTTTGTTTAATAAATGTTTAAATGTAAAAAATTTTCTGTATCACTTATTACTTAAGGCTGCTTTCACACTGGAGCGGGCATGCGTTGACGGTAAAACGCTGTTAGTTTTAGCGGTGCTTTACCGTCATTTTAGCGGCGTTATTCGGCTGCTAGCGGGGCGCTTATAACCCAGCTAGCAGCCGAGGAAGGGGTTAAATGCGCCCCTGAAGCGCTGCTGCCGAAACGCTTTGCAGGCGCTTCCGCAGCGGAGCGCATTCATTTCAATGGGCAGGAGTGGTGGAGGAGCGGTATACACCGCTCCAAAGATGCTGCTCGCAGTACTTTTTTTTAACATCCTGCCAGCGCATCGCTTCAGTGTGAAAGCACTCGAGCTTTCACACTGAGACTGCAGGGGAGCCGTTTTACAGGCACTTTACAGGCGCTATTTTTAGCCCAAAAGCGCCTAAAAAACGCCCCAGTGTGAAAGGGGTCTAACTGTTATCAGTTTGGTTGCCCTTCTCTGCAATTTCTCCAGTTCCCCAATATACTTTTTGTGAACTGATGCCCAAAATAGAACTGCATATTCCAGGTGAGGTGTTACTAATGATTTGTACAGGGGCAAAATGATATCTCTCGCTGGAATCCATACCTCTCAATAGAAAGGATTTTGCTCGCTTTGGAAACCGCAGCTTGGCATTGCATGTTATTATTAAGCTTATGATCTACCAAAACCCCCAGATCCTTCTCCACTATGGATTCCCCCAGTTGTACTCCCCCTAGTATGTATGATGCATGCAAATTCTTAGCCCCCAAGTGCATAACTTTACATTTATCAACATTAAACCTCATTTGCCACACAGTTGCCCAATTAGTCGGCTTGTAAGTTGGAGACATTCATGAGGACGTTATTCCACTGCATAGCTTGGTGTCACCTGCAAAGACTGAAATGGTACTTTTAATCCCAGACACTAAGAGAAAAAAATGTGACGAAGAGGGAGCCCCAGCACACAGCCTGTGATCAACAGCATCAGCTTTGTTCCTCCAATCAACTCTCAGAACTCTCCTCACTGAGCTCCGCAGAGTGTTATTTTACCTCTCTACCCCCTGTTTTCTGACAGCTCAGACAGGCTTTATAAATCCTGGACTTTGAACAGATTTAGACAAGACAATACTGCAGATAAACAGGCATAACTTATGTAGGAAGGTTTTTTTGTTATCCTCAGAAAAGTAATAGATGGGAAAGCTTCCAATGGTGACTCTATTTCTGGTGACCGGGGGGGGGGGATTCCCTTAATTTCTAGGGATTTCCTCTCACATTCTTCCTGTGGACAGGTAGTGAAGGGAAATCTCCAAAATTAGACAGAAAAAATCTGACAGGGGTTATAAACCTCCCTTACTCTATGCAAAATGAAAAAGATGCCTATAGATCTACTTTAAGAATTTACAATCACTTTAAGACTCGGTTCAGGTTTTTAACAGCATTCAATTTGAATAACATGTGAATCGTGCTGGCTTTCAATGGAGCCGGTTCACACATGTCCAGGACGGCCGCAGTCTATTTCTGAAAAGGGTCCTGTATGATTTTGAGTCCGGTTTTGGTGCAAATTCAAGTAAAAATCTGCACCTGAACCGATGAACAAAACTGCACCGGACTCCAGACTGCAAACTGCAACCAGACATGTGTGAAACCTTGCCTTCAGTGTTGTTGGTGTTTTGAATTGCTGGGCTGTGTGGGAATGGTGCAGATTGTTGGCCATCAGTTGCAGACGTGTGGGTGATCACAGTCCTTGGAGTTCAGGTTTTCCTCATCCTGCATCCTATCTTCGTAGTGAGATTTAGAGGGAGATTTACTAAAACTGAAGCCCTCAGAATTTGGTGCAGCTGTGCATTGTAGCCAATCCGCTTCTAACTTTAGCTTGTTCAATTAAGCTTTGACAATAAAATCTGGAAGCCGATTGGTTTCTATGCAGGGTTGGACCAGATTTTGTACTCTCCAGTTTTAGTATATCTCCTCCTTAAAGGGGTTGTAAACGCTCGTGGTTTTTCACCTCAATGCATTCTATGCATTGAAGTGAAAAACCTCTTGTAGTGCAGTATCCCCCCAGTGCCCCCGTCTTACTTACCTAAACCCTGTCTTTCTCATGCCGGGGATGAGCACACCAGCTCTAGCCAGTGTCTCGTGTCCTGATTGGGTAGATTGAAAGCAGTGCAGCCATTGGCTCCCGCTGCTGTCAATCAAATCCAATGACGTGGGGCAGAGTCCTGCTGTCTGTGTCAATAGACACAGCAGCAGGACTCAGGAGCGCGCCCGCACGGGTGTCCCGAAGGGAAAGCGCTTCTTCGACAGGGCACTCGAGTAGAGGAGGAGCGAGGAGCGCCGCTGAGGGACCCCAGAAGAGAAGAATCGAGGCCACTCTGTGCAAAATCAACTGCACAGAGGAGGTATGACATTTTTTTTTTTTTCAAAAGACAAAACTTTACAACCCCTTTAAGCTGGCCATACATTATACAATTTTCTTGTTCAATTTCCTTTAGGATTTACGTTCAACTATGTAGTACAAAGGCCTGCCTGATTGCATACACTTTGAAAATGTTTAAAGTGACTGTAAAGGCCTTTTGTTTTTTTAATTAACAAACATATCATGCTTACCTCCACTGTGCAGCTCATTTTGCACAGAGTGGCCCCGAACATCCTCTTCTGGGGTCCCCAGGCGGCTCTCACAGCTCTTCCCCACATCTGATAACTCCCTCGGAGAAGCGCTTCCCCGAGGGGGTTACCTTGCGGGCGCGCTCCCGAGTCCAGCATTTTCGTCTATAAACACGCCCCCCGGCACCTGCGTCATTGGATTTGATTGACAGCAGCGGGAGCCAATGGCTGCGCTGCTATCAATCTATCCAATCAAGAGCCAGGAGCCCGTAGAGAGAAAGACAGCGCGTTCCCGCCGAATGAATGAAGGGGTTCAGGTAAGTAAAATGGGGGGGCTAGGAGGCAGGTGACTGCCAGGTGTTTTTTCATCTTAATGCATACCCGAACCTTTACAACCCCTTTAAGTTTGACCTTATATTATATGGTTTTGGTAAATCTAAAGAAAATTGTATAATGCATGGCCAACCTTAGTCTCGCTTCCACCCTAGTGACTAGTCAGTACAGTTGCGCAAGTATCGTACGGCATAAATGTTTGCAACTACATCCTTTTTTTCCACAGGTCCTCTGCTTTCAGAAAATATGTAAATGTTTTGGGGGTTTTCAGTGATTGTCACGCCTAATATGTATGTCTTAACATGTGTGCAAAAAATGGGGGAAAAATCTTCTGCCAAGAAAGGGTTAAACCATTTCCTACTCTTGTAATAACTAAAAAAAAAAGGCTATTCATACATTTTAGTTTGGGGGCTGCTAAAAGAAGCAAAGGAAGTATCCACCAAGTGTAGTGGAGTGACCTTTTAAAGCTGTTAGTAAATGACAGACACTCACCTAGTCCATACAGAGCCATCTTGGTTCCCCCTTTCTGTAACAGTACCGGGCTGATGTCTATCTTTTCTACAGATGCGGATCGTCCAAAATGGTTCACAAGTCCAGCACAGCTCAATAAATCGAGAGCACAAAGAGCATCTGCCTGTAAAGAAAAAGTAGCTATAGTGAGGACAGGCCAAGGTCTAATAGAAGCCTCAAGAACCATCTTCCCACAGCTACGGAAACTGATAGAGCAAATTACTGGAGACATCACTTATTCACCAATGTTATTATTTCTCATTGTTTTTTTATATACTGCATAGATGTAGATAACTATTTATTTCATTTTCATAAGTCGTTGCGTTTTATGAAAGTATTAGCTTTTTATTTGGTATATTTTTTTTTGTTTTGTTTATTCTATTATTACAAGCTGACAAATGCACAAAAACTAGACAAATGCATTTTTCTTTTTTGTTATTTAACATAAAGCTTAATGTACACGGGACGTTTTAAAACCTCTCCTGAGCGATTTACAGAGAGTAACCGACACAAGACATTTGTGCTTGGCTGGGTAATAAATACATACTTTTTGTTTTTTAAAGTGGATATTTCTCATACCATAAGATATTGAAGCATTATTAACACACACATAATGCTTCAAAATCACAGAGCAACAAAGTATGGAGACTAGAGGTGCACCGAATGGAAATTTTGGTGCCGAAACCAAAAAATCAGGATGTACTTGGTCAAAACCAAAACGGAAAATGAGTTTTAAAAAAATATATATATTTTTAAATAGAATTGTATTATATTCAACTTTTTAATTAAGGATACAAAATAAGGTAGTACTGAGTATTACCAGGGAGGCGGACTTTTTAGGCTAGGAAACAGTGGAGAAGATATAGCAGTATAAAAAATATAAATTTATTGAAAAATACAATATCTAAAAACCAATGACAATTGTAACATATAGCATCTATGATTATTGTGCAGTGAGCCCTTGTATGACTACGCGTTTCACCGTTAGGCTTCCTCAGGACACGGCCAAGGTTCACAGATGAGACAGAGAATGGAATATGTCTCTCTATCTTAAATTGGAATGCAAAATCATGCAAGTCACGGTAGCATGAGAAAGTTCAATCAGCAGTAAGAAAGTATATTAGATATAGCTAAATATCTCAGCAGGGGCATGTAAACACTATTCCTAATTAAGGGAGCAGCCATTAGAGAGAGGAGGGCCAACACCGGATGCACCACTTAGATCCTGGATTTAGTATAAGCAATGCTGAAGGCTCAATACAATCCCATCGCTGCATATTCAGGATACGTGCAATGTATTGCTGTCTCCCAGGGGCATGCTGGATTATTTGTATCCTGAATATGCAGCGATGGGATTGTATTGAGCCGTCAGCATTGCTGATACTAAATCAAGGATCTAAGTGGTGCATCCGGTGTTAGCCCTCCTCCCTCTAATGGCTGCTCCCTTAATTAGGAATAGTGTTTACATGCTTTCTTGCTGCTGATTGAACTTTCTCATGCTACCGTGACTTGCATGATTTTGCATTCCAATTTAAGATAGAGAGGCATATTCCCTTCTCTGTCTCATCTGTGAACCTTGGCCGTGTCCTGAGGAAGCCTAATGGTGAAACGCGTAGACATACAAGGGCTCACTGCACAATAATCATAGATGCTATATGTTACAATTGTCATTGTTTTTTAGATATTGTATTTTTCAATAAATGTATATTTTTTATACTGCTATATCTTCTCCACTGTTTCCTAGCCTAAAAAGTCAGCCTCCCTGGTAATATTCAGTACTACCTTATTTTGTATCCTCTATGATTTATGGACGTTGCTTATTTTTGGTGCACTTTCCTCTTTTTTTGTGTCAACTTTTTAATTAATATTAATAACTAATAAATATCAAGAAAAATATATACCTTTAAATTCTATGCATGTCTTCACACTGATCCATTGCGCTTCCGTAGTGGGGTTAAAAATCTTGCTTGCTGCATTTTTGGTCAGTTTTTGGTCAGTTTAAAAAAAAAAAAACTTTCCAAAAATGCACTTCCCCATTGAATAGCATTGAAAACGGCAGCAAGAGCACATCAATACCGTACCTGTGTTACGTATATGGTTTTTGAGTCACACGACCATAAGCACAGTAAAATTTTGGTAAAATTGTGGCAAAATCGTGTGCCTTTTCAGTGCCATTATTGGCACCTTTTTCTATATCGACGAAATGCCGAAAACACAATTTTTGACCAAAATGTTTCGGCCCCCAAAATTTCGGTGTATCTCTAATGGTGACTTATAGCTACAGATCCCATTGTTCTAAAGGCCAATCAAAACTGTTGAATGCTCAACTGTAATTGGCTCCTAGGTGTTCCTGCATATGGCTGATCTGTGGTAATAATAATAATAAATCCTTACATGCGTAATAATTTTTTTACTGATTTGCCTATCATACAAGTTCTGGGTACACAGCAATGACACAAGCATCAGAATAATTACCCCTGTTGGGTCGTCATGATTTCCATGCACACTGAACACTGGTATAGAAACATTTAGGTTGTCATCTTGGTAATTTACCCAGGGGAATCTATAAAAGAAAGCAAACATTATCATACATGTATATTCATATTATCAGAGAAATCAAAATTTTCATACTATATATGAGGGGAACAAGAGTGGTCCTAAAGATCATCCTTAAGGTTAGGTTCACATCTATGTGGCTGTGATTGATGCTTTTTTCAGGCATATTTTGCATTGCGTTTTACGTTTTTAAACCCTAATTCTTTATGCGTTTTTGCATGCAGTTTTAATGCAATTTGCGTCTTTAATGCAATTTGCGTTTTCTTTCTTTTTCTCATGTGCAGAGTAGGGCGAGACAGTGTATTACTGGGTTTTAACCACTACAGCCCCGGAAGTATTTACTCCCTTAATGACCAGGCCAATTTTTGCGATACGGCACTGCGGCGCTTTAACTGACAATTGCACGGTCGTGCAACGCTGTACCCAAACAATATTGATGTCCTTTTTTTCCCACAAATAGAGCTTATGTCATATGATGTCCACCCAGAACGAGAGCCGCACCGCCCAGCCGTTGACGGCGAGCGGAAAGCAGGTTAACCATGTTAAGGGTAAGAACAGACAAGATCTTATCTTTAAGGCCAAAAAATAAGAAAAGAGGTAATGTTACTAGGATCATATTGCGATATTCTAATGAACATGAAAAGGTGAGAAAGTATCTTTCTAGACATTGGTGATTCTCACAGAGGATCCAACTCTTTTTTTTTATAATCAAAATTTTATTGTTATTTTGTTCCATTTATATATACAACAATTATACAGTCATGCTATACCCCTACATTCCATCCAAAAAAGAGAAAAACAAACTACAAATTACATCATTCCACTACTACCACGATTAACCCCCTACCCCATCAACCCAAGGTTACATATACAGAGAGAAGAAAAAAAAAATTATATATATATATATATATATATATATATATATATATATATATATATATATATATATAAACAACCCCTCCACTTCTCCCTCCCCCAAATTCTGTGATCTCTCCCTCCCCTCCCTCCTTAACCTTAATTATATTATTTACTCCATCTCTTCCCCTTCAGTGTAAAAACGTGATTAAATAAGATTATAAAGTGTATTGAATAAGGTTATAGGGTGAATTTCCCCCTTATTCTATTCATGTCATTAAACACTGTGATCCATAATTATATAATTTGTGCATGTGAAAAAAAACAAAAAAAAACCCAATATATGATACTCCCCCCCCCCCCATCCTATCCTTCGTGATATTTACTCCAACTCCTCCTTCCCACCTTGCACACGTGATTAATTAAAATTAATTGGAAATATAAGTGAATTTCCCCTTTATTCTCCTTGTGTAATAAATTCTTATATTTCATAATTATATAATTCATGCATATGTGTTTAAAATAGTGAAAGAGGGACATTCCCTTCCCAAAAAACTTCTGGTGCCCATAAGCTTATTAATGTGTAAATGTGTATATTTATTTTAGCCCTCATTATCCCACAAAAAAAAAAAATAATAATATTTTCTCCTTCTCTTCCCCCCCCCCCCTTTATTTTATACCTCTTCCCCAATATCCAGTGTTTCAAAGGATTAGAGGAAAAAAAAAAACCCTGAGGAAGAAACGAGGAGAGGGGAAAAAAAAAAAAAGGAAAAAACCCAAAACATATCCATATAATCATATATTACCTTACCCCCCTCCCTCTTGATTAGCATTAGAGAATCAGAGAGGACAAATCATTATTTAAGTCTTTCCTTCAGGGCTAATCTTCTTATTTCTTTAACTTCATGACTATACCACTTCTTCCTCCCTTACCCATTTATCTTTCCCTCTACTATTATCTCCTTATCACACTGTTCCCAGTTCGCCCAAGTCATTTCAAATTTCTTTTTTTGGTTTTTCACCACATGTATCCACCTCTCCGCTTCCTTTATTATATTAACCTCGTTTCTCCACTCTATAACTGACGGTATCCGGTCCTTTCTCCAGTACTTCGGAATTAGTTTTATTGCTGCATTTATTAGGTGTGGGTTTATGCTTTCTCTATACTTTTTGACAGGTCCGGGCTTTCCATGGAATAAATATTGTACAGGCCCAAACTCCGGGGGGTCCGTTGTTTTTTTAATCCATGGGGCCACTGATTCCCAAAATGGCTTAATTATTGGACATGTCCACCATAAGTGAAGAAGGGTTCCCCTCTGTCCACAACCCCTCCAACACCTATCATTGGATGCTGAGGAGATTTGTGCTATTTTTACTGGTGTCTTATACCACCTAGCTAGGAACTTATATGCCATTTCTTGCACCTTTGAGCTTATGGAGGTAGTAAATGTTAATGGTATTATTCTATTGATTTGTTTATCTGTCCAAACTTGGCCCAGCTCCCTCTCCCATTCTCTTACAAAGTATGGGGGTTTCTTTTCCTGTTCCCTTATGATCATTCTGTACATCCGAGATAACATATGCCCGGTTTCGGATCTCTGTGAACACTGTCTCTCGAATGCGGTAAGTGAATTTATGGGTCTTAACGATTTTGTTTTCTTAAGGAAGCTCGTCATTTGACGATGTTTCCATTCCGCCATTCTTGTCTCCCCGAATCTCAAGATCATCTCTGTCAGTGATAATAGAGCTCCACTGGGGGCAAACGTACCACATCCAGTATTCCCATCTTGACCCCAGACCCCCAGACTTCCCATCTCCTCCCCCGGAGAGAACCAAGGGAATCCCTCCAGAGGAGCCAGAGGGGAAGTCTGTGGGGCATATCTACCCTCTCTGTTCATTCTGTCCCATACTTCCAATGAGTTCAGGGTCATCGGTGATGTCCATTGTGACAGCCCCCTCAATGACCCTTGAATCCATGGAGCTCCTGCCAGATTTCTCCCCGCCATCGACATTTCTGCCTGTACCCATGGTTTTCTCTGTAGGTCATGGCACCAGTCCAGTATTCTTACTAGCGCCATGGCCTTATAGTATGATGTTATATCCGGGAGTCCTAGGCCACCCTCTGCTCTGCTCCTTCTTAAGATATTGTAAGCTAATCTAGGCCTTTTAATATTCCACACAAAGGCCACAAACAGCCGGCGCACTTGTTTAAAGAGAGTCGCTGGCAACCTGATTGGCACTGTGCGCAGAACATAAACTATTCTCAGCAATATGCTCATTTTTATAGCACTGATTCTCCCGAACGAGGTCAGATATTTACCCTTCTATTTCTTTAGCTCGTCTGTTATTTCTTTTAATAATGAGCCGTAATTATGCTCAAACAATATTTCATAATCCGCGCTAATCTGTACCCCCAGGTATGTCAGCGACTCCTTGTTCCATATAAATGGATACATCTCTTTCAGTGACCTCTCCATCTCTGCTGGGACATGACTAGTAAGGATGACTGATTTCTCGGGCGTGTCCAAGATGTCGGCTTGAGCAGACGTGCTTCCCGGAGCTCTGCTAGAGATTAATCCTGTGACCCTATCCTGCCTGGTTTGTTTGCCGCTGAACCGAGCACAGGTACCCCTCTATGCCGTCCCGATCATCCGCCCGACAGAGGAGCGGTAAGCAGCTCCGATTCCCCCCACTTACAGCTGTGCTTGCTGAGGCCGCAGTGTCCGGTGTGAAAAGCCCGCGCAGCCATTCCAACATGGCCACTCAGACGGCGGCTGATGAGACTCCCTCCCTGTCCCTCCCTGGTATACCAGAAGTTATGGCAGCTATATCGGCGTGTCAAGCCACCCTGTCAGGGAAGATGGAGGCAGTGCAAACTGATATAGGGCTGATTAGACAGGACTTGGAGAAGTTCCGTGGTCGGCTGGGGGTGGCTGAGCAGAGAGTGGGGCAGGTGGAGGATACTACAGAGGAGCACTCAGTGGCGATCCGGACCTTACAAAACAAAGTAAAGGTCCTTGAATATCGCGCTGAAGACGCCGAGAATAGAAGCAGACGCAACAATCTGAGGATAGTTGGACTTGCAGAAGGAACAGAGGGGCAGAATTCAACTGTGTTTGTGGAAGACCTCCTGAGATCCCTGTTTCCTGGTGCCCAGCTTTCCCCCTATTTCACTGTGGAGAGGGCGCACAGAGTACCGCCGCAGCGGGGACCGGCGGGTTCCCCACCCCGCACACTGATTCTCCGTCTATTAAATTTCAGAGATAGGGATGAGCTGTTGAGAGCTGCAAGAGGCACAAAAGAAATCACCTATCAAAACAACAAGTTGCTACTGTTCCCTGACTACACCATCGAAACCCAGAAGCAACGCAGATCTTTTGATGCGGTTAAAGCGGCCATGAGGGCGAAGGGGATTAAATACAGCATCCTTTTTCCAGCAAAATTAAGAGTGGTGGATGGTGAGACAGTGCGTTTTTTCACCAATCCCAGGGAAGCTTCCTCGTGGTTGGAGAAATTGCCTTCCCTGAAGTGAACGCTTCATTATATTCAAGTGCCTGAAACACCTTTACTCTCAGTTGTTTTGAGCTGGTGAGGGTCACACATATTTGATTAGATCCTGAAGTTACCACGCTCCCAATGCCCTCCTAGTCTGAAGAGCGGCCTTTATTGGGAAAGCAGACACTTCAAGATGACAACTTAAATAGATTGGATGGCTATGGAGTCCTGACGTTTGTTGCAGAGGGTGGTTACAGCCCTTATGTCGGTTCGAAGGCAAACCATCTTAGGTTTGACATCCACAAGCATTCCAGGACGTAATTGATCTAAAAAGCTTAAGTTTTGTGCCCCTGGTTATACCAGGAGAACTATGTATACTTTTTTTTTCTAGGTTTGGACTAAGTTACTTCTCTAGCATCTCCTATTGGGAGGTAGGGTGGCCCCCTGGCGGACTTGGATTGCAGTTTCCCCTCTGTGTAATTGAGGTGAGGGGCGGCTGACTTTCTGATAGCTGGACCGGGACACGCCTCCTTGAGTGAGATACTCTAGTGGATTTGGGAGTTTGGGGGAAATATGCATGATCCCAGTTCTGGGGGTCTGCGGGGTGGGGGGTGGGGCGGGCGGCAGTTGCTGACCCTTGTTGGTTTTGGTTTTGGTTTAGTTTTTTTGTTTTTCACGGTACATTTTTCACACACTACCTTTATGGAATTAATACATATCTCTGGTTGTGGTACAGAGTTAATTGATGAGAGAGATACGCAACTCATGTGGCTGTGGATGGGGGTATCATGTCTTCCGCCTGGGTGGTTTACCCTCCCCCTGGTTATGGGGCGGGAGGGCGGTTCATGCTCCTGCATTCCTCCTCTATACACACAATATGGCTAGCTTTTCAATCCTTTCCTGGAATGTCCGAGGCCTGAATTCGGCTGTTAAACGTTCTCTGGTCTTCAATTATCTTAAAAAATACACCCCACATATCTGTATATTTCAGGAAACCCACCTGGTGGGATCCCGAGTCCTCAGCCTCAAACGGGCCTGGGTGAGCTCACATTACCATGCCACATACTCAAACTACTCTCGGGGAGTAAGTATTCTAATACACCGGTCCCTTTCTTGTCAAATTCAGGACGTGAGGACTGACCCAGGCGGAAGATATATCATTATGCATGTGGTAATTGATAATACAACATATGTGATTGTGGGGCTTTATCTCCCGCCCCCTGCAGATATGTCCCTCTTATATGATATCATGCGTATTGTTATAAAATATGATACTCCATTTGTTATGTTACTGGGGGACTATAATTTGGTCCCGTCTCCGGATGCTGACAGACTCCACCAGTCAAACCGCAGAACTCCTGATCTTATGCAGTGGGCCGATACATTTGAACTCATTGACGCATGGAGGCACTATAACCCTTCTGCTAGAATGTTCACATGTCATTCGTCTACATTCCAGACCCTCTCCCGCATTGACCTGGGGTTTGTTACGCGGGCGGTGCTGCAGAGGGTCTCAAAAGTGCAAATTTTACCTAGAGGAATATCTGATCATGCCCCTATTCTGTTGACGGTGAGATCGGGCTCCACTGCTGGGAGGAGGCTGTGGAGACTGTCGGGACACTGGATTGCAGACCCTAAGGTGCAGGAGGACATAGCAGAAGCATTGTGCCATTATTGGCTTGAAAATGGTGATTCAGTGGGGACCTTGATGAGCTGGGATGCGTTTAAGGGATGGCTGAGGGGTGAATATATTTCTCGCATTGCCAATAGTCAGAAACAGGCTGTGCGGTCGCTGAAAGAATTGGAGGATGAGCTTCGAGAAAAAGAGGCCTGCTATGTTGCCACCCCTACCCCCCTTAATTATGGAAATTGGCAGTTTGCTTTACGGTCGGTTGAGCTCCTTAGAATAGACATGACAAAAAAATCTATGCTTAGCACTGCCCAGAGGATCTTCGAATACGGAGACAAAAATGGCAAGCTACTGTCATGGTTGTCCCGGGGCCAGAACCCTAGCACCCATATTGGATGTGTCAGGGATGAAGGAGGTGTTCCTCTCACGAACAGGGACGACATTCTTGCTAGGTTTGTGAGATATTATGGTTCCCTTTATTCTACTAGGGTGGATTATGACTCGAAGGAACTTGGGGCCTACTTGGATAGGGTTGAATTTCCGTCCCTGTCCCGGGAGGCCAGGGAGAACTTGGAAAAAAACATCACATTGGCAGAGGTCCAGATCGCTATGGCCCAGATGCAACCTGGGAAGACTCCTGGTGCAGATGGCATTCCGATCGAATTTTATACCACTTATCAAGAGTTTCTGGCTCCTAGGCTCACGGGGTTGTTTGCCCAGTTTGCTGAACTCGGGTCATTACCAGAGTCTATGTCTGAAGCGGTAATTGTGCTGGTGCCCAAGCCGGGTAAGGATCCCGAGGACTGCGCGTCGTATCGACCGATTTCCTTAATCAACGTCGATGCTAAGCTGTTGGCCAAGGTACTGGCCAATCGCCTGGCGCAGGTCCTGGATGACCTGGTACATGTGGACCAGACGGGATTCATGCCCGGTAAGGGCACTGACATAAACTTAAGGAGACTACAGCTTAACCTGTCCATCCCTCATGAGAATGCTGGATCCAGGGTGATTGCCTCACTCGACGCCGAGAAGGCGTTCGACTCGGTCGAGTGGGGCTACCTCTGGGAGGTCCTGGGTAGATTCGGGTTCGGCCCCCATTTTTTGCACTGGCTACGGCTGCTTTATGATAGACCTTCTGCTTGTGTTAGGACCAATGGGGGAGTTTCCGAGGGGTTTCGACTACAACGGGGTACGCGTCAGGGTTGCCCCCTCTCCCCGTCCCTGTTTGCCCTGGCACTGGAACCCCTGGCCATCTTGCTCAGGGCGTCCCCGGGGGTGGAGGGGCTGCGTATAGGCTCCTTGGAGGAGAAGGTGTCTCTATACGCCGATGACGCCTTGTTATACCTGCACGACGCGGACTCCTCCTTGCGCGCTGCTCTGGAGCTCTTCGACGGGTTTGGTCGGTTTTCGGGAGTGAGAATAAATTGGACCAAGTCTGTGTTGTTTCCTCTCGACCCCCTGGCGCGGGCCACGGCGGCCCCCACTCAGTTGCAATGGGTTTCGAGTTTCAAATACTTGGGCATTCAAATAAGTCGGGACCCCTCGGAATTCTTTGAACTAAATCTTCGCCCTGTTCTAACGCAACTTAGATCTAAGTGTGCCTCCTGGGGAAACCTTCCACTCAATTTGTTAGGACGCATAAACTTGATAAAGATGGTCTTCCTTCCCAAATTTAATTATTTATTTCGAAATTCTCCAGTGTTGATTCCTAACACATTCTTCAGAGAACTGGATAGTTGTATTGGGTCCTTTATTTGGGGAGGCTCCACCCCTAGACTAGCACGATTCACCCTATGTCTTCCGGTGCGGTGTGGGGGACTGGCGTTGCCCAATTTCCGGGTGTATTACTGGGCAGCCATCTTGGTATCGGTCAGATGGTGGTTTCTTCGTTCTAGAGCCAACGCGGCAGTCTGCCTTGAGGCGGCTTTTCTGGGCTCCCTGGGAGATCTTGGGAATCTAGTGTATAGAGGATCTGGGGCATATGTTAATCTGCCACTTCCAACTAGGACGACACTTAGAGTGTGGGTGGTGGCTAGAAGGAGGTTTATCAAGCCAAACCGCTGGTCACCCTTTCAACCCTTGTGGGGTAATATTAGTTTGCCACACTTCCGTACAATTCCGGACCCACAACTCTGGGCAAAGTATGGGGTGAAGACTATTCGAGACATTATGCCTGCCGGGAAATTACTGACATTTAAAGCACTTTCAGACAAATTTAAGCTTCCCAAGTGGATGTACTTCCGGTATCACCAACTACGCCATGCAGCGAGAGCACAGTTTCCGGGACCTGTTACCCTGGCCATGGACCCTATAGAGGAGCTCTTGACCCAGGAATCACTTTCCAAGCCTCTCTCCTCCCTGTACCTGTCTCTGCTCAGCTTGGACTCTCCCAAACTGGAGAGGCTGTGGGAGACCTGGAAGGCGGACATTCCCGCCTTGGAGAGAGAGGAATGGAACGATTGTTTTGAGGAGGGATTTGGGTTGGTAATCTCATCCCGAGATAAAGTAATACAGGCCAAGTTTCTTCATAGGGTGTATTACACCCCTCAGCGACTGCACAGACTGTACCCCTTGAGAGACCCCTTGTGTGGTCGATGTAGGAGGGATGAGGGAACATATTTCCATATGTTTTGGACGTGTCCTGAAGTGACCAAGTTTTGGGCAGCAGTATTTGAAGCCATTAATGAGCGTCTCGGGTTAACATTGAGGCCATTGCCAGAGCTGGCGCTACTGGGGGTACAGGAAGATGATCAAACGCCAAGATATACTAAACTCCTAATTGCTTTTTTGCTTTATTATGCAAAGAAAACTATTCTGCTTAGGTGGACGTCTGCAGCCCCCCCCACCATGACGCTCTGGGAGGAGACCATTAATAAGGCTCTTCCACTGTACAAAATGACATATTTGAATAGAAAATGTCCCAAAAAATTCGAGGGTATTTGGTCACCCTGGACAGCTTAAGGGTTTAGCCTAAACTACATGATGGTTGGTGTACATGACTGCTGTCTGGGAGGCTCTGGCCCCCCCCCCCCCTCTCCTTCCTCCCTCCCCCCCGCCCCTCCCCCCCTTCCTCTGCCCCGCCCTTTCCTTCCCCCCTTCCCCCCTTCCCCCTCCCCCCCTTCCTCTGCCCCGCCCTTTCCTTCCCCCCTTCCCCCCTTCCCCCTCCCCCCCCCCCTCCCACCCTGTGGGACTCTATCCGGGTGTATGATGGTAAAAAATTGGGGAATTCTTCCCTTATATTTTTGTTTTCCAATTGACTAAAATAAATTACGCTTTCTGAAAGTTAAAACTGCTAAATTACATGATAGGTGACTAGATGGATACCAATGCTTGTATTCTTTGATTTTTCCAACCATTTATGACATGTATGATATACCGTTTCTTTCTTTCTGTCTGTACCATGTTGATTTTTTTATCAATAAAATGAGATCTTTTGACCGTGAAAAAAAAAAAAAAAAAGGATGACTGATTTCTCAAAATTAATCTTAAAACCGGACACCCTTCCAAATTTCTGTACTTCCACCATCAATGCGGCTATCGATGTCTGGGGAGTGGATAGAAAAAAATAATAAGTCATCCGCATATGCCGCTACTTTATGTTCCATATGGCCTATATACATCCCTGCTATCTCCTTATTCTTTCTAATTCTGCGCAGAAGTGGTTCCATTACTATCGCAAATATCAAGGGGGACCCTTGCCTTGTGCCATTTTGTATGTTGAAACATTCAGATACTGTCCCGTTAACCTTGATTCTTGCTCTTGGTTTAGCATATAAGGACATAATCCATCCCAGCATTTTTTCCCCCAATCCTATCCTCCCCAGTACTTCTCTCATGAAGCCCCAGTTCACTCTGTCAAAAGGCCTTTTCGGCATCCATCGACAGAGTGATTCCTGGGGCTCCATCCGGA
Organism: Lithobates septentrionalis; assembly: GCA_037952835.1. Lineage (NCBI taxonomy): Eukaryota > Metazoa > Chordata > Amphibia > Anura > Ranidae > Lithobates > Lithobates septentrionalis. The sequence continues at coordinate 719,843 of JBBDGP010001162.1, read as the reverse complement.
CCGTATCGCATCCAGTGCAATACATGGAGTGCACGGGTGGTATTGTCCCTTGCTTCCCGTCCCTTTATGAACCCCGTTTGGTCTGGTTGCACCAGGTCTCTTACATCTTCCTGCAGTCTCAAGGCCAAGATCTTTGCCAGTATCTTGGTGTCGGAGTTCAGCAGAGAGATAGGCCTATAATTAGCGCATTTCTGAGGGTCTTTTCCCTCTTTTGGCAAAACCGTTATATACGCCAGTGATGCTTCTAAGGAAAGTGGACTTGCGGCGCCAATTGAGTTGAAATAATTACAAAGTGGGTTTACCAAAATCGGAAGAAATTTCTTATAATATGAGTTTGTCAACCCATCCGGCCCTGGGCTTTTCCCCGGGGGCAGGGCTTCTATCACTCTGCCCAACTCTTCTACCGTGATTGGGCGTTCCATACCTTCAGAAGTTTCTCTGGGTATTATGGGCATAGCAGCATTCTCAATATATTCATCTATCATATTCCTCCTTTGTCCCTCGCTTTCCCCTACTTCGGGCGGTTATATGTTTTGGAGATGTTATATAAGGCCTCATAGAATTTACCAAATTCTTTTGCTATGACCTTTGTGTCCTCTATTTTCCTACCTTGGACTAATAAGCTGTGCACGTGTCTAGAGTCCTGTTGTTTTTTTAGTTGTTTTGCCAGTAGCTTTCCGCTTTTATTTCTTTGTTCGTATGCTCTATTTGCGAAAAACCTAATTTTGTTCTTCGCTCTATGTTCTAAGCATTGCGAAAGCTCTGCTCGTAAGCTCTCCAGACATCTACCATCTGTTGGGTCAAGATTTTTCTTATGCTTTATCTCTAGGGCACTGATCTTCTCTAGTAGTTCGTCTATTTCTCTTTTACTTTCCTTTGTTATATATGTACCAAAAGCAATTAAGTCCTCCCTCACAACCGCCTTGTGTGCTTCCCACACCACTTGATCTGACACTCCTGTTTTATTTATTTCAAAATATTCCTTTATCTTAACACTTAGTTTCTCCCCTATGTCCTTCTTATTCAGCAATGACTCGTTCAAACGCCATGTTCGTACCGCCCGGGCCGTTTGAGTTGGTCGAAGGGTCGGAATTATTGGGGCGTGGTCGGACATGGTTATTGGTTCAATTGTACTTGTGTTGACATTCCCCAGGTAGAATTGATCCACCAAGAAAAGGTCTAGCCGCGATTACATATCGTGTGTTTTAGAATAATAGCTAAAATCCCTGATGCCTGGGTGTAAAGCGCTCCAGGTATCCACAAGGTGTTGTGAGCATAAGATTTGTTTACCCGCTTTATGGCTTTGAAAGACAGGGCAGTTCTACCCGTTAAGGTATCTATACTCGGTTCTAACACCATATTGAAATCTCCTCCTACCACTACACACCCTTCCTTAAATTCTTCCAGTTTTCTAAATACTTTAATCAGAAAATTAGCAGTCCCATCATTGGGCGAATATACTGAAGCAAAGGTATATCGTCTCCCCTGCAGCATACCCTTTACGAACAAGTACAGACCTTCTGGGTCACTTTGCAAGGTCTCCATTATCCAAGGGCATGATTTCTTGAACGCAATTGTGACCCCTCTTGCCCTCGCTATTGGGGATACCGCATGATACCACTCATTCAGTACATTCTGGGGCAAGCTTGGGATTGAGCTACTCTTAAAGTGGGTCTCCTGCAGGAAAACAACATCGGCTCCCCAGTGCTGCAGCTCAACCCATAAGCGCTCTCTTTTGATTGGTGAGCTCAAACCCCTCACATTGTACGACAATATTTTCAAAGTGGCTGTCATTTTATTTTATTTTCAGGGCCCCCTGCCCTTGTTCTCTATCTTCTCCTCTGCCAATCCCACCCCCCTCCTACCCCCCCCCCCTCCCTTCATTAAACACATACCTATACCTAAAAAAAAAAGAAAAACACAGAAAAAACAAAAAATATACCACATGTATGTCGTAAACATAGACCTTGCATACTTGCATACTATCCCCCCCTGCCAAAAACCTCTCATTAGGGGTATATCTAAAAATCGGGTATGCAGCTTGCGTGCACCAACACCTCCTGCACGCCTGCTACCTCCCTTCCCTGCCTTCCGCAGGATTATTCTCCCCTTTAATTGGGGCTGGCCTATTGACCTACCTAAGGTCCACATTTTCCATTGCCCCCCCCCCCCAGGCATTACTCTATTGACCCCCTCCTGAGTGGAAAGGACCCAGGAAAAAAAAAAAAAAAGTCCTCTAAGTCCTTTAAGTCCTTCTTTTGGCTGTTACCCTGTTAACCCTTGCGGGTACTTCTTGCCACTTCTTTGCTCGTTGCAGAAAATTTATTCTCCAGTCCACAAAGTCCACCATCGGGAGGTCTAATTTTTACACAAATACTTTTAAATCATTCTTTGTTCGCAATATTGCAGTTCTTCCATTCCTGGAGGCTGTTAAACTGAAGGGGAACCCCACCTATATTTAATCTCAGCCTGCCGCAAAATTTCTAGCAGTGGGCGGACCGCCCCTCGCTTAAAAAGAGTCCTTTTCGATATATCTGGATACAGAGCTATGTTTGAACCTTCAAATGTAATCCAAGGATTATCACGTGCCATCTTCATTATACTCTCCTTCACTGCATGTTTGTGAACTTTACATATTACATCTCTGGGATAATCAGTTTTTGTACTCTGGGGATGGACCCGGTGTATCCGGTCTATTTCTATGACATTAGGGGCTTGATCCCCCAAAATCTGTCCAAACACTTTTTGTACCGCTGGGGCTAATTCTGTCGCTGTAATTGACTCTTTCAATCCCTTTATACGTATATTTTGACGTCTATCCCTATTCTCGTACTCATCCAGCTGGTCTCTGTATGCGTTTAATGTTTCTTCATATTTTTTCATGGACTCTTGAACCTCCATCACTGCCTGTATAGTAGCTTCTTGTTCTTTTTCCATCCCCTCTACTCTGTGTCCCAGGTCCCTGATGTCCTCTTTTAAGCTTGCTACTGCTTGCATGCAGGATTGTTCAACTGCGTTTATTAATTGCTGAATATCATTTTTAGTGGGGAGGGCCTTCAACAGACCCCAGATATCCCTTTCTGGGTCCACACTCTGTCCATTCTGTCCCTGTGGGTTCCCTTCACCATCTTGGAGGCTCTCCTGGTCACAGTCCATGACGTGTCTATGCGGTGACCCACATCTTCCCATACCCCCTCCTGTTATTCTTAGGTGTTCCTGACTATTACTTTGGTTTATACTGGGGATTGGGTCCTCTCCTTCTCTTCCTTTCATCATCTCCATGTCTATGGTCTGAATCTCGTCTGGAGTCTGTCTATTATCCTCCCGCTGTGTCATTATGCCCCGGCTTCCTGTTGGTTTACTTTGTAAAGCCATCACTAGGTGTACATTACCAGAAGTTAATTGGCCTAAATTTTTAGCCCCTATTACCTGGGGGCTCCCACCACCACTACCAGGAGGTCTTTGCTCCGGGGTCCTCCTCCCTCTTCCCGCTGTAGGAGGTCTCTTACCGTTCACGACGACACTGTCACCTGTCATCTGTGCGTTCGAATTCGCCCGCTTTATCCCGGACTCCCACTCTGCTTTTTCCACACCGTCGGATATGTTGGCTCCGCTCCGCTTCTTAGTATCTGGCCTTCCTGCTAGCTCAGGTGTGCGAGGGGACATGTAAGCCTTAATACCATCCGTTGATTTCCCTCCTCTCCCTGCTGTTGGCTGCAAAGCTGCTTGTCTGCGAGTTGTCATCCTCATACAGCGACACAGCGGGACTGTGATATAGTGAAGCGATGACCCAGCGAGGCAGTGACACAGCAGTGAAGTGGTGTAGGAAAATAGGGGGGAGGTATCTGGAGGGAACCGGGAAGAGCCGCCAATCACCTCTCGCCTCTCTCTCCTTCCACTTTCGGTTTGGCCTCCCGCCTGTTTATCGGGAGATCTCCGGCGTGTATTTGCCTGGCATACGGCAGGACTGAAGCCAGACAGGTAGACAAGCCCTTTCTCTCTGCTTCTCAGCTGACAGCCAGATGATTTCTCGTGCGCGATTAGCCCGGGAACATGAGAGGGGGGAGGAGCGCTCACTCACTCACTCACGCCCATCCAGCCCGCTAAACTAGTATTACATTCCCTACATGGAGCAACAACTTGACTGCAGGATTTAGTGACCCCTAACCCACAGATTACTTTCAGAAAGGCAGGATCTATTGGTGGAATGCTCGCACTAAGTAAATACAAAGGAGACTTAAGGAAAGACCCATGTAAGATCTTGGGTACTTTTCCCTGTGGAGCCTGTTCACACTGTGAGGTCATTGGTAGGAGGACTTTCTTTACGCTACCAAATAGGGAATGCTTTCGTATCAAACATTTTGCAGATTGAGTACCTATTCCAATTAGGGGGGGGGGACTGGAACAAGATTCTACTCCAGCGCAAAATGCTACTGAGCCACCTCCTCCCTGGGGTTTAAATGAGGCTGAAAGCGTCAGACCCTTCCTGGAAGGATTTAGCTCAGGCAAAACGGATTAATCCATTTGGGAAGGTTGATTGATCTTTCCTTTCATCTGTTTAAAGATATTCTTTGTGCAATAGTATTCTTAATAATATTTTGGTGTCAGTATTGGTAGTTGATGTTTTTCCTGGGTGGAAGTTTCTCTTGGAAATTTTTCTTCAAGGGGTTTTGTTTTCTCTTTTGTTACGAATTTGGATGGTACATCTTTGGGAGTTTTTTGATTATTTATTTATTTGGTATACAGTGTATATTTTTGCTGATTGGCATTTTCTAATGCTCTCTTTGCTTTTCATTGTTATATTTTTCTTTGTTTTTCATATTGCTTGTAATGGTGAGGGCAATACTTTTCAACATAGGGATCTTTGTCTGCAGGCCTTCACCTGCATAACCGGCACACTCAGGCCCCTTTATATTAATTTATATTTGGGGCCGTAATTTCTCTCCTGAATCTTTGGACTGAGTGTTTCCTGCACCCTCTCCTAGATTGAGGAGACTCTGTGTCGGCGGTTTTAGTTTCCAATATAGTTGCTGTCCTTTTCCCCGGATGTGTATATCCTGGTGGTGACTGGATATGATGCGGCCACACATGGTGTCATTGTTCCACCCTGTGCGTTGTGTGTTCGTGCCACACTCTGTGACGCGCTGAATGCGTGTGTTGTCACCATATCACACCGTTCGTGTCACGTCATCGCATCACACTGCGACTCTTGGCACACATGGGGTATATATGGAAACGCCAGGGACCACATTGGCGTCATTCCTTCCTCCACTGAGTCCAATGCAGATGTTTTTGCAGTGGAGCAACCTCTTTTCACGGGGGGCACGAGAACAACCTGCCTGAATCTATTTGGATAAAGTTTGCTTCTTTCCTCAGATGAATATATACGAGCTTTGCTCTGTAAGTATTTTTTTCTTTATCCTTTCATTGGATGGTCGCTATCCATATGGATTAGGCGACCCCCTGTGAGCTATATATAAATACATTTTCGAACTGAGTATAATATTTTCCTCTCTCTATATATTTTTCAACTTTTGCAGTATGAAAGTCATCTGCCTCCCTCCTTTCTTGTTTTGGGTGCCCTTATGGGATCTCATCCAGTGGCCCTGTATGTGGTGAAAGGCTTTTTTTCTGCAGACATTCATGACTCCCACTCTTGTTGAAGGAGTGCCTTCTCCAGTAATATAGCAAGATATGCAAGTTTGATACTTTAGATTTTTCCAAAATGTTATGTATGATATTCATTTAGTTGGATTCTAAATTGCATTTATATTCTATACTTTCAGAAGTGGTATTAGTCCCTGAAGTTTATACACATTTCGAAACGCGTTGGATGTCCCCATTACCTATGACCATCTGCAACATGCATGGATGATATATTCACAAGTAGTTGGGAAATACCACTTCAGGATGATCATTTGTGCTACATTAGAATACATTTATGCATCTTTTTGTATTGTTTCCAATCTGGGAATTTTTTAATTATGTTGAAATTATGTATAAACAAACTTTTTTAATGAATACATAGTTTTTTCTTTCCAGATTGCCCTAAAAATATAATTTAGAGGTATTTACAATTTTTCAGTGTACACTAGTGTTAGCCTTCTGAATAGCAGTGGACTGATTTTCAGAGGTTGCTTGACAGGTGTGAGGAGACATTGGGGTTGATTTACTAATTCTTAGATTGCAAGCTCTATCGAACAGGGCTCTCTGATTGCTACTGTATTAAACTTTATTGTAATTGTACTACAATTAATTGTAGTACAGTAATTGTGTCTACCCTTATGTTTTAAAGTGCTTCATAAGGCCCCTTTCACATAGGCGCCTAAGTTTGCCAGATTCTGCTTGCTCAGCAGGGGATCGCTCCGCTAATCCCCACTGATCAGGCAGATGACAGGTCTGTCTCCACTCACTGTGCAGAGCAGAGATGGACCCAGTGCAAAGCGCTGCAAAACTGACCCTTTTTTGGGGGTTAAAAGCTCCCCGCTAATGACTGAAAATCGGCACAAAAGCACCGCTTAAACAGTGCTAAAGCACCACTAAATTGAGTGGCGCTTTAGCGTGAACGGCTGGCGTTGTCGGTGTGAAAGGGGTCTAATAAAACTAGTGCAGCTGTGCATGGTAGCCAATCAGCTTCTAACTTCAGCTTATTCAATTAGGCTATGACAAGAAAAAAAAAAAAAAGGAAGCTGATTGGCTACCATGCACAGCTGCACCAGATTTTGAACTATCCAGTTTTAATAAATCAACCCCATTATGTTGCCTCCTCACCGCCCATAATAACCCCTAAAATATTACATTGTACGTAGTTTAGGGGCAATTACAGCGCATCCACATTCATTCCAATGGCTTGTATTCAGCGGGCAGTACTACCCACTGAACACGACAGAGGGTTTAATTCTTGGTGTGGCCACAGCATGTGTATATCATCCCCTGTCCGCTGCCTTTGTGGCTTAAAAAGGAGCAGTTGGAGGCAGTAAAAACACGGCTTAACCACGTTTTTTTACCAATCCCCAACCACAATTGTAAACAGGCCCTAAAAGCGCCAATGTTCTTCCCCAAAAAAACTCCCAAAGCAGTTCCCTGTAACAAAAGAGGTATTATATATATGCCTCTCTGGTGGCCCAATGCGTTTTATCTTTGCTACCTTGAATGCTGCAGAGTCTACAGCATTCCCCACTTCCGTGTGTGTTGTGTCCCTTTGCCCTGCACTATGGTCACACCCGCTGAGCCCTACATCACTTCTGTTTCCTGTACAAACCGGAGGATGGACATATTTACTGTGCAACAGAGAAAACTAAAGTGATAAATGCTGCAAGACCCCTTTCACACTGGGGCCGCGGCCACATTAGCGCTAAAGCACTGCTCGTTTTAGTGGTGCTTTAGTGCTGTTTAAGCGGGGCTTTTTGGACGCTAGCGGGGCGCTTTTAACCCCACAGAAGGGGTTAAAAACGCCTGTGTTGCGGCACTTCCGAAGCGCTGCCCATTCATTTCAATGGGCAGGGCATTTTGGGAGCACTGCAAACCGCCCCAAAGATGCTGCCCTCTTTCCCCATTACCATTTGCTCTGACAATAGGACCCTTGGCTATTGCCATAAGAAAATCAGAACGGATAGTTGGGTTTCGCCTCTCAGGAAGGGAAGAAAAAATTGCCCTATACGTGGACGATGCTCTTTTTTTGGGGGGATACTTCAGAGTCATTGGTGGAACATATGACACTTATTTCTACATTTAAGCAGTTCTCGGGTTTTTGTATTAATTGGGAGAAACCAATATTGATGCCATCAGATGATATAGAAATCTCCTTACCAGATCAAGCTGCGCAAATTCAAATAAAACATAGTTAAATATTTGGGGATTTAGATAACCCGTAATGTAAAGGATTATATTCATCTGAATCTTAAACCATTATCGCTTAAATTTAGGGATAAGTGCAGGACCACTAACAGTGGTCGGTAGAAAGAATCTTATTAAAATGATCTGGACTCCACAGCTACTGTATATCCTTCATAATTCTCCTATCTGGATAATATCGTATTGGTTTAGGAAGGTTGAATCTCTCTTCCGAGAACTGATATGGCGGAAAAAAACAATCCCGTATAAAATTAACAAGCTTAATGTTAGATAAAGATGCAGGAGGACTTGCTATTCCACATGTTAAAAGTTATTTCTTAGCCTCACAACTACAACAATTTTTTGGTTGGATGGAAGTGGCACAACCTGATCCTATACAGACTCTGCTATTACCGTTATGTAGGGAATATACATTGATCCCCCTGTTGGAGACAAAAAATCTGCGAGGGGATCGAATTTTTGACAGGTAAACTTTTTGATAAAGTATGGCAAGAAATGAAAATCATTACTAATATTACGGGTTATACATTTTATACCCCAATATGGAATAACGCAAACTGTGAGGAATTGCAGAAACTGGAAGGGTTCGAGTTAAGGCAAAAACATGGGTTAGGATATCTGGAGCAGCTTACTGGGCACTTAAACCCCCCTCCTGTCCAGAGCAATTTTCAGCGCTGATGCACTTTGAATGACATATGCGTGGTCATGCTACACTGTACCCATATGACATTTTTATCATTTTTTCCCACAAATAGAGATTTCTTTTGATGCCATTTGATCACCTCTGCAGTTTTTAATTTTTAGTAAAAAAATTTAAAAAGACTGAATTTAAAAAAAAAAAATAATTTTTTAATATTTTGTTATAAAATTTTGCAAACAGGTAATTTTTCTCCTTCATTGATGTACGCTGATGAGGCGGCACCGATGGGCACCGATAGGTGGCAGTGATTGGCACTGATGGGTGGCAGTGATGGGCATTGATTTTCATCGTAGGAAAACCGAATGCTGGTTTAAACACTTATTTAAAATTATCCTGATATCTAAATAACATGGGCTTCGGTCTTCAATATCTTCACCAAAATGGCCGCTGCTATTGAAATTGTGCGCAATCGCAGTGTGGACACCGCATTTAAGGACGGGAGGTGTAGTAAGATGGACGCTCCTGTTGACGTCCCACGACGAAACACGTAGGGCGGGGTCACAAGCGTCTTACGTCACATCCGGCTAGACAAAAACAGCTTTTTGACGGCACCCATCCACCCATACTTTCATGCTTATACAATTTATCTCAAATGTGAGTACAATTTTTTAATCAATAAAATAAAGTTTTAAAGAACGGTTTTACACTATGGGCATCCCTTCTCTTCTATATGATGAATGTACAAAACGCTGCTAACAACACCTAAAGCACAGACCAGGACCGCCAGGGGTTGCTACACAGTGGCAGATACTGTGGCTGAGCAGTACCCCTGTGGGGGTGAGGCCATTTGGTGAGTGCATGCACAGTAGGAGCACGAATAAGGAGCACCATCACCAGCTGGCACCTGAACAAAAAGTTTTTTTTTTGGTTTTTTTCCAGCATAGATTGGACTTTTTTTCAGAGCACATGTCACTTTTCTATATAGGTTTTTTGTTAGCACTGGACACTTTCCAAGCACTTAGCACCTATAAATGTGCAATTGTATTAATACTTTTCAATGTTAATTGAAAAGATTGTGTAGAATGTATTATTAATTAATTTGACCATATTTATTGATATTTATATCACATTGACGGTGAACAGTAAAGGTCTTAATTTGCACATACACATTTTCTACTAATTAAGACACCCAGGGGGTGTAACACAGTTTGGACACTTCACCCAAATCACTCAAACCAATTAAGTAGAGGAGTAAGTTGGGTACGTTGGATTACCCTCTTGGGGATTAAGATCGCATTGACAATCGGCTGCCAGAGGATATTACACAATTTAGACAAAATTTAATTTATATATTTATTTTGTTTATTTCATTTATTTTATTTTTGCATTAACCATTGAACATCAGCTATACCCTAATTACGGTTTTTAAACAGAGGATTCAGTATCATTATAAGAAAGGCACCAATGAATACACAGTCCCCTTTCTGTATTTGAGATGTGAATATTAGAAGACAATTTATCTGTTTTTTACCATAAAACATTTCATTTAACGGAACAGCGCCACACCTACACTCTCCTTTATATTCATCTTAGTGCACCCCACCTAGGCGGAGGGGTGCTTGTAGAGGCAGCAGTTCCTTTTTTTGGTTTGTTTGTTTCTTTGTTTTTTCCTTGCGCGGATTTACTCATATATTACTTTAGTGATGGGCACTGATCGGTTACACTGATAGGCAGCACTGGTAGGTGGCACTGATTGACACCACTGGTGTGCATTGATAGGTGGCACTCATGGGCATTGATAGGTGGCACTGGTGGGCACTGTGGGCACTGGCAGGTGGTAATGGCAGGGGGTACAGGTGGGCACAGATGAGGCAGAATTGCCTCTTCCTTTTCGGAACCAATGTCCCTTGCAAAGAAGCCGGTGATCGGCTTTTTTTGATTGGCTGATTACCAAGCTTTTGTTTACATCATGTGATCAGCTGTCATTGGCTGACAGCTGATCACGTGGTAAGGGGCCGGGACTCGTCACTTAGACTCGGATCTGTGATCACCCGAGTCTCAGTGACTCGGTGATCATAGCGCGCGCAGGGAGCGTGCAAAGGGGAGGCCATCATATGACGGCCTCCCGGAAATTCAGGTCCACGCTGTGGCCGTCATTCGGCTATAGCGCGGACGGCAAGTGGTTAAAATCCTTTACGTAAATAATGGATGAATATGGAATTCCAAGGCAGAGGTTTTTTCAATATCTTTAAATCAGGCCCGCCTTACAGACTCAGGCCCGTTCCTTTGAATTTAAACATAATCACTCTATAATAATATCATTATTAGAGGCTAAAGGGCATACGCAAGGTCTTATATCTCGACTATATCGTGTACTATATATTAAGTTTCAAGAGTCTGTAGATATTCCCTCAGGGGCTCAGTGGGAACAAGATCTGGGAATGTTGACAGATGACCATTGGACAATGGCTCTGTCTGTGGTCCCTAATGTATCGCTGTCCACTACGCAAAAATGAACACAATTATTTATCTTACATAGGTCGTATTATACTCCTGAGAAACAATTTAAATGGAAACGTAGAGATTCCCCCCTATGTCCTCAATGTAGGGGAGGTCCTGCAAATGTAATACACATGTTATGGAGATGTCCCAAACTTCCCCGATATTGGCAGGGTATAATCGATACTATTAATAGTCTGTTTGGAATAAATTTGCCATTAGAACCTGGCATCTGTTTATTAAATATAATAGATGAATCCAGTATCCCGGTCTGTGCTTATATTACAATAGTAAGAAGTCTGTTTCAAGCTCGTACGTTAATAGAACAAAAATGGATCTCAGTACACCCACCAACAGTAGCAGAATGGAGAATGCAAATAAAGGAAACCTTGTTAAAAGAAATATATATTTTTCTACATCAAAGTTGTCAAGGGAAATTTGAGACTATATGGAGAAATTGGATGGAGGATTTAGGCCCAAAATTGGAAGGAGCCATGTAGTATGAGAAGGGATATAGAGAGAGGATTGAGTATGGGAGAGGGGGGAGGGGTTGCTTTGGGAGAGGGGGGAGGGGTTGCTTTGGGGGAGGGGGGGGGGGAACTTTGGTTGGTTTATTTTTTTTTTTTTTTTTGGGGTGTTGTGTTTTTGGGTTATTCGATGTTATGTGGACAGTATGTATGTTGTGCTTTAAATTTCTCTGTTCATTGCATTACAAAGGAAAAAATTTCAATAAAAATTTACAGGATTAAAAAAAGATTCTGCTTGCAGGACTTTTCCTAACGCCTCGCAAGCACGCCGCCCCAGTATGAAAAGACACACGCGCTATATAGAGCCTACTTCTAGCGCTAAAATGCCTGAAAACCATGTGAAAGGGGTCTAATGCTGTGTACACAGGGGTGGACTTTTCGACCGGACTGGTCCGACGGGACGAATTCGTCGGACAATCCAACTGTGTGTGGGCTTCATCGGGCCTGCAGCGGACTTTTTCGGTCAAAAATCAGACAGACTTTGGAACATGTTTCAAATCTTTCCGACGGACTCGGGTCTGGTCGAAAAATCCGCTCGTCTTTATGCTAGTCCGACAGAAGAAAACCGACGCTAGGGCAGCTATTGGCTACTGGCTATCAACTTCCTTATTTTAGTCCGTCATCACGTACGAATCCGTCGAACTTTGGTGTGATGGTGTGTAGGCAAGTCCGTTCGTTCGAAAGTCCGTCGGAAGTCCGTCAAAAGTCCGTCGAAAGTCAGTCGGAAAGACCGTCGGAAAGACCGTCGGAAAGACCGTCGGAAAGACCGTCGGAAAGACCGTCGGAAAGACCGTCGGAAAGACCGTCGGAAAGACCGTCGGAAAGACCGTCGGAAAGACCGTCGGACCTTTGATGCCGAAAAGTCCACCCATGTGTACACAGCATTAGAGGTTGCAGTGCTTCAAACGGGGGGAATGAAACAGACACAAGCCATAGTAGTGGTAAGTATAAAAGCCTAATCTTTTACAGGGAATTGCTTTGAGGAATTATTTAAAGTGATGAATGTACTTTAAAGCATTGAGCCTTATTAGATATTAATTAGTTTAAAAATGATCACAAGACTGCTGTCGTTCAATACATGATAAAAGTGATAGATCAAAGTCCAATGATCATACATATAAATCATCTAATTAATCTTTTAGTGAGCAAACTAAGATTTCACTGTAAATCAATGTCAAGTTCATTCCCATCCAACCTGTACAGCAAAGTTCAAGAGAATCAACATAACGTCTGACTATTGTAATCAGGTGTTCTGCAGTTCATAATTATCAAGCTTATCGATATCGAGGAAATAGAATGTAGGGGTAAGGATGCAAGTGAGAAGAGAAGAGCACGCCAATAAATTAAAATTAGACTAATATCCATTTACGGAGGGGAAAGAGAGCTTTGCAAAGATGTTCACCATTTTTTAATCATTAAGTTTTTATTGATTTTTTTTTTTTTTTTAGGAATAAACAGTAAGCCCCTTACCTAGAAATGCAGAATCACATATACACGTGATTCTGCACAGCCGGCCCGCACTGGTGCACTATATGTACAGTAGGCGGTCGGAAAGTGTTTAAAAAACACCCCCTAGCATTTCTATCTGCGTCATTTTGAGTAAGGACAGAATATTCATGTAGCATGGATAATCTTCCTGGAATCCATCTTTCCTTAGCTCAGGCATGTAGGCAGAAGGGCATGCTTAGCTGAGAAAACTCCTCCAGATGAAGAGAAAAAAATGCCCATGAAGACTCCTGGGATGTATGACATTATATTGGCCTAGGCCAGAAACCAGGAAGCAACTGTAAAAACGTAACAAAAAACCTTAGTTAGACTTACCGGTGACGGTATTTCTACGAGCCTTTCAGGACAGCACCTTGGAGAGAGCGTAGCTCCACCTCTTAGACAGGAAACACTGCGTGACAACGCCCCTTTAAAAAGCAGCTGCTTCCACCATGCCATCAGTTGTTACCGAGAAATCCTCCGACATGCTGGAAAATATAATCAGACAATTACCAGGTCCTATAATTATACTTTACATATGATAACCAAGGGAGGGAAGTAGGCTGCTGTCCTGAAAGGCTCGTAGAAATACCGTCACCGGTAAGTCTAACTAAGGTTTTCTCCCTTCGCCTTTCAGGACAGCACCTTGGAGAGGATAACCGAGAAACTTACTTCAGGGTGGGACTACTGCCTGCAAAACCTTCCTACCAAATGATTGGTCCGAGGCTGATAGTAGATCCAAGCGGTAGTGCCTTATGAAGGTCGAAAAACTGGACCATGTGGCAGCCTTGCAGATTTGCTCAGGAGATGCCCCAGCCCTTTCTGCCCATGATGCCGCCACTGCTCGAGTAGAATGAGGTAATACCCCTTCCGGAGGTTCCAGACCCAAAGATATGTATGCCTCTTTGATGGCCTGCTTTAACCATCTTCCAAGGGTGCTTTTGGAAGCTTTACCTCCTTTGTGAGTACCTTCCATTAAAACAAAGAGTGAGGATGACTTTCTGATTTCCTTTGTTCTTTCCAGATATTTAAGCAGGCACCTCCTGACATCAAGGGTATGGAAAGCTTCTTCTCCTGCTCCCGAAGGTAAAGGACAAAAAGTAGGGAGAATGATTTCCTGTGTACGGTGAAAAACTGAAGCCACCTTTGGTAGAAATGCTGGATCCGTCCTTAAGACTACCCTATCCTGTAGACATCTCATGAAGGGCTCTTTAATTGAAAGGGCTTGTAACTCACTAATTCTACGTGCGGAAGTTACTGCTACCAATAAAATAGTCTTTAACGTCAAGAAACGTAAAGATGCTTCTTCTATGGGTTCAAACGGTGCCCTAGTTAGGCCCTGAAGAACTAAAGATAAATCCCATTTGGGAAAACTAACAACAGGTCTAGGCTTTACTTTTGCCATTGCCCTAAAAAATCTGATTATTAAAGGTTCCCCTGACAGGGTTCTTTCCAAAAAAACTGATAAAGCAGCTACCTGCGTCTTGAGCGTACTTGCTGCTAACCCCTTCTCCAATCCCTCTTGAAGAAATTCCAAAACTGAAAATGTGGTACGAAAATCAAAGTTTTTACTGGAACACCAAGAATTATAGATCTTCCAGACTTTAAAGTAAATGTCTCTCGTCACTTTTTTTCTACTTGCAAGAAGGGTAGAAATAAGCCTTTCTGATAAACCCTTCCGTCTTAAGATTTGTTCTTCAGAAACCAAGCTGTTAGTTTGAGGTAAGCTGGATCTGGATGGAGAATTCGGCCCTGACTCAACAGGTCTGCCCTGATTGGTAATCTCCAAGCAGGTTTCACTGAGAGGTTCATCAAGGTTGAAAACCAGGGTCTTTTTGGCCAATAAGGAGCTATTAATATTAGCTCCGTGGACTCCAATCTGAATTTGGCTAACACCTTTGGTATCAGTTGGAACGGGGGAAAAGCGTAGGACAGATGGAAGTCCCATTTGTGAGCTAACGCATCTACTCCGAGAGCTTGATCCTGTCTCTGAAGAGAGAAGAAGACTGGTATTTTTGCATTTTCCTCTTTTGCAAAGAGGTCCACTTGGGGATGACCCCAACTCTTGGAAATCTTTTCGAATAATTCCTGATTGAGAGACCACTCTGCTTCCCTTATTTCTTTTCTGCTGAGGAGATCTGCTAAGGTGTTTTCCGTCCCCTTTAGATGGACTGCTGATAGAGAGGCCACATTGTTCTCTGCCCATCTTAGGATCTGATGCGCTAGACCCATTAGGGTTTTGCTTTTTGTGCCCCCTTGCTTTGTTAAATATAATACTGTCGTCATATTGTCTGACAATATTTGGACATGTTGATTCACTAGAAATTCCTGGAGGGAGAGGAGGCTTAAGTGAACAGCCTTTAACTCTCTCCAATTTGAAGATCTTCTTGCTTCTGGTTTGGTCCAAACTCCCTGAACCGTTTTTTCTTCCAGGTGAGCTCCCCATCCCCAGGCGCTGGCATCTGTAGTCAGCCTTCTGGTTACCGGAAAGACCCAAGGAAGCCCTTTTGAAACGTTTCCTAGGTTCCTCCACCACCAGAGAGACCTTTTTGCTCTTGCCCCCAAGTTGAATTTCTTCTCCAGAGGTTCCTGGTATGACCAATTCATCAGGATATCCGATTGCAGAGGACGGGAATGCAACCTGGCCCACTGTACCGAAGGAATTGCTGCTGTCAACAGACCCAGAGCAGACATGGCTTGTCTTACAGAGATCTCTGCGTTGGATTGAAGTGTTATCAGGGTCAACTGCATCTTCTCTATTTTCTCCTGGGGTAGAAAAATTTTCTGTTCTATCGAGTCTATTTCGTACCCCAGAAACCTTACCCTTTGAGATGGAATTAAGTTTGACTTCTGAAGATTGAGAAGCCATCCCAAACCTCTTAAATGTGTTTGAACTGTCTGTAGGTTGACCTCTACTTGACCCCTTGAGTCTGCAAACAGTAGCAGATCGTCCAAATAGGGTACTATTGAAATCCCCTTCAGTCTCAGGGGCTCCAAAGATTCCGCCATCACTTTTGTGAATACCCTGGGAGAAGAGGAAAGACCGAAAGGCAGAGCCCGAAACTGCAGGTGCCAAATCTCCCCTCCCCCCAGATTGACTGCAAGACGCAGGAACCTTTGTGATGGGGGCGCTATTGGTATATGGAGATAGGCATCTCTCAAGTCGATGGAAGCCATATGACATTTGGGGGTTAGCAAATTCCTTACTGAGAAAATCGTATCCATTCTGAATTTTTTGTATTTTATGGATCGATTTAGGACCTTTAAATTGAGAATCAGGCGGAACTTTCCTGATGGCTTTTTGACCATAAAAATGTGGGAGTAAAACCCCTTCCCCTCTTGATCTTTCGGAACCTGGGAAATGACCTTCTGTTGCATCAGTTCCTGTAACAGAGACTTCATGGCCAGAGCCTTTTCCCGATCCTTTGGCAGGTTTGTGATGTAAAACCGACTTGGGGGGCTTTGTGAGAATTCCAATTGATAACCCTTTTTGACTAACCCCAGAACAAAAGGACTCTTTGTTGTTTTTTCCCAGATTGGTAAGAAGTCCTGTAGTCTCCCCCCTACTAGATGGTCATTGTTTTTTAGGGGTTTGTTCTGGGGTTCTAAAGAGTACCCCACCTCTACCTCTTCCTCTCTGAGAAGACCAGGGTCTCTTCTGTGTGTGGTCCTTTTCCTTATCGGTTTGTCGAAAAGGACGAAAATTTTTCCTCTGCTGTACCGTTTTCTTCTTCTGTGGGAAAGCTTTCTTCTTGTCTGCTGTCCTGTCAAGGACAGTCTCTAGTTCTGGCCCAAACATCAGGTCTCCTGAAAAGGGAATTCCGCACAGTTTTACTTTAGAAGCTGAATCCCCTGACCAGGTCTTTAGCCAGAGTGCTCTTCTTGCTGAGTTAACAAGCGCAGAGGACCTGGCTGACATCCTGATAGATTCTGCAGAGGCATCTGCCATATATTTTACTGCCTTAAGCAGGGTAGGGAAGGACTCCAATAAGTCTTTTCTGGAGGTACCTGCCACAACATGATTTTTAAGTTGCTCTAACCAGCACTCCAGATTCCTAGCCACAACCGTAGCCGCCATTGCTGGCTTAAGATTAGCTAGAGATGAGTCCCAGGCTTTCTTCAGTAGCCCATCTGCCCTCTTATCCATAGCATCTTTGAGAATACCCATGTCCTCCAAAGCTAAATCAGTCTTCCTAGATACTTGAGAAAAGGCAGCGTCTATTTTTGGTTTTTTATTCCACAATAGTTCCTCATTCTCCTCAAAAGGAAACCTCCTTTTGAGGGTTTTAGAAAAAAACTGTCCTCTCTCTGGGTTCTTCCATTCCTTTTTAATAGTGTCTGTTAACACTTTATGCACAGGGAACACCCTGTGTTTAATTTCCTCCAGCCCCAGGTACATCTTATCATGCACAGACAGCTGAGCCTTTTCTTCCTGGATCTCCAGGGTAGTATAAATTGCCTTGAGTAATTCATCCACCTCCTCAAGTGACAGCTTATATCTAGATGATCTTGACTCTTCTTCCACCTCCTCCTCCTCAGAATCAATGGTTGAGGGTGGAATGCTTTCCCTTTCCTCCTCCGACTCACTTTCCACCTGTCTGGAAGTGGACTGAGGGAAACTGGAGTGAGAACTCTGCTCTTGGCTGGAACTCTGGCCGTGCTTTACAAGGGAACGCACTGTCCCTAGGGCCTCTGCTAACTCCTTCCTCACAGAAGATAAGAGTTCTTTGCACTCTTGTGAGGATTCTTCTTTTACTAAATCCACAATGCAGGATTTGCACAGTGGTTTGGGCCAAGAGTCCCTTAAAGGATTTTTGCATGAGGGGCACTTTCTCCCTGTTCTCTCTGATTTGGCAGTAGCTTTCTGAAACAGAGAAACAAGAAAAAACCCAGGTCCTTTAGAACTAAGGCTTCAGAGAAAAGTAGCACCTCCAGCCAACACCCTAAGTGCCCAGAGTCTCACTCCTTTGCTGAACTGCTAATGGAAACTGTTACCCCATAGCAGACAGCAGCAGGTTTTGAATAATCACATCAAAGATAAAACACCCAGTGATATAAAAGGAAAGAGGTGCCACCGCACCTCTCCTACCTGGGCCTGGCCGGGAACCTGGGCGCCTGCATCCGCCATTGCTGCTGACGATTCCGCTGTATCCATAGTGCAATCCGCAGCTGCTGCACTGTGTACTAGGCTCCATGTGCCAAACAAAAGGAAGTCCCGGCCAGAGGACCCGCCCCTTCCTCCTGCGTTCCAGCAGCAGGAACCAATCGCTGCTACGCCCCGCCGGAAGTATCCGCCCACCGGAACTGACATCACCTGCTGTCCGGGATTCGGCGCCGCCATGCAGAGGCCTGGCATGGACGCTCTTACTGAGCACAACCGCGGCCCCCCGAACACCCCGGGTGGAAAACTTCCGGCAGACCATTACTCCTGTGAGCCGGAGAAGGAAGGGACACCGGAGCACCCTCCTCACGTAAGGGAAGGAGCTGGGTTGGTCTGAGTATCCAAACGTGGAGGTCCTGCCAAAACCCTCTCCTTGGAGAGAGCGCAGCCCCTCTGGTTCCCCAAGCAGTGCTTCCACCATGGCGGAGGAAACACTAAAACTGATGGCATGGTGGAAGCAGCTGCTTTTTAAAGGGGCGTTGTCACGCAGTGTTTCCTGTCTAAGAGGTGGAGCTACGCTCTCTCCAAGGTGCTGTCCTGAAAGGCGAAGGGAGAAAGTTTAAAACAAGTTAATATAATATAACTTCCGTTCTTTTTACTAACGCTAGCAGTATAAGGATTAACCACATGCTGACCGGGCCATAGCCGAAAGACACAAAGGTTACAACGCGGCCGGCTTATTCTGGGAGGGCGTCCAAGGACGTCCTCACAGAATCGCACTCCCGCGCGCACCCGGGATTGTCGGGGTAAAGGGCCAATGACATACCACATGATCGCTCCGTCCAATGACGGAGCGATCACTTGTCAACAAACCGGAGCTTGTCCGCTGCAGCTCCTCCCCTCTCCTCTCAGCGATCGGTACAGTGTGCGAGGAGAAGAGGGAGCCGGGTGCAGCAGCGCTGTGGGCTGTCTCTGGAGTGCCCACAGTGCTGATCTGTGCCCATCCATGTAACATCCATCCATCCCTGGCTCATCCATACTCCATCCATCCCTGGCTCATCCATGCTCCATGCATCCCTGGCTCATCCATGCTCCAACCATCCCTGGCTCATCCATGCTCCAACCATCCCTGGCTCATCCATGCTCCATCCAGCCCTGGCTTATCCATGCTCCATCCGTGCCCATCCATACTCCATCCATCCCCGGCTCATCCATGCTCCATATGTGCCCATTCATCCCTGGCTCATCCACACGCCATCCATTCCTGGCTCATCCGTGCTCCATCTATCCCTAGCTCATCCATACTCATCCATGCTTCATACGTCCCTGACTCATCCATGCTCCATCCATCCCTGACGCATTGCCAAAAGGAAAATCTTGCCGATAATGGGGCCGAAAATGGGGGCAGGGCTTGGGCGGGCCCCCGCCCCCTGGTGCCACCCATTGCGGGGGTGTCTTGCTGGCTCGCCCCAGTCCTCCCTCTTCCTCTCCTCCCTCCCCACAGAGCAGTGATCTCCGTGTGTCACGGAGCTGAATTGTCCAGGCGGCTGCACTAACAATGTCCCGCCTCCTGTGACAGATGCCACACTGATCCAATGGCGGGACACTGAATCAGCATGACGTAATTACAGGAGGCAGGGCATTGTTACTGCAGCCGCCCAGGGAATTCAAATCACAGCTCCAGGACACACGGAGATCGCCGCTTTGATCCGGGAACGGGTGAGGCTGCATCCAGACACTGGCAAGCTGCACGAGTTTGAATATAAAGCTTTCAGTATCTCATATGAATGCTTTAAAGACACAAATTAACCTGGAAGATTGTGCTGTCTGTATCTAAAATTTCATGCATGGGTTGGTGTTGGAGTAATAAGTGTATAGTCTTTAATATGTGCAGACAGATTAACAGTACAAATCCAATAAATGTACTTCCAGAACATGGCCATAAACAGCCATAGACCTGTCTCTCATTCAAAATGCAATTACCTTTTCTGCCTCTAGCTTTCTACCCATTACTTGCACTTGTTTTATTTCTTTGCTGCCTCTGGCTCTTCATACAGCGTCCACGTGCGTCGTAGACTAAGGACCTTATACCTAGTGCATTCACTCAGAACGCAGCAAGTCAGAAACGTATATCTCTCCTTATTCTCTATTTATATTGTTCATCCACAATATAGAGCAGATGGGAACTATTATTCAAAGAATCTAAGGAAATGACATTATTTGTGTAGTATATAGAAAACTCTTCAGTGGCTGCCACAAGGCCAGTGTTGTGTGATGTGCCTGTGGATGTGTCATTTTGTAGTAGAGTTCTTTGTTCAGTAATGCAATAGAAATACCTGGTTTGTAGATGGTGATTTCTCAAATTGCCATTGAATTAACAGTAGTAATGTAGGGGCTGGAAGATTGAATCACAGCACACAATAGGGATCCGGCCATTTAACACCCCCAGAAGTCGCAGGCTGCATCTGACGGGCACTGGTGAGGCTGCATTGATCTCTTGTATCATGTCTGCAGTCTCTGATCATCTCCTGTAGTATGTCTGCAGTCTCTGATCATCTCCTGTAGTATGTCTGCAGTCTCTGACCATCTCCTGTATCATGTCTGCAGTCTCTGACCATCTCCTGTACCATGTCTGCAGTCTCTGATCATCTCCTGTAGTATGTCTGCAGTCTCTGACCATCTCCTGTACTATGTCTGCAGTCTCTGACCATCTCCTGTATAATGTCTGCAGTCTCTGACCATCTCCTGTACTATGTCTGCAGTCTCTGACCATCTCCCGTACTATGTCTGCAGTCTCTGACCATCTACTGTACTATGTCTGCAGTCTCTGGCCATCTCCTGTAGCATGTTCGCAGTCTCTGACCATCTCCTGTATCAGATGGTTAGAGACTGGGGACATGATACAAGAGATGGTTGGAGACTGCAGACTGAGTTTTCTTGAGCTTTTCTTGCACCAAAGGTGCCAATAATGGCCAACAATAAATTCATATTAATTTAAATTGATGATATTAATTAAAACGTCAAATATAAAGCAATTGTATATAAAAATAAAAATATATTTTAAAAACTATTTATTTTCGGTATCGGTTTTCAGCCCAGTGTATTTTTCATTTTCGGGATCGGTTTTGGCACCAAAAAACCCATTCGGTGCACCACTAGTATTTTGGGGTGTCATTTTTGCTATGTACACGCTATGTGTTGGAAATACCTTATAAATGGACAACTTTGTGTTAAAAAAAATTTTACTTGTGGAAAAAAATGGCATGTTCAAAAGACTCATTATGCCTCATAGAATATATGTTGGGGTGTTTATTTTCCAAACTGGGGTCATTTTGTGGACATTTCCATTGTCCTGGTGCTCCAGGGCCTTCAAAAGTGTAAGAGGTAGTCAAAAAATGTGATGTGTAATTTATGTCCCTAGAAGCCCTGATGGTGCTCCCTGCATGTTGGGCCTCTCTTTTAGAGGTCGACCGATATAGGTTTTTCCCTGGCCGATGCCGATATTTAGAAATCGCGGTGGCCGATGGCCGATATATGATGCCGATTTTTTTGGGCCGATATATTAGGCCGATTTTTTTTTTTTTTCCCTTTATCTCATAAAATCTAACAGTTAGACCCCTTTCACACTGGAGCGTTTTTCAGTGCCTGTAAAATGGCTCCCCTGCAGTCTCAGTGTAAAAGCCCCGAGTGCTTTCACACTGAAGCGATGCGCTGGCAGGATGTTAAAAAAAAGTCCTGCAAGCAGCATCTTTGGAGCGGTGTATACCTCTCCTCCACCACTCCTGCCCATTGAAATGAATGCGCACCGCTGCCGAAGCGCCTGCAAAGCGTTTCGGCAGCAGCACTTCAGGGGTGCATTTAATCCCTTCCTCGGCCGCTAGCTGGGTTATAAGCGCCCTGCTAGCAGCCGAATAGCGCCGCTAAAATGACGGTAAAGCGCCGCTAAAACTAACAGCGTTTTACCGTCAACGCCTGCCCGCTCCAGTGTGAAAGCAGCCTGAAGTAATAAGTGATACAGAAAATGTTTTACATCTATACAT
Organism: Lithobates septentrionalis; assembly: GCA_037952835.1. NCBI lineage: Eukaryota > Metazoa > Chordata > Amphibia > Anura > Ranidae > Lithobates > Lithobates septentrionalis. The sequence continues at coordinate 697,697 of JBBDGP010001162.1, read as the reverse complement.
TTATTAAACAAAACTAACCTCCAATCAGTTCACTTGTATGTAGAATTTAGATTTAAAAAAAAAAAAAAAAAAACGATACCTTAAATATTAAATACACAAAAACAGGTAATCAAAACTTTTGGACGAAAAAAAATGGGCTAACTTTACTTATTTTTTTAAATTTCATTAGTGTATTTTTTTTTTAAAAATTGCGTTTGAAAGACCGCTGCGCAAATACCGTATGACATAAAATATTGCAACAACCGTTATTTTATTCCCTAGGGTCTCTGCTAAAATATATATATATATATATATATATATATATATATATATAATGTTTGGGGGTTCTAAGTGATTTTCTAGCAGAAAATACAGGATTATTACTTGTAAGCAACAAGTGTCAGAAAAGATTTAGTCTTTAAATGGTTAAACTGAGAACTTCTACACAAGGAGTTCAGTCAATTGATAAAAGCACCTGAAGAGATACAATGTATCTTCTTATCAGATTTGGCAGGCTGCCCAGAGGAGGAGAGAAGACAAACTTCAGACAACTTGCATTGACTTCTATTACAGAAGTCATTTGCAAGTCCCGCTGAAGTTATAATCGGCTTTTTTATCAGTACAATCTGCCGATGCCGATTAAGTAAAAAAAGCCAAATATCGGCCGATATATCGGCCGGCCGATATATTGGTCGACCTCTACTCTCTATGTGGCCAGGCTGTGTAAGAGTCTCACACATGTGGTATTGCCATACTCGGGAGGAGAAGTAGAATGTTTTGGGGTTTTACTTGTGGTACTTTTAGTCATAAAAGTCCAAGAAGCATTCAGCCACATGTCTCGGGTAAAAAAAAATTCAATAAGCGTATTTTTATTGGTTTGCGCAAAAGTTATAGCGTCTACAAACTAGGGTACATTTTCTGGAATTTACGCAACTTTTCGTTTATGACTGCCTATGTCATTTCTTGAGGCGCTAAAATGGCAGGGCAGTACAAAACCCCCCAAATCACCCAATTTTGGAAAGTAGACACCCCAATTTGCCGAGAGGCTTGTTGAGCACATTGAATATTTAATTTTTTTGTCACAAGTGATTGAAAAAATGACAAAAAAAAATAAAAAATTTTACACAAAGTTGTCACTGAAATGATATATTGCTCAAACATGCCATGGGCATATGTGAAATTACACCCCCAAATACATTGTGCTGCTTCTCCCGAGTATGGGGATACCACATGTGTGGGACTTTTTGGCAGTCTAACCGCGCACAGGACCCTGAAAACCAATCACCGCCTTCAGGATTTCTAAGGGTGTAAATTTTTGATTTCACTCCTCACTACCTATCACTGAGGAGGCCATGAAATGCCCAGATAGCACAACCCCCCCCCCCCCCCATGACCCCATTTTGGAAAGCAGACACCCCAAGCTATTTGCCAAGAGGCATGTAGAGTTTTTTGAAGAACTCGCTTTTTATCACAAAGTTTTGAAAATTGAAAAAAGAAAAAATGTTCCTTGTCTTTCTTCATTTTCCGAAACAAATGAGAGCTGCAAAATACTCACCATGCCTCTCAGCAAATAGCTTGGGGTGTCTACTTTCCAAAATGGGGTCATTTGGGGGGTTTTGTGCTATCTGGGCATTTCATGGCCTCCGAAAATTATAGGTAGTGAGGAGTAAAATCAAAAATTTACGCCCTTAGAAAGCCTGAAGGCGGTGATTGGTTTTTGGGGTCCTGTACACGGTTAAGCTCCCAAGAAGTCCCACATATGAGGTATCCTCGTACTCAGGGGGAGCAGCAGAATGTATTTTGGGGTGCAATTTCACATATACCCATGACATGTTTGAGCAATATATCATTTATTGACAACTTTGTGGAAAAAAAATAAAAATAAAAAATTATTGTAATTTTCCCAAAACTTGTGGCAAAATATAAAATATTCCATGGACTCAACATACCTATCAGCAAATAGTTTGGGGTGTCTACCTTCCAAAAAGGGAAAAAATCATTTGGGTGGGGGTTGACCTGTCCTGGCATTTTATGCACAACATTAGAAGCTTATGCCACCCATCACCCACTCTTCTAACCACTTGAAGACAAAGCCCTTTCTGACACTTTTTGCTTACATGAAAAAATATTTCTTTTTTGCTAGAAAATTACTTTGAACCCGCAAACATTATATATATTGTAAAGCAAAGGCCCTACAGATTAAAATGGTGGGTGTTGCAAAAGAAAATTTCACACAGTATTTGCGCAGCGATTTTTCAAACGCAATTTTTTTGAGAAAAAAAAACACTTTTTTGAATTTTAATGCACTAAAACACACTATATTGCCCAGATGTTTGGTATAGTATAAAAGATGATCTTATGCCGAGTACATGGATACCAAACACGACATGCTTTAAAATTGCGCACAACTGTGCAGTGGCAGCAAACTACATACATTTTTAACCTTCCCGACCAGCCGCCGCAGTTTTACTGCGGCAGAATGGCACGGGTGGGTGAAACGACAGTATATAAGGTCGGGCGCGCGCCCCCTGATCGGATTAGTTTCAGAAGCGATCAGTCTCCAGGCCAATGATTTCTGGGCTGGACCTGCTGATCGGTCCTGACGAATGAAATCCTCCCCTGCCTGTGTAAGTGTAAACACAGACAGGGGAAGTGATGTCATCACTCCTTGTGGAATTCTTTTTCGTTCCAGAGAGAGGAGAGAAGACATCTCAGAGTAAGTTGCACCAACACTACACTGACACAGTACACATAGGCACACTTGTCACCCCCGATTAACCCCCGATTGCTCCCCCCCCCCCCCGAGTTAACCCCTTCACTCCCTGTCACTGTGTCACCCAGTGCAGAGTTCTTTTTTTTTTTTGATCATTGTACTGGTGTCATTTGTGACACTATTCAGCTTTAGGGTACTTAGTAGTAGCCCCAGAGAGGTCTAGGGACCCCCCCAATAAAGGTTTAACCCCTTGATCTGCCCCTGTCACCAGTGATCACCGTATTAGTGTCACAATGGTGACGTTGGTCAGTTAGTTATTTTTTTTTTAGCGTCAGGGCACCTGCCGTATATTACCTAAATAAAGGTTTAACCCCCTGATCACCCGGCAGATTAGTACCAGTAGCACTAACACCCACGCATGCACCATAAAACTCCCTTAGTAGTAAAGTGTCTCAACGATAGTGTCAACATCTGATCTGATCAGATCTATACTAGCGTCCCCAATAGTTTAGGATTGCCTAAAAAGGCAGTGTTAGCGGGATCAGCCCAGATACCTGCTAGCACCCCCCCCAGCCCAGTCCAGCCCACCCAAGTGCAGTATCAATCGATCACTGTCACTTACAAAACACAACATACATAACTGCAGCGTTCCCAAAGTCGGGCCTGATCCCTGTGTACGCTTTTTTTTTTGGTAGCGTTGGAAGCAGTCGCTGACAGTCAGGTGCTTTTTATTCCTGTGAGTCTCACTACTCTACCAGTAAATTGAGAGGCCAAAATGTCAAATCGAAGGTACACTAGTGAAGAGGTCTACACGTTTCTGAGCATGACAGATAGTGAAGAGGAAGTCACTCATCTGTCAGATTCAGGCTCAGAACAAGATCCTGTAGATAGCAAAGCCAAACTTCAAGATAAGCAAATGTTGTCTAAAACAAGAGGCTTGTGTACTCTTCCTTGAATCTTGGTGTCCTTTCCATTTTTTCTTCCAGATCTGTGCAAAAGTCCAGTATGTAACTTTCCCTCTGTGTAGGAGCTTCCTGTAATAAAGACCGCTCACTGCTGATCTCATTCTATGTGCAGGGTGACTGGTCTTGTCTACGCCCCCTCCTGTCGTTTTCTGCAGGCAGCCTGTAGTGGGTGGAGCCTCCCACAGCTCTGCTTCATGTGCAAAATAGTAATGATATCACTGCTAATTTCATTTTTTTTTTAATATCCAAGGCTGTAAAGGCATTTTGGGCACACAAGGAATTTTTTTTTTTTTTTTTGTGCCTGGAGTTCAACTTTAAAGAGAAGTATAGCCTGAGCTTGTTTGGCGTTACTTATCCTATGGGTCACAGTAGTGCAATTCGTTTTGCACTGCTGTGACCCATTTTCAGCAGAGAGCGGATTGAAGTCTGCTCTCTGCTGAAGTCACCAATGTCAGTCCAGGCACCGCGTCATCCCGGGAGTCTGTATCCACCAGGTGCCTGGACTGACACTCGGCTCTGTCTCTCAGCCAATCAGTGCCCATCAGCGCTGCCAATCAGTGCCCGTCAGTGCTGCCAATCAGTGCCTCATCATTAGTGCCACCTATCAGTGCTGCCTATCTGTGCCACCTACCAGTGCCCATCAGTGCCACCTTTCAATGCCCTTCAGTTCCATCTATCAATGCCCTTCAGTGCCGCCCATTAGTGTCCATCAGTGCTGCCTTATCAATGCCCATCAGTTCACCCTGGCAGTGCCCATCAGTGCAGCCTCATCAGCGCACATCAATGAAGGATAAAAATTACCTGTTTGCAAAATTTTATAACAAACTATGAAACCGTTTTGTTTGTTTTTTCAAAATTTTTGGTCTTTTTTCATTTTTTTCAGCAAAAAAATTAAAAAACCCAGCAGTGATTAAATATCACCAAAAGAAAGCTCTATTTATGGGGAAAAAATGATAAAAATGTCATTTGGGTACAGCGTTGCATGATCGTGCAATTGTCATTCCAAGTGTAACAGCGCTGAAAATTGGCCTGGGAAGGAAGGGGGTTTAAGTGCCCAGTAAGCAAGTGGTTAAGAAAAAGTAACAGCCATGCACTGACTCACACTGCTTTTTATCTCTGAACTCGGTGGAAGCTGAAGTGTAGCTGAGTGGATTGTTTTGTTTATTCACGTCCCTGGCAGTCTCCTTTCTTGAAATTACCCAGCAAGTGCTCATTACTGTACGTATTAAATTTGTCACAGCCGTCTGAAGTATCATGACGTCTCTGGCAGCTTCTTTTGTTCCGATTTATACGTGGCTCTCTCCTGGATTGGAGAACATTCTCTGTTGAAATTGACTTTTTTTTATCAGATCCTGCAAGCTGCCCAATACCCATTGTATAACCAGAATCAAATCAGATTGTGGTCCCTGAATATTCCATAACAAGCTGGATGGAAATAAGAAGAAAAAATTTACAGCTACGTTTCCTGACTGAGACAAAGATTAATGCCCCGTACACACGCTCGGATTTTCAGACGGAAAATGTGTGATAGGACCTTGTTGTCGGAAATTCTGACCGTGTGTGGTCTCCATCACACATTTTCCATCGGATTTTCCGACACACAAAGTTTGAGAGCAGGCTAGAAAATTTTCCGACAACAAAATCCGTTGTCGGAAATTCCGATCGTGTGTACACAAATCCGACGCACAAAGTGCCACACATGCTCAGAATAAATAAAGAGATGAAAGCTGTTGGCCACTGCCCTGTTTATAGTCCCGACGTACGTGTTTTACGTCACCGCGTTCAGAATGATCGGATTTTCCGACAACTTTGTGTGACCGTGTGTATGCAAGACAAGTTTGAGCCAACATCCGTCGGAAAAAATCCTAGGATTTTGTTGTCGGAATGTCCGTGTACAGGGCATAACTCTAAAATCATGAATCAGATGATTTATATTTGTTTAATAATGGAAATTGGACATTTTTTGCACCCCCATATCTCTCATGGTCATTTTATAAAGAATGTAAGGCCTCATGTACACTGCTGCTGCTAAACGGACATTCAGAGGCAGTTGGACACTTTTTTCACCTGCCCCTGAACTCATCCAATGTTATCGTATGTGTACATGTACACAGGTTCCTTTACTGACGTTTTTAGGCAGTTGCATTGATAGGCCTTTTTTTGAAGGCAAAAAAATTAGTTCGAAGTTTCCGACGCTTCTAAACGCGGCTAAACGTGGTAACCCGCGTTTCGTTTATAGGCGCCTTTCGTTTTTGGGCATTTTTAACCACTTAAGCCCCGGACCATTTTGCTGGCCAAAGACCAGTGCACTTTTTGCAATTCGGCACTGCGCCGCTTTAACTGACAATTGCGCGGTCGTGCGACGTGGTTCCCAAACAAAATTGACGTCCTTTTTTTCACCACAAATAGAGCTTTCTTTTGGTGGTATTTGATCACCTCTGCATTTTTGGGGGTTTTTTGCGCTATAAACAAAAAAAGAGCGACAATTTTGAAAAAAAAACGCATTATTTTTCACTTTTTGCTATAATAAATATCCCCAAAAAATAAATAAAAAAACATTTTTTTTCCTCAGTTTAGGCCGATATGTATTCTTCTACATATTTTTGGTAAAAAAAAAAATCGCAATAAGCGTTTGATTGTTTTGCGCAAAAGTTATAGCGTCTACAAAATAGGGGATAGTTTTATGGTATTTTTATTAACATTTTTTTTGTTATTAGTAATGGCGGCAATCTGCGATTTTTATTTTGACTGCCACATTATGGCGGACAGATCGGACACTTTTTTTTTTTTTTTAAACGCTTCTAAACGCAAACGCGGCATGTAAACGCGGCAAAACAGACGTTTTAAACGTGGGTTACTATCTGTCAAGTTAAATCGTTCAGGAGAGATTGTAAAAACGTCCCGTGTACATTAACCCTTACTTGTATTCATGTTACCTGGTGTTACTTGTATTACTAAAGTTCAAGTCATCAAGACCTTTGAGTATAAAACCGATTGTATAAATACACACAAAGAACAACATAATATTTAGGTTGTCAATCAGACTAGTTGTTTTTTTATTTATCATTAGACTGAGACCCCACTCACACCTCAGCGTTTAGTAGCTGGAAGCTCCAAAACGCTGGAGGGGGAAAAAAAATCAATTATTCTCTATGGAGTTGGTTCACATCTCCACTGCATGTCGCCTGAAGCTCAAAAAAGTTATGGAGCTTTTTTTTGTAGCTCGAATCGGGCAGATTTGAGCATTTTTATTCTCAAAGAATATTAATACATTTTGTGCAGTCTTTTGCGCTATTTTCTGCTCAAATGAAAAAATGTAAAAAATAAAATAGTAATAATATATGAATAAATAAATGTTAAATAAACACACAAATAACTAAAAATCATCATAAATAAAATAAATGAATAATATGTAATAAATACATGAATAAATAATTAACCCCAAACTTAAAAAAATATTAAATTATTATTATTGTTAATAATAATACTAATAATAAAATAACAATAAACACTCAAACCCAAACAAAAAAAATATATAATAATAATAATTTATTTCTTTTGTGTTAGGGGGTTTAATTATTTATTATTTTATTTTTTGAGGGGTGAGGGTTAAAGTTAAGGGTTAATCATTTATTTGTTACTTCGTATTAACCACTTAAGGACCGGTCCTCCTTTTTAGATGTGTTGTTTGCAAGTTAAAAACAGTTTTTTTGCTAGAAAATTACTTAGAACCCTCAAAAATTCTACATTTTTTTTTCTAACACCCTAGAGAATAAGTGATCTCGCGCAGACTAACAAATATAAAAATTCCAAAAAGTGCAATGTGCAATCAAAGGGAAGTGAACACTTCATATATAAATTGAAGAAACTGTGCAACAATTGGTTACACCAAAGGACATAAAAATATAAACAAATAAAAACAAATAACCACTAAAGGCAAAAAAGTGGAAAAAAAATCTAAATTGTGCCAAAAAAAAAAACGCATGTGCAAAAAGTCGCATGTGTGAAAAATCACATGTGCAAAATAGGATAACAATGATAGAAAATATATAGTGGGTAAAAAATAAATAAATAGAGAAAAAGTCAATCAATATAAATAAAGATAAATAAAAAATATTAATAAAAAATATTTGATCGCATGTGCAAAAAATCGCATGCGCAAATATGCCAGAAAAATGCATGTTGGCTCCTTCTCCAGCTCACATATACTTCACCAAGGATTAGAGGTACCTTCTCCAGCTGTGAATGTCTTTACTCAGCCGTCCCTATCCACTCCGGTATTAAATAAGGTAAACAACTAGGTGGACTCTTACATAAAGCAAAAAAACTCTTCTTACCTGTTATTTTTTTGCTTTATGTAAGCCTTAACCCCACTACACTATTGGAGGCATGTTTATCCTTTCTCTTCCCCATCACTACCTTATTTATTACCGGAGTGGATAGGGACTGCTGAGCAAAGACATTCACAGCTGGAGAAGGAGCAGTGGAGAGCTATATTCACATTTCCATGCGATTTATTTCAGTACATGAGGTGAGAGTTCTGGGAGTCTGAGTGTTCGGGAATGAATTTATTTATGAAGTTCTACATGGATATTGAGCAGCACTGATTTCATTTTGCATTACCACACCATCTCTGTGCATTTCCTAATCAACATTCATCACCCTTATACTCAACGTCCTCCATAGAAGACGAGTTATTATCACCTCTCTGTCCCTCAAAAGTGAACTAATTTTTATGTGCCCTACACGCATTTTTCTGGCATTTCTGCACATGCGATCAAATATTTTTTATTAATATTTTTTATTTATCTATTTATATTGATTGACTTTTTTCCCCACTATATATTTGCTATCATTGTTATCCTATTTTGCACATGTGATTTTTCACACATGCGGGTTTTTTTTGCACAATTTTTATTTTTTTTTCCACTTTTTTTGCCTTTAGTGGTTATTTGTTTATATTTTTATGTCCTTTGGTGTAACCAATTGTTGCGCAGTTTCTTCAATTTATATATGAAGTGTTCACTTCCCTTTGATTGCACATTGCACTTTTTGGAATTTTTATATTTGTTAGTCTGCGCGAGATCACTTTATTTATCCTATCCATTGTTAGGTGCTGTGTACACCATTAGGTTTCACTTAGTATTACTTCCACACATCCACCTATTACTCAGAGTAGCGCGAAGGACACCTATACCATAGAGAATAAAATGGCGGTCGTTACAATACTTTCTGTCACACCGTATTTGCGCAGCGGTTTTACAAGCGCACTGTTTTTGGAAGAAATGCACTATTTTGAATTAAAAAATAAGACAACAGTAAAGTTAGCCCAACTTTTTTTATATTGTGAAAGATAATGTTACGCCGAGTAAATTGATACCCAACATGTCACGCTTCAAAATTGTGCCTGCTGGTGGAATGGCGACAAACTTTTACCCTTAAAAATCTCCATAGGCGACATTTAAAAAATTCTACAGGTTGCATGTTTTGTGTTACAGAGGAGGTCTAGGGCTAGAATTATTGTTCTCGCTCTAACGATCACGGCGATACCTCACATGTGTGGTTTGAACAATGTTTTCATATGCGGGCGCTACTCACGTATGCGTTCGCTTCTGCACGCGAGCTCGGTGGGACGGGGCGCGTTTACATTTTTTTTTCTTATTTATTTTACCTTTTATTTTTACACTGATTTGAAAAAAAAAATTGTGTCACTTTTATTCCTATTACAAGGAATGTAAACATTCCTTGTAATAGAAAAAAAGCATGACAGGACCTCCTAAATATGAGATCTGGGATCAAAAAGACCTCAGATCTCATATTTACACTAAAATGCAATAAAAAAAAAATTGTCATCTTAAAAAAATGATTTAAAAATGATTTAAACCGCTGCCGATGGCTCCGGTAAGCGGCGGAGGGCACCGGAGAGCAGTGGGAGGGGGGGGCCCTCTCCTGCCGCAGATAAAAGTGATCTTGCGGTGAATCCGCCACAGAGACCACTTTTACCTTGTAGCCGACCGCCAGCCGATCACGGGAATACCGGGGTTATGGCAGATAGCTGCTGCCATAACAACGATTTCCGTCCTCGAAGTAAGGACGTATATCGGCGTTCGGTGGTTGGCAAGTGGTGTAAAGAACGCCCACCGCATATATACTGCGGCAGGGTGGCTCTGTTGCGTGAACCAACGTACCTGTACATTGTTTCGTGCATGAGATACAGTGGGCACGCGCGCGCTGCACGCCGGGGCAGCATGCCCATGGGTCCCGGAAACTCGATGTCTGCCGGCCACCCGCAAATCGCTCCACAGAGGCAGAATGGGGATCTGCCTATGTAAACAAGGCGGATTCCTTTTCTGACAGCGAACAACACTGAGATTGTCTGTCCCTAGTAATCAGGAACAGTGATGTCACTTGGGTCAGATTTGTCCGCCGCAATGTCGCTGTCCCGATGGGTGTAAATGAGGTGAAGAAATTATCCAATGCATAATTATAATGATCCAAAAAAAAGGAAATATAATAAAATCCTTTAGAGTGAACAACCAAAAAGTGTAGATATGTGAACCAAGTCCATAATAGAAATCCAAAATAAATAACTAGTAAAAAAAGTGTTAGTGTATATAGTCCGTGACATGATATAGTGAAGACTTCCAGCTTAATAAATCTTCCACCACACCTCCGTGTCCGTGATTCCACTCCCCTTTAGAAAACAAACTCACCAGCTGTCTTTGCCTTACACTCTCGTGTTCGGCTATAGCGAATTAACCCACACAAACGGGGGTAAGTAATGACCTCCGACCTTCCTGCGTTAGCATCCAGGGTTTTCAAAAAAATGCTCTCTCCACATGTAAATAAAGAAGTGCTCTAATAGTGTGATACCGTAATAAAATTTAATGAAAATATAAAAAGCTCTTCCACCATTGCACTCACATCATGTAAAATCACATCAGGCAGAGAAAATTCCACAGCAAAAAAACTCCAAACGTTATAACCAGCGTGTTGCGGTTGCAGCGGACCTAAGGTGTGCAATGATCGTGACAACCTCACCCGTTCCTCCGAGTGAATCCCCCTCTTCCTGGTGCGGCATACCACGTCACAGCGTCTCGCCTCACACGTAGTTGATCGCCATACAGCCACGCCCCGACATGTTTTGTCACAAGGACTTAATCATGGGTTTAGCTGTACGACTAGGCAATCTCCCCCTTTATACGATCCGCTCTCATTACAGGCAGACGTGGCTCCATTGCGCTTGCGCACTCCTCGTGTCCCCGCTCGCGCAATACACAGACATTACATTCTACTGCAGCACAGCACTAGACACAGACATAGAGAACAATCTAAACACAAAACAACCATTGGTGTAGAGCTCATTGTTTGTCATATACTCAATGGTAAGTACATCAGTCTGTCATACACATCAAAGGTAAAACGGACATAAATAACTTATTCAATAAAACTAAATCCAATAAAAAATGAAGTGAATTAGTTCTGCCCACAAAACGAAGTGCAAACCAATCCAATCTCCTGGATGTACCCATCCCTTCACTCCCAATCATGTTAGCTATACAGAAAAAATAATGAAAAAGATCTCTAACTCATCAAAGGGGAAAAATTATTGGGCAGAACTAATTCACTCTCCTATATGAGGCTTGGCACCCTATTTGGGGTCATTTACATTAAGGGAATAAGGAGGGTGGAGGATGCCATATGGGGACCGTTTTCTTTGGGAAACTTTTGGAACCCCAAGGCTTACGCCCCCTTCCCATGTCCTTTTTAGGTCACCAATGTGACATTCAATTCATGGTAAACAATTTTTGAGTTTTTGGTTTATATGCAGACTCTGTATTGTGTTTGTCATAATGTCAGGTTTTATCTATGTTTCCAATCATTTATCTAGTGAGTGAGGATTACTCAGTTTTTATTGGATTTAGTTTTATTGAATAGGTTATTTATGTCCGTTTTACCTTTGATGTGTATGACAGACTGATGTACTTACCATTGAGTATATGACAAACAATCAGCTCTACACCAAAGGTTGTTTTTTATTTAGATTGTTCTCTATGTCTGTGTCTAGTGCTGTGCTGCAGTAGGATGTAATGTCTATGTATTGCGCGAGCGGGGACACGAGGAGTGCGCAAGCGCAATGGAGCCATGTCCGCCTGTAATGAGAGCAGATCGTATAAAGGGGGAGATTGCCTAGTCATATAGCCAATCCCATGATTAAGACCTTGCGACGAAACATGTCAGGGCATCGCTGTACGGCAATCAACTACGTGTGACGCGAGACGCTGTGACGTGGTACGCCGCACCAGGAAGCGGGGGATCGGCTCCGAGGAACGGTGAGGTTGTCAATATACACTTATTGGGATTTTTTTTACCAAAAACATGTAGCAGAATACATATTGGCCTAAATTGATGAAGAAATTTCTTTTTCTTACATTTTTTTTTTTTGGATATGTATTATAGCAGAAAGTAAAAAATATTGTGATGAAATACCACCAAAAGAAGGGTCTATTTGTGGGGGAAAAAGGGACATCAATTTTATTTGGGTACAGCGTCACAGGACCGTGCAACTGTCAGTTAAAATACTGCAGTGCCGTATCGCAAAAAATGACCTGTTAATTAGGGGGTAAATCCTGCCAGGGCTGAAGTGGTTAATTTACTGAATGTAGTAGTAGTAACACCTTAACAAAAAAAATAAAATAATATTAACCCTAAGGGTCGGTTCACACTGGGGCGACTTGGGATCCGACTTGTACGCCCTCAAGTCGCCCCAAGTCGCTTTGCATTTAGGTTAACATTGTAGGCAATGGGAGCGTCTTAATTGACACTACTGAAGTCGCTCCGACTTCAGAAAAGACTCCTGTACTACTTCTATCCGACTTGTAGGCGACTTGTACCCATTCAACTCAATGTAAGTCGCCTGCAAGTCGGATCTCTCTGTAAAGTCAAGCGACTTTGCAGAGAAAACCCCTCCCTCCCCCCCTCCCTCCCAGAGAGGTGATTGGCCACAGGCGAAGTCGCCTGTCATGGAGGCGACTTCAAGTCGCCTCGTAATTTGCCGAAGTCGCGCTGAAGTCGCGCTAAAGTCGCGCTGAAGCCGCGTTGAAGTCGCGGTACAAAGTCGCGCTAAAGTCGTGTTGCCCATGTGTGAACCGACCCTTACTCCTAATCCTAACCGAACAAATTTTTTTTTATAATAAATTAATAATAATATTAAAAAAAAGAAATAAAAGCTAATGGAAAAGCTAAAAAAAAGCTGCATACCTAGCAAAAAATGATGCAACACATAATAGTTTTCTCTATTGGCTAATAAAAAAAATGTCAAAGCTCAAAAACACTGTATAAAAATGTGCCAAACGTGAAAAAAACGCTGGAAAAGCGTTCAATGACGCTATGCTCAGGGTTGAATGCAGCCTGAAGGTGCCTACAGTTATTGAAGAACATTTGCCCATTAATGCCATTGCTGGTGAGATCAGAATCGAGGAATGCCAGTATGTCAGTAGGAGTTTTACCATGCCCCATGGCCAAGGCCGCTTGTGGGAAGGGATGCTGGTATTCATTTTACTATTCGATCAGTATTGTTGGATGCTGGCAAACAGAGGAAAGCTGCAGGGACATCCCCCTGAATGAACCCTCCCACTCCCACCTAGCCTCTGTTTTGTAGCAAGCAATAGGGAGATCATAAGTATAGAGGTAAGGGACCTGTGTCGTGTCCAGTAATACAAGAAAGGTTTTATTGGTAAGGGTTGGGCAACATAGCAAACACCACCATCAGCCACGCTGTAAAATATGATTATTTTCTTGTACTTCATAACCGTGCAGAAAAACCTGTTTTAGTGAGGTGAGAACCGCTCCAATTAAGAGCCCTTCTTAACGCACAGTGCGGCTGCATTAGCGGTAAAGCGCCACTAGTTTTAGCGGAGCTTTTCGGACCCTAGCGCTGAGCTTTTAACCCCCTCTAGCGACCGAAGAAAGAGTTAAATGTGCCCGAAAAGCACCGCTGCTGAAGCGCACTCATTTCAATGGGCAGGGGCGGTGGAGAAGAGGTGTGTACACATCGTTCCTAAGCCGCTCCAAAGATGCTGCTTGCAGGACTTTTTCTAACGTCCTGCAAGCGCACCGCTCCAATGTGAAAGCACTCAGGCTCTCACACTGGGGCTGCAGGGGAGGCGTTTTTCTGGCGCTTCACAGGCGCTATTTTTAGCCCTTTAGTGCCTGAAAAAACACTTCCAGTGTGAAAGGGGTCTATAACTATAAGTTTTGCATAAACCAATCAATATACGCTTATTGGGATTTTTTTTTTTACAAAAAATTTGTAGCAGAATATATATTGGCCTAAATTTATGAAGAAATTTCATTTTTTGAAATTTTTCTTTTGGATAGGTTTTATAGCAGTAAGTAAAAAAATTTTGTTTTGTTTTTTTTTTAATTGTCAGACTTTTTATAGCGCAAAAAATAAAAAAAATAAATAAAAACCGCAGAGGTGATCAAATACCACCAAAAGAAAGCTCAATTTGTGGGAAAAAAAATTATATAAATTTTATTTAGGTACAGTGTTGCATGACCGTGCAATTGTCAATTAACCCCTTGCCGACCAGCGCATGGCGATGTACACCAGCACAATGGCACAGCTGGGCAAATGGGTGTACAGGTACGTCCCCTTTAAATCGCGGCATAGTGGGCACCTGCTGCGTACTCCGTGAGCGTGCCCTCTGGGGGCCTGCAATCGTAATCTGTGCATTTTTTTTAGCTCTGATAGCTGTATAAATGACAATAATCCCAAAATAGTGTCAAAAGTGTCCGATGTGTCTGCCATAATGTCGCAGTTCCGATAAAAATCGCAGATCGCCACCATTAACAATAAAAATGCCATAAATCTATCCCCTATTTTGTAGACGCTATAACTTTTGCGCAAACCAATGAATATACGCTTATTGCGATTTTTTTTTACCAAAAATATTATGAAGAATACATATCGTCCTAAACTGAGACAGAAATTTGTTTTGTTATATATTTTTTGGGGATATTTATTATAGCAAAAAGTAAAAAATATTGCTTTTTTTTTCAAAATTGTTGCTCTTCTTTTGTTTATAGTGCAAAAAATAAAAACCGCAGAGATGATCAAATACCACCAAAAGAAAGCTCTATTTGTGGGAAAAAAAGGACGTCAATTTTGTTTGGGTGCAACGTCGAATGACCGCGCAATTGTCAGTTAAAGCGATGCAGTGCCCAATCGCAAAAAGTGCTCTGGTCAGGAAGGGGGTAAATTCTTCCGGGGCTGAAGCAGTTAAAATAACGAAGTGCCGTATCGCAAAAAATGGCCTGGTCATGAAGGGGGGTAAACCTTTCAGAGGTCAAGTGGTTAACAACAGGATATAAAACAATGTCAAAAAGTATAGTTTTGTTTTAAGATTAAGGTTTTTTTCTTGTAGCGCAGGGTTTCTCAACCTCTTTACTTTGGAGGAACCCTTGGCAAAAATTTGAGATCTTGAGGAACCCCAGAAATAATGTTCAAATCTACAGCTCATAGAACATTGGAATGATCAGCAAGCTGTTGATATAATTTCCCAAAGTATAGGTTCCTTGAAAATTCGCTAAAGTTTGCCTGTAGACAGTTAAAATCCCATTTGTAATAACAGCTGAAAACCTGGGAGAAAATATTGCAGTGTTGTTGCAAGATCAAAATGAGAAGGCAAATTGAGGTATGATAATCCACAGCAGGAAATTAAAAGATGTTCTGAGAAATAAATGTCAACAGAAGATAAAAAAATAATCTGAGAACAAAGGGTTTGTGAAGTTGTCTTAATAAAAAGTTGGTCTGGCAGGATTGGCGTCATAAAAATATTTTTTCTGTTGATTTTATAGGGTTAAAAAAAAGTAAATAAAATATAAAAAATATTAGTTTAATTAATCATTTTAAAAATACTGTTACAGTAAATACAAATGAATAGATTTATTCTGCAATTTGTCCAACATCCAATGACACTACTGCTTTTAAAAGTAGAACTGTGGCCAGGGTAGTGCCTTGTAATCGCTGTGATGGCCAATCACAAGGATTCCCAAATGTAAACGGTGCTACTTGTTTACACCTGAAAGCCCTCCCCTTCCCCTCACAATGGAGAATAGAGAGAATGGAGGATTTCATTAATGAATCCAATTCTCTAGGCTGCAGCAGAGAAATGCTGAAATTCTAAGTGGGTATTTGGTGGGGTAGCACTGACCAAAAACGTTGTGGAAATGCTTTGGAAGGATTTTGGATAGTGCCAATGATGGCGGAAGGGAGAGGGGATGAGGATAATATGCCACTGAACATCACTGATTGCGGATTTATTTTTTACTTTATTGTGGGGTGGGGTGGGGGGGGGTGGTGGGAGAGTAAAAAGGCCACTGTCCACCAACGTGATGGCATTATTTTGGGTGTGCAGGGGGTTAACGTGTCACTGACCAGCAATCATGGGAGAAGGGGATTGGAAAAATGTCACTGGTCGATGATTGTGGGATTTTTTTTTTTAAGGGGGGGGAAGGGTTAACGTGTTTTGGGTTTATCCATATCTTGGTGGGGATTTTAAAATGCCACTGGTATCCAATGATTATGAGATTGTTTTTTTTTGGTTTTTTTTGGGGGGGATAACATGTTTTGGGAATATCCATATCATCTAACCATTGCACACAATGCAATTTTAGTGCAACGCACACAGAACACTTGCACTTGGCTTCATTGGGAGACTTTTAAAGGCTAAGCACACCTAAATGTCCATAAATAAAATAATAGTGCGCTAATCCAATATATACACCTATGAAATGCTAATACTCACACAATTATATTATGCAAAGTGTAGTAAAACCTATTGTGCCAAAAATCGTGCTAAACAAATAACAAATAATAGCAGTTCAAATAAAGTGCAGAATATATAGGTGCAATCACTTCTGTAATAATATTTCACTCCAAATCCGTGCCACACATCGATGTAATAGTGAGTAATTCAAAAGATTTCCACCACCACCTCTAAGTGCAATGCCTGCTCACCTCAGCCAAAGACCCCCAGGGGTCAAAACACGCCCTGAATATATGGATTTTGGATAATCCCAAATGGAAAAAAACATCAGCTGTGTCCTGAATCCTATGTGTTCCTCTTTGCACACCCTGGGAGTCAGCCCTCTGAATGTTACTCAAAGCAAAAGAGAGAAATTCATAGCGCAAAATTGCTGACATAAATGTGTTTTTATTAAATATTAAACTTTTATATATATTCTTTTTTTTTTTTTTACTTTTTATATTTATATATTTAATAAAAACAATGTGTGGCACGGATTTGGAGTGAAATATTATCACAGAAGTGATTGCACCTATATATTCTGGACTTTAATTGGATTGCTATTATTTTTTTAGCACGATTTTTTGCACAATTTTTTTTAACACTTTGCATAATATAATTGTATGAGTATTAGAATTTCATATGTGTACATATTGGATTAGCGCACTATTTTATCTATTTACGTTTATTTATTAGTGTGAGATCACTACTGAATAGTTGCAGCAGTTATGCCCCGTACACACGAGCGGAATTTCCGTCGGAAAAATCTTGGATGGTTTTTCTGACGGAATTCCGTTCAAGCTTGGTTTGCATACACACGGTCACACAAAAGTTCTCTGAACTTTCGACCGTCAAGAACGCGGTGACGTACAACACTACGACGAGCTGAGAAAATGAAGTTCAATGCTTCCGAGCATGCGTGTTTTTTTGCGCGTCGGAATTGCATACAGACGAACGGAATTTCCGCCAAGAACTTTTTCCGTTGGAAAAATAGAGAACCAGCTCTCAATCTTTTGCTGGCGGAAATTCAGACAGAAAAAGTTGGATGGAGCATACACACGGTCGAAATATCCGACCAAAAGCCCCCATCACACTTGTTTTGACGGAAATTCCGACCGTGTGTATGCAGCATTACTCTTTTATACACACAATTTCTACATAGCAGCGCTTTGGTTTTTTATATATACACCTAAATGTCCATTCTCCAAAAAAAGGGGTAATTTCAGGGGTTTTTGTAACATACTGCTATTTTTACTTGATATGTTTTATTATGGAAAGGGAAACTGTTTTCAAAATGTTCAGTCTTTTTTCTTTATATAATAAAAGGAAAAAGAAAAAAAAAATAGTGGCTATTAAATATCACTAAGTAAAGCTATGTCTGTCTAGAAAGAAAAAAAATAAATTAAATTAATTGGTTACATTGCTGCATGACCAAGTAAAATTCAGTCAAACTATCCCGCCACTAAAAAATGAAAAATGGTCTCGAAGCAAAGGGGATGTGACTTGCTGGTATTGAGGTGGTTAAAGAATGACTAAAGCCAATTTTTTTTTAGTTTAGGACAGAGTGGAGAGGGATTAGAACACCTGTCAGTGTTTATTGCTGTCTGTGCCCCCATTAAGGAGAGTCACCCCCTCTATTTCTTTTGTTTACCATTATCATTGACAGAGAAAGCAAAAGAAAATCCCAAATTTTGGGTTGTCCCCAGAAAAGTAACAGAGGGGAAATCTTCCACTGGTTCCAATTAGTTCTGGTGACCTGGGGTCCCCAAGAAATTCATTTAATTTGCAGGGATTTTCTCCCACTTTCTGGAAGTGAAGGGAAATCTCCGCAATGGGACACAGATGGTGGACAAAAAAACTGACAGGAGTCATAACCCTCCCTTACTCTATTCAAAATGAAAAAAATAAGTTTTGCCTATAGTCCTACTTATATACCCTATCCCTGTTTCCGAAGTCAGTGCCTAGGCGAGTCGTTTTTGGGGCAAATTCCAGGAATGCAGAGTAGCCCAAATCAAATGTTAATGCATTGTAGTGTAGCATCATCTCACGGCATTTGGGCTACTCGGTATTCCCCAGGATATTGCCTTAGGATGCTGGTGGCAACCTCTGCAGAATGGAAGCCATGGCAAAGGTAAGTATTTTAACCAACTACCCCCACTCCCAATTTTTTTTATAGTAGTTTAAAACTGTACAGAAAACTAACATCTATTATTGTTTATGCAATAAAAATCCAATTGGGTTTTAATCTCTCCAAGTGTGGGAAAGCAACTGTGAAATCCAAGTAGGTATAAGATATGGCTGGTCAGTCTGCTGCTCAAATTGATTGTCCAATTTAAATTTCTAATCCGCACACTTGAGTACAAGATCAGAAACAGTCAAAATCAGTCATCTGTGTTAGTATTTTGCAGTCCTAGATACATGAAAATCAGACAGCTTGGATCCAACAAGACAAACCATTTTTTTTTTTTTTAACTTTAAATTTTTATTAGCTTTATAAAGAGCAATCCAAGGAGTGTGAACATTCTTAGTTACAATAAGTATGTTATGGTTAACATTATTTAACAACAAACAACCGTAAATTTATAAGTAAAATAGTAAAACCATCATACAGTACAAGATCTTGCAGTGAAATACGTTTGTATAGTGTCCTTTGGTCCCACTACCCCAAAGCAAACAAGGCAAACCATTTAAACACCACCAAAGATGTGGAGAGGTATTATAAAGAGTGTAAAAAGATCAAACAACAATCCAGAGAAAAGGACACAAGAAAAAGAGAGAGAACAAGTGCAAAAGCCAAACTGCAGGATTAGTCATCAGAATGGAAGAACAGGGAGATACAATATGGATAAAGTAGTATTTAAAATGGCTTATTGTGAACAGATTTCCAGGTGGGAATATACAGTAGGTGACCGCGATATTGTGTCAATCTCGCCGCATTTCTCGGCGAGATTTGACACCTGCGAGCCCCGTCGCAGGAGCCAGCGCCGAGATGGCTCACTCATCGGGAAAGGAAAACTTTGTTTTCCTTCCGCGATGAGTGACAGGCAGTGCTGACAGCTGTCTGGTATGAATCCTGAGGCGGGAACACCGCGCCAAATTTTAAACGAAAAAACCGGCGTGGGTCCCCCCCCAGGGGCATACCAGGCCCTTAGGTCTGGCATGGATCGCAAGGGGAACCCCCTACGCCGAAAAATCGGCGTGGGGGTCCCCCCCCAAATCCATACCAGACCCTTATCTGAGCATGCAGCCCGGCCGGCCAGGAAAGGGGGTGGGGACGAGCGTGCGCCCCCCCCCCCTTCTGAGCCGTACCAGGCGGCATGCCCTCAACATGGGGGGGTGGGTGCCTTGGGGGAGGGGGGCACCCCCCCACCCCAAAGCACCTTGTCCCCATGTTGATGAGGACAAGGGCCTCTTTCCGACAACCCTGGCCGTTGGTTGTCGGGGTCTGCGGGCGGGGGGCTTATCGGAATCCGGGAGCCCCCCTTTAATAAGGGGGCCCCCAGATCCCGGCCCCCCACCCTGTGTGAATGAGTATGGGGTACATGGTACCCCTACCCATTCACCTGGGGAAAAGTGTCAATATAAAAAAAACACAGTACACAGGTATTAAGAGTCATTTATTAGTCAGCTCCGGGATCTTCTTCCGACTTCGGGGCGTCTCCTTCCGACATGCTGGGACAATGACGTCGTAAGGGGGCGGGGTCACCGCCTATATAAATGGCTCCGCAGCTCGCACACAGCATTCGAGCCGGAGAGAGCGTCGTGTCAACATCGGGGAAGAAGAGAAGAAGAGAAAAAGCGGCGAGACAGCGGCGGCAAGACAGCGGCAGCAGACCGGGCCCCTCGCTGGCAATAGAGCTGGAAGAAGATAGCGGCGGGGCCCGGGAGAAGAGGCCGAACACCGGGAGAAGTCGGAAGGAGACCCCCCCAAGTCGGAAGAAGATCCCGGAGCTGACTAATAAATGACTCTTAAAACCTGTGTACTGTGTTTTTTTTATATTGACACTTTTCCCCAGGTGAATGGGTAGGGGTACCATGTACCCCATACTCATTCACACAGGGTGGGGGGCCGGGATCTGGGGGCCCCCTTATTAAAGGGGGCTCCCGGATTCCGATAAGCCCCCCGCCCGCAGACCCCGACAACCAACGGCCAGGGTTGTCGGGAAGAGGCCCTTGTCCTCATCAACATGGGGACAAGGTGCTTTGGGGTGGGGGGGGCGCCCCCCCCCCATGTTGAGGGCATGCCGCCTGGTACGGCTCAGGAGGGGGGGGGCGCACGCTCGTCCCCACCCCCTTTCCTGGCCGGCCGGGCTGCATGCTCGGATAAGGGTCTGGTATGGATTTGGGGGGGACCCCCACGCTGATTTTTTGGCGTAGGGGGTTCCCCTTGCGATCCATGCCAGACCTAAGGGCCTGGTATGCCCCTGGGGGGGAACCCACGCCGGTTTTTTCATTTAAAATTTGGCGCGGTGTTCCCGCCTCAGGATTCATACCAGACAGCTGTCAGCACTGCCTGTCACTCATCGCGGAAGGAAAACAAAGTTTTCCTTTCCCGATGAGTGAGCCAGCGCGACATGCACAGTACCCTGTCGCCGAGAACCAGTGCGATGCTATCGCGCTGGAAACACAATCTCGCGGTCAGGTACTGTATGAAGAACTGAAAAAAAGCAACGCATCTAAATTAAAAATCTTATCACGTTTGGTCATTTGTCTTTAAAGTCTGTGATATCTACATTTTTCTACTTCTCCATCACATGCTGCGCAGATTTCTTTCCAAATTTTAACATTATTCTGAAGCTTTTTTGTACCTTAAAAAATAGGATTTTTATATTCACCTTAAAATCATTTTCCTGAAGTCCAGAGAGATGCAGGATATCTTTCTTTTGGTTATAAACCTGCCAGCTACAGAAGGGCTGGACAGCAAAAAAAATAAAAAAATTGTAGACCAGCCCAGGATAATGGTGTCACCGAGACAAAAGAAAGAGTACAAGGGAATTCCCCAAACAAGGACTTAAGCAAGAAAGAGAGGGTTAACATTCGTAAAAAAATATATATCTAGAACAATAAATGGAATAATCTACATTAAGTAGAGCCTAGAGCTAAACCATAGCTCAACCTTTCTGACATATGGGGAACCAGCACCTAAGACAAAGCTCCATAATATACCTTGCTAGAATATCCTTTCTATCCTCAAGAATCATAAAAGAGATTTAGGCATGCTTCCAACTCCCTAAATCCAACAATAGGTTTGAGTCCAAGATGCAACAGTCAGAAACCACTGGCGAAGTGCATACACCAGGGTCAATCCCGAACAGGGAAGATGACCAAAAGGCCCTCCATCTAAAGCCTGGGAAGCAGATGAGGGAGAAGTGTCATCAGAGGACAGACCTAGATCCAAATGATTAGATCTCATGAAGTCAACAGAACATCCACTGATACTTATAGAGAATTTCTGCACATGGGGACTAACCTGTCTGGAATGCACTTGGATGTATGGACTGATCCCCCATGTTGGCAGAGGAATGAGGCAGGTCTCTGCCATAGTGTAGTCCAGCGGGATCTGGATCAGGTGACCTGACAAGCAGATGGTCAAAGGATGTAGAAACAACGTCATCTTCTGAAACTTGAGACTGTGGACAGGAACACAAAAAAAATCTCCAACAATTTGGGCCCCATGCACTGACAGGCTGACACCTGATGATGAGATCTTCCAGAGAGTGGAAAGGAGGGACTTCACTGACTCCAGAGCTGGAAGACTGATCCACCACACAAGGGACCACTTGATCCTTAGGGGCAGACAAATTGGTCTGCATAGTAATTTGGTCAACATTTTCCATGATGGCAGTGTGGGGTTCTGGGACAGTCTAGTATGAGAATGAAGAAGAGGGGCTGCCTCAAAAACAGTTATTATAGACCCACAATTTTCATACTAAGAGGAGTGCAAGTCCCAGACAAGGATGATGAAAACAAACAGACGGAAGAATTTTCTGAAGAAGATACATTCTGGTCTAAGTTGTTTACACATCAATTTCTGAAGATACACAATCTAACTGAACAGCGAGATATTTGGAAAATCAGACAGACAGTCCAAAAGAATTTAAGCTGAAGGTTTCCTTCACAGGAAGTCACCAAAATATCCCACAGCGCAGCAGCTGGTGTCCAATGCAGTCTGCCAGGATCACCGCAGTGCCAATGTGCTGACCTTCGTGCATCGCACTAATCTATTTTTTTTTAAACAAACATACAAACAAGTTCAACTGGCCACCACGTGTTCCACTTCTCCCCTAGACAAAACAAGTACTTAACCCTTGCAGTGTAGGTGCAGCCCAACTGCAAGGGATAATTTTATAGTTTTCCAAAGCTGGGTTTTAACAGCCTTTTTTTTGGGAGTATAGTATTAAAAACTATACAATCAACATTTTTAAAATGTTAAACACTGAAAACATTATCAACTGAAAATTTTCAAACATGTCCAAAAAAAATTAAAAAAAAAAACAAGCATTACGAAAGCTATCTATTGAATATGTTGTGATACCCCAGCTACAAGTTCAAGACTTTTAGGTATACAAAAATCATACATATTTTTTTTCAACAAACAATTCTCGATTTATAACCTTCCATCATCACTAAACCTCAATTTACATTTATGACGCAGGTATTGATGGCTGCAAAAGAAATGGCAGCAAAGGCATGGCTCACTGGCACTATACATATCTTATGCCGCATACACACGATCGGAATTCTCGTCAGAAAAAGATATGACGGCTTTTCCGACGGGATTCCGCTCAAGTTTGCCTTGCATACACATGGTCACGCAAAAGTTCGCTGAAATTACAACCGTCGAGAACGCGGAGACGTACAACACCACGACGAGCCGAGAAAATGAAGTTCAATGCTTCCGAGCATGCATCGAATTGTTTCCGAGCATGCGTAGGAATTTTGCACATCAGAATTGCCATAGACCAGTGGTTCTCAACTCCAGTCCTCAGGACCCACTAACAGGCCAGATTTTAGGTATTGCCTTGGGGAGATGCAGACTAGAATACTGCAATCACTGAGCAGCAAATGATATCACCTGTGATGTATTTCAGTTATCTTGCAAACCTGGCCTGTTAGTGGGTCCTGAGGACAGGCGTTGAGAACCACTGCCATAGACGATCCCATTTTTGGATAGGAACTTTTCCCAACCGAAAAATTAAGAACATACTCTCAATCTTTTGCTGGCTGGAATTCGGGCAGCAAAAGTCCGATGGAGCATACACACAGTCGCATTTTCCGATGAAAAACTCTCATCGGTCTTTTGTGGGCCGAAATTACGATAGTGTGTACGCAGCATAAGAGGTTTAATCGAGATTGCAAACGATATGGGTCACTCATTTCCTGCCTGCAGATTTTGGTCATCGTCTTCTAGAACCTTAACAGATATGTCCCCTTTCACATTTCTTTGTGCCCTTGTTGCTGTGAGTTCTCACCCAGCCATACTCCTTTAACCACCCTTGTCTCTACCCTCTAACTTACTATATTTACTCCTCTCTTTTCTGGATCCTTCTCTAGTCTATTCTTCCTACTTCTTTGATAAATACACCTCTAGGACAGCTATGTCTGCTTGGATACAGCTACTCAACTTGTTCGATAATCAGTCTAGACGTATTGTTGACTTTTGTATGCACCTTTCTATATCTGTCGAAAACTTAAATCAGGGCTCGACAAACCCCGGGCGCCAGGTCGCATTTGCGACTAGAATTAGCGACCTGGCGCCTGGGGCGGCACAGCTGGGGTGTCCTGTGTCCGTTTGACACCCCCCCCTCCCGGCGATCGCGTTGGGCCGCGCCGGTAATTGAGGCCCCGGCTTTGCGGCCTACTGCAGTCCTATGGTTCCTTCTGCAATCGGGCGCCCTCTGGTGGTGGCCGTTGGTATGACAAGACATCCACCAATGCTAATGGAGCTTCCCCTGCCTGTTTTCACTGCCTGCTCATCTCCTTCCCTTTACTTAGAACCCCCAAACACTATATATATTTTTTATTCTAACACCCTAGAGAATAAAATGGCGGTCATTGCAATACTTTCTGTCACACCGTATTTGCGCAGCGGACTTACAAGCGCACTTTTTTGGGAAAAAATACTTTTTTTAATTAAAAAATAAGAAAACAGTAAAGTTAGCCCAATTGTTTTTATATTATGAAAGATAATGTTACGCCGAGTAAATTGATACCCAACATGTCACGCTTCAAAATTGCGCCCGCTCGTGGAATGGCGACAAACTTTTACCCTTTAAAATCTCCATAGGCGTCGTTTAAAAAAATTCTACAGGTTGCATGTTTTGAGTTACAGAGGAGGTCCAGGACTAGGATTATTGCTCTCGCTTTAACGATCGTGGCGATACCTCACGTGTGGTTTGAACACCGCTTTCATATGCGGGCGCTACTCACATATGCGTTTTGCTTCTGCAAGCGAGATCGGCGGGACGGGGCGCGTTTAAAAAAATTATTTTTTTTCTTATATATTTTACTTTTTATTTTTTATTTTTACACTGTTTCAAAAAAAAAAAAAAATGGTGTCACTTTTATTTCTATCATTAAGGGATGGGGCACATTTAAATTTTTTTTTTTTTCTTATTTTAACTTTTTTTTTCACTGTTCTTTAAAAAAAAAAAAGTCACTTTTATTCCTATTACAAGGAATGTAAAAATCCCTTGTAATAGAAAAAAAACATGACAGGACCTCTTAAATATGAGATCTGGGGTCAAAAAGACCTCGGATCTCATATTTACACTAAAATGCATTAAAAAATTGTCATTTGAAAAAAAAAATAATAAAATGTCCCTTTAAGAGCTATGGGTGGAAGTGACGATTTGACGTCGCTTCCGCCCTGCAATGACTTGGAGATGGGCGGTGGGGGGCATCTTTCTCTCACTTGTCTCCATGTCAGGCCAGGGACAAATCCGGATCGCCTCCGCCGTTACCGACGGCCACGGTAAGCGGTGAAGGGCACCGGAGAGCGGCGGTAGGGGGGGCCCCTCTCCTGCCGCCGATAAAAGTGATCTCGCTGCGAATCTGCTGCAGAGACCACTTTTATCTGAAAGAGAACCGCCGGCTCTTGAAGAGAATACCGGGGTTATGGTAGCTAGCTGCTACCATAACAACGGTATTTCTCTTCAAAGACAGGACGTATATAGTCGTCCTGCGGGAAGGAAGTGGTTAATTAAAATGAATTTATTATTTGTCATCTCCCTGCTTGGCCCCTTTCACACGGGCTGTCTGATCAGGTTCACCTGTCAGTTTTTCAGGCGGACCTGATTGGATCCTTAGCGGGAATATGGCGGTCTTATGTCCCTGCATGGCAGGAAATAAAAGCAGTCACATTCGTTCTAGTCGTCTCTGTGTAAATTTAAGATTGGTTAATTTTTATATTGAAAATTAAGCTTTGTCGGTCGTTTAAAAAAAAAAAAAAAAACCTGGCTCCTAACTTTTTTAGCTGGCTCCTAGATTCCAAGCAAATTTGTCAAGCCCTGACTTAAATTCTATCTTAAAAAATATTGAACAAGAAAAGCTATATATTGCCTTATAAACTTTTCATCACTTTACATCCTAAAGGTGTCTCGTCTTTTCCATCTAAAGTTATAAAGACACAAGTAGGATTCACTGTGCTCGCTGCTTGATAAATAACTTTCATTCAATTGAAATCTACAGAAAAATGACCAAGTTCTAGGTAGACAAATTAAAGGCTGCTAGCCAATTTTCCCTGATCAGCAAAACAGCAAACAAGAAGAGAACTGCAGCAGCAATGCTTGTAACAAAATCCAAAACATTGTGGATCTTTAGCAGAATTGAATGAATAATGTAAACAAGTATAGTCAGCCATAAGTCAGGCAAGGAATATATTATTATACAGTGAGGGAAAAAAGTATTTGATCCCCTGCTGATTTTGTACGTTTGCCCACTGACGAAGAAATGATCAGTCTATAATTTTAATGGTAGGTTTATTTTAACAGTGAGAGACAGAATAACAACAATATCCAGAAAAACACATTTCAAAACAGTTATAAATTAATTAGCATTTTAATAAATGAAATAAGTATTGGATCCTTTATCAATCAGCAAGACTTTCCTAAGGGGAGTGCTCCTAATCTCAGCTTGTTACCTACATAAAAGATAACCTGTCCACAGAAGCAATCAATTAATCAGATTCCAATCTCTCCACCATGGCGAAGACCAAATAGCTGTCCAAGGATGTCAGGGACAAGATTGTAGACCTACACAAGGCTGGAATGGGCTACAAGATCATCGCCAAGCAGATTGGTGAGCGGGTGACAAAAGTTGGTGGGATTATTCGATAATGGAAGAAACACAAAATAACTGTCAATCTCCCTCGGTGTTGGGGTCCATGCGAGATCTCACCTCGTGGAGTTTCAATGATCATGAGAAGGGTGAGGAATCAGCCCAGAACTACACGGGAGAATCTTGCCAATGATCTCAAGGCAGCTGGGACCGTAGTCACCAAAAAAACAATTGGTAACACATTACGCCGTGAAGGACTAAAATCCTGCAGTGCCCGCAAGGTCCCCCTGCTCAAGAAAGCACATGTACAGGCCCGTCTGAAGTTTGCTAATGAACATCTGAATGATTCAGAGGAGAACTGGGTCAAAGTGTTGTGGTCAGATGAGACCAAAATCGAGCTCTTTGGCATCAACTCAACTCGCTGTGTTTGGAGGAGGAGGAATGCTACCTATGACCCCAAAAAACACCATCCCCACCGTCAAACATGGAGGTGGAAACATTATGCTTTGAGGGTGTTTTTCTGCTAAGGGGACAGGACAACTTCACCGCATCAAAGGGACGATGAACGTGGGGCCATGTCCTGTCATGTACCGGGTAAAAACCTCCTTCCCTTAGCCAGGGCATTGAAAATGGGTCATGGATGGGTATTCCAGCATGACAATGACCCAAAACACATGGCCAAGGCAACAAAGGAGTGGTTTAAGAAGAAGCACATTAAATTTGCCGCGAGTCCCGGGAACTCGATGTTCGCCGGCGGCCCGTGATCGCTGTCATGTCAGTAGAAGCCCATCCCCCCCACAGTTCAAACACCTGCCTAGGACACACTTAACCCCTTGATCGCCCCCTAGTGTTTACCCCCTTCCCTGCCAGTGTCATTTACACAGTAATCAGTGCATTTTTATAGCACTGATTGCTGTATAAATGACAATGGTCCCAAAATAGTGTCAAAAGTGTCCGCCATAATGTCGCAGTCATGATAAAAATCGCAGATCGCCGCCATTACTAATAAAAAAATTAATAAATAAAAAATGCCATAAAATCTATCCCCTATTTTGTAGACGCTATAACTTTTGCGCAAACCCAATATACGCTTATTGCGATTTTTTTTTTTTACCAAAAATATGTAGAAGAATACATACCAGCCTAAACTGAGGAAAAAAATTGTTTTTTATATATTTTTGGGGGATATTTATTATAGCAAAAAGTAAAAAAAATGTGTTTGTTTTTTTCAAAATTGTCGCTCTTTTTTTGTTTATAGCGCAAAAAAAAAACGCAGAGGTGATCAAATACCACCAAAAGAAAGCTCTATTTGTGGAAAAAAAAAGGACGTCAATTTTGTTTGGGTACAACGTCGCACGACCGCGCAATTGTCAGCTAAAGCAACGCAGTCCCGAATCGCAAAAAATACTCTGGTCAGGAAGGGGGTAAAATCTTTCAGGGCTGAAGTGGTTAAGCAAAACTGATTTACTGGATTCATTGACCAGAGAGCAGTTCTTCAGTTAAAGAAAGGTTCCACAGTTGGGTATATTTCTGAAGACCAAACAGAAAGCATAAGGGAGAGCCAAAATCTATTTTGTGTGTGTTGTGTTTGTGTGTGTGTTGTGTGTATTGTGTGTTTTGTGTGTGTATGTATGTGTTTTGTGTGTGTGTATTGTGTGTGTGTTGTGTGTGTGTTTTGTGTGTGTGTTGTGTGTATTGTGTGTGTTGTGTGTATTTTGTGTGTGTTGTGTGTGTTTTGTGTGTGTTTTGTGTGTGTGTGTGCATTGTGTGTGTGTGTTTTGTGTGTGTATTGTGTGTGTGTGTGTTTTGTGTGTATTGTGTGTGTGTTTTGTGTGTGTGTGTGTTTTGTGTGTGTGTGTATTGTGTGTGTGTTGTGTGTATTGTGTGTGTGTTATGCGTGTGTGTGTTGTATGTTTTGTGTGTGTGTATTGTGTGTGTGTTTTGTGTGTGTGTGTTTTGTGTGTGTGTGTGTGTTTTGTGTGTTGTGTGTGTATGTAGGGCGATTCTCCTCCTCCTCTCCTGCCGTTTTGCTGAACAGTTCATGCAGAGATTTTCCAGCATACTGTTTAATACCGATCATCAAAGACAAAAACACAAAACATATGTGAGTCTGAGAATGAACATCTCTTTTTTGCTTGGTTTTGGTCTGTTAAATATACCATAGAAAGTGGTTTGTTATCTCTGCCCAACAAGTGCAAAAATATCTATTAATCCCACCAGAAATCAGGTGCTGTCCTATGTACTATAGGTTGTGCATTATTTCAAGCTTCATTATCACACCGCTTTACCTCTGTGGACTACAGAACACCTTCTCTTATAATACAGAACGGAGGAGAGGTGAGGTGGTCTATTGCAGTCCTAGCCCATTTTCTCTACTAATGTGACAATGCTACTCCTCCATAGAACATTACAGTGAGTGAGCATTTCCACCCCAGGACAGGAAGTGTTACTGGCAGGAACCCCAGGTGAAAGTAAATGAAAGTCTAACTAAAAATGAATGCAGCCACAACATATAAGGACTGGTAAGCAGCAATATATTAACATTTTGTTCTTGTGGGTACTTGCCATCGCTAGTTTGTTTACCCAAGTGGTTATACATTTAGCATAATCAGTGTATTACATGGCCAGCCTCAAGCTAGTTACAACACACTATGGAACATTATAACACTGTGGGGGGGGGGGGGGGGGGTTACTAAAGCTGGTGCACACAGCATCTGGTGAGGCTGTACATAGTAACCAATCAGCTTCTAAATTCAAGGATAAGTTTACCTTCAGGAACATGTTACATGTCGCACCAGTTTTTAGGGGGGAACATGTTCCCACTCCTGCAGCCGCTCGGTGAGATGCTGCCTCCCTGTGACAGCAGTATGGGGAGAAGTTCCCCATACTAGCTGTCACTTTTTGAAAAGAGCGCGGCCATGCGAGCCTCCGCCCACACGGCTGAGTCATTCATCCACAGAGTTCTGTGAATGAATGAACTACAAGTACCGCCATCCTTTGCGGCTGACAGCGTGTAGTTCTCAATGAACTACCACAACGCTTATGAGCCCTGTGGTAGTTCATTGATTCTTTCTGTCAATGTGAAACTGCCTGTCTGTACAATGTATGATGTCCTGCAAGGCATCAGCGATCTGCTGGTCGAGGGTGCAATGCTTTCCAGGCTCCTAAAAAAAAAAAAAGTAAATGCACATTTTTTACTTGCAAAAAATGTGCATTTATTTTTAATTTTTTTTTTTGTAACGGTGAACTCATCCTTTCAGCTTGTTCAATTAAGCTTTGACAATAAAAGCCCTTTCACACTGAGGCAGTTTTCAGGTGTTTTAGTGCTAGAAATAGTGCCTGTAAAGCGCCTGAAAACTGCCTCCCATTCTCCGCAATGAGTGCTTTCACACTGGGGCGGTGCGCTTGCGGGACGTTAGAAAGAGTCCTACAAGCAGCAACTTTGGGGTGGTTTGGGAGCGCTGTACACAGCGCTCCCAAAACGCCTCTACCCATTGCAATGAATGGGCAGCGCTTCCGAAGCGCCGCAACACGGGAGTTTTTAACCCCTTCTTAAACAGCCGGCGCTTTCAGTGTGAAAGCAGCCTAAGGGCCAGACTTAGGGCCAGGCCCGTTCACACCATAGAAACGCAGTCTAGATGCGTTCCAGATGCTTTTCTGCATGCGTGTTTTTGATTTGTTCCTGGTGTGTTTTTGATGCAGCCCAGTGCTTTTTTTTCCTTACCTTTAGGGCCAGTTCACACCACATGCAGTCCAGTGCGTTAATTTCTGCATCAAAAACGCATGGAAAGTAGGTTATATGGTTTACAATGGCATTGTTCACACCAGTGTTTGCAGTTCCAGTGCGTTCCAGTTCCAGAAAAAAAAAAGTAGAACAAGCATTTTTCCTGCACTGGAACACTGTAAAATGCATCAAAAAAGCACTGGAACGCACATAAACGCTGATGCTTTTTTGCATGCGCGTTTTTGATGCGTTCCAGTGCGTTTTTGATGCAGTCCAGTGCATTTTCCCCCCTTTTTTTCCTTAGCCATAAATAAGAACATGGGTGTTCCAGTGCGGTTTTGGTGCGTTTCCGTGAGTTTTTGATGCTTTTTACAGCGTTCCAGTACAGTCCAGTGCAGGAAAAATGCAGCATGTTCTACTTTTTTTCTGGAACTGGAAGGCACTGGAACTGCAAGCACTGGTGTCTAAACTATGCCATTGAAAACCATATAACCTACTTTCTATGCGTTTTTAATGCAGAAAAAAAAACGCACTGGACTGCATGTGGTGTGAACTGGCCCTAAAGGTAAGGACAAAAAAGCACTGGACTGCATCAAAAACACACCAGAAACGAATCAAAAACGCGCATGCAGAAAAGCATCTGGAACGCATCTGAACTGCGTTTCTATGGTGTGAACTGGCCTGGCCCTAAGTCTCAGTTCACATTGGTGAGATGCGGGAAACCCCGCGAATCCAGTGCAAGTTCCCGCATCGCACCTGACTCGCGAACGGCTGCAGGTGTCAATACAAAGTTAATGACACCCCCAGATCGGTTTGCAGATCACAGTGCAAACTGTGAATTCGGATAGGAATCGGATTACATGCGATCCGATTCTGGTGGGGACAAAAAAAAGGGTCCTGCACAAGTTCGGTCCGAATGCGATGCAAATTCAGCCATACAGTTTGTATTGCTGAATTCGCATCACACAGCATCGCATGTGATCTGCACAGCAATGCGGTGCGAATCACATGCGATGTCTGCTATCACACTAGTGTGCACCCGCCCTAAAACCTAAAAGCGGATTGGTTACTATGCACCATATTGTGTGCACCAGTTTTAGTAGATCTCCCCCAGTAAAGATGTTCTAGCAAACAAAGAGCCATGCTTGTTCTGATGATGCATCCAAGCAAGCCTTTCAAGTCAACAGCCGCCAAATGCAAATTCTTATTTGTATAAATGACACACTACCTCTACCAGGGGGGGTTTCCTATCTCTATGTGGAATCCGGATGTTATGCGGCAATACAACAAATATTCTGGGTTTAACCTCCTACCAGACTTTTGGAATCCAACTTTTGGCCCACCGACAACCCTAATAAAGAATTTCAGGTAATGAAATGTTTACATGGTTACATTGGTCCATCTTAGACCTATATATATATATATATATATATATATATATATATATATATATATATATATTATACCATACCTGTGGGAACTCCCTGGAAGCTGAAAATCATTGTATAGCCACTTGAAGACCAGACCCTTTCTGGAACTCTTTGTTTACAAGTTTAAATCAGTATTTTTTGCTAGAAAATTACTTATAACCCCAAAACATTATATATTTTTTAGAAGAGACCCAAGGGAATAAAAAACGCCGAATGTTGCAATTTTTTATATCACACGGTATTGGCGCAGCAGTTTTTCAAACGCAATTTTTAATGACTTGTAAAAAAAAAACACACACACACAATGTATAACCCAATTTTTTTTCTAAAATAAGAAAAATGATGTTACTCCGAGTAAATAGATACCTAACATGTCACGCTTTAAAATTGCTTGTGGAATGGCGACAAACTACGGTACTTAAAGTGGGGTTCCACCCAAAAAACAAAAATACCTGGAAAAATTCTAAAAAACAAAAAACAAAAAAAATTTGGATATTTTTTTTTTTCACTTACCTCTAAATGCCTGTTGCTAGGTGGTCCCTCGTAGTCTGCCTGTTCCTTAGCCTGGGCTGGTGACATCACTTCCCCCTCGGCACAGGAAGGGCTCCGCTCTGCTCCCTCCCTCCTGTCAATCATCTGGGACCCATTACAGGTCCCAGGTGATTGAGCTGCCAATCACGGCGCACGGCGCCGCTCGCGCATGCGCAGTGGGTGCCAGGCTGTGAAGCCACAGCCCGGCGCCCACAGTTGAAATGCCGGCGCCGACGAGCGGAGGGGGGGGGCGAGCGGGGCTTCGATCCCCCGCATCGCTGGACCCAGGGACAGGTAAGTGTCCAATTAAAAGTCAGCAGCTGCAGTATTTGTAGCTGCTGACTTTTAATTTTTTTTTTTTTTGACGGCCCCCCTGGGTGGAACTCCTCTTTAAAAACCTCCATAGGCGACGCTTTAAACATTTTTACAGGTTACCTGTTTAGATTTACAAAGGAGGTCTAGTGGTAGAATTATTGCTCTCGCTGTAACGTTTGCAGCGATAACTCACATGCGTGGTGCGATTACTATTTAGATATGCGGGCGCGACTTGCGTATGCATTTACTTCTGCACGTGAGCACAGAGGGGTGGGAGCCCTTTAATTTTTTTTTTTTTTTTCATTATTTATTTTATTTTTTATCTTTACACTGTCCCTTAATTTTTTTTTCAATATTTTTAATTAGAGATTTGACCCAAAATCTCTTCTTGAAAGCAGAAGATCAAAAAAAAAAAAAATGTTTACTTCCACCCTAGACTGGAAGTGACATCATGACATCACTCCAGTCCTCCAAGGCCATAGAGGCAACCAGAGATGATCTGGTCTCTGTTCACCTCTGTGAACAGCCGGCCGCACCGTCGGATTTTTTTTCGGGTGCATCCGTAAAAACGGTAAGCTTGAGAAACGCCGGCAAGTGGCAGGAGGGGTCGACCTTCCCTCCTGCCACTTGCCGATGTTTTTCGGGCTTAATGAGCCGCTCGGACCGCTTTCATGAGAAAGCCATCTGCCGGCTGAAAAAACAAATGCTGGGGTTATGGCTGATAGCTTCAGCCATAACCCCAGTAAACCACTTGCAAACTGCAATGTTTATATACGTATTGCGGTCGGCAAGTGGATAGACACCACTGCTACAGTGATCACTAGCTTCCAGATTATTATTATTATACAGGATTTATTTAGCGCCAACAGTTTACGTAGCGCTATACCGTGCTAAGCAGCTGCCCTGCTGCATTGTGTACACAGGAGGTCGCTCACCCAGCACCATTCAGAGAATGCTTTGCATTTTCTTAATGAATGCAAGTGATCAGGTAAGGTGGAGAGGCGGGACAGTGACGTCGCATTAGCCCCTTCACGACCAGCCGTCTCAGTTATATTGCGACAGGTTGGCTCCCCTGGGAGAACCGACATAGCTGTACGTCGGTTCGCCTTTTGACCACTAGGCGGCGCATGTGCCCGTGGAGCAACGCCGGAGTCGATACGCGTGCCCTTGACCGCCGGGTACCCGCAAGCGCTCCACACAGAGACAGAACGGAGATCTGTCAATGTAAACAGACAGATCACCGTGCTGTCAGGGGTGAGAAGAGTGATCTGTTGTTCATACTAAGTTGTTGCATTTTTATAGCACTAATCGCTGTATAAATGCCAATGGTCCCAAAAATGTGTCAAAAGTGTCCGATCTGTCCGCCATAATGACGCAGTCCCGATAAAAATTGCAGATCACCTCTATTACTAGTAAAAAAAAAATAATAATAATAATAATAAAAATGCCATAAATCTTATGCCCTGTACACACGGTCGGACATTGATCGGACATTCCGACAACAAAATCCATGGATTTTTTCCGATGGATGTTGGCTCAAACTTGTCTTGCATACACACGGTCGCACAAAGTTGTCGAAAAATCCGATCGTTCTGAACGCGGTGACGTAAAACACGTACGCCAGGACTAAAAATGGGCAGTAGCCAATAGCTTTCATCTCTTTATTTATTCTGAGCATGCGTCGGATTTGTGTACATATGATCTAAATTTCCGACAACGGATTTTGTTGTCGGAAAATTTTATAGCCGCTCTCAAACTTTGTGTGTCGGAAATTCTTATGGAAAATATGTGATGGAGCCCACACACAGTCGGAATTTCCGACAACAAGGTCCTATCACACATTTTCCATCGGAAAATCCTATTGTGTGTACGGGGCATTAGACTAAATCTTAGACTATAACTTTTGTGCAAACCAATCAATATACGCTTATTGCAATTTTTATTAGCAAAAATATTTAGAAGAATACATATCGGCCTACAACAAGAAAAACAAATACTCTTGCGCACAGGTGTGTTGATTAGGTAATCCAAAGGATCAGAATGGACAATAGTTTTCAGCCTTGTTGCCCTCCTGGATAGGGAGTGATAGACAGAAACAAAGAAAAGAGGGCGCACCAGCCTAGTGCATTATCCTTTAGTACGTTTATTCAAGAAGCATAAATAAAAACTACTCACAAAAGCAGAAATAAAATCACGCTTATAACAGTCTTTGACGTATAGCAGTCTCCGAGTCCTAGAGAAGGGGACATACGAACCGCTTCTGGCTAACGCGTTTCGAAGGTTAAACCTTCTTCATCAGAGCCTGATGAAGGTTTAACCTCCGAAACGCATTAGCCAGAAGCGGTTCGTATGTCCCCTTCTCTAGGACTCGGAGACTGCTATCAGTGGACAGACTGCAATACGTCAAAGACTGTTATAAGCGCGATTTTCTTTCTACTTTTGTGAGTCGTTTTTATTTATGCTTCTTGAATAAACGTACTAAAGGATAATGCACTAGGCTGGTGCGCCCTCTTTTCTTTGTTTCTACATATCGGCCTAAACTGAGGAAAAAAATTCCTTTTTTAAAAAAAATTGGGGATATTTATTATAGCAAAAAGTACAAAATATTGTGTTTTTTTTTCAAAATTGTCGCTCTTTTTTTGTTTATAGCGCAAGAAATAAAAACCACAGAGATGATTAAATACCACTAAAAGAAAGCTCTATTTGTGAGGAAAAAAAGGACATCAATTTTGTTTGGGTACGTCGCACGACCACGTAATTGTCAGTTAAAGCGACGCAGTGCCTTATCGCAAAAAATGACCTGGTCATTGAGCAGCCCAATTCTCCGGGGCTTAAGTGGTTAACTGAGAAAACGCAAAGCAGTCTCTAAATGGCGCCATGCTGAACGAGCGACCTCATGTGTTCAGTAAGCAGCAAGGAAACCAATCAGCACAGCGAGCGAAGATAACTGTAGCAGTGATGCCTACTACAGTGATTTCCAGTTTCCCGGGGGATCAGGCAGGTATGGCACATTCATGGTTACATTGATCCAAGCTGGTCCAATGTAACTGTAAACAAATATACTTTACCTAGAATTCTTCTTTGATCCATGCTAAATAACAAACAGCCTGCATTCTTCCATAATTATCAGAAAACGGTATTGGTTAATGTAGTGGTGCACAGTGAGCCTCAATGAACAATCTGCCATCACCTTACTGTAGTCTTGTTAGTAAAATGTAAAGTCTAATTAGTTGCTATGGTTCTCTGCACTTTGAAAGTTGCCCTTCACCTTGGCGAATAACATTATTTCACTCGTAAAATAAAATGTATACTGGCATTGCTGCTATAAATTGTAATCACATCCCCGGGTCCCCAGATAACCTGTTCACAACCATAGCCGTGACTCCCTGCCTGCAACCCATTTAAAAAATAATCAGCGTTGCATGCTAATGTTTCTACAATCTATTAACACATTTCATTAAAATGATTTTCTCACTGGCTGCAACATAAAAAAAATAAATAAAAAAAAGTCAGTCTATAAGAGTATGAGAAAATAAAGTTTATAGGTCTCAACTAGCAATTAGGGTATAATTTTGTAGAACATGAGAGGTTAGAAAGTGCAGGCCACAGGAACCTCAGATTTTGGTGACCTGTGTGTCAAGCCAATCCACAGACTACAAAGCCTTTAACTATGCTAATAGAATGAAGTTTTAAAAGGCGCCATGGGCTATACTGCGGAACCTTGGATTACGAGCATAATCCGTTCCAGGAGAATGTTTGTAATCCAAAGAACTCGCATATCCAAGTGAGTTTCCCCATAGAAGTCAATGGAAACAAAGATAATTTGTTCCGCATTGACTTCTATTGCATGCAATACCGCATGTGGCCAGAGGTGGGGGGGTGCCGGAGAGCCTCGGAAATACTCGGGACGGCTCGGCTGAACTCGGAAAGACTGAGAAACACTTGGGAACGCAGTATTTCCGAGTGTTTCCGAGTATTTCCAAATGGTTCCGAACCATTCCGAGTATCACCGGCGCCCCCGCACCTCTGGCCAAATGCGGTACTGCACACCCCATTAGCTTGAATTCTGCTCGTTTTGCAAGACAACACTCGCAAACTGAGTCAGAATTTTTTTTTAAAAAGTTGCTCGTCTTTCAAAGCGCTCGTTAACCGCGTTACACATTAACCAAGGTTCCACTGTACTGCGCGTTATTCATTTCGGTGACAGGTGGTAAGCTGTTTTTGTTTGTTTTTTTTGTATGTATTGTTTTGTTTTTCATCAAGGTAAGTTTAACCACTTGCCTACTGGGCAATTTCACCCCCTTCCTGCCCAGGCCAATTTTCAGCGCTGTCACACATTGAATGACAATTGCGTGGTCATGCAGCACTGTACCCAAATGACATTTTTATCATTTTTTTTTCACACAAATAGAGCTTTCTTTTGGTGGTATTTAATCTTTTTTTTTTGTTTGTTTTTTCTAAACAAACGGAAAAAGACCAAATATTTTCTTTATTTCAGTTATAAAATTTTGCAAACTGGTAAATTTTCTCCTTCACTGATGTGTGCTGGTGAGACTGCACTGATTGGCAGCACTGACGAGCACCGATAATCAGTGCCTTGATTATCAGTGCAGATGTCCCCTTTCAAACTAGCCAGTTATCAGCTCTCTCCTCACGCTGTGTCAACATGAGGAAAGGAATGCCGATAACCAGCAAGTGTGTTTACATTTTCCTCAGCTAGGATTGGACACCGGTCCGAAGGATACAGCGATCACAAAGCTTTCCGGGTGCACGCCACAAGTGGTGCGATCATGGGAGGACTTCATATGACGCTCTCCCAAAACTGGCTGACCTCGCTGTAGCCACCATTTTGCTACAGCACGATCGGCAAGTCGACCAGCTTGCAAACATGTATTATATTGCAGCTTACCAATTATAAGATGTGATGACTGCATATCGTTTTCTTTTTTAGGCTTTCTTTCTTTTCACCTGGTGATCCTGCCAGTAAGTCTGTTGTTTTTCAAAAGAAAAAGCTGCCCTGCAGATGTAACAGTTATTGGGTTGAGACAAATTATATACCACTGACAGGGGTACTTACACTGGTAAGCTTTTATTTATTTATGTAAAACCTTTATCCCAAGAGGAACAAAATTGTTGATGTAACTACCTATAAAGTTTTTAGCTGGAGTTTGTATTACATTTGTTAGTGTGTTTAAATGTGCTTGTGTATCTAAATGGTCTAGTGTATGTAATAATACCCCTCCCCCAGCATATGATTGTCATATTCATACGCTTGAATGAAGTGAACCTTGCAGGACATTCAGATCTTTCCCTTTTTGATGGGTATGGTCAGGGAGCCCCTGCTGTCATTTGAATATACATGTTTTGATTATCCTGCCATACTTTTATGCGCTAATTCTACGGCTATACTATTGGGACTTAGGTCCCCTGTGTATAGATTAAGTCTGTAAGATCCCGGATTGCTTTTTAGCCACATACCTCAGAGGCGGTGGTTCCATCCTGGGTTCTTCAGAATCAACTCCATGGGAAACATATCCATGTTGTAAATTCCAGTTAATTATATCAGTTGGTGCTTTTCTACAAAGATCAAGTGTGGGTTCCAATTGTACAGATTCTCTCACGTGTGCCCCTGAACATTGTTCTTTTCGATTTAGTTTTAGTCTTAGTCTTTTCACTAAAATACCATTATAGTTTTAGTCATCTGAATTCTTTTAGTTTTAGTCGACTAAAATCTCCAGTACATTTTAGTCAACTAAAATCGAATGGGTTTAGTTAAATTGTAATGCATTATTTAAGCATTTCTCTAGAATTTCCAAACTCATCGTATACTCCTGGAGTAAAAATCTAATAACATGTTATTACAGTAAGTCCCCTACTTACGAACGAATTCAGTTTCCGGAGCTCGATCGTAGGTCCAACTTGTTCGTAAGCTCAACAAAGATCAGTGCTTGCAGACAAAGGCAATAGCACAGATCACTGCACCTACATTGCTTGTGTCGGTACAGCGGTCAGGTTTTTTTTTTTTCATTCAGCCCGCTGGGTTGAACGAAAAAAGATTATGCAAATGCATGTTCGCATCATTATAAGTTCGCAAACTGAAGATTCCTATGAAGGGGACTTACTGAATTTATGGTATTCTGGATGGTCTGAGGAGGTCTGTAATGCACAGTGAGTGCTCTGGGCGGTCTGAGGCCTATAACGCACATAATGCTCTGGACAGTCGTCTGAGAAGGCCTGTAATGGCGCACACAGTGCTCTGGGGCGGTCTGAGGAGGCCTCTAACCCACACAGTGCTCTGGATTGTCGTCTATCTCAGGAGGCCTGTAAAGATGCAAACAATGCTCTGGACGGTCGTCTGAGGCAGCCTGCAATGGCGCACACAGTACTCTGGATGGTCATCAGTCTGAGGAGGCCTGTAATAATGCTGCACACAATGCTCTGGACAGTGGTCTGTCTCAGGAGGCCTGTAAAGATGCACTCAGTGCTCTGGACAGTCGTCTGTTTTAGGAGGCCTGTAAAGATGCACACAGTGCTCTGGATGATGGTCTGAGGAGGCCTGTGAATGTTGCTGTGAATGTTGGTCACAGTGCTCTGGATGATGGTCTGAGGAGGCCTGTAATGGCACACACAGTGCTCTGGACGGTTATCTGAGTAGGCCTGTAAAGGCAATCAATGCAGTGCTCTGGACGGTCGTCTGAGGAGGTCTGTAATGGCGCACACAGTGCTCTGGATGTTGGTCTGTGGAAGCCTATAATGCTGAACAGTGCTAAGCACACCACTCTAAGGTCGCTACCTTGCTTGCTGGGATAGGAACCACTCACAGGCTTTACAGACGGAGCTCAGAGGAAAGCAGAAGTTCACGTAGGTAAACGTTCCTCTCTCACATTTTCCTTCCATTTTCGTTCATCATAGTTTTCCTCAATTGATGAAAATTAAGTTATTTTCATTTAGTTTTTGTCACTGGAAATATGCCGCTTACGAAAATTATGACGAAAATATTTTCGTCAACGAAATTACCACTGCTCCTGAAGAAGGATTTCCGAAATGCGTCAAGTCCACATGTGAATTATGTTTGGAATCTATACCTATTGTGAACCTCTAACTGGAGAGAATTTTAATATGTCTTTGTCAAAACTTTTAATGGAATAAAATAAAATTGCTTTTATAATACTCCATTGTTTTCAATATATGTTTGTCCACAGAAAGTCTATGACTACATATTTTGTTTCTGGAATGATATAATTTATGGCTGTGTTGTGAACCCTGGACAGGTGAGACTTCCATGATGGTGGGTTGGGGTGGAGTTCTGAACTTTAGTGAGAAAAGCCTGAAAGTGTCCCTAATAAGGATGAGCTCCGGCGTGTTCGCATGCTGCACATGCCGAGCCCGCCAGGAAGTCGGCACGGCGCATCGCTAATCACAAGCAGCGAGACATTTCCCGATGTGCGGCTGCAGAGATTGGGAAATGTCTCACTGCCTGTGATTAGCGCTGCGCTGTGCCGACTTCCTTGCGGGCTCGGCATGTGCAGCATGCGAACACGCTGGAGCTCATCCTTAGTCCCTAAGCTATAATACAAGGCGGTACACAATGCAAACCACATTCATCTACTCAAAATGAAATGTTTTCTGGAGAGGATGGACAATTTACCTCAAGAAAAATATATGTCACCAGCACTTCCATATCATGAAGTTCAGATATTTATTTGGGTTCATTCACATTATGTACAGGGATCTGAGTTTTCCTGAACTAGAAAAACACAGGATTCTGCGAGGGTATACAGAGAACAATTGTTTTCTATGTGCCCTGTTCACACTAGAACAGAGCCCTCGGGTACAGAGCAACGCAGATACAGCATGCATTTTTTCGCAAACAGACTAGAGCTGTGCTGAATTCTTTGTTTCTATGCCTTGGCAAATGAAATGAAAATTCACTCTTTGACATTTAAAAAAATGTAAAAAAGGGGGGGAAAATGGTAAACAGTGACCTCCACCAACACTCCCCCCCCCCCCAACCCTTTCCCCCAAAGCCAGAACACAGCGCAGCATTAGCTTACACAGGGAAACAGATCTTTTGCTGTGCAGGTAGTGAATGAGCTTAAAGCAACCCACAAAACAATTTGTGCTAGAGCAACATTTTGAACCCTTGCCTGACAAAGGGGTCCCACTCAGCCCCGAAACGTAACTAGCCACGTTGTCATGTGATCACTTTAACCACTTGCCAATCGTGCGCTGCAGTTTTACTTCTAAAGACGGCTGCGAAGAATCACACATACATATATATATATATATATATATATATATATATATATATATATATATATATATATATATATATATATATATATATATATATATATATACACACACACACACAATAGGATTTTTTATTACAGCTTACCTGTAAAATCCTTTTCTTTCGACAGACATCACGGGACACAGAGCCACAGTAATTACTGATGGGTTATAGGGTATCACTAGGTATTGGACACTGGTC
The DNA here is from genome assembly GCA_037952835.1 of Lithobates septentrionalis. Classification (NCBI taxonomy): domain Eukaryota; kingdom Metazoa; phylum Chordata; class Amphibia; order Anura; family Ranidae; genus Lithobates; species Lithobates septentrionalis. The sequence continues at coordinate 656,456 of JBBDGP010001162.1, read as the reverse complement.
ACACCCTAATCAGGAAGTTCAACCCCCTATATAACCCCTCCCCTTCCAGGGATACCTCAGTTTTGTAGCAAAGCAGTATAGGTGTATTAGAAGAGGGGCGGGACCTCTGTGTCCCGTGATGTCCGTCGAAAGAAAAGGATTTTACAGGTAAGCTGTAATAAAAAATCCTATTTTCTTTTCTCGGACATCACGGGACACAGAGCCACAGTAATTACTGATGGGATGTCCCAAAGCAATGCCAACTGAGGGGGGGGGAATCACAACCAAGTAGGGTGCTATCAGACCTGAGGACCCTGTACCGCTGTCTGCAGCACACTACGCCCAAAGGCGATATCCTCATGCCTTCCTACATCCACCTGATAGAATCTGGTGAATGTATGAACTGAAGACCAGGTTGCGGCCTTGCAGATCTGAGCCATAGAGGCCCGGTGATGCACTGCCCAAGAAGCACCAATAGCCCTTGTGGAATGTGCCTTGATCTGAAACGGAGGAATCTTCTGTTTCAAACCGTAAGCTTGAATAATCAACTGTCGAATCCATTTAGAAATGGTCACTTTTGACGCTGCCTGTCCTCTATTGGGACCCTCCGGCAGCACGAACAAGACATCCGTCTTGCGAATCTGAGCAGTTGCCTCCAGATAGGTCTTGACTGCTCTTACTACATCCAAAGAATGTAATGACCTTTCTTCCGAAGAACAAGGTTCTGGAAAAAAGGAAGGTAGCACAATGTCTTGGTTTAGATGAAAATCTGAAACCACCTTCGGTAAAAAACTAGGATGAGGGCGCAGTACCACTCTATCCTTGTGTATAATCAAGTAAGGCTCTTTACAGGAAAGAGCTGCTATTTCTGATACTCTTCTAGCAGAAGAGATAGCTACCAGGAAAATTAGTTTCCTCGTCAGTAAGACCAAAGGAATCTGACGTATTGGTTCAAAAGGTTGTTTTTGTAACACCGATAGAACCAAGTTCAAGTCCCAGGGGTTTAGGGGCGCCTTAACCGGAGGATTAAGACGCATCACCCCCTGTATAAAGTTTCGGATCAGAGAATGCGAAGCAAGCGGCCGTTGAAACAACACTGATAAGGCCGACACCTGGCCCTTGATGGTACTCAAGGCCAGCTTCATCTCTAATCCTAATTGTAGAAAATCCAGAATTCTACTTATGACATATTTCCTGGGATGCCAACCCCTGGATTCACACCAGGATACATAAGCTTTCCAGACTCTATGATAAATCATTCTGGAAGCTGGCTTCCTTGCATTGATCAAGGTAGATATGACAGGACCTGAAAGCCCACGATTTTTCAGAACGTGGGATTCAATAGCCCACCCGTCAAATCTAGCATTTGTGAGGCAGGCTGGAACACCGGACCTTGAGCTAACAGGTCTGGGTGTATCGGTAGGGTCCACCGGGAACCCACCATCATCCCTGCTATTTCTGCTTATCAGGTTCTTCTGGGCCAAACGGGGGCCACCAGAAGTGCCGACTTCCCTTCTTGTCTGAGTCTGCGAAGGAGCCGTGGCAGTAGCAGAATGGGAGGGAATGCATAAATCGGTGAGAGCCGATGCCACGGAATCACCACCGCATCCGTCCTGCCTGCAAGAGGATCCCAGTCAACCGGTAGGAAGGATTTCCCCTTCTGTAGGTTTTTGGGTATGAGCCATCAACTGAGGCTCTGACGCATCGCATGCGATAGGTGCATTGGAAAGTTTAATGCCTGCACCTTCCTGTTCCAGGTCAACAGAATACTGTGTTGCAACAGTTCTGCTTGGAACTGCGCATAGGGAACTGCTTCGAATGAAGCCACCATCTTTCCCTGCAGCCTCATACAAAGGCGGACAGAAAGACCCTTCTTGGCCCTGACTGTCAGAATCAGCTCCCTTAGAGCAGTGATCTTTGCCTGCAGACACTTCAGTTAAGCAGGAAAACTGGGCACATATAGGCCTGTATCTCTGATGCCTATTGATATCAGAAATTCTCCTCCCTGCAGGACGGAGATTACTGTCTGAATTGATTCCAAACGAAAGGACTGCATCCTTGGGAATCGTTTCAGATCTCTCAAATCCAAAATGGGTCTGTCGTCCCCATTTGGTTTTCGGACCATAGAAAGATTGGAACAGAGTCTCAATCCTTGATCCTTTGTGGGAACCCCCACAATGACCTCTTGCGACCAAAGTCGCTTTATCGCTAGAAGGAGCGACTGCTTCTCTTCTGGTTTTCTGGGAACACCTGATCTGAGGAAACGAGGAGAGGGACATTCTTGGAACTCCAGTCTGTACCCTAAGGTTACCATGGAGATTACCCGTCTGTCCTGGAAGTCCTTCTGCCAGGGCCCTGAGAGCTGCAGCAGTCTTTCCCCCCACTCGAGCGAGCGGGGCGCCCCTTCATGAAGAGGTCTTAGTGTCTTGCTTAGAAGACCTTTTCCCCCAGGATTTCTTGTGTCCCTGGGGTTGACTCTTGTTTCTTGCCCCAGACGGAGGAGACCGTCGTGACTGCCTGGAGGCTGCTGCCCCTGGCGCTGGGGAAAGAGTCCGTTTAAAAGAGGGACGCTTACTCTTCTTCTTATCAGGTAAGAGAGTGCTTTTCCCACAGGAGATCGTCTTGATATAATTATCCAAGTCCTCTCCAAACAACCTTTCACCACGGAAGGGAAACCCAGCCAGAAGCTTCTTACATGGTGCTTCGGCTGACCAGTTTTTCAACCATAAGATTCTACGTATATGCACCAACCCAAGCGAGAGGCGAGAGGTTTGCACGATAGAATCTCTAATGGCGTCAACAGCATAACATAAAGCCGCAGGAAGGTTAGCAAACCCCTGGGCCTGCTGTTCAGGCAATACTTTGATGACCTGCTTAACATGGTCTCTTAAGTATTGACAGACTCCAATCGCTGCTACTGCAGGTTGGGCCACTGATCCTGCTAAAGAGAACACATCTTTCAATAAGAAGTCCATCTTTTTATCCACAGGATCTTTGAGCATCTGAGCGTTGTCTACAGGACAAGTCAGATTACTATTTACAGAGGAAATGGCCGCATCAATGGCCGGTATTCCCCACCTCTTAATAAACTTTTCTTCCATAGGATAAAGTGTAGAAAACTTTTTCGGCGGAAGAAATCGCTTATCTGGGTGATCCCACTCAGAGTAAAGCAGCTTTTCAAGTAAATTATGAACAGGAAAAGCATGTGCTGCTTGGAAAGGTTTCAGTGACCCCAAAGCAGAAGAGGTTTCTCTAGTAGTTTCAGGTAGGGGCAACTTAAATGTGGAGCGGACCAAACCAGTGAGGATCTGCCCTAAGACTTTCTCCTCTTGGGAAGTGGCAGAGGGTCCCTCTCCGCCTGAATCCTCCGAAGAGGAATCATCTGTCCCATCCCGATCCTCTGAAAGGGATTCATCTCCTTTATCCCAGAGCTCCTCTGACTGAGGGTCTTGGGGAGCAGAGGAAGGCCTTGTGCGTTTTCTTCCACTCAGTGAAGATGTAATCGCGGCCATTAGTTTTTTCTCTAATCCAGAAATGGTTGAGGAAAAAACTTCTTGTGTAATGTACACAGGGGCTGAAGTGCCGGCAGCAGATGTAGCCCCTAACCCCAATGGCTCTCCCTGTCCAGCTGCCCCTGGTCCCTCAGGAGGGGATGGTGTAGCAGACAGGGGGTCCTCAGAACCTGAACGAGACCCCCTAGTGCCTCCGGTTCTAGGGGTGCTTGAACCTCTTCTACCCATAGTGCAAAGCAACAAGGTGTGAGGTATCAAAAACGAACACTGACTGCTGAGCGATGTAGTCTGGCTAAAAGCCTTGCTACCAAATGCCCAATCCGGTGTTCTTTAGTGAATGCAGTCTAGGGGAATGCCTGTGTCCCACCTTACATGTGACTGTCAGCTCTGTGTCTCTCCAAAGCTCAGAGCACCTGTACAGTGTGCTTTAAATAGCCATGCTTTCAGGCACTGTGGGCGTCTGGGCACGCTGACGCTGTGCTGACGCCCCGCCCCCCTCCCCCCCCTCGTTTTTGAAAAACGAGCGCATCCCGCGCGAGCCGACCCTTTCTGACAAGCCTGAAGGGAGGCTGGGGTTGGGGGAATAAGGAGGAGGCCGGCAGTGATGGGCCCTGCATCGCAATGCGGCTTCGGTGGCGGCGGCGGTAGCGGCTGTGACAGTGCGGTCTCACCCGCCTTACAGCCTACCTAAGCCTTTCCCTAGCCTGGGGGGACCATCCCAGCAGAGAAAACCCCCCACCATCTACCTTTGGAGCTGGAGGAAGAGCCTGTGCAGCGGACGCTGAGACAGATCAAGCATGAGAAGGTTTGTGCTCTTGGCCGCCCCTGGTGGTCACAATAGGCACAGCATGCATTCACTTTAACCACTTGCCAACCGCCCTATAGCCAAATGACGGCTGCAGGGCGGCTGGATAACTCTGGGATCACGTCATATGACGTGATTCCAGAAAACTGCTCCCGCGCGCCCCCTGGGGCGCGCACACGGGAACATCCGTGACCGCTGGGTCCAGAGGACCCGGCGCATCACGGATCACGGTAAACGACCGCTGACCGCGGCCGTTTACCATGTGATCGCTCCGTCAAATGACGGAGCGATCACATGTAAACAAACCGGCGTCATGTCATGACGCCGGTTCCTCCCTCCCCTCTCTGTACCGATCGGTACAGAGGGGGAGAGATCGGATGTGAGCCGCGCTGTGGGCTGGATGTGTAGTGCCCACAGCGCAGCTCAGTGACATGTACAGTCACATCCATCCATCCCTCCATGCTCAGCCATCCCCCCCCCCATGCTCTGCAATGACCCTGTGCAATACTCTGCAATGACCCTGTGCAATACTCTGCAATGACCCTGTGCAATACTCTGCAATGACCCTGTGCAATACTCTGCAATGACCCTGTGCAATACTCTGCAATGACCCTGTGCAATACTCTGCAATGACCCTGTGCAATACTCTGCAACCCTGTGCAATACTCTGCAATGATCCTGTGCAACCCTGTGCAATACTCTGCAATGATCCTGTGCAACCCTGTGCAATACTCTGCAATGATCCTGTGCAACCCTGAGCAATACTCTGCAATGATCCTGTGCAACCCTGTGCCATACTCCGCCATACTCCGCCATGCCCCGCCATACCCCGCCATGCCCCGCCATACTCCGCCATACCCCGCCATACTCTGCCATGCCCCGCCATACTCCGCCATGCCCCGCCATACTCCGCCATGCCCCGCCATACTCCGCCATACTCCGCCATGCCCCGCCATGCCCCGCAATACTCCGCCATGCCCCGCCATACTCCGCCATGCCCCGCCATACTCCGCCATGCCCCGCCATATTCCGCCATGCCCCGCCATACTCCGCCATGCCCCGCCATACCCAGCCATGCTTTGCCATGCTCGGCTGTACTCGGCCTCTGTATGTGGCCAGGCTGTGGAAGTCTCACACATGTGGTATCGCCGTACTCAGGAGGAGTAGGAGAATCTATTTTGGGGTGTCATTTTTGGTATGTCGTCATACGACGTCCTTGACTTTGTGCGGGGATATCTGAATGATGGGTGCAGCTACAGGCATCATTCAGATATCATCTTTTTCAGCCGGCGATTCCCTACACCATAAGAATGATCATAGCGGCTGTTCCACTGCTTGATCATTCTTACGGGAGGCGAGAGGGGACGACCCCCCCTCTCGCCGCGCTCAGGTGCTTCTACCGACTCACCGCTACAATCGAAGCCAGGATCATTTTTTTATTTTTTTTTTTATTTTAGGCTTCCCAGCCTAGAGGTGAGATGTGGGGTCTTATTGCCCCCATATCTCACTGTAAAGAGGACCTGTCATGCCATATTCCTATTACAGGGGATGTTTACATTCCTTGTAATAGAAATAAAAGTGATCAAAAAATTTATTTTTTGGAAAAAAGCCCCAAACTAAAATAAATAAAGTAAAATGAACAATAAAAAAAAATAAATAAAAAAGAAAATTTCCCCGTGTCCCCGTGTGCTCGCAGTCAGAAGCAAACGCATACGTAAGTTGCGCCCACATATGAAAATGGTGTTCAAACCACACATGTGAGGTATCGCTGCGATCGGTAGAGCGAGAGCAATAATTTTGGCCCTAGACCTCCTCTGTAACTCACAACATGTAACCAGTAAAATTTTTTAAAGCGTCTCCTATGGGGATTTTTAAGTAGCGAAGTTTGGCACCATTCCACGAGCGTGTGCAATTTTGAAGGGTGACATGTTAGGTATCTATTTACTCGGCATAACTTCATTATTCACATTATGTAAAAACATTGGGCTAACTTTACTGTTTTGTTTTTTTTGAAAGCACAAAACTGTTTTTTTTTTCAAACAAAACGTGTTCGAAAAATTGCTGCGCAAATATAGTGCGAGATAAAAAGTTGCAACGACCGCCATTGTATTCTCTAGGGTCTTTGCTAAAAATATATATATAATGTTTTGGGGTTCTATGTAATTTTCTAGCTAATAAATTATGATTTTTACATGTAGGAGAGAAATGTCAGAATTGGTCTGGGCACTCCAGAACGCCTGATGGTGTTCCGTGCATGTTGGGCCTCTGTATGTGGCCAGGCTGTGTAAAAGTCTCACACATGTGGTATCACCATACTCGGGAGTAATAGCAGAATGTGTTTTGGGGTGTAATTTGTGGTATGCATATGCGGTGTGTGAGAAATAATCTGCTAATATGACAATTTTGTGAAAAAAAAAAAAAAGAAAAAAAAATCTTGATTTTGCAAAGAATTGTGGGAAAAAATGACAACTTCAAAAAACTCATCATGCATCTTTCTAAATACCTTGGAATTTCTTCTTTCCAAAAAGGGGTCATTTGGTGGGTATTTCTACTTTTCTGGCATGTTAGGGTCTCAAGAAATGAGATAGGCCGTCAGTAATTCAGGTGTGATCAATTTTCAGATATTGGCACCATAGCTTGTGGACGCTATAACTTTCACAAAGACCAAATAATATACACCGATTTAGCTTATTTTTACCAAAGATATGTAGCGGTATACATTTTGGCCAAAATATATGAAGAAAAAATTACTTATTTGCAAAATTTTATAACAGAAACGAAGAAAAATGCATTTTTTTACAGAATTTTCAGTCTTTTTTCTTTTATAGCGCAAAAAATAAAGAACCCAGCGGTGATTAAATACCACCAAAAGAAAACTCTATTTGTGTGAAAAAAAGGACAAAAAATTCATTTGGGTACAGTGTTGCATGACTGAGTAATTGTCATTCAAAGTGTGAGAGCACCGAAAGCTGAAAATTGGTCTGGTTAGGAAGGGGGTTTAAGTGCCCAGTGGTCAAGTGGTTAAAGGAGAAGAGCCACTAGAATTTAAAATTCTGTGGAATCTCCTCTTACCTTATCCAGGCCGCAGGGTTCAGTTTACACAGACCCAGCCTTCGCCTCTCACGGTGGGCTCCGTTTGTGAAAAACCGTCAGAGACTGGGGCCCCCATCAGTAGGGGGATCCTTCAGTTCTGGGCCTGTAAAGCACCTCGCCAGAAATTAGGAAGTTTAAAGCCATTTTCTGATCCGCGGGTCCAGCTCTCTAAAAAGAGAAGCGTTACAGGTAAAACCTCGTTTCTTCGGACACGAGGCCCGGGTACCATTCAATTCGGCCATGAAAAGACACTTTGAATGGATCCGGTCGCCTGGCTTGCCCCAGTATAGGATCTTAGGATATTCCTTTTGGAGCTTCAGCACAGGACATCTTTACACGTCCAACACCTAAGACACTGGTGTAAAAACTGAGGTATCCCTGGAAGGGGAGGGATTATAAAGGGGGTTGAACTTCCTGATTAGGGTGTGACCAGTGTCCAATACCTAGTGATACCCTATAACCCATCAGTAATTACTGTGGCTCTGTGTCCCGTGATGTCCGAGAAAAGAAATACATATATATATATATATATATATATATATATATATATATATATATATATATATACACACACACACACATACATATATACACACACACATATATATACACACACACACACACACACACACATATATACACACACACACACACACACACACACACACATATACATATATATATATATATATATATATATATATATATATATATATATGCGATTCTACATTTTTAGGTAGGGGGCACGCGCCCGCCCGCCTATGCTGTCACTGTTTCCTGGCCAGTGATTTATGACCAGGTCCTGCCGATCACTGGAGTGCGTGACAAGACAGAGCTTTGTGTATGTAAACAACACAAAGCTCTCTTCTGACAGCGGTGATATTTTCTTCTATGTTGACACCAGGCAATGAGCTGAATGTTATTGCAGCACCCTCTTGCTCCAGGCTTTGTCAAGAAAGGAGTGCGATAGGAATGTAAACTAGTGATTTAAAGGCTAAGTTCACTTTTTAAACATGATACATGTTACACCCGTATTTATAGTGTGACATGTAATATGTTTAGCAGGATCCCTCGCCCCCCGCCCCCCCCCCCACATGTGAGAGGGTTCTGTGCATGTGCATCTATAATTTTTATTTTAAAGGTGAACTTATCCTTTAACTCTAAAGCCTTGTACACACGATCGGATTTTCCGCAGACAAAACCTCTGACTTTTGTCCGAAGGCGTGTGCCTGGATTTTGTCTTGCATACAAACGTCAAGGAATTGTCGGCCAACAAACACGAACGTAGTGACATACTACGTGGTTTTTCAGCTCTTTAGCGCCACCTTTTGGGCTCCTTCTGCTAATTTCATATTAGTAGAAGTTTGGTGAGTGTTGATTTGCGCTTTTCAGTTCGCGCTTTTCAGTTCGTTTCTGAACGGCAGTTCGTCAACCAGACATGTTGCGGAATCGGAGAAGATAACGTGTTATTTATTATTGGCCTTGGAGTTATTGCTTTGACCCAAGTCCAGTCAAGGAACAGGAGGAGGATTTCTTGGACCAAAAATTGGTTGCTTTATTAATTGTGACCAATTATGTCATATGCCTTTGCTGCGGGAGCTCCAGGAGAATAATTCAGATGATTTTCGGAATTATCTCCGGATGACGGACCCCTCCTTTCACCAACTCTTGGCATTGTTGACCCCCTATATTAAGAAGCAGGACACATGCATGAGGCTTTTATTTTATTTTTTGGTTCAATAATAATGATTTGATTTGTTATATTTTCTATATTTTTGGATGCATAGAATGCACTTTTTGGTTAAGTTCTATTGGCAGATAGCATGTCTAATTTTATTTGCTTTCTTTTTTTAATGCACAATAAAAAAAATTGTGGAGAATGCTTAGCTATGTGTTTTACTTCAAATTACATTTTGGGAGTAGGCAGGTAAATTTAAAAAATACAATGTAAAATTAACAAGGGACACCAACATAGTTGTATCTTTGATCTTAAAAACTACAGATAATGGTGTTGTGGTAACTTGCACCAAAAAAATAAAAAAAAATAACAAGCATAATAATATTATTCTTGATATCACTAGAGAAAAAAAAAAGCCTTTGAAAATTAATTTGCAATAACTCCATCAGTATCACCAGCAAAGCAGCTTCATTATTATCCCATTAAAGAAGAAGAGAATTGTGCGCTGCATTTGGAGATTTCATAATTTACTGCGTCACGAATGTTAACTCTCCGTTACGATTGCTAGTTTACAAGACCGACCGCTTCCGGCTCGTCCTTGCTTCCGAGCATGCGTGTTTGTACTTTGGACTTTTGTCCAACGGACTTGTGTACACACGATGGGAAAATCCGACAACAGACTTTGTCCACGGAAAATTTTAAAGCCTGACATCCAACATTTGTCCGCGGAAAATCCAACAACATGGCATGTACAAACGAATCAGATTTTCCGCCAACAGCCTGTCATCACACATTTCCTATTGGAAAATCCGATCGTGTGTACGCGGCTTAAGAGTCTTATATTTGCAAACAACACAAAACCCCAATAAATGAGAAAGTAAAGGCAGGATAAATCATGGCACAAGAACAATCATTTTATTTTTTTCCCTCTTAAAGCTCAAAGCAAACAGTTAAATAAACAAATGAAATACGTACCGTATATAGAGGATCCGTTTTACCTACCAGAGGGAAAGAGTTAAAAGCAGGCAGTTTTTGGGTTTTTTTGGTCACTTCAGTCCCATAGACATAAAATTAAATAAGAGGAAACATTTCCATAGTGTGGGAAATTCTCTCTTGCATAGTTGTCACCGGGAACAAGTGCTCAATTTCCCCCTCCAGTTCTGGTGAGAACTCAAGAATGTCAATTTGTCCCTCATTTATAGTCCTACTGACAATGGTTAGCGGGATAAAAAGAGGGGCGACTTTCCCAATGGGAACACACAAAGCAATGAAAACCTACAGGAACTAGACTCCCCAATGGCACTAGGTCTTTCATCTGTATGCCTCCTATATTGCAAAGTAGATGTAGAAAATTTTCAATAAATATAATCTTTAAAATATTAAACAGTAGGACTGCTGTGTGTGTCAATAGATGCAAGCAGCCCGGCTCCAGACTAAGCCTACACAAGTGTCCCGATAGCAAGTGGCTTGCTATGGGTGCACTTGGAGAAGAGGAGGAGTACATGTGGGGGACCCCAGAATAGGAGGTTTGGAGCCGCTGTGTGCAATACTATTGCACAGAGCAGGTAAGTATAATATGTTTGTTATTCAAATTTTTTTTTAAATTCAATCACTTTAAGATTTTTATTTTCTTTTAAATAAAGAGTTTATTATCACTAAATTTTAAAGGAGATGTTAAGGGGAAAACAAATACAAACACTGTAGTAACGTATGGGGCAGTCACTGAAACACCACTGCAATACTGACGAAACATACAGGATGGTCTCTACTACACTAGAACCGCTGTTTCTGGGTGACCTGCAATTTCCTATTTTACCAGCAGTTGGCACTACAGAAAACAACTTGCAATTACACCTTTAGGTGCCAAGAAAATCATGGGCTATAGAAAGGAAGGCGCCAGTGTTACTACACAGAACAGGCAGTGTCACATTGCTCTTCACATGCATCACACTTACTTGCTGTAGCTAAAATTCACAGACTGGTCGCTGAGAACCTCAAACTGGACAGGGCGGTCTCCCATACAGTATTTCCTCATAAGCTCCATACAGGTGTGTAGAGTCTTCCTGGAAGGTTTGTTGTCGTGAAAAAGATCTCCACCAAGCAGCAAGAAATCGACCTGTGAAGAGATATTAAAATGTATACAGTCACTTCTTTTAAGGGACTCAAGCTAATAGATTTCTAAAAGAGATTCCCATCGTTTAAGACTAAGTTCACACGTATACAGTGCATCCGGAAAGTATTCACAGCGCTTCACTTCTTCCACATTTTGTTACGTTACAGCCTTATTCCACAATGGAATAAATTCATTATTTTCCTTAAAATTCTACAAACAATATCCCACAATGACAATATAAAAGAAGTTTGCTTGAAATCTTTGCATATTTTTTAAAAAATAAAAAAATGAAAAAAAAAAAACACATGTATTCACAGCCTTTGCCACGAGACTCAAAATTGAGCTTGGGTAGCATCCTATTTCCACTGATCATCCTTGAGATGTTTCTACAACTTGATTGGAGACCACCTGTGGCAAATTCAGTTGATTGGACATGATTTGGAAAGGGACACACCTGTCTATATATATACAGTTAACGGTGCATGTCAGAGCACAAACCAAGCCATGAAGTCCAAGGAATTGTCTGTAGACCTCCGAGACAGGATTGTATCGAGGCACAGATCTGGGGAAGGGTACAGAAATATTTCTGCAGCATTGAAGGTTTCGATGAGCACTGTGGCCTCCATTATCCGTAAATGGAAGAAGTTTGGAACCACCAGGACTCTTCCTAGAGCGGGGCGGCAAGAGACTGGGAGAGAAGAGCCTTAGTTAGGGAGGAGACCAAGAACCGGAAGGTGACTCTGACAGAACTCCAGCGTTTCTCTGTGGAGAGAGGAGAACATTCTAGAAGAACAACCATCTCTGCAGCACTCCATCAATCAGGCCTGTATGATAGAGTGGCCAGACAGAAGCCACTCCTCATTAAAAGGCACATCAGAGAGTTTGCCAAAAGGTACCTGAAGGACTCTCAGACCATGAAAAACAGAATTCTCTGGTCTGATGAAACAAATATTGAACTCTTTAGCCTGAATGGCAAGCGTCATGTCTGAAAAAAAAGAAGCACCGCTCATCACCTGACAATACCATCCCTACAGTGAAGCATAGTGGTGGCAGCATCAATTAGCGGCAGGAACTGGGAAACTAGTCAGGATTGAGGAAAAGATGAATGCAGCAATGTACAGAGATATCTTTGATGAAAACCTGCTCCAGAGTGCTCTGGACCTCAGACTGGGGCGAAGGTTCATCTTCAAACAGGACAACGACCCTAAGCACACAGCCAAGATAACAAAGGAGTGGCTAGGGGACAACTCTGTGAATGAGTGGCATAGCGGGAGCCCAGACTTGAACCCGCTTGAACATCTCTGGAGAGATCTGAAAATGGCTGTGCACCGATGCCCCCCAACCAACCTAATGGAGCTTGAGAGGTCCTGCAAAGAAGAATGGGATAAACTGCCCAAAAATAGATGTGCCAAGCTTGTAGCATCATACTCAAAAAGACTTGAGGCTGGAATTGGTCCCAAAGGTGCTTCAACAAAGTAATGAGCTGTGAATACTTATGTACATGTGATTTTTTCGTTTTTTAAATTTGCAAAGATTTCAAACAAACTTCTTTCACGTTGTCATTATGGGGTATTGTTTGTATAATTTTGAGGGAAATCATCAGCTGTGCTTCCCGCTTACTTCTGTTACTGCAAGCAAGGTGACATCGCCAGACCCCGGCAGTATCTCCCACGCAGCCTGTCACCTTAGGGTCGGTTCACACAGGGGCGGCACGACTTGCAGGTCGCCTCACCGAGGCGACCTGCACACGACATGCACGGCGACTTGCAAAACGACTTCTGTATAGAAGTCTATGCAAGTCGCCTCAAGTCGCCCCAAAAGAAGTAAAGGAACCTTTTTCTAAGTCGGAGCGACTTGCGTCGCTCCTATTAGAACGGTTCCATTGTACAGAACGGGAGGCGACTTGTCAGGCGACTAGGTCGCCTGACAAGTCGCCCCTGTGTGAACCGGCACTCAGTGTAACAGAGCCAGGGCAGCTTTCCCTAGGCTCCTCCTCGGCTCCGTTTTGTCTCCTTACAGACCACTACAAGGAGGAGCCTGGGAGGAAGAACATCTCCAGCTCGGATAGCGCCGCGCTATGCCCAAGGTCTGTGTTGGGAGGGGGGAAGGGAAACTGAAGATATTTTTGTTTCCATTTGTACAACGAGGAGCATTGGGGGGGGGGTTTAATGTGCCGGTAGGGGAAGAGGGTTTATACTGGTAGGGGGAATAGGGGGGCTTGTTCGAAAAGACCGCGCACTCCTGATCTCTGCACTCTGCACACAGCGCACTCTGCCAGCGGTAGATGGTTTGTCTCAACCCTCTTACTGCTAAATCTGCAGGACAGCTTGTTCTGTTGAAAAATAGCACACTTACTGGCAGAATCGCCAGGTAAAAATAAAGGAAAGAAAGCCTAAAAAAAAAAAAAAAAAAAAACAAATGCAACCATCGCATCTAATAATTGTAATGTGCAATAAAATAAATGTTTGCTTTTGCATTCAATACCACTTTAAACTCTATTAACCATGCTCTTTTAAGCCACCTCAATATTCAGTGCATTTTTCTCATGCTGCACTCCACATGTTTTTTCCATCCCTAGGTGTCCATCAGTCTCAAGTTCCAAGTTTGGGAGGTATGCACCTTCATCATTCTTCTGTCACCTTACACCCCCTGGCCACCTCCTCCCCACAATGGCAGAAGAAAGTGGGAGTAGGGATCTGCTAAGCAAACCCCAGTGATCCACAGTGATCTGACAGCAATCTGTGGGGATCAAGGGTATGGATTGCTTTGAATACTTTCAGACCAATTCATTACGTATGAACGGGTTTGAAGGTAAACCCATTCATATGAATGTAGAAAGCTGAAGTGAGGACAATGATGATTCACCACTGTACTCACTTCAGAAATCAGAACTATGGATGGGTTTGCTAACAAACACAAATCTATTCGTAAAATAAAAAAAAAAATAAACTAGAAAAACAGAAACATAAATTAACTTTTTATGAGCTTTAGGCTACGTTCGCACGTCAAGCTGCAGTTTGTAGTCCGGAGTAGTTTTGTTCACCGGTTCGGGTGCGATTTAGAATTTTTACCTGAATTTGCACCTAAACCGGACCTAAAATCACACAAGACTCTTTTTTGAAAAACGACTGCAGCTGTCTTGGACATGTGTTAACCGCCTCCATTGGAAGCCGGTCCAGTGTCTTGCGAAGCAAAACGCATCTGATTCACATATAAATGAACCGCGCCTCAGGGGACATTTACACCAATGGCTACATTGGAAAGCACATTGTATCACAATTTTTACTTTTTTTTTTTAAAATAATCTTTATTGAAATTAAATTAAACAGTGACATTTCATTAAGTTTTATTGGCTGCAGCGTGATGGAAGGCAGTAGATTGACTCGCAGTACCCTGCACTAAAATAAAGTAGTACATGCAGTGCTTTTTATAGTGCCCACCACCGCAGCAAGTGTGTGAATTGGCCAAATAGGAGAAAAGGCATTTTTCCTTGTCTTGTGGTGGCACTGCACTGGAATAGCCACCCAACACAGTCCTACCACACCTGGTGTGAATCTGCCCTAATAAATTGTTGCTTATTGTATTATTTAAAAAAGTCCCAATAGCAACATTTAAAAAATAAGGAGCTGCGCAGTGATTTTTGTCCTGGGTGCTGGATGACCCTGTCCTGGCCCTGCTGAATCCAGAAACAAAGTCAGCAGAGTCCTTGCCCCGAGTGAAGGAAATGTCTAGCTTCTCAACTGGAGTCCTCTTCCACTCCTCCATGATGACATCATAGAGCTGGTGGATGTTAGAGACCTTGCGCTCCTCCACCTTCCATTTGAGGATGCCCCACAGATGCTCAATAGGGTTTAGGTCTGGAGACATGCTTGGCCAGTCCATCACCTTTACCCTCAGCTTCTTTAGCAACGCAGTGATCGTCTTGGAGGTGTGTTTGGGGTCATTATGTTGTAATACTGCCCTGCGGCTCAGTCTCTGAGAGGATCATGCCCTGCTTCAGTATGTCACAGTACATGTTGGCATTCATGGTTCCCTCAATGAACTGTAGCTCCCCAGTGCCAGCAGCACTCATGCAGCCCCAGACCATGGCACTCCCACCACCATGCTTGACTGTAGGCACGACACACCATCTGAACCAAATAAGTTTATCTTGGCCTCATCAAACCACAAGACATGGTTCCAGTAATCCATGTCCTTAGTCTGCTTGTCTTCAGCAAACCATCTGCTGGCTTTCTTGAGCATCATCTTTAGAAGAGGCTTCCTTCTGGGACGACAGCTATGCAGACCAATTTGATGCAGTGCGCGGCGTATGGTCTAAGCACTGACAGGCTTACCCCCCATCCCTTCAACCCCTACAGCAATGCTGGCACCACTCATATGTCTATTTTGCAAAGACAACCTCTGGTTATGACACTGAGCACATGCACTCAACTTCTTTGGTCGACCATGGCGAGGCCAGTTCTGAGTGGATTCTGTCCTGTTAAACCGCTGTATGGTCTTGGCCACAGTGCTGCAGCTCAGTTTCAGGGTCTTGGCAATCTTCTTATAGCCTAGGTCATTTTTATGTAGAGCAGCAATTCTTTTTTTCAGATCCTCACAGAGTTATTTGCCATGAGGTGCTGTTGAACTTCCAGTGACCAGTATGAGAGAGTGAGAGCGATAACACCAAATTTAACACACCTGCTCCCCATTCACACCTGAAACCTTGTAACACTAACGAGTCACATGACATTGGGGAGGGAAAATGGCTAATTGGGCCCAATTTGGACATTTTCACTTAGGGGTGTACTCACTTTTGTTGCCAATTTAGACATTAGTGGCTGTGCCTTTAGTTATTTTGAGGGGACAGCAAATTTACACTGTTATTCAGGTTGTACACTCACTACTTTACATTGTAGCAAAGTGTCATTTCTTCAGCGTTGTCACATGAAAAGATATAATAAAATAATAATAAAATATTTTAAAAATGTGAGGGGTGTACTCACTTTTGTGAGATACTGTGTATGTATATATATATATATATATATATATATATATATATATATATATATATATATACATACACACACAGTGGGGACGGAAAGTATTCAGACCCCCTTACATTTTTCACTCTTTGTTATATTGCAGCCATTTGCTAAAATCATTTAAGTTCATTTTTTTTCCTCATTAATGTACACACAGCACCCCATATTGACAGAAAAACACAGAATTGTTGACATTTTTGCAGATTTCTTAAAAAAGAAAAACTGAAATATCACATGGTCCTAAGTATTCAGACCATTTGCTGTGACACTCATATTTAACTCAGGTGCTGTCCATTTCTTCTGATCATCCTTGAGTTGGTTCTACACCTTCATTTGAGTCCAGCTGTGTTTGATTATACTGATTGGACTTGATTAGGAAAGCCACACACCTGTCTATATAAGACCTTATAGCTCACAGTGCATGTCAGAGCAAATGAGAATTATGAGTTCAAAGGAACTGCCTGAAGAGCTCAGAGACAGAATTGTGGCCAAGGTTACAAAAAAATTTCTGCTGCACCTAAGGTTCCTAAGAGCACAGTGGCCTCCATAATCCTTAAATGGAAGACGTTTGGGACGACCAGAACCCTTCCTAGAGCTGGTCGTCCGGCCAAACTGAGCTATCGGGGGAGAAGAGCCTTGGTGGGAGAGGTAAAGAAGAACCCAAAGATCACTGTGGCTGAGCTCCAGAGATGCAGTCGGGAGATGGGAGAAAGTTGTAGAAAGTCAACCATCACTGCAGCCCTCCACCAGTCAGGGCTTTATGGAAGAGTGGCCCAACGGAAGCCTCTCATCATGAAAGCCTGCATGGAGTTTGCTAAAAAACACCTGAAGGACTCCAAGATGGTGAGAAATAAGATTCTTTGGTCTGATGAGACCAAGATAGAACTTTTTGGCCTAATTTTAGGCGGTATGTGTGGAGAAAACCAGGCACTGCTTATCACCTGTCCAATACAGTCCCAACAGTGAAGCATGGTGGTGGCAGCATCATGCTGTGGGGGTGTTTTTCAGCTGCAGGGACAGGACGACTGGTTGCAATCGAGGGAAAGATAAATGCGGCCAAGTGCAGGGATATCCTGGACAAAAACCTTCTCCAGAGTGCTCAGGACCTCAGACTGGGCTGAAGGTTTACCTTCCAACAAGACAATGACCCTAAGCACACAGCTAAAATAACGAAGGAGTGGCTTCACAACAAATCCGTGACTGTTCTTGAATGCCCCAGCCAGAGCCCCGACTTAAACCCAATTGAGCATCTCTGGAGAGACCTAAAAATGGCTGTCCACCAACGTTTACCATCCAACCTGACAGAACTGGAGAGGATCTGCAAGGAGGAATGGCAGAGGATCCCCAAATCCAGGTGTCAAAAACTTGTTTCATCTTTCCCAAAAAGACTCATGGTTGTATTAGATCAAAAGGGTGCTTCTACTAAATACTGAGCAAAGGGTCTGAATACTTAGGACCATGTGATGTTTCAGTTTTTCTTTTTTAATAAATCTGCAAAAATGTCAACAATTCTGTTTTTCTGTCAATATGGGGTGCTGTGTGTACATTAAAGAGGAAAAAAAATGAACCTAATTGATTTTAGCAAATGGTTGCAATATAACAAAGAGTGAAAGATTTAAGGGGGTCTGAATACTTTCCGTCCCCAATATATATATATATATATATATATATATATATACACACATACATACATATATATATATATATATATATATACACACATACATACATATATATATATATATATATATATATATATATATATATATATATATATATATATATATATATATATATATACACACACATACATACATACACACACACACACACAGAAAGAACTTGAGGACTTCAGTATATCACTGCCAGGCTTCAAAAAAGATAGTGTGTGATTATATTATTGTGCGTGCTTTTTATACACCAAACAGCAAAACAACAAAAGAAAAGGAAAAAAAATATTCAGATAATCCAAAAGCTTTCAGGAAAGTGTTTTTTCATTTCAATTCAAATGATAATGTACTTCTCTGATCTGCAAAGAATATTCCCAAAAAAATTTAATAATTACCCAAATTGCAGGAGGACTATTTACTTTCTAAAGAAGACTTACTTTAGTATTTACTTAGTGGTGCATTATCTGAAGTACAGGCGGTAATTGTAATTTTTGTAGTGCCTACTCTCAAAGAAATTAGGTTTACCTTCAGCCTGCCAGAAGTAATTATAGTGATTGTTAAGTCTTGATATTTTTTTTTTTTTTAAATAACAAACATGTTATACTTACCTCCTCTGTGCAGTTGGTTTTGGACAGAGCAGCCCGCGACTCTTCTTCTCGGGTCCCTCTTTGCTGATCCTGGCCACTTCCTATGGGGGCACTGGAGACGAGTCACAGCTCAGTGTGTCCATTCTGACACAGAGCCCCTGCCTGGCCCTGCCCCCTCTCTCCCCTGATTGGCTGACTGACTTTGATTGATAGCCGCGGGAGCCAATGGCACCGCTGCTGTGTCTCAGCCAATTTGCTCCAGTGGGGGAAAAAATAAATTCCTTCCTGATGCCCAGAAGGCAACTGATATTCCCTGGATCAAAAATCCCTGGTGTTATTACCTACAAATGTTAAAGTGATTGTAAAAGTAAATACTTACTAGAGCCTTATCTCAATCCAGCAATGTGCATGAAAGCAGAGGCTATCTTTGCTCTCTCCCTCCTCAATTGGTCAAATACAGCAGCATTGCCTACTGCTGCTGTCAATTACAGCCAGCGATGGGGGATTGGGGCTGAGCCCCGTTCTGTGTGTCTTATGGACAGAGTGGGGCTCGGGAGTGAGCATGCACGACTGCCCCCATAGCAAGCATTCTGCTATGTTGGCACTCAGCAGGAGGGGGGGGGGGTGCAAGAAAAGCAGGGTCAGGGCTGCTCTGTGCAAAACCATTGCAGAGAGCAAGTATGACATGTTTGTAAAGGCTATTTAAAAAATAAATAAAACTATCAATTTAATATCCAATAATCTTTTGTGCATTTAGGAATGCATCCAGTTCTTTTTTTAAAAGAATCTACTGAACATGGTTGAGAGAGTCTAGTCTGCATTTTCACAGCTTTTACTGTGAAGAAGCCTTTCCTTATGTGGAGGTTAGGGGCTGGTTCACACCATGCCTGCGCACAAATCGCACAGAAATGCAAAATGCGTTTCTGTGCCATTCACATCGGATTCAAAACACAGTCCATTTGTGATCTGCAGACGGTGTCAATAATAAGTTAACGAAACCTCAAAATGCAGTGTGTGTGCCCACACCGGACTGCTTGGTACAGATGAAATTTAGAAACATGCTATAATGTTTTATTTTTTTTTTTTAATTCAGGTAAATATATTGGAGTGTTAATCAGCAGGTATAATATTTTGGGTCGAATCTTTTTCAAGACTAATTTTCTTGGTTCGTTAAATGAAATGATTGCACTAATTATCAAAAAGGTTTTCATTCTTTTTCAGTAATGCCGCGTACACACGACCGGACTTTCCGGCAAACTAGGTCCAACAGGATTAGTCCGTCGGACAATCCGATCGTGTGTGGGCTAGTCCGATCGTTTTTTGGGGAAAAAATCAGGCGGACCTAGAAATAGAACACGTTTCAAATCTGTCCAACGGACTAAAAATCAGGAAAACCGTTCGTCTGTATGCTAGTCCGACGGACCAAATACGACGCAAGGGAAGCTATTGGCTACTGGCTATTGAACTTCCTTTTTTTGTCCCGTTTACGTCATCACGTACAAAACGAACGGACTTTCGACCGGACCTAGTCCGTTCGTGTGTGGCCAAGTCCGTTCATTTTGAAAGTCCATTGGACCTCTGCCGAAAGTCTGTCGGGAAGACCGTCGGACCTAGTTTGCTGGTAAGTCCGGTCGTGTGTACGCAGCATAAGGGTTTACAATTCAGGTAAACATTTCTGATACTGTTGGAGATCCTGATTCCTAGGTGTTTTGTTCCTAGGGTTATGTTTAAATTGGTAGTGAGAAGATAGCGATTTCCTTTTCTCATTAGTAATATTAATATTAAACAGTTCTGACTGTATAATTGACTTGAAGTCGACGCTGTACTAAAAATGTTTATGTTTTGCATAATATTCAGAAGAGAGATCAATGGTTCTGTGATAAAGATTAGAAGGTCAAGTGCAAATGCTGAAACTTTATAGTCCTTACTGTCATTGATTAAAGTCACGCTAAACTCAAACAAAAAAGAAGCCTGAAAACAACGGTAGGAGATTTAAAAAGAAAGAAAAAAAAAACAGTGCCTTGAGTTTAGTGTCACATTAAACCTGTAATGCTCCCACTGGTCTTAGCTTATGTAAAATCATTTTGATTGCAATAATAAAGAGGATTGGGGAGAGTTGACAACTTTAACGGGTTCTGTTTTTAATCTAAATTTTTTTTCAATCAATCCATTGATTTTAATTCTAACACTTGGATGAAGCATAGGAGGCGCCAATAATCCTGCTACATCAGGAGCTCCCAACCGCGCCTGCGGACCGCGGCTTCTCCTTATCCTCAACCAGCGGGGCAGCCAGCAGGCTCTTGGAGAGTGGCTTGTCACTTTCCGCACGCCCCGGCTTCTTCTCCTCTCCACCAGCACGCCACCCAGCCAGCCCAGAGAGCGCCTGTGAGAGGGTCTATTGTCCGTTTTTGGGAGCTCTTGATGTAGCAGGATTATTGGCGCCTCCTATGCTTCATCGTTCCATCTATGGATGCCGTCAGCCCCTCCGTGCCCCGGGGACCTTCAGTGCTATCATAGGCACCTTCCAATTTGATTTGATTTTACTCTATACTTCCCCTTCTATTTATTACCCTATGACTGGTGTTTTGATTCTGTTTCTGTAAGATCATTTATCATTAAACTTGGAATGTTTTACCACTGCTACTAAGGGATTCACCTGGCATTTATTTAACCCATGCAGCGCTGACTTCTTTTTGTTTTTGATTACTAGCAATGTGATAGCTTCTTCCAAGTTTTGCTTTTAAGTGGAGGTAAGTCGGGGCATAATAACATTCCTGAAATATTCTTCAGTTTTGTTATATTTCTCTTTTAGTTCTGCTGAGGTTATATTATCAATAAGTGAAAAAAAAAAAGGGAAAACTTCCTAAGACCATGCACCCTGGACCTACAAATAAATACCAATACAAAAAATATATATAGTCAATACAAAATATAAAAATAGTGATAGAATGCAAAAAGCAGTACAAATATACAGTTGTGCTCATAAGTTTACATACCCTGGCAGAATTTATGATTCCTTGGCCATTTTTCAGAGAATATGAATGATAACACAAAAACTTTTCTTTCACTCATGGTCAGTGTTTGGCTGAAGCCATTTATTATCAATCAACTGTGTTTACTCTTTTATTAATCATAACGGCAACAGAAACTACCCAAATGACCCTGTTCAAAAGTTTACATACCCCAGTTCTTAATATTGTGTCTTGTCTTTTGTGGTATTTGTGGATGAGGCTCTTTATCTTCTCAGATGGTAAAGCTGCCCATTCCTCTTGGCAAAAAGCCTCCAGTTCCTGTAAATTCTTGGGCTGTCTTGCATGAACTGCACGTTTGAGATCTCCCCAGAGCGGCTCAATGATATTGAGGTCAGGAGACTGAAATGGCCACTCCAGAAACTTTACTTTATTCTGCTGTAGCCAATGATAGGTCGACTTGGCCTTGTGTTTTGGATCATTGTCATGTTGGAATGTCCAAGTACGTCCCATGCGCAGCTTCCAGGCTGATGAATGCAAATGTTCTTCCAGTATTTTTTGATAACATACTGCATTCATCTTGCCAACAATTTTGACCAAATTTCCTGTGCCTTTGTAGCTCACACATCCCTAAAACATCAGAACCACCTCCATGTTTCACAGTAGGAATATTGTACCTTTCATCATAGGCCTTGCTGACTCCTCTCCAAATGTAGCGTTTATGGTTGTGGCCAAAAAGCTAAATTTTGGTCTCATCACTCCAAATGACTTTGTTCCAGAAGGTTTGAGACTTGTCTCTGTGCTGTTTGGCATATTGTAAGCAGGATACTTTGTGGCATTTGCGTTGTAATGGCTTTCTTTTGGTGACTCGACCATGCAGCCCATCTTTCTTCAAGTGCCTCCTTATTGTGCATCTTGAAACAGCCACACCACGTGATTTCAGAGAGTCCTGTATTTCACCTGAAATTATTTATGGGTTTTTCTTTGCATCCCGAACAATTTTCCTGGCAGTTGTGGCTGAAATTTTAGTTGGTCTACCTGACCGTGGTTTGGTTTCAACAGAACCCCTCATTTTCCACTTGCCCCATGACTAAGAATCCAGAAACGTCAGTGCAGCACCGGATGAAAGATGCAAGGGTCTGTCAGGAGTCCAGAAACTCATTGACCTTTTACACACACACACAATTACAAGCAAACAGATCACAGGTGAGGAAGATTACCTTTAATAGCCATTCAAACCCCTTTGTGTCAACTTGTGTGCATGTTATCAGGCCAAAATCACCAGGGTATGTAAACTTTTGATCAGGGTCTTTTCGGTAGTTTATGTTGCCATTATGATTTAAAAAGTTGACTGATAATAAATGGCTTCAGCCAAGCACTAACCATGAGTGAAAGAAATGTTTTTGTGTTATCATTCATATTCTCTGAAAAATGGCCAAGAAATTATAAAATCTGCCAGGGTATGTAAACTTATGAGCACAACTGTAGTATAAATTGAAAGCTGCTCGTAGTGAGACCCTAAGGTCTAAAAATGAAAAAGAAATAAAAGAAATTTCCATACCGCGCTTACACCTAAATAATGAATAACATAAATTAATTAATATTAAAGTCCGTAAACTGCCACCAATATTCTCCACTCAAGTTAAGTGAATATTCTTTGATAATGCGAACAATCACGACACTTTGTTCACATTATCAAAGAATATTCACTTCACTTGAGTGGAGAATATTGGTGGCAGTTTACGAACTTTAATATTGATTAATTTATGTTATTCATTATTTAAGCGCAGTATGGAAATTTAGTTTGTTATTTCTTCTTCATATTATCAATAAGATTATTTAAAAGTGGGTAATATTTAAAAAAAGAAATAAAAAAAAGTTTTGTATTTTTTTTGTTTTGTATTTTTTATATTTTTCATCCCTTGTTTGTGGAGTGAAAGTTGGATAACTTTTTGTATTAAGTGGGGTACACACTAAGAAAATCAAGGAACGATCGTTCGATTTTCTTTCCTTTCCAAGGATTTTTTTGTTGTTTTTTTTCAGCAGTTTCCAAGTTTACAAAAAAAACATCCACATGAAGTACATAGTCATACATGGCAGATAATTAACAGTATCGTAAAGATAAAAGATAAACAGTCATATAATAAGAAGCAGGGTGGCAAACACGGGTCAAGAAGAAGGCATATTTGAAATGGTACAGTTCAGTTAATATATTTATACTTTGCATTATATATAACCTTCACATACAGTAGTTGATGTGCAGCTGGGTTTTCACTCTGGTGACAAACGATCACAGACAAATCTCTTATTCCTAGAGAAAATTTGTAAGGGATCTCATTTTGGAGCGGGGGAGGGGGGATCTTGGGGTTACAAACAGACAGGGCTTTTTTTCTCAGAGAGTAGGTACAGGAACTCCCCCTTTCCAAGTCACCCCTTGTCCACGCACCCTACCCACCTCCGAGCACCGTTCCTTCCTTGGTTCCACCCCATACCCACCTCCCAGTACTGCCCCTTTTAGAGAATACAGAACCAAGTGACATTTGTGGTACTTAATAATTTGTATGAAATTTGTTAATGATAACAAGAAAAGCAGTCAAATAGCATAGCTCCCAACTGTCCCTGATTTTGAGGGACTGTTCCTAATTTGGAGCAAAGTCCCTCTGTCCCTCTTTCCCCCTTATTTGGTCCGATCTATAAAGCTGTATATAAAATGCACTTTTTATCTTTCAAAAAGCGTTTCCCAGTGCTAAACCTCATCCATATTCTAAATTGCTGCATTTGTAAATTTTAAAAGCTAATATAAAGGAATAGCAGTGGTAAAAAGCCCTTGTGGATTAAATTTTTTGTGTAACAAAGAGCCAGGTGCAGACTCAAATCTCCAGCATAGAGAAGAGACTGAGGACGAAAATTTGTTAAGAAGTAAGGGTGTCCTATACAACCCCTGAAAATAGTTTGTATCCTGCTTTCTGGGTCGTTAAGTTTTTTGAGCCTTTTTGAAAAAAGGAGGGCGTATATACGGAGTAAAGGCAGATAGTCAAGTGTGTAGAAGTCAGATAAGGAGAATGGGAGCTGGATCCCGAGGTATGTGATGGATCGCCTTTGCCAAGAGAAGGGAAAGTTAGATTTGCATGCAATCTCCTCAGATTTCGGCAACATCACATTCAAGGCAAACGATTTGGAGAAGTTGATTTGCAAATCAGACAGGGTGTTATAGTGCAAAATCATTGAGTCGATTAGGGATTGTAAGTTTTGGGTTAGAGAAGAAGAGTAAAATGTCCTCGGCAAATGCTGTTATTTTATAGGTACGTCCTAAAACATCAATCTCTGTGATATTGGGATTATCCAAGAAAAAATAAAAGTGGAAAAAGAGGGCATCCCTGCCTGGTGCCATTGGATCGATTTTCGTATAGTGTGTACACAACTTTCAAAATCCGATTGAGACTTTCCAAATGAAAATTTCCAAAGGGACAAACTCCAAATATGTTCCCATATGTAAACAGAATGAATGATGTTCATTTAATGTGTACTGTTTTCGTATCGCTTTCGTATGACAAAAATCGGATACGAAAGACCGTGAACGATCAGCAACAAACAACAAAAAAAAAGCCTTTATCGTTTGAGAATTTTCGTGAAATTAGTACCATCCTTGGTTTCTACCTGCTGTGAAACATCGAGGAAAACCAGATGATCGTTCATCCGATTTTCTTATAGTGTGCAGAAGCCATCACTCTACCAAAGGTCTTCTTACATTAATCTGTGCATGGTTTTAGTGATTATAGTGTGTGAAACATTTAATTGTCCTGGTATATAGTGTTACTTTTTATTTAGTAATAATTGTTTATGTGTTTCAACTGAGAGCTTTCTTTATTGTATGTGTTCCAGTTTTGCTATTTCTTCCGGTAGTGAATTATTTTCTCTTTCATTTTGTTTTTCGGTTCTGGGTGCTATCTGGGTATTTCTATCACTTTACCTAGTATCTGTAACTTAGTTTATAGAAAATCTATTTAACCTTCTTTAAAGCTCTAAAAGAAACCAGTGAGTTAGCCTGTGAGGAAGAGTCTTGATGTGGTTCAATACACAGTTTAAAGCTCCTGCTATTGATAATATTCCTTCTGTAAAGCTGGATACTTTTTCTCTTAGTTTATTATTAATTTGTCTCTTAGGGCTTGTTCACACTTGCTCAAAATATTGATGCTTATCAAATGTACCTATAGTGTTAATATGCATTAAAAGGTGCAGTTGATAGGCGTTTAATAAACATTAAAAACGCTCCCCAAACACCCTATGTGCGTTTGCAGCGTTGGTTAACAAGCGTTGCAGTGCGTTACCATAGACTTGAATGGGAGGCGATGAAAGGCTTCATATGCCTCCTGACTCGACATGAGGCTTACATTTTTTTCATGCAAACATCAAAGTAACAGTGTGCCCTGCCCTAGTAGATTGCTGTTTAGCATAACACCGAAGACAAATGTCTTTCAGCCTCCTGGATATTAGTCACATAGCTCTGTCTAATATCCCAGAAAACATAGCTGCCTCTGTCAAACTAAAGTTGGGTACACACTACAAATTTTGCTATGTGGATGGTAGACATGCACGATTAAGCGTTAAGAATCGAGATCGCAATTTTTTTTTCCCCTTGCGATCTTAACAAAGCATTTTCCTGATTCTTAGCATAGAGTTCTCTGCTCAAGCTGACAGCAAAAAAAAAAAAAAAGCTGAGCTAACTATAAACATTGTAACATTTTGTTCTTTAGATCAAAGGAATGAACTCCGGTCTGTAAATGAGGACAGCTTAACCACTTAAAGACTAAACCTTTTTCTGAAACCTATGGGTTTCAAATTAAAATCATTATTTTGTGCTAGAAAAATACTTAGAACCCCCCAAACATTATACAGTAAAACCTCGGATTGCGAGTAACGTAGTTTACGAGCGTTTGGCAATACGAGCTGTTTTTTTTTTTATAAATCCTGACTATGTTTGCGAGCATTGTCTCACAAGACGAGAAGGATTCAAGCCTCTGGGGTACGGGGGCACTGGTGACGCTCGGAGACACTTGGAGCCGCTCAGAGAAACTAGGAAAAACTCAGTTCCCAAGTGTCTCCGAGCGTCTCCAAGTGTCTCCGACGCCCCCCCCCACCTTCTGGCCACATGCGGTACTGCATAGACAAGCAGTGTCTGTGGAACAAATTAACTGAGTTTGCATTAATTCCTTTGGGTAAACTTGCTTTGATATACGAGTGCTTTGGATTACAAGCATTCTTCTGGAACGGATTATGCTCGTAATCCAAGGTATTAATGTATATATCTTTTTAGCAGAGACCCTAGAGAATAAAATGGTGGTTGTCGCAATATTTTATATCACACTATTTGCGCAGCCGTCTATCAAATGCATATTTTGGGGAAAAAAAAAACATGTTAATGAATAAAAAGAAAACTAAACAGTAAAGTTAGCCCAATTTTTTTGTATAATATGAAAGATGATGTTACACCGCGAGAATTGTGAGAGAATCGTGATCTTTATTCTAAGCAAAAAAAAAATAGCGATTCTCATTTTGGCCAGAACCCTGCAGCTCTAGAGGATGGCCCTTTCAGTCATCTCACACCAACATCCTTTGATTGAAGAAATAGAAGGAGGCTGGCAGAAAACTGTAAGACAAATAGCAGCTGCATCTGCTCTTCAGGTATTATAGGTGTCAGAATACAGCCAAAGCAAGGATTCCTCCATCCATGATGTACACCAAACAGGTTGAACAAAATATTTTATATTCAAATACCCAGCTTAACCACTTCAGCCCCGGAAGATTCGGCTGCTCAATGACCAGGCCATTTTTTGCGATACGGCACTGCGGCGCTTTAACTGACAATTGTGCAGTCGTGCGACGCTGTACCCAAACAAAATTTACATCCTTTTTTTCCCACAAAAAGAGCTTTCTTTTGGTGGTATTTCATCATCTCTGCGATTTTTATTTTTTGCACTATAAAACAAAAGAGCGTCAATTTTGAAGAAACACAATATCTTTTACTTTTTGCTATAATAGATATCCCAAATTAAAAAAAAAAAATTCTTCCTCAGTTTAGGCCGATATGTATTCTTCTACCTATTTTTGGGTAAAAAAAACAAAACGCAATAATCATATATTGATTGGTTTGCGCAAAAGTTATAGCGTCTACAAAATAGGGGATAGATTTATGGCATTTTTATTATTATTGTTTGTTTTTACTAGAAATGGCGGCGATCAGCGATTTTTATCAGGACTGCGATATTGCGGCGGACAAATCGGACACTTTTTACACATTTTTGGGACCAGTGATATTTATACAGCGATCAGTGCTATAAAAATGCACTGATTACTGTATAAATGTCACTGGCAGGGAAGGGGTTAACTCTAGGGGGCGATCAAGGGGTTAACTGTGTTCCCTAGGTGTGTCCTAACTCTAGGGGGGATGGGACTGACTAGGGGAGGAGAGAGATTGGTGTTCATACTTAGTATGAACACACGATCTCTCTCCTCTCCCCCGAGAGAACCGGGATTGGTGTGTTTACACACACACACACATCCCAGTTCTCGTTCTGTCACGAGCGATCGAACGCGCGCACGCCGCCGGAGGCGTCAAAGAGCTGACGTATAACTACTACGGCTGCCGCAGGGGAGCCGTCCTAGCTGGCGGCTGGTCTGGAAGCAGTTAAAGAGTAACTCCACTTTTGTTGAGAATAAATAAATAAAATAATCCCCTTGGAATGATCAATGTACATGTTTCATGTTGGCCAAGTATAGGTTAATTCCTTAGTAAAAACTAATTTATAGTCAAGCAATAATACATCAGGAAGAAATGTAAACATGATAGGAAATCTAATGAGTGTTTTGTTAAGTGCAAACAAAGGTATTTTGTGAGTATACATGTAATTGCAGGCATATTCACAGACTTGGAAGCTTGATACAAGAGGCCATTATTTTCTATTCAATGAAGTACAGATGAATTGCAGTGCTGCATTAAAAGCCCCATAAGAGCCCCATAAGAGTGGGTAGGAAAATCCATACATACTGTACACAAGTTTACATACAGACATACATACACAAGTTTCACAAAGCTTAAAAATTTAATTTTTTTAATGTACCGCAAAGTCCAACTAAACATCCAGTTTAAATCAGCTAAATGAATTTCAGGTGGGTCACAACAAAAAACGTTTAATGACTAATGCCGCGTACACACGACCGGACTTTCCGTCAGAAAAGGTCTGACAGAACGAATCCGTTGGACATTCCGATCGTGTGTGGGCTTCATGGGACGAACCTTAGAAATAGAACATGTTTCAAATCTTTCCGACGGACTCGATTCCTATCGAAAAACACGTTTGTCTGTATGCTAGTCCAACGGACCGAAAACGATGCAAGGGCAGCTATTGGCTACTAGCTATTGAACTTCCTTTTCTAGTCCGGTCGTACATCATCACGTTCGAAACGATCGGGCTTTGGTGGGATCGTGTGTAGGCAAGTCCGTTTCGTCGAAAAGTCCTTCGTGGTTCAGTCCGACAAGAAGTCTGCTCGTGTGTACGCGGCATTAGGGCCCTTTCACACTGGGGCGGTTTGCAGGCGCTATTGCGCTAATAATAGCGCCTGCAAACCGACCCGAAACAGCCGCGGTGCACTAGCAGGACGAAAAAAAAAGTCCTGCTAGCAGCATCTTCAGAGCGGAGAAGGAGCGGTATATACACCGCTCCTTCCCCGCTCCTGCCCATTGGGACAGCGCGGCTATAGCGCCGGCAAAGCGCCTCAGCAGTGGCGCTTTGCGGTGGTTTTTAACCCTTTCTCGGCCGCTAGCGGGGGGTAAAACCGCCCCGCTATCGGCCGAACACTGACGGTAAAGCGTCGCTAACAATAGCAGCACTTTACCGTCGACGCCGCCCCCGCCCCAGTGTGAAAGAGGCCTTACAGTTTGTGTTCTTTAGAAAGCAGCCACAGCCTGAGGCAGAAAAGCCTGTCCCGTGTCAGCATGTTGTAGAGAAGGACCAACGCATGTATGGAAACAGTGGTCTCTCCAAAGAAGTCAGACACAACCTCCTTGCTGACATATATCTCTGCAATCACTAAAGCTCATGCTCCCCTGCTGAGGAGCATTCCCCTCCGCCAGCTGTCACCACAACAGATGTCCCATTTCAAGATTTCCCTTCCAGTACTGAGGACAGCTGGAACCTTTTGGATTTTCCAGCATTGGTCACCAAGACAAAAAGAGTGGCTGAATCACCTTAATGGGGAGAAAAAGAGCAATAAACCTTACGGGGTTTCTAACCCTTCACCACTCTATCCAAAACTAAAAAAAAGCCTTCAAGTTTAACGACTTGAGCTTGGGAAGGTTTTACCTCCCCCCCTTTCATGACCAGGGCATTTTTTGCTATTCAGCACTGCGCTACTCTAACTGGAAATTGCTCGGTCATGCAACACTGCAAGCATATTACGTTTTTATCACTTTTTTCACATAAATAGAGCTTTCTTTCGGTGGTATTTTTAATTTATGATATAAACGAAAAAAGACTGAAAATATGGAGAAAAAAACAATATTTTCCACTCTGTCATAAAACATATCCAAAAAAATCAAATGTCATCATATATTTAGGCCAAAATGTAATCTGCTATATGTCTTGGGTAGAATAAAATAACACTTGAGCTCCTGAAGGTTTTGCATGTAATAGGTACTGCATTGTAGTTGGCAAGACTGCTGGCCGGAAGGCCTTAAAGTATAGGCTTTGGAAGACCAAATTCACATATTCGCCAGCACAACACAGATCATTGAATAGTGTTCAAAATCTTTATTGATGAACAATTACAGAGGACATAGTGCAACGTTTCAGAGCCACACAGAACCCCTTCATCAGGCATGTGATCATCTTTCATTACATGCCCCTGACGTAGGGGCCTTGCATGGCTTCAAAACGTTGCACTATGTCCTCTGTAATGTGATTTTTCTTTAACCGGTTCCCGACCAGCTCACGCAGATTTACTGCGGCAGAATGGCTCCCCTGGGTGAAATCCCGTATGGGTAGGTCCTTCCCTTTAGCGGCTACCAGAGGGCGCACGCGCTGCACAGCGGGGGACCCAATGCAGTGGCCGGCGGGCACGATCTCAGCCGGCCACACGCGATCGCTTGCACAAGCGCCAGCACGGAGAGTGGTGTAAACACACAAATCCCTGTGCTGTCAGGGAAAAGGAGCCATATAGTTTGTTCCTACTAAGCAGGAAAAACCATATGTCTCCTCTCCTAGTCAATCCTATCCCCATACAGTTAGAATACACAATTAACCCCTTGATCGACCCCTAGTGTTAACCCCTTCCCTGCCAGTGACCTTTACACAGTAATCAGTGCATTTTTATAGCACTGATCGATGTATAAATATTACTGGTCCCAAAAATGTGCCAAAAGTGTCCGATTTGTCCATCACAATGTCGCAGTAGCGCTAAAAATTGCAGATCACCGTCATTACTAGTAAAAAAAAAAAAAGCCATAAAAATGCCATAAATCTTTCCCACAGTTTGTAGACAGTATAACTTTTGCACAAACCAATCAATATACGCTTATTGCGATTTTTTTTTTTTTTTACCAAAAAAATGTAGAAGAAGAATACATATTGGCCTAAACAGATGAAGAAATTTGTTTTTGTTTTTTTAATTTGGGGATATTTATTATAGCAAAAAGTAAAAAATGTTGTTTTGTTTTTTTTAAATTGTCACTCTTTTTTTGTTTATAGCGCAAAAAATAAAAACCGCAGAGGTGATCAAATACCACCAAAAGAAAGCTCTATTTGTGGGAAAAAAAAGAACACAAATTTCGTTTGAGTACAGCATCGAACGACCGTGCAATTGTCAGTTAAAGTGACGTAGAGCTAAATTGTAAAAATCGCTCTGGTTAGGAAGGGGGTAAATTCTTCCGGGGCTGAAGTGATTAATAAAGATTTTGGACGCTATTCAACAATAGGACAATAGAGTGTTAGATTAGGGGTTTGTGGCATTATCACTTACAGCAGCTTACTGTGCATTAAATCCTATTAGTCATGTAATAACAGTAAACTATTTAATGGCCACTTGTGTGGCTGGAGCATAAAGACCCTGCCATTACTTCCTGCAAGGGTCTTCGGCGATTTGAGGCAAATTATATTGAAATGAACGGCAGAACAATGAAGGCTGACAATGGATAAGACCTTGCTCTTTCCCGTTAGTCTCATTCATATGAGAAGCCATTACACAGAATTACTCCACGCTTACCTCATTATCTCTTGTCAGTCGCAGGATCTCATCAAAAGTCACAAAAGTGTCATTCCCTCGTACTGCGTCTTTCTCCATGTAGCCCAGGTGGATGTCAGTGGCCACCAGGATCTTAAATGTGTCTTCATCATCTCTATAGACAAAGAAGATGGGTGAAATTCTAATTCACAGTGGCACTGACCTGAGATTTAGGGCTATTATTTGATAATACAAAGGACTGCACTTTCCTTTCATAATAAACATGAATGCTGCATTAGCAAAAGAGCATTTTACACACTATACAGTACATTCATAAGAAATATTATCAAATATTACCTGTGGATATTGCTGACTTTTTCAACATTTTTAAACAGGCACACATTAGGTCTTGATTCAAATAGTGCCTATACATAAAGATGATATACTTGCACAATAGACACATGTCATTGACATGGTGAGTTTTTTTTTTTATTATCTAAATTAACGAAACTGATATTTGACATATGGAATTTTTTTTTTTTTTGTATTTTCTTGTAAATTCTATATCCTAGGAGTACTGAACAGGATGAACACTGGATATTCATAGACCCTGGGTTATTTCTGGTCATGCCCACTTGGGGGTACCCCTGCCTTCAGGTTATTCGACAATAACAGAGCTTTTGATCACACACCTTTGGGCATTACTCCTATAACCTTACCCCACGCTCTAAAACCTCAGAGCAACAGAGGAGAGGGTGTCATGAGTCCTATACTGTACTCCAAAATGCAGGAGTTTACAGGTAAGTTAAATGATAGCCACCAAGAAGGCCAATCTGCACGAGAGATCACCCAAAGGGAGTTCCCTAATGGATCCAAAAGGTGGTTTATGCAGGGAAGAGGAAACCAAATTGAGATGCCAAGGAAGCACAGAAAGCTGTAATGGGGGTCTGATCCATAAGACACCTTGAATGAAGGTTTTTACAAGTGAAAGTGAAGCTAGAGGTTTCTATAATAGAAGTGGTCGTAAACCCCATTCATGAAATTTGATCTAAGCACATATATCTGCAGTGTTTACTTATCCCTCTCCAAAGCTCTAAGTGCTGTTTCTCACTGGTGCTCCTTTCCTCTGTTATCAGCAGAGTCACTTCTGACAAGTTTTCTGACACATGAGATAACATCAGCTGAAAATTTGTGTCGGGGAGGGTGCTTAGAGGGAGATGGCCAGGGAGCTTTTCTATCCATAATACAGCTGTGCGTGTTCCTTTGTTCTTCTGCCTATGTGGAGGGAAGGGGGTGCCTTTCCTCCAATCAGCTTTCACAGTGTAAGTGCAGACTCCCCATCCACTGCTGAAAGAAGAAGAAATATTTCTAACATGAACTGCACCTTTCAAAGAGTGTAGAAAGGGGAATACAGTAGATATTCATCAAAACGTATGTAGAATGATTTGTTTCATCAGTGGGTATCATCTGAGGCTATTCACTTCACTGAGTATATCTAAAGGATTTACAACCACTTTAAGAGCTACGTTTTGGTCAAGTCCTGACTACAGGAAGGCAAAAATGCAAGTTACCAAGTAACTCTGTGTTTAAAATGATTGTGTGAACACTAGGTGAAAAAGGATTTCCAGGTAGTGTAGTAATAGATGTTTCTCTAAGTGGCCTTTGAGTAAAGTGGCAATGAGTAAAATGACAATTACAGAGTCAGCCATACTTCCGTTTTTTAAAACCTAGGTTTCAACAGTCATGCACAGTAGCACGATAGAGCAGGGGCCTTGAGACAGCCAACCTAGCTTGTTTGGAGGAGGCCAGGGGTTGTCCCCTACACATTTGAGCTGTCTGTGTACCAGGTTCTTCTGGGTCAGTTTGGTGTAATGAGAATTAGTGGCTTATTTTCTTCCTCTATTTTGCAGAGCAGTCAAGGAAAAATCTGCACTGAAGGGAAGGCATATATTGACCTAACTTAAGTTCAGGGAAATACCAGAGCATTGAATACCAGTGGTAGAGGGCATTTGGTCTTGGCCATAAACAGGAGTAACTTGTTGAACCTGAAGGCCAGGATGTCTACATCTGGAGTCCCCCATTTCTGACACAAGAAGATGAAGATGTTGAGATAAAGGGTTCATTCCCCTTTGTTCAGGCAGTGATGACTGGGGAAATCCACCATCCAATTACCCACTCCCAGGACGAGAACAGCAGAGACTGTTGGACAGTATATCTTCACCCAGGAGACGATCAGACTTACTTCCTTCAAGGCTGCCTGACTCCTGGTAACCCCTCTGATGATTGATATAGGCTACAGAAAATAACTGTTTGTACCCTAAATGGCTTTCCCTGAAGAAGAGGGGGGTCCAGTGGTGTAGATTATTGCTCTGAGCTCCAAGATGCTGATGAGAAGCTTTGCATCCCTGGGTGGATAGGTTCCCTGAATTGTGAGAGATTGAAATACTCCTCACCAGCCTCTAAGGCTGGCATCTGTTACCACTTTCCAAGCGTGTGGGAGAAACAACTTTCCCATTTCAATAGCTGGATTGGAAATCCAGCAAGCTACAACGTTTTTTGCTTGATTAGAGAGAAGCATAGTGAAGTAAAGAGATGGGCGTTTTTGTTCCAGGCCAAAAGAGTGTTGTGTTTGAAAGGCCGTGAGTGGAACTGTGCAAAGGCAATAGCCTGAAATGAGGCAACCATGAGGCCCAGGACTCTCACGGAGAATCCAACTAAGGCAGGGCTCGACAAACCCCGGGCGCCAGGTCGCATTTGCGACTAGAATTAGCGACCTGGCGCCTGGGGCGGCACAGCTGGGGTATCCTGTGTCCGTTCGACACCCCCCCCCTCCCGCCGCGATCGCGCTGGGCAGCGCCAGTAATTGAGGCCCCGGCTTTGCGGCCTACTGCAGTCCTATGGTTCCTGGTTCCTTCTGCAAACGGGCGCCCTCTGGAGGTGGCCGTTGGTATGACAAGACATCCACCAATGCTAATGGAGCTTTCCCTACCTGTTTTCACTGCCTGCTCAGCTCCTTCCCTTTACTTAGAACCCCCAAACATTATATATATTTTTTATTCTAACACCCTAGAGAATAAAATGGTGGTCATTGCAATACTTTCTGTCACACCGTATTTGCGCAGCGGACTTTTTGGGAAAAAATACTTTTTTTAATTAAAAAATAAGAAAACAGTAAAGTTAGCCCAATTTTTTTTATATTGTGAAAGATAATGTTACGCCGAGTAAATTGATTCCCAACATGTCACGCTTCAAAATTTCATCCGCTCGTGGAATGGCGACAAACTTTTACCCTTTAAAATCTCCATAGGCGTCGTTTAAAAAATTCTACAGGTTGCATGTTTTGAGTTACAGAGGAGGTCTAGGGCTAGGATTATTGCTCTCGCTTTAACGATCGTGGCGATACCTCACGTGTGGTTTGAACACCGTTTTCATATGCGGGTGCTACTCACATATGCGTTCGCTTCTGCAAGCGAGCTCGGCGGGACGGGGCGCATTTAAAAAAATTATTATTTTTTCTTATATATTTTACTTTTTATTTTTACACTGTTTTTAAAAAAAAATAAAAATGGTGTCACTTTTATTTCTATTGCAAGGGATGGGGCACATTTAAATGTTTTTTTTTTTCTTATTTATTTTAACTTTTATTTTTTCACTGTTCTTTTAAAAAAAAAAAAAAAGTCACTTTTATTCCTATGACAAGGAATGTAAAAATCCCTTGTAATAGAAAAAAAGCATGACAGGTCCTCTTAAATATGACATCTGGGGTCAAAAAGACCTCAGATCTCATATTTACACTAAAATGCATTAAAAAAAAATTGTCATTTGAAAAAAATAAATAAATAAAATGTCCCTTCAAGAGCTATGGGTGGAAGTGACGATTTGACGTCGCTTCCGCCCTGCAATGACTTGGAGATGGGCGGGGGGGCCATCTTCCTCTCACTTGTCTCCATGTCAGGCCTGGGACAGATCCGGATCGCCTCCGCCGTTACCGACGGCCACGGTAAGCGGTGAAGGGCACCGGAGAGCGGCGGTAGGGGGGGCCCTCTCCTGCCGCCGATAAAAGTGATCTCGCTGCTAATCTGCTGCAGAGACCACTTTTATCTGAAAGAGAACCGCCGGCTCTTGAAGAAGATACCGGGGTTATGGTAGCTAGCTGCTACCATAACAACGGTATTTCTCTTCAAAGACAGGACGTATATAGTCATCCTGCGGGATGGAAGTGGTTAATTAAAATGAATTTATTATTTGTCATCTCCCTGCTTGGCCCTTTTCACACGGGCTGTCTGATCAGGTTCACCTGTTAGTTTTTCAGGCGGACCTGATTGGATCCTTAGCGAGAATATGGCGGTCTTGTGTCCCTGCATGGCAGGAAATAAAAAAAAAAAAAACATTAGTTCTAGTCGTCTCTGTGTATATTTAAGATTGGTTAATTTTTATATTGAAAATAATGCTTTGTCGGTCGTTTAAAAAAAAAAAAAAAACCTGGCTCCTAACTTTTTTTAGCTGGCTCCTAGATTCCAAGCAAATTTGTCAAGCCCTGAACTAAGGGATGTGTTTTGGATCTTAATGAGAAACTTCATAAAGAATATGAGATTCAGTACTTGAAGCAGAACTCCAGGCAAAAACTTTTTTTCATAGTTTTAATGCAGCTTTCTTACCTTTCTAGATTATGTAGTCCATCTTCTGAGTTTTTGAGAAACATCTTGTGCATTATTTAAATAATGGGGTTGATTCCAAGTGGTTTTCTGTTTGCAAGACCACAGGTTGCTATGCCTTGAATTACACTGGTCTTGTCATGTCCCTCCTGTAGTTTAGTTCAGCCAGCATTTTCTGCTCGCTGCAGTGGGTGGACCAGCAAGCCTGAGATACCCAGTCTGAACCTCCCACAAAGGCAATGCTCCCCTCCTCCCATCACAAGCCCAGTTGGAGCTGACAAGTTCCCTCAAACCATTTAACCCCACACATGCTGGGCAATCACACAGGTAGGCAGGGGGTACAGATCTCGCTAGTGAAATTAAGAAGGCACTGTGACAGCCCAGACATCGGAGAGTATTAACTATCCTGATCACTGAAGACACACAGGGGAGAGATAAAGTTTCATAGTCTCTCTGTATAAGCAGAGGAGCATGGGGGGAAGAAACTGGGCGGCTGTACAGATTTAACCCAATAGCTGCTGGGGAGTGAGTGCCATTCACTTGGCACAATGTTCACATTCAACATGTACAGGCCTAGTGTACCCTCCCACATTCACTGCAATTCCCAAAGCATGCTGGGAAGTGTAGTTTCATTATAGTGTAGAGAGGGAGGAGAGGATATGATGCAAACCCTGGTGTAACAGCTCCTCCTTGGCAGAATAGATGTTGCATCTTTTGAATTACAGAGATGATTTCCTGAAAATTCAATTAGACATTTCTCTTCAATGGTAAGGAATTTCACAAATGTATGAACGGTTTATTGTTTTGTGTAGAGGGGTGCACTAATGGGGGAATTTTTTACCGATCCCTGAGTTCTGCTTTAAGGAATCTAGCAAAAATAGGTCTCACGTAGTGGAATAGGGATACAGGAGTATGCCCAATGTACAATCACCTGAAGGAAGAAATGTATATCCCAGAGTCACAGCCTCTGTCCCGTACTGTACAATTAAAATAGTAAGTACAGGGGGTCCCCGGGTTACAAACAAGTTAGGGACTGTAGGTTTGTTCTTAAGTTGAATCTGTTTGTAAGTCAGAACATGTACATTTTTTAAGTGTAGCTCCAGCCAAAAAAACTATTTTTTGAGCTTTTTGGATAGCATAGGGAAGGGTTATCACCCCTGTAACATTTGTTTTGCTGTCTGTGCCCCTGCTCAGAAGATTTCACCTCACTTTCTGTCCCAATGACAATTGGATTTTGAAAATTTTGGGTTGTTGTGGAAACAAGCCTTGGTGATAAAGCATCAGTGGATGTACCTTTTCCCCATAATAACTCTTACAGGAGTGAATTTCCCTTCCTAGGGGTGGATTTCCTCTCACTTCCTGTTGTCTCCCTCCGTTTGTAAGTAGGAGTCGTTTGTAAGTCGGATGTTTGTAACTAGGGGACCCCCTGTACATCCCTACATTTACCATTCACTTCAAATCTATTTATCTTCAAATCTGTTAAATCAGTATCAGATTACATGGCAGTGATTGTAATAAGCAGGTGGAACCTGGTGAAAGTCAATGAAGAAAGCCAGAAGAAAAATAATAAAAATGACCACATCTAAGGACGGTTAAGTTTTATTATAATACATTTTTCTGAAATTTAGATACAATTTCATTTTAGGTAGAAATGGACTTAACAATTTACTTACAGAGATCCCCCAGATGAACTCATTTCTACTCTTTAAGTGACTGCAAAGAACCAGTTGGAATAAACTTTCGCCTGCAAAAATAAGAAAAGAAAAAAATAACAAATAAAAGTAAGCATGTAGCAGTGTATAATTCTTCCTTTAAATATCACATACATTGGTCATTTATGATACACGAGAATTTAGAAATGTGTGCAGCACAAAAAAACAAGCACTAGTTAACATTTTATAGGGCATTTTATAGGTCTAAAAATTAAACTGAATAAAACACTTGAGTCTGATGTTTGTGTGTTCGTGGAACAAGCATGAGAAAGATTTTTAAACAGAATTGAGAATTAGAACCTCTGTCATGTTTCACATTCTGTCTGTGTCACCTTTAGTGAGTTTTCCCTTTACTTTTAGTCCTGAAGACACAGCAGGAAGTGGGGGAAATTTCACCAAAACAGGCATTTCAAGATTTCCCCTCTGCCCTTGTTCTAGCAACAACTACGCAAGTCCTAGGCTGGCCATACATTATTCAATTTCCTTTAGACTTCCCTTCAATTATCTAGTGCAAGGGCCTGCCTGATTGCAAACAAATTGAAAGTGTTTAGGTTTGACCTCAAATTATATGGTTTTGGTAAATCTAAAGGAAAATTGTACAAGAAGATTGTATAATGTATGGCCAGCCTCAGAATTTCCCTCACTTCAGAACACATTCACCCCTGTGAATGGGCCCGACACTGAGTACATGGGATAACCCCAGCTCCAGGAAGCAGCTCCATTGAGAACAGGAATGGGCTCGAGCGTGTTCGGATCGAACCCGACAGGAAGCCGTCACTGCACACCGCCAATCATTGGCAGCATGTGTATGTGCAGCTGCCGGTTGGGAAATGCCTCACTGCCTATAATTGGCGGTGTGCAGTGATGGCTTCCTGGTGGGTTAGATCCGAACACGCCCGAGCCCATCACTAATTGAGAGTAATGGGAGGCTGCCAGATGCCACAGGTAATCATGGCCCTCCACAAGTTATCCCTCATACAGTGATCACCTGCGAGTGATCATCCCTGGACGCAAACTGTTTTATCTGTCTTCAATTGGAGCTAATTGAGTGCAAATTGTGCTCCATTAGCGTCTTCCCTGACCACAAGGGACAGGAAAGTGACAACAGAAATCGGCATTGGTGTCTTACACAATGCTTTAGGGTTCATTCCAGAAAGGGGGGCCCGCGGGTGGCACAGTGAAGACTGGAAAGCATGGCAGGGGGAGTCGCACACTCATGGAAAGCGATCAAGCAGCTGTACAGCTGCTGTATTGCTTTCATTAGGAAGCCAACTTGCGGCTTATGAAGCGTGTGTAAAACCCCCGCTGCCATCGCTGTAAGCCTTTTGACGATAAAAGGGTTAAAGGATAACTCTTCTTTTGTGTAATATACCAAATGAAAGAATAATAAAGCACATACAACTGCTACACAAGCCATATCGTAATTTACGGGGTAACTAAAAAAAAACGCAAAAAAAAAAAAATTGCAACTAAAAAAAAATAATATAGCGTATACAATTGCGACAAGTCATGCTGTAATTGAATGTTATTAAAAAAGACCTTTGCTTTTCAATCTGCAGCTCTATAACTTTCTATAGAGTGCAATGCAATATGGCTACCGGGAGGCGTTCTGTACAAAGATAGGATACAGAATGCGCCCCTCCAGAAATCTCATTTCCTGCTTGTATGATTGGCTTACTGATTTTCCCAGAAGTCTGCACTAAGATACAAGTCATATTTTGCACATCTCCTGCAACAAAAATGTCATTTTTGATGAGATACTCCGAAAGGGAAATCACGTCTAAAAGGATGCAGACCCTGCCACTTTCTTCATTAGAGCCCTGAAGCAGCAGCTGACTGATAGTTATAAAATCACTCCCGTACAGATTCACTCTGCGCATGGGCACAAACACCTATTTCTTCAGAATAACAAAAGGTAGGAATCTGCATCAAAGTTTGTTAAAATCCTTGCAATGTACACAGATCACCCAGAGGGGAATGTTTTTTTTCTCAACAAAAGTGGAGTTACTCCTTGATGTCATTAAAAATTATCTTTTCAATCTATAGCCTCTGTAAAATTCACTGCAATGTGGTATTCTGGTGGCATTCGGGTGGCCCCCAAAAATTTAATTTCCTGCTTGTGTGATTGGCTCACTGATTTTCCAAAAGTGTGCACTAAGATACAAGTATATCAGCTAAAATAAGAATTTCAGCTTTGGCAAGATATTCCCCATGGATTAAACACTTCTAAAGGGATGGCAACACTGCAGCTTTTCTCTTTAGAATACTGAGGCTGTGTTCATACCATTGCAAATTGGATGCGGGATCCCTGCATCCAGTTTGCAATAGCAGGAGATTTTGACCGGCTCTCTATGGAGCCGGTTCACATATCTCAGCAGCAGGTCCGGATCGTTTTGCACAAAAACGCTGTGCGTCTTTTGGTCCGTTTCAGGTCCGAATTCAGCCCAAAATTCGGGTGAAATCGGACCTGAAATGGTGAACCAGCATGCACCGGATGCTGTGAGCCGCCTGCGGTTTATATGTGAAACGAGCCTGAGAGTGGACCAGGTGATTGTAATGAATCCAACCCTCCCATTCAGATTCAGTCTGCAAAGGACATGGTGAAACAAACAGCTATTTCTTTACAACAACAAAAAGGTAGGAATTGGCTACAAAGTTTGTTAAAAGAAAAAAAAAAAAAAAACTCTGCAATGTACATTGATAAAACTGGAGGCGATTTATTTTTTTTCAACAAAAGTGGAGTCATTTTTAAAATAAAAAAAAACAAAGGGCACAGAAAGATTATAAAAAATAGGAAGGTTATATTTCTTTTTTGTGGGGGTGTTACAGGCCACTTAAAGTGGTCTGAAAACTGGATGAAAACCTAATCTAATGCCTCTACCAGCACACTTGGGGCCAAAGATACATAAAATCCAGTTAATGTACCAGTCTGCTTTGGGTTGTGGGCAGATTTTGGAGCACCTGCCGAACGCCCTCACACAAAAACAGAGAGAACACAACCACTCAATGTAGAAATAAACAAGTGCATTCATTATACTGACACAAAAAAACCAATGACCATAGAGGAAAATGAACTGATCCAGAGATTGCATAATGTAATAAATCTAGTAAATAATAATAAAAAAAAGAAACAAACAAGCAGCTAAGTCCTCTGTGCTGGGATTAGGCTGAAAGAATAAGATATGTGGTTACATGATTAACGGAGGCACAGAGGAATCTGAAAAAGTTTTTACAAGGAGGCCAGAAAAATAAATTGCCTGTATTGCTTTGCTTTTACAATACATAACTGAATTATTCAATATCACAGACGGTATAAATCATTTGAAGATCCAACTAGGTCGAAAGGAAATTATTCATCAAAAGTAGGGGACGTTAAAGAAGCTCTACTGAAAAAATATGTTGTAAACAGGCCACAGAAGCCTTTATATACTGTAAAAAGCAAGCATGTCTCCAAGAGAGATCCCACTCTAGTCAAGGAGGGGAGCACAGACTAGGACACTGCCGCTTGTTAAAGGTGGGATCTTCATCTAGTCTTGCTATTTGACAACATGCCTGGTTGACCTGTCAACCAGATGATATTCTGGACATTCCAGATGGAACACACTGCACATTTTTATAAGTTGACCATCAGTTTGGCAGCTTTCAGAAATGATATTAAGGGCATACCACCGGACAACCAATAATTCATGCAGCAGCCATG
This sequence comes from Lithobates septentrionalis, assembly GCA_037952835.1. Lineage (NCBI taxonomy): Eukaryota > Metazoa > Chordata > Amphibia > Anura > Ranidae > Lithobates > Lithobates septentrionalis. The sequence goes on along the minus strand of JBBDGP010001162.1, from coordinate 614,744 downwards.
TGCCAAAACCATTTGCCTTGGACACCTGTTGCCTAAGATGTTTCTGGGGTACTTGAGCACTGATCACTGGGTTTTGTAATAGCTCCCTGCCTGACTGTTCACAAGAGCAATGGACCTGCATGGCGGATGAATCCTTAAAAAAAAATCATTATAGGAGAACACTTACCAAAGGATCAGAGGATGATCCAGATTGTCACTATATATCAATAAATGGATTTTTCCTACAGCTTACCTGTAAAATCCTTTTCTTGGAGTACATCACGGGACACAGAGCACCATATTAATGACTATCTGGGTTATACGCCACCTATAGGTGATTGGACACTGGCAACCAATAGACAGAAAGTCCCCCCCCCATATAACCCCTCCCATACAGAAGGTACCTAAGTTTTTGTAGCAAGCAATGAAGATCCCAGAAAAGAGGGGAGGGACCTCTGTGTCCCGTGATGTACTCCAAGAAAAGGATTTTACAGGTAAGCTGTAGGAAAAATCCATTTTTTTTTATCGTACATCACGGGACACAGAGCACCATAGTAATGACTATCTGGGATGTCCTAAAGCAATGCCCCTGAGGGGAGGCAGACACTATTATTGAAACTGCCAACAAGGAGGACCTACTCCATTATTTGTAATACACTGAGGCCAAAGGCAGTATTTTCTACCTGATTGACATCGACCTGGTAAAAACCATGTAGATGTATAAACCAAAGACCAAATAGTGCGCCATCTATCATCCGATGATAGATGGCCCAAGATACTCCCACACCTGGTAGAGAATCTCTTTCCCAGAAAAAAATTAGTTTTGTGCCATAGGCATCATTGATAAACTGGCAGATCCACTGCTAAATATTCTACTTGGATGCCACCTGCCCTTCCTGGGGTCTTCTGGCAGCACAACCAAGATTCCTGACTTGTGATGACAACTCAAGTAGACCCTGAGCGTCTGAACTACCTCTAGAGTAGGTAGCGATCTTTCTCCTGCCGATTGCGGATTTAGGAGAAATATAAAAGGCCAGACACTGTCCTGATTCAAGTGAAAAACTAGAAACCACATTAAGCAATAAAAAAATGGATGAGGACGCAACATCACTTTGTGATGCGAGACCAAGAATGGCTCCTTGCATGAAAGAGCCGCCAATACTGACACAACACTTCGTGAAGTGACAGCAACCAAAGAAGGCACCTTCTGAGATAAAAGGACCAACAGAATAACCTTACTGGTTCAAAAAGTGGCCTCTGCAAGGACAGTCAAGACCAATCCAATGTCCCAAGGACACAAGAATGGCCTGACAGGCTGGACTTAACGGTACTTAAGGCCAAACTCCTTTCTTCTACCAATTGGAGCCTCCCACCCACATATTTCTGTGGGTGCCACTTCCTGGCTTCACGCCAGGTAAAAAAATATTTTCAAGTCCTGTAATTGAAGTTCCCCGAAGCTGCCTTCCAGGGGCTCAACAGTGTTGAGATACAGGACTCAAGACCATCAGGTCCCGCTGGACTGGGAGTGTCCAAAGGAGTAACCCCCTGCAAGATCTGCTATGTCTGCGTACCAAGCCCCCCCACTAATATCAGTGTTACCACCTTATGGATTCTTCGCAACAGATGTGGCAGAATCCTAAACAGGGAAAAAAAGCGCCAAATAAAGGAGAACCAGACCTTAAGGTATTACCAGTGTATGTACCACCATTGGCCGTGGGACTCTTGTCTTGGATACACCTGTCCCAACTGTAGTAGAACTTGGAATCTAGTAGATTCCCCTGCACAGTTCCCCTGCCACTATCCTATACCTGGAATATGTATTGGCGATGGAGACAGCACTTGTATTGTCCCAGATAGAATGTGGTACAACTCCCTGAGTCGCATGACCTCTGGTGCTGCCCTGGTGGTTGATATATATATGCCTGCAGAGGCATTTCCAGATAGAACCTACCCGAAAAATAAACTCTCTCCTGCGCTCGGGTGTCTAGATTCTCAGTGTGTGATAAGGCCAGAAAACTTCAGTGGTATCTGCCGTCTTGCAGCCCTCTTCAAAATGTTGGGTATTCATAGACTACAAGAAGAAACAAAGGGAAGAGAGGGCGCACCAACCTAGTGCATTACCACTGATATCGTTTATTAAAAAAGTAAAATAGCAAATAAATACTCACAAACGAGCATGAATTGCAGGCATGGACATTGACTGCAGGTACGCAGTAACAGACATCAGAATGAAACCGGGACCGGACATCAATCAGGTGGATACGGCAATGGCTGACGCATTTCGGGGGAGAACCCCTTTGCTCAGAGCCTAAGCGGGTGGTGACCACCCGCTTAGGCTCTGAGCAAAGGGGTTCTCCCCCGAAACGCGTCAACCATTGCCGTATCCACCTGATGTCCGCTCCCGGTTTCATTCTGATGTCTGTTACTGCGTACCTGCAGTCAATGTCCATGCCTGCAATTCATGCTCGTTTGTGAGTATTTATTTTCTAGTTTACTTTTTTAATAAACGCTATCAGTGGTAATGCACTAGGTCAGTGAGCCCTCTCTTCCCTTTGTTTCTTCAGATAGAACCTACAACAGGTTTGTCCTATAATCCAGAGCAAGGCATACTGGCCAAAAATTCCAAGCTATTGGACAGCATTTTCTCCTATGGAGACCAAGCCCACTGAAGTGTAGTCAGCCTTAAGTCAGCTTAGAGACTGGCATCAGTGGTTATTATCCAAATTCCTGAAAAGGAAGAATATCAAGCATCAACCTTTGCTCTGCAACACCCTGGAACCCGAGCCTTCCGGCAATACAATGCCTGGATCCTCAAGTTCCCGACAGAGAATGAACTTCTACTAAGACCTGGAGTAGGGCTGTATGTAAAGAACGTGCTTTGACCTAAACATAGCTTCCTCCCTGATGCGAGTTAGTGAAATTACATATCTAGGCATAAAAATTACACCCAGAAGACTATATTAGATTAAACTTGGAACCGCTATTTCAAATATTAAAAACTAAAACACAGCTATGGTCCAGACTGCCATTGGGAGTTATGGGTCGAGTAAACTTGACAAAAATGATACTGTTACCCAAATTTCTATATGTATTCTGGCACGCTCCTGTCTATATACCCCTGAGATTTTTTAAATCTATAGAAGTGATTTTAAACACATTTGTGTGGGGTAAAGCACGGCACAAGTTGTCCTGGCAGGTGCTGAAAAACCCCACTGATTTAGGGGGCACAGCACTACCAGACTACAACTTGTACTACTTGGCAGCACAGCTATCCCACTTCTTTCATATTGATAAAGGTGATAAGGAGCGGTTCATGATTTTAATAGGCTCTCAAGCTACAAAAATACACATCCACCCCTTCCAGCTTATTCTCAGAGAGAATAGAGAACGCAATGGGACAGACGGTTGTTGAGGCAAGGGTCTGCTATACAACTACTGCAAGATATGGGAGATTGTTAGACGCAAACTTAGGATTCCCTCAACACACAGTCAGGCACCATTGTGGAACAACCCAGGCCTGCCCGAACTATTACATCTACCTGATAATGAGTTGTGGATCTCTAGAGGGGTTGTTTATTTAGCAGACATGTACACCGGGAACGTACTCAAATCATTTCAACAACTAAAAGACCAGTTTTGTCTCCCTAACTTTATGCACTTCCGCTACCTCCAGCTTCGCCACGCTCTCCAGACCCAATTTCAAAACTCTCCACCTAACCTAGAACAATTGGATATTCTGGCTGTGATAAATAGTCCAGATCAACAAAAACTAATATCCATATTCTACTCATGCTTAATACGCCCTGATGCGGTAACAATCGCCTATAAGCTAAAGGAGCGCTGGGAGGGAGACGTGGGTGAGATGGAGGATGAGGAATGGGAAGAAGTCCTAGACGCCTGCAAAAAAGTCTCACACAAATTATCTGACCGTCTTACGCATTTGTTTATCCTACACCGCACCTATCTGACCCCCATATGATTTGTCAAGTTTAAAATTAACCATAGCTCACTTTGCCTTAGATGCGCAAGCCCTCAGGGAACATTTTTTCACCTCCTTTGGCTATGTCCAATGATACAAAACTACTGGGCCCAAATAGTTAAATTTATCTATGATAACATGGGCTCCCCTCTAACTCTATGCCCAAAGCAGTGTCTACTGGGAGTATTCCCAGATCCTGAATCTGATAAATTCCACCATATTTTTCTTCAGGAAACATTGTTCATTGCCAGAGTGCTTATTGCAAAGAAATGGCTTAGAGCAATACCGCCCACCGTCAAGGAATGGGTTGCATTGGTAAATGCTGTCCTGCCATATAAAAAAGAAATTTATGCTCACAGAGGTTGTCCCACAAAATATAATAAGATATGGGATACTTGGCTGAATGAAGCCTCCACATGCGATGAACTAGATGCAATACCATCTGCCTAAATAGAGATAGCATACTAGCAATGCTTGTAAATTGTAACAACTGAGATTATTGATGTGTAGCAAGTAAGCTTACATACATAAATATACCTGTTGTATATCCATCACTTTGCCCTTTTAAAAAAAAAATTTGTAAGGCCTCGACTTAACTGTTATCCATGATGTGCTGTTTATACCTGTTACATGTACTACGAAATCAATGCACTGTACACCTGTATATTGTTTCAATAAAGAACGTATTTTCTAAAAAAAAAAAAAAAAGAAACATAGCTTCCTCCTGTAGAAATATATCGAAGGAACCCCTGGAATTGACTGCTTCTTGAGTCAAGATTGAAGTAAAGAGTATTGAGGTGTCTTCAGCAAGCCCAGCACTGGGGCTAGATGCTTTGAGAATCCTCCGGAGCTGTGGCCAACCCAAAGGGAAGATTCACAAGAAAAAACGGCTTTCCACTGCAAATACAAAAATCTTTGATGAGCCTGGAGAAAAACCAACCCATGAAGATGAGGGTTTACAGATAAATATGGACTCCGAAATCTATCTCTTGCAGAGAGGTCATCACTGAACCGTCTACCTATCTGACAACAGAAGGATGTTTGGCGAGTTGAGATCTTACGATAGACTTCATGTTCCTATTTGAGTGGAACAAATACCTTAGAGACTGCCCCAAGTCTTACTGGCCTGAGATACTCTCAAAAAACCCAGCAGCCTCAGATGCTTCCCTCACCCCGGTGGGGAATAGCTTACAGCATCTGGTATCCCTGGGCAGTCTCCCATCTGCATGCTAACCAGGCTTGATCCTGCTTAGGCTTCTATCAACAAAGATCAGGCATGAACAAGGTGATGTGGCCGCAGTCTGACGAAAAATGAATGCGCCAGGACACACTGCAATGCCAAACTGCAAACAAATGCAGACTTACCATTCCTGCTGCAGGACTCTGAACATAACAGGAGTCCAATCTTCACCCATCACGGCAAGCTTTTTCATAAAAGACCTTCAGAGACTGGGTCCCCCTTAATCTGGGGTCCACCCACCTGGACCTGTATAGCAACCTGCAGGAAAGCACCTTGGTCAGAACAAACACTGCACAGGTTTCTATCTACAGGGTCCAGCACCATAAAGCTGCATTACAGGCAAAACCGCCAGGAATCTTTTCTCCTCCCCATGAGGCTCGGGTACCATCCATATTAGCCTTCATGCCATTCGAATCGATCCGATCAGAACGCCATTTACTGGGACATCATTAAGTTTTGAAAAGCTTCAAACAGCCACAACAATCACCTTCAAGACACTGGTGAAAAAACTGAGGTACTTCCTGTATGGGAGAGGTTAAAGGGGGGAACTTTCTGTCTATTGGTTGCCAGTGTCCAATCACCTATAGGTGGCGTATAACCCAGATAGTCATTATTTTGGTACTCTGTGTCCCATGATGTACGATAAAGAAAATTAAATTTGTTTAACCACACTGTCCTTCACACTTATCGGCATTTAGCTGTGTAGAAGTTCTCGAACCCCCCGCCCAACTTATCTATGGAGATCAAAAGCACAACCATCAGTCCTTTCCCTCATGCTAGGGTAAAATATGTCATTTTGGACTCTGACGTCTCTATCTGGCCCCATGTCCAATCTCCATCCAAATCTCCGTAACATTACTAAAATTTGCCCCTTCTTAACCAATGACTATTAATTTGTTTGTTATCTCTCATCGACTACTGCAACTTCCTCCTCATTGGCCTACCCCTACCCACAAAGGTTGTCCCACCTTCAGCCTATAATAAATGCTGCTACTACCAAACTCACCCACTTTGCTGAACAAGCAGTTCACAGATCACCTTAAAGTGGATGTAAACCTGATTCATGAAATTTAAGCTGGGCGCATATATATGCAGTGTTTTCTCGTCTCTCTTCAAAGCACTATGTCCCGTAGCTTTCTCCTGCTCCGTTCTTCTGTTATCAGCCTGATAACTTCTGACAAGTTCTGAGATAAAACTTCTGACAAGTCAACTGAGATAAAAGCAGCCGGAGTTTTGTGTTAGAAAGGATGCTATACAGTGCCTTGCAAAAGTATTCGGCCCCCTTGAACTTTTCAACCTTTTGCCACATTTCAGGCTTCAAACATAAAGATATAAAATTTTAATTTTTTGTGAAGAATCACCAACAAGTGGGACACAATTGTGAAGTGGAACGAAATCTATTGGATATTTTAAACTTTTTTAGCAAATAAAAAACTGAAAAGTGGTGCGTGCAAAATTATTCGGCCCCTTTACTTTCAGTGCAGAAAACTCACTCCAGAAGTTCAGCGAGGATCTCTGAATGATCCAATGTTGTCCTAAATGACTGACGGTGATAAATAGAATCCACCTGTGTGTAATCAAGTCTCTGTATAAATGCACCTGCTCTGTGATAGTCTCAGGGTTCTGTTGAAAGCGCAGAGAGCATCATGAAGACCAAGGAACACACCAGGCAGGTCCGTAATACTGTTGTGGAGAAGTTTAAAGCCGGATTTGGATACAAAAAGATTTCCCAAGCTTTAAACATCCCAAGGAGCACTGTGCAAGCGATCATTTTGAAATGGAAGGAGTATCAGACCACTGCAAATCTACCAAGACCTGGCTGTCCCTCTAAACTTTCAGCTCAGACAAGGAGAAGACTGATCAGAGATGCAGCCAAGAGGCCCATGATCACTCTGGATGAACTGCAGAGAACTACAGCTGAGGTGGGAGAGTCTGTCCATAGGACAACAATCAGTCGTACACTGCACAAATCTGCCCTTTATGGAAGAGTGGCAAGAAGAAAGCCATTTCTCAAAGATATCCATAAAAAGTCTCGTCTAAAGTTTGCCACAAGCCACCTGGGAGACGCACCAAACATGTGGAAGAAGGTGCTCTGGTCCGATGAAACCAAAATCGAACTTTTTGGCCACAATGCAAAACGATATGTTTGACGTAAAAGCAACACAGCTCATCACACTCAACACACCATCCCCACTGTCAAACATGGTGGTGGCAGCATCATGGTTTGGGCCTGCTTTTCTTTAGCAGGGACAGGGAAGATGGTTAAAATTGAGGGGAAGATGGATGCAGCCAAATACAGGACCATTCTGGATGAAAACCTGTTGGAGTCTGCAAAAGACCTGAAACTGGGACGGAAATTTATCTTCCAACAAGACAATGATCCCAAACATACAGCAAAATCTACAAAGGAATGGTTCACAAATAAACGTATCCAGGTGTTAGAATGGCCAAGTCAAAGTCCAGACCTGAATCCAATCGAGAATCTGTGGAAAGAGCTGAAAACTGCTGTTCACAAACGCTCTCCATCCAACCTCACTGAGCTCGAGCTGTTTTGCAAGGAAGAATGGGCAAGAATTTCAGTCTCTCGATGTGCAAAACTGATAGAGACATACCCCAAGCGACTTGCAGCTGTAATCGCAGCAAAAGGTGGCTCTACAAAGTATTAACGCAAGGGGGCCGAATAATTTTGCACGCCCCACTTTTCATTTTTTTATTAGTTAAAAAAGTTTCAACAATCCAATAGATTTCGTTCCACTTCACAATTGTGTCCCACTTGTTGGTGATTCTTCACAAAAAATAAAAATTTTATATCTTTATGTTTGAAGCCTGAAATGTGGCAAAAGGTTGAAAAGTTCAAGGGGGCCGAATACTTTCGCAAGGCACTGTAAATAGATTAGCAGAGTGCTGAACTATTCAACGAACAGCTCTGAAAGTCTCTACCTATGAGGAGAGGGGGTGTGTGCCTTTCTTCCAATCAGCTGTCTGGGGAGATTTGTTTCATCTCTGTGTATCATCTGAGTATGTTCACTTCACTGAGTATATGGAGGGTTTACATTCACTTTAACCAAAAAAAAAAAACTGCCTATGCATGTAAGGGTTCCTGTAGATAAAATAAAACTGTGCAGCTTTGACTTAAGTTGGATAATGCCCTTGCTTTAGGTTTAGGCAATTTACGTATATATCTCCCAACGCCTGACTGAAATACTCCCATCATGCTTTGTTTCTAGCAAATTGTGAAGAAACCGACAACTGTTACTGCTTACCCTCACAAGAGCAAGCTCTCAAACCCCCACATATGTGGTCCACTATGTCCTCCATCACAATATTACTAAGCTCAGAGATACTGTGACAGGGGAGAGAAAGCACATGCAAAGGGGTTTGAATTGGCTCAGAGTGGCCTAGCAATGTCCAAGCAACAAGGCAGGAGAAGGTGACACCATTTCTGGGAGTTTTCTAGCGCACCTTACTTATACAGGCAGTTTTTTGGTAAAGGTGAAATAACCCTTGAAAGCTCAGGACTAACTGCCCGGATTCCAGTCTCACAATACTAGGCCCTGATTAAGTGGTAATTGTTCATACATCTGAAACACATTGGCTTTCAACCAGGGTTTCTCATGCATCTGAACCTATCCCAATGGCTTGGCACTCTCATGCTTTTACTGCATACAGGTTATTATCACTGTCATTGTTGTAGTGTGCCAGTGATACCCCCTTCCCTGTCAGACATGGCAACAAATATATTCAGAAGGTGACCAAAAATGGCAGCCGCATACTCCATGACAATTTTGCTTTGAAGATATATACAGGGTTCAGAGCTATTGGCAGTCCAATCTTTTTTTTACATGCCAGTGCTGGCTACATGGGCACCTAGAATTATAGTCCATGTCAGGAAGAGAGGCCAGCTTGGATGTCCTCCGGACTCATCTCCCACCTGAACGCCGAAGTCCTGCTTTTTTGTACTCCAATTAGCTATAGGCCGGGTCATTCCCCAGAACAATGTGCATGACCGTAACTAACGTGCACTGCTCCTTCCAAACACACAGAAGTGAAAGGAAAAAGGAGAGGTTCGGTAATTCACAAAGGATGTTACAAGGAGGCAGAAAAATAGATTACAGGGCTATTAAAGAGGAAGTAAACGTCTATCACTAAATTTTACCTGTAGGTAAGCCTATAATAAGGCTTACCTATAGGTAGTGTAAATATCATAAGGCAGTGTTTTTCAAAAAATGTTGTCTTGCGGCGCACCAAAAAGATCTAAAAATGTTTGCGGCACACCTGAAAAGATTTGCAATGCAGCCTCACCAGTGCCCATCAATGCAGCCTCACCAGTATCCATAAATGGAGCCTCACCATTGCCCATCAATGCAGCCTCACCAGTGTCCATCAAATGCGGCCTCACCAGTGCCCATCAAATGCGGCCTCACCAGTGTCCATCAAATGCAGCCACACCAGTGTCCATCAAATGCAGCCACACCAGTGTCCATCAAATGCAGCCACACCAGTGTCCATCAAATGCAGCCACACCAGTGTCCATCAAATGCAGTCTCATCAGTGCCCATCAATGCAGCCTCATCAGTGTCCATCAATGCAGCCTCATCAGTGTCCATCAATGCAGCCTCATCAGTGTCCATCAAATGCGGCCTCACCAGTGTCCATCAAATGCAGCCTCACCAGTGTCCATCAAATGCAGCCTCACCAGTGTCCATCAAATGCGGCCTCACCAATGTCCATCAAATGCGGCCTCACCAGTGTCCATCAAATGCGGCCTCACCAGTGTCCATCAAATGCGGCCTCACCAGTGTCCATAAATGCAGCCTCACCGGTGCCCTTCAATGCAGCCTCACCAGTGTCCATGAAATGCGGCCTCACCAATGTCCCTCAAATGCGGCCTCACCAGTGTCCCTCAAATGCGGCCTCACCAGTGTTCATCAAATGCGGCTTCACCAGTGTTCATCAAATGCGGCTTCACCAGTGTTCATCAAATGCGGCTTCACCAGTGTTCATCAAATGCGGCTTTACCAGTGTCCATCAAATGCGGCCTAACTAATATCCATCAAATGTGGCCTCACCAGTGTCCATCAAATGCGGCCTCACCAATGTCCATCAAACGCGGCCTCACCAGTGTCCATCAAATGCGGCCTAACTAATATCCATCAAATGTGGCCTCACCAGTGTCCATCAAATGCGGCCTAACTAATATCCATCAAATGTGGCCTCACCAATGTCCATCAAATGCGGCCTCACCAGTGTCCATCACATGCGACCTCACCAGTGTCCATCAAATGCGGCCTTACCAGTGTCCATCAAATGCGGCCTAACTAATATCCATCAAATGCGGCCTCACCAGTGTCCCTCAAATGCGGCCTAACTAATATCCATCAAATGCGGCCTCACCAGTGTCCATCAAATGCGGCCTCACCAATGTCCATCAAACGCGGCCTCACCAGTGTCCATCAAATGCGGCCTAACTAATATCCATCAAATGTGGCCTCACCAGTGTCCATCAAATGCGGCCTAACTAATATCCATCAAATGCGGCCTCACCAGTGTCCCTCAAATGCGGCCTAACTAATATCCATCAAATGTGGCCTCACCAGTGTCCATCAAATGCGGCCTCACCAATGTCCATCAAACGTGGCCTCACCAGTGTCCATCTAATGCGGCCTAACTAATATCCATCAAATGTGGCCTCACCAGTGTCCATCAAATGCGGCCTAACTAATATCCATCAAATGTGGCCTCACCAATGTCCATCAAATGCGGCCTCACCAGTGTCCATCACATGCGACCTCACCAGTGTCCATCAAATGCGGCCTTACCAGTGTCCATCAAATGCGGCCTAACTAATATCCATCAAATGCGGCCTCACCAGTGTCCCTCAAATGCGGCCTAACTAATATCCATCAAATGCGGCCTCACCAGTGTCCATCAAATTCGGCCTCACCAGTGTCCATTAAATGCAGCCTCACCATCTGAAACACATAGGCTTTTACTGCATACAGGTTATTATTACTGTAATTGTTGTACTGTGCCAGTGATACCCCCTCCCCTGTCAGACAATCATGGCAACAAATATATTTAGGAGGTGACCAAAAATGGCAGCCGCATACTCCATGACAAGTTTGCTTTGAAGATATATATATATTTATACAGGGTCCAGAGTTTCCTCAGCTTTTTATTCTTTATGTTTACATACGGACCTGGCAGTGAAAGGGTAAGGCTTAATGTACACGGGACGTTTTTTACAACCTGTCCTGAACGATTTAACTTGACAGATAAAAAACCCATCCGTTTTGCCGCATTTACATGCCGCGTTTAGCGACGTTTTTCCACGTTTTCATTTAGAAGCGTTTGAAAAAAATATGTATTTTTTTTTTTTCCAAAGTAGCCAAAAATGAAAAACGCCTGTAAACGAAACGCGGCTAAACGCCGGTATCGTGTTTAGCAGCGTTTAGCATCTGAAACTTCGGCGTCTGAACTAATTTTTTTTTGCCTTCAAAGAAAAGCCTCTAAACACAACGGCCTAAAAATGACAGTAAACAAACTTGTGTAAATGTACACATAAAATAACATTGGATGAGTTCATAGGCAGCTGAAAAAAGCAGCCAACTGCCTCTGAACATCCGTTTACCAGCAACAGTGTACATGAGGCCTTAACCACTTGAGCCCCGGACCTTTATGCTGCCTAAGGACCAGAGGTCTTTTTCCAATTTGGCACTGCGTCGCTTTAACTGCTAATTGCGCGGTCATGCAATGCTGTACCCAAACGAAATTTGCGTCCTTTTCTTCCCACAAATAGAGCTTTCTTTTGATGGTATTTGATCACCTCTGCGGTTTTTATTTTTTGCGCTATAAACGGAAAAAGACCGAAAATTTTGAAAAAAAATGATATTTTCTACTTTTTGTTCTAAAAAAAATCCAATAAACTAAATTTTAGTCATACATTTAGGCCAAAATGTATTCGGCCACATGTCTTTGGTAAAAAAAATGTCAATAAGCGTATATTTATTGGTTTGCGCAAAAGTTATAGCGTCTACAAACTAGGGTACATTTTCTGGAATTTACACAGCTTTTAGTTTATGACTGCCTATGTCATTTCTTGAGGTGCTAAAATGGCAGGGCAGTACAAAAGCCCCCCAAATGACCCCATTTTGGAAAGTAGACACCCCAAGGAAATTGCTGAGAGGCATGTTGAACCCATTGAATATTTATTTTTTTTGTCCCAAGTGATTGAAAAATGACAAAAAAAAAAAAAAAAAAAAATATTTACAAAAAGTGGTCACTAAATGATATATTGCTCACACAGGCCATGGGCCTATGTGGAATTGCACCCCAAAATACATTTAGCTGCTTCTCCTGAGTATGGGGATACCACATGTGTGGGACTTTTTGGGAGCCTAGCCGCGTACGGGGCCCCGAAAACCAATCACCGCCTTCAGGATTTCTAAGGGTGTAAATTTTTGCTTTCACTCTTCACTGCCTAGCACAGTTTCGGAGGCCATGGAATGCCAAGATGGCACAAAACCCCCCAAAATGACCCCATTTTGGAAAGTAGACACCCCAAGCTATTTGCTGAGAGGCATATTGAGTCCATGGAATATTTTATATTTTGACACAAGTTGCGGGAAAGTGACACTTTTATTTATTTATTTTTTTTTTTTTCATAAAGTTGTCACTAAATGATATATTGCTCACACAGGCCATGGGCATATGTGGAATTGCACCCCAAAATACATTTAGCTGCTTCTCCTGAGTATGGGGATACCACATGTGTGGGACTTTTTGGGAGCCTAGCCGCGTACTGGACCCCGAAAACCAATCACTGCCTTCAGGATTTCTAAGGGTGAAAATTTTTGATTTCACTCTTTACTGCCTATCACAGTTTCGGAGGCCATGGAATGCCCAGGTGGCACAAAACCCCCCCAAATGACCCCATTTTGGAAAGTAGACACCCCAAGCTATTTGCTGAAAGGCATGGTGAGTATTTTGCAGCTCTCATTTGTTTTTGAAAATGAAGAAAGACAAGAAAAAACATTTTTTTTTTTCTTTTTTCAATTTTCAAAACTTTGTGACAAAAAGTGAGGTCTGCAAAATACTCACTATACCTCTCAGCAAATAGCTTGGGGTGTCTACTTTCCAAAATGGGGTCATTTGGGGGGGTTTTGTGCCACCTGGGCATTCCATGGCCTCCGAAACTGTGATAGGCAGTGAAGAGTGAAATCAAAAATTCACGCCCTTAGAAAGCCTGAAGGCGGTGCTTGGTTTTCGGGGTCCCGTACGCGGCTAGGCTCCCAAAAAGTCTCACGCATGTGGTATCCCCGTACTCAGGAGAAGCAGCAGAATGTATTTTGGGGTGTAATTTCACATATTTCCATGGCATGTTTGAGCAATATATCATTTAGTGACAACTTTGTGCAAAAAAAAAAAAAAAAAAAAAAAAATTTGTCTCTTTCCCGCAACTTGTGTCGCAATATAAAATATTCCATGGACTCGACATGCCTCTCAGCAAATAGCTTGGGGTGTCTACTTTCCAAAATGGGGTCATTTGGGGGGGTTTTGAACTGTCCTGGCATTTTATGCACAACATTTAGAAGCTTATGTCACACATCACCCACTCTTCTAACCACTTGAAGACAAAGCCCTTTCTGACACTTATTGTTTACATGAAAAAGTTTTTTTTTTTTGCAAAAAAATTACTTTGAACCCCCAAACATTATATATTTTTTTAAAGCAAATGCCCTACAGATTAAAATGGTGGGTGTTTCATTTTTTTTTTTCACACAGTAATTGCGCAGCGATTTTTCAAACGCATTTTTTGGGGAAAAAACACACTTTTTTTAATTTTAATGCACTAAAACACGCTATATTGCCCAAATGTTTGATGAAATAAAAAAGATGATCTTAGGCCGAGTACATGGATACCAAACATGACATGCTTTAAAATTGCGCACAAACGTGCAGTGGCAACAAAATAAATACATGTTTAAAAGCCTTCAAAAGCCTTTACAGGTTACCACTTTAGATTTACAGAGGAGGTCTACTGGAAAAATTACTGCACTCGATCTGGCCTTCGCGGTGATACCTCACATGCATGGTGCAATTGCTGTTTACGTTTGACGACAGACCGCCGCTTGCGTTCGCCTTAGCGCGAGAGCAGGGGGCGACAGGGGTGTTTTTTTTGTTTTTTTTTTTTTTTTCTTTATTATTTTTTTGCTTTTTTAATCTTACTTTTAAACTGTTCCTTTCATATTTTTTTTTTTAATCATTTTTATTGCTATCTTGGGGAATGTAAATATCCCCTATGATAGCAATAGGTAGTGACAGGTACTCTTTTTTGAAAAAATTGTGGTCTATTAGACCCTAGATCTCTCCTCTGCCCTCAAAGCATCTGACCACACCAAGATCGGTGTGATAAAATGCTTCCCCAATTTCCCAATGGCGCTATTTACATCCGGCGAAATCTAAGTCATGAAATACTCGTAGCTTCCGGTTTCTTAGGCCATAGAGATGTTTGGAGCCACTCTGGTCTCTGATCAGCTCTATGGTCAGCTGGCTGAATCACCGGCTGCATTCTCAGGTTCCCTGTTGAGACAGGAGAGCCAGAGAAAAACACGGAAGACGGTGGGGGGGGGGGGGCATTCCCTCCCACGGCTTGTAAAAGCAGTCTAGAGGCTAATTAGCCGCTAGGATTGCTTTTACATGAAAGCCGACCGCTGGCTGAAAAGAATGATACCAAGATGATACCTAAACCTGCAGGCATCATTCTGGTATAACCACTCAAAGTCGTGAATGGCGTACCTGAAGACAAAAAAATGGTTAACAATGGTTAACAATAAAGCACAGTAAAGTGTAAATAATTACACACCTGAAAAACAAACATGATAAAACATAATAACAATAACAATAAAACATTGCAGAATAGAATACAGTAAAAAAGAGCAGAACAATAGAGAGAGAGAATAGAGAGAGAGAGAACAATAAAACAACTATTTTTTTTTATTTCATATTTTTTTTTTTTTTACACTTTTTTTGTAACTAACTTTTATAACGGTACCCGGTTCCAGGTTCGGGTCTCTCAAAATGCGATGGCATTTTGGGAGACCCTGTGAAAGTGCGCCTAGTCTGTGCAATGCTGTACCCTACGCTAATACTCAACTAGTGAATGGTAGCGTTCAAAACATTCACCAATGCAAAGACCAGGATTGTCAGGACAGGAGGGACATTAATAGCGGGTGTCACGCCTATATCCGCGCTAGCTGCAGACACAACATCTTTTTGGGGGCGTTCGCTGGGTAGGGGTACTCGGGAGGACATAAAAATGCCTCTCATGCAGCCGACTGCATTTGGTTGGGGATGTGAATGGGGGAAGTACGGGCGCTGCAGAAGCGGTGGGTTCCCAATTAGGATTGGCGAATGCAGCAGGAAGGGCATTATGGGCACGACGGGCCTGTGTTTGTCTTTCTGGTGGCAGCGGGACACTACTTGTGCATGCCATCTCGCCAGCTTGAACTGCACTTATGGGACTCGCCACGTCACCACGTGTTACTGCAGTGCTGGTTTGACTACGACCGGGGTGTACTAGGCCGCTGGCGCTTGCCAGTTCACCAAAACGCTACCAAAAAACTGTTAGCGATCGCAGGGATCAGGCCTGACTCTGCGAACGCTGCAGTTATGCTTTTAGTGTTTTGTAAGTGACAGTGATCGATCGATACTGCACTTGGGTGGGCTGGGCCGGGCGGAGGGGCAAAACGCAGGTGCTAGCAGGTATCTGGGCTGATCCCGCTAACACTGCGTTTTTGGGAACCCTAAACTGCTGGTGACGCTAGTATAGATCTGATCGGATCAGATATTGATGCGATCAGATACTATACCACTAAGGGTGGTGTACGGTGCGTGCGTGGGTGTTAGCGGTACTGGCGCTAATCTGACGCTGCCTGGGGCTGGTGCTTGCCAGTTCACCAAAATACTACCAAAAAAACTGTTAGCGATCGCAGGGATCAGGCATGACTCTGTGAACGCTGCAGTTATGCGTTTAGTGTTTTGTAAGTGTCAGTGATCGATCGATACTGCACTTGGGTGGGCTGGGCCGGGCGGAGGCGCAAAACGCAGGTGCTAGCAGGTATCTGGGCTGATCCCGCTAACACTGCGTTTTTGGGAACCCTAAACTGCTGGGGACGCTAGTATAGATCTGATCGGATCAGATATTGATCCGTTCAGATACTATACCACTAAGGGAGGCGTATGCTGCGTGCGTGGGTGTTAGCGGTACTGGCGCTAACCTGACGCCTGGGGCTGGTGCTTGCCAGTTCACCAAAATGCTACCAAAAAAACTGTTAGCGATCGCAGGGATCAGGCCTGACTCTGCGAACGCTGCAGTTATGCGTTTAGTGTTTTGTAAGTGACAGTGATCGATCGATACTGCACTTGGGTGGGCTGGGCGGAGGCGCAAAACGCAGGTGCTAGCAGGTATCTGGGCTGATCCCGCTAACACTGCGTTTTTGGGAACCCTAAACTGCTGGGGACGCTAGTATAGTATCTGATCGGATCAGATATTGATCCGTTCAGATACTATACCACTAAGGGAGGCGCATGCTGCGTGCGTGGGTGTTAGCGGTACTGGCGCTAATCTGACGCTGCCTGGGGCGACGCATATCACCGCCGGGCGATCGGGGGGCTAAACCTTTATTCGGTAATAAACGGCGGGTGCCCTGACACTATAAAAAATAAACAAACTAACCAGCGTCAACCGTAACGGTTATACGGTGATCAGTGGTGAAAGGGTTAACTAGGGGGCAATCAAGGGGTTAAAACATTTATCAGATAGTATAGGGGGGTCCCTGACGCTATAAAACGCTGACGGCGAACCTAAATATTTACCTCACTAACTAGCGTCACCAGCGACACTAATACAGCGATCAGAAAAATGATCGCTTAGTGACACTGGTGAGGGGGGGTGATCAAGGGGTTAAAACTTTATTAGGGGGGGTTAGGGGGGTACCCTAGACCTACAGGGGGGTAACAGTAACTGTGCTAACACTGTAACTGTCACAAACTGACACCAATGCAGTAATCAGAGAAAAAAAAAAAAAAAAAAAAAAAAAAACTGCTGGTGTCAGTTTGTGACAGGGGGGGGGGGGTGATTGGGGGGGGATCGGGGGGCGATCGGGGGGGGGGATCGGGGTGTTTTGTGTGCCTGGCATGTTCTACTGTGTTGTGTAGTGTTGGTGCACTCACATACCTGTCTTCTCTCCTCGGGCCGGAACGGAAAATACCGACCCGAGGGGAGATGACATCATTTCCTTTGCTGCTGTTTAGCATACAGCAGCAAAGGAAGATTCTCATTGGCCGGCGGCGATCGCGAGGGGGGGGCCACGAACGGATGGTCTCCCCCTCATCACCGATCGCCGCTGGACAAAAGACGACCGCCTCGGGCACCGGGGGGGGGTCCGATCGGACCCCCCACCCGCGGAAGGCAAATCACGTACACTGTACGTGATTTTGCCTGTCCGTGCCACTTTGCCGACGTACATCGGCGTGAGGCGGTCGTCAAGTGGTTAAAGTGGTGTTCCGGCCGAAATTATACTTTTTAAATAAAAATACCCCTATAATACACAAGCCTAATGTATTCTAGTAAAGTTAGTCTGTAAACTAAGGTCTGTTTTGTTAGTTTATAGCAGTAGTTTGTTATTTTATAAACTTACAGCAGGCCGTGGCCATCTTAAGTCTGGGCATCTGATGCCAGACTGTATTTCTTCCTGGATCTCTTTCTTGTAGATCTCGCACATGCTCAGTGCAGCACAAGCAGTGTAATAGGTTTCAGGTCAGGGTTCCATAGCAACGGCAGCGTCAGAGGAAGTTGCCGCCCCTTCCCAGAAGGCATTGCAAACAGGAAATTATGCGATGGGCTGCGGCCAGGGAGGAGGAAGTGAAAAATGAATACAGCAGATATACAGTAGGTGCTGAGAAAAAAATAAAAAAATATCCAATTCGTTTACAGTGAACAGTTTAGTGAGGGTTGCTGAAGAGTTGTAAAAGTGGGTGGAACTCCACTTTAAAGAGTGGACATGAATAATGGCACTGCTGTACCCAAACTACAAATCCCATCAGGCCTTGCACTGACATTGCTACTGAGCATGCATTTGTTAGCTACAGTATTCATGCAGGTCAGTGCTATGGACACTATGGGCAGTCCAATCTTTTTTTTACATGCCAGTGTTGGCTACATGGGCACTTACAATTATAGTCCATGTCAGGAAGAGAGGCCAGCTTGGATGTCCTCCGGACTCATCTCCCACCCGAACGCTGAAGTCCTGCTTTTTTGTACTCCAATTAGCTATAGGCCGGATCATTCCCCAGAGCAATGTGCATGACCGTAACTAAAGTGCACTGCTCCTTCCAAACACACAGAAGTAAAAGGGAAATGGAGAGGTTCGGCAATTCACGAAGGACGTTACAAGGAGGCAGAAAAATAGATTACAGGGCCATTAAAGAGAAAGTAAACGTCTATCACTAAATTTTACCTATAGGTAAGCCTATAATAAGGCTTACCTATAGGTAGTGTAAAGATCTCCTAAACGTGGACCGCTCAAGGCAGTGTTTCTCAAAAATTTTTGTCTTGCGACACACCAAAAAGATCTAAACATTTTTGCGGCACACCTGAAAAGATTTGCAGTGCAGCCTCACCAGTGCCCATCAATTCAGACAATGATTTTGGCTGAAGTCAGCTGATTGGCAGTGGCAAATCACACACATAGTTCTACGTTTTCAAAAACACCCAGAACTCTGTGTACTGTGAACGGCAATCTGGCCGAAAAAACAGACAGATAGTAAAGTAAAAGCAGCGCCCATTACACGTTGTTAGGTACACAGTTAACCCTTTGATTGCCCCAGATGTTAATACCTTCCCAGCCAGTGTCTCTGGAGAAGAGACGCTTGAGAGGGGATATGATTTCAATATACAAATACCGTGCTGGTGACCCCACAATAGCAATAAAACTTTTTCGCAGAAGAGAGTTTAACAAGACTCGTGGCCACTCATTAAAATTAGAAGAAAAGAGGTTTAAACTACGTAGAGGATTCTTTACTGTAAGAGCGGCAAGGATGTGGAATTCCCTTCCACAGGCGGTGGTCTCAGCGGGGAGCATCAATAGCTTCAAGAAACTATTAGATAAGCACCTGTATGACCGCAACATACAGGGATATACAATGTAATACTGACACATAATCACACATAGGTTGGAGTTGATGGACTTGTCTTTTTTCAACCTCACCTACTATTAGTACAGTGACAGTGTACAATTACAGTATTAACACTGATCACTGGATTAGCGTCATTAGTGATGTCAGTTAGTGACCCTCCCAGCCAGCATCAGTTAGTGTCAGAGTGCCCGCTACATTATCACAGTCCCACTATAAGGCCCCTTTCACACGGGCGCTTCCGTTTTGCGGGATCGCTCCGCTGATCCCCGCTGAGCAGGCGGATGAAAGGTCCATCTCCACTCACTGTGCAGAGCGGAGATGGACCCAGCCCTGCTCTCCTCTATGAGGTGTTCGGATGAAAACGGACCGCCTGTCTGTTTTTATCCCATTCAACCTGCCAGACGGATGGAAAATAGGACAAAAATTTTGTCTGTTTTTTGCGGACAGGATCAGATTGGATAGCGGCGGGTGTCAGCGGACATATCACCGCTGACATCCGCCACTCCATAGGAGTGAATAGAGGGTCTGATCCTGCACGCCTGAGAAACTGATGGAGGACCTGATCGGAACAGCCCGTGTGAAAGGGCCTTAAGTCTCTTATCACCACCATTATCAGTATAGTGTCTTACACCTATTATATTTTTATTTTTTTTACCGAAAACATGAAGCAGAATACATTTTGGCCTACATTTATAAAGAAATTAGATTTCTTTTTTTTATTGGATATGTTTTAGAACAGAAAAAAAAAGATAACATTTCAAAATGTTCATTCTTTTTTTCATTTATATGGCAACAAAATAAATAAAACCCAGTGGTGATCAAATACCACCAAAAGAAAGGTCTATTTGTGTAAACAAGATGATAAAAATTTTTATTTGGGTACAGTGTTGCATGACCGTGCAAAACGTTAAAGTAGCTCTGTGCTGAATAGCTAAAAATGCCTTGGTCATGAAGGTGGTAAAACCTTCTGGAGCGCAAAACTAAAAAGTTGCGCTCTTTCTCCTCCTTCTTTACATTTGCCACATTACTTTTTTTTGGAGGGGGAGCGGGTACCTGATTTCTGATAGGTACCCACTACCCCACTTCCAGTCAGATGGCCGTGGCGATCTGGGCAGAAGTTCACCAACCCCACCCTCCCTCTTCTCCTGTGAAGAGTCCCAGAAGGCTGTGGGACCAATCACAAAACGCAGTGTAGCTCACGAATGCGCAGCTGGAGGCCGGCAGAGAAGATGCCGGCACCTGCACCCAAAGCCGACTGAAGATTCCACTCAGGTGCTGACATTGCTGGATCCAGGGGCAGGTAAGTGTCCTTATATTAAAAGTCAGCAGCCACAGTATTTGGAAAGACTGGAGCTCCCTTTTAAGTAGTGGATGTGTATGGATTTTTTTTTTGGACAATAAGGGTATCACTTTATAAAGTTGAACTAATCCCTCCTCTCCTTTATAGCCAAGGAATCTGCCATCTTAGCCCCTGCTTGATGTGCAGTTGTCATGGTGCTGTACGTGATCAGCAATGACACCACCATTTAATGGCTTTACAGTTCAGTTGAGAGCCGACATAGGCACACCAGTAAAGGTAAGGCCCCTTTCACACGATAAGCCCGCTCGGATCTGCCTGTCCGTTTTTCAGGCGGATCCGAACGGGCCATTCATTGACTCCTATGGGCAGGCGGATGTCAGCGGGGATGTGTCTGACACCCGCCTGCCATCTGATCCACTGAAAACAGACGTATGGCGGATCGGATTGGATAGGATCTGATGAAAACAGACATGCTGTCCATTTTCGTCTGATCTCCCCATAGAAATCAGCGGGGCTCTGATAGGTCCCTCCCCGCTCAGTTTGCAGAGACGGACCTGTCATGCGTCGGCTCAGCAGAGATCAACAGAGCGATCCCCTGTTGAGTGGATCCGCCCTGTGTGAAAGGGGCCTAAGGCCTCGTTAGAATCGCGGTTGAGATGTCTTTTTGCCGTCCACCAAAGCCGCCGCAATAAGCTTTACCTGCCTTGGTTATGATGATTTGCACTTGCAGAAAAGTTGACCCACGATTCAAAATCCCCCACATGCACTCTCTCCCCTGCCCCCGTAGTTCTGAGCTCAGCAATGCTGCGATGGAGGAGGTAGTGGACCACATGGTGTACAGGGGAGGATGACATCTCGCTCCCGTGATGGTGGATAAGGTTGAGCTCACTTATGTTCGCAAACAGCACGTCCAGAGCCCGCCAGGAAGTCGGCACGGCGCAGCGCAAATCACAGGTAAGGGTTAGCTCCGGCGTGTTTGCATGCTGAACGTGCCGAGCCCGCCAGGAAGTCGGCACGGCGCTGCGCTAATCACAGGTAAGGGTGAGCTCCGGCGTGTTTGCATGCTGAATGTGCCGAGCCCGCCAGGAAGTCGGCACGGCGCAGCCCTAATCACAGGTAGGGAGACATTTCCCGATCTCTGCAGCTGCACATTCACGTTCAGCATGCAAACACGTCAAAGCTCATCCTTAATCACAGGCAGTGAGACATTTCTCGATCTCTGCATCGGGACAATGTCTCACTGCTTGTGATTAGCACTCCGTAGTGCCGACTTCCTGGCGGGCTCGGCACGTGTGCGAACACGCCTGAGCTCGTCCTTAATGGTGGAGGCTGGGAGTGTTGTAGAAACATCCTAGCAACAAGACAATATGGGAGGATGCCATCTCTGGGAGTTTTTTCGCCAGTACATAAATGGCCTACACCTATAGTAAGGGCATTATTCAACTTTATTACAAGCCGCAGTTTGTTTTCACCTACGGGCACCTCTTACACCTCCATAGGCAGCTTTTCAGTGAAGTGAGGTGAACTAACCCTCTTAAACTGCCTGTTGAGTTCTATGACTATGAAGAACATTGACATGCATCAGAGGCACCTATACCAAAGTCAGCCAGCTTATCATGTGCATTCACATATGTGCTCATGCAATTTTTTTTTGGGGGGGGGGGGGGGGATTTGCACCTAGCCAGGCAGCCGACATGTCAGAGCAGGCAGTGGTAATGTATAGATATATAGAGGAAGAATGAAGCAAGTCCTGGCACAGCACACAGAAGAAGTGTCTTGCAGCAATACCCACCTCACCTCACTCTGCAAAATCCCGGGAAAATGTGAGCATGCTGGGAGGAGCAGACTAAACTACCACTCCCAGCATGCCCTGCTCTACCCTCACCGCACAGCCTCGCACACCTAGTATCTGTCCCTCACTACTTCACAACATCCCACCTGACACAATAAACACTTTATTTACAGTCAAAATTGCATAATTTCCACCTTCTTCGTACGTATTTTATACAAGTGTTTTAAAGAAGCCTTTAGAAAGAATGTCTCCAATTTCCCCGCTGTATAACTCTCCCTGGCTTCCATTTTCTCAAAGACCACGTTTCCTAACTGCCTAAGCAGGGGACCTACACAAAATGGCCGCCAAACGGAGACACTTTTAGATCTGCCTCTGGCGAGTGGATGTTAGAACGATACAGGGGAAAGCAAGTGGTTGCTGTGGGAGAATAGGAAGCGCAGTGAAGCATCCTGGGAAGTGTAGTTTTCTTATCATGTACATAGAAGAAGGGACTCTGAGCAGTCTGCAAGGTGAGGAGGAGGGCTGCAACGTTCTTGTAATATCTCCCCAGATAGGGCTTTCAATGCAAGGTTTGCATGTGCTAAGCTTTTGTTTGGGATCATAGTATGTCTGATTAATATGATGATTGTAGATGGCACACTCTGTATGCATCTTGTTATTATATAACATGTATCAGGGACAAGCTGTGTGGGGCCAGCTTTCTGCATGTGCTGCAATCTG
The DNA here is from genome assembly GCA_037952835.1 of Lithobates septentrionalis. Lineage (NCBI taxonomy): Eukaryota > Metazoa > Chordata > Amphibia > Anura > Ranidae > Lithobates > Lithobates septentrionalis. The sequence goes on along the minus strand of JBBDGP010001162.1, from coordinate 591,535 downwards.
GTAGAGGAGGAAAACCTGCAACCCTTGTGTCTGTCAGCAGCATTCCCTTTGTACGGTGTCTTTTTTCCATCTTTGCCACCCAAGTCATACAGATCTCTGAGGATCAGCTACTAAAATGGTTGCATTCCTCTTGTGTCATTCCTACCTGTAACCAGAAACAATCTATGATCCATCTCTTTGTTCAACACCAACAAAGGATCAATATCGGTCAGATATTTATTGGGTTTCCCTCTGGGTTGCATTGTTCCTTTCTCTCGTTTAACGAAAGGGAAAAAAAAGAATTAGGCTCATGCACACGCTGTATGAAAAATCTGGCCTCTAGTACAGGGCTTGCAGCAAGATCTTGCATTAAAAGTGCTCCGTATGCATGTAACACGTGCGCAACATTTTACATGCATGCAGTATTACAGGGTACATGGCCCTGTTGCTAGGACACAGGCAGGTTCACAAGGAAGCACCCTTCGTTTCTAGGATGCACACGCCTTCTAGCATCGTCTATTGCTAGGTCGCAAGTGTCTTCTGAAGGTCAACTTCCAGCTATCTCCAATGCTAGAATGGAGGCAACTTTTAAAGGTAGTCTCTCAGCATCCTTAAAGTGGTTGTCAACCCTTTACAAACACTTTTTGCTACAGGTAAGCCTATAATAAGGCTTACCTGTAGCTACCATGGCTATCTCCTAAACCCAGGGCTTTTTCTCAAACAATAGGTGCTGGAACTCAACTACGATACCATTTCCCCCCACCGCTCCCCTACACACACCCTCCAAATTACATCAAATAGTGGGTGTGGTCAATCAAATTTCACGAACAGTAGGAGGGTCTTAAAGGTCATTAAATACCAAGATTGCATTACACACAGAGTGCAGACCTATCACTTGTAAACACAGAAACCAGACTTTTGTGTTTACAAGTGATAGTGATGGGCAGGGAGCAGAGGGTCTGAGCCAGAGGTGGTGGAACTGAGTTCCACCAAGTTTCCCCTGAAAAATGAGCCCTGCCTAAACCTGCACGGTTTAGGAGATATCCCCTGTATCTGCATGTGCCGATGTCGTCGGCACATGCGCACTGAAGCAATGGCAGTACCTGCCGTTGCTTCAGTTAGACTGTGCTGTTACCGTCGGCTCCCTGCGCATGAGCAGGAGTGACGTCATCACGGCTCTGGCCAATCACAGCCCTGGAGCCCGCGATGTCGCCGGCCGAAGAGGTGAACGATTAGCGATTCGGGGGCTTTGATCTTAAAGTAAGACATAATGAGCTAGTATGCTATGCATACTAGCTCATTATGCCTTTGTCTTGCAGGGTTTTTTTTTTTGTTTGTTTTTGTTTTTGCATTTACAACCACTTTAATTGCTATGTTGCAGACAACTTGTGAAGGAAGCCTTCTGTCATCCTCTGTTGCTAGGTTATCGGTGAATTTTAAAAGAAGCCTCCTAGAGTTCTCCGTTGCTAGGAAACAGGTAACTTCTAATGTACTAGAATAAAGGAAAGGGATGGTCGGCACTCAGGATGACATCCAAAATAGTAGAGAAATAGTATTTCTTTATTAAATGTTCAAAGCTGTAAAACGGCCTACGCTTTTCGGACCTTAGTCATGGCTATGGAATAAGGACTAATGTCTGAAATGCGTAGGCTGTTTTACAGCTTTGTACATGCATTTAAAGAGGAAGTAAACCCTAATGGGTTTTACTTCCTCTTTGTTCCCCTGCAAAGTAAAAGCATAATGGGCTAGTATGCATCGCATACTAGCCCATTATGTGGCACTTAGCTGCAAACAAAGCCCGCGATGTCCCCCGCTGGTGGCCACCTCCATCTTCACCCCTCTTCCTTCCAGGGCCGGAATCCGGCTCTGTGACTGGCCAGAGCCGCATGACGTCACTCCCGCGCATGCGGGCGAGAGCCGTCAGTCACGGCACTTGCACGGAGGTCCGTTACTTCACAGAGCATGCGCGATGACATCATCGGCGCATTACAAGGTAAATATCTCCTAGACGGCGCATGTTTAGGAGATATTTCCACTACCTATAGGTAAGCCTTATTCTAGGCTTACCAATAGGCAATCACAGGTTTACAACCACTTTAATAAAGAAATACTATTTTGCATGTCATCCTGGGTGCCGACTATCCCTTTCCTTTATTCTGGTATGTTGGAGGTGTCAGCAGCCTCAAGGTCTGAGCACGGGGCGGAGCTTTTATGTGGGAAGCTTGCAGCACCTATACACCTGTTTTTCTTACCTTCTAATGTAATGCCACGTACACACGAGCGGATTTCTCGTGTGTACGGCTTTTCCGACGGGATTCCGCTCAAGTTTGCCTTGCATACACACGGTCACGCAAAAGTTTGCTGAAATTACGATCATCAAGAATGCGGTGGCGTACAACACTACGACGAGCCGAGAAAATGAAGTTCAATGCGTCCGAGCATATGTCGAATTGGGATTTTGCGCGTCGGAATTGCCACAGACGATCGCATTTTCGGATAGGAACTTTTCCCGACCGAAAAATTGAGAGCATGCTCTCAATCTTTTGCTAGCTGGAATTCTGCCAGCAAAAGACCGATAGAGCATACACACGGTCGCATTTTCCAACGAAAAACTCTCATTTTTTGGGCTGAAATTCCGATCGTGTGTGCGCAGCATTAGCCTCCCCTTTTTTTTTTTTTTTTTTTTTTTTTTTTAGATCATTTTTATTGCATTTTTTTTTTTTAGCATACATACATACATACACAAAAAAAAAAACCTCACAGACAGAACAGTAACACAAAGTACAGAATGCTCCTATTCCAGCTTTTAACGGAGAGAAATTGTGCATCATATAGAGGGACTCATTAACCAGTTTTAACCAAAGATTCAGAGTCGGGGTCGCTGATCCCTTCTATGTCAGTAAAAGGGACTTCCTCGCATAAAAATAGAGGATACGAAGCAGTCTCTTGGCCTGAAAGGGAATAGTGAGGTCGCCAAAGATGCCCAGAAGACAATTTTTGGGGCTGACTATATTTGGGAGACCCAGTGCTGAAGAAATGAAGGAGCCTATGTTCACCCAGAAATCTTGTACTATGGGACAGGTCCAGAAGCTGTGGATAAAATCAGCAGTTTGTCCACATCCCGGAAGAATTCAGCAGAGGGGGATATTCCCATTTTGTGCATTCGGGGTGAGGTGTGACTGGTGAAAGATTTTAATTTGGATTACCCTGTCCATGGAGGAGATAACAGAGGTCTTAAATGTGTAACAGAGTTCAGACCAGTCTTCTTCTGTAATAGGGATAGCTAAGAAGTTCCATTTCTCTTGTGCTGTCCTAAATCTAGGGTTGGTGTCTGTCAAGAGGGCCGAATAATGGGTGAAGACAAGTTTTGTCTGGTCCGGGGATCTCAGGAGTTTTTCCAGGTCAGGTGTCCTAATAGGACTGTCTAGGGAACCAAACTGTGCTCGTACTGCATGTCTAAGCTGGTAATAATAAAATAGATAGGTACGTTGTAGGTCAAAGTCTAAACGCATCTGAGAGAAGGATTTGAAACCTTATATGTGGCATAAGTACTTAATTCCCCTGGACGTCCATCTTTTGGGGTCAGGCAGGGAATATAACTCCTTAGGGTTAAACCACAGTGGACTATTGGTAGAGGCCAGCCAGGAATCAACTGAAAGGTTCGCTACCACAGTTTGGAACAGGGAAAGGGAGGTACGTATAATTGACATGCCTGGTCCAGGTGGTGTGCATCCTCTATAGATGCTTCAAATGAGGAGACTATAGCTTCTTCAGTAGTGGTACAGGCATTATTGGAGTTGAGAAAAGGGGGGGGCTGTGTGAAAACACAGGTGGGACTTTGAATGAGGCACATGACTAGTGTGCCTCCATCCCTGGTACAAAGTAATAGAAAAGGGGATTTGGGACTTTGAATGAGGTTAGAGACATGGTGGGGGTATGTTTGAAGAAAACACACGTTTATTAACATGGAGGATAAATGAGTGAAAATAGCTGGGTCATAAGGTTGCACATAAAAATACATATGTATCATGGACATCAGAGACACATAATCTTATCAACTTGGAAACTCATGTCAATATTACGAATACATAAATGTAACATGGTACATCAAGGATACAAAATTTTATCAACTTAGAAGCACATGACAACGAAAATTAATGAGCAATTCCCATGAATATATATATATATATACACACACACACACACACACACACACACACACACACACACACACACACATACACATTTCTTGGAGCAGCACAGTGGAATGAAGTGGCATGGTATAGATTGATAAAAAAAAGATTGCTTTTTGGACAGTAGACTAGGTTGGTTACTGATCAGGGTATGTGTTAGCATCCTAGATTGCCCGACGTGTTTCGTGTTTGCACACTCATCAGGGGCGGATTCTCCCAAATATCTGAAAAGATTGGAATATAATTAGTCTAATGTAACACTAAGCATAACAGGAAAAGGCGGATAGGCCAATCCTGGATTTTTACATAAAGAGAGTAGATGATGGGGGTGTGTTAGATATGGGACCAGGGCCAACAAAAAGGTGTCTGTCCCGGAAGCTGGGGTAATCTGCAGCCGCGTGTAACTGGGGCGCAATGCACAGAGCTTCCCAAAGAAAAAATAGCCAATCTTAATCATGCACCACAGTCATAGAGGGTGATGAGAACTGCCATACAATCTATATTGAATAGATAAAGTCTGTATTAAATATTATGGTCACACTCAGGAAATCTAGTGGCATATTGGCTGACGATGGAGTTACCTTGATGGCGTGCAGAAAGAAGCAGAGGGTCCCTGTGCAATATGGCATGTTCCACACTGTGATAGTAGTATCTATGTACGAGAGGCGTGTTGTATACACTCCGCACAGCCACACACTGGCTCCTACCGATGTCACGCCGGCTCGACACGTGCAAGGAGGGGCTCTGGCCTGGACGGGAAATTCCCACGACAGGGACTGACCTCCCCAACTGTGGCCGATACGATGGTAACGTCACACATGTGGCGCGTGGCGTCGATGTGCTGTGGATCCCGCCCAGTCCCCCGAACCCCCCACTTTGAGAGGGTGGAAGGGAGGGGGAAAGGGAGGACATACAGAGCGCATCGCAGCTTCTGGGCATGGGACAACAAAAGAAGGCTCACAGTACCACACATTGACAACTACCCACCCAACTAGAAAAAAAACAACCAAACAAGTACCGCATAGGGCCCCAAGTGTGGTGCATGGCCAGACGGAGCCGAAACCACCCACATAGATGGCAGGGGAACACTGCCAGCTCAGTCAGAAAACCTCCATCCTTATTGTGCAGAGAAAAAAGGGGGCCTGTGTGTTACATTAGACTAATTATATTCCAATCTTTTTAGATATTTGGGAGCATCCGTCCCTGATGAGTGTGCAAACACGAAACGCGTTGGCAATCTAGGATACTAACACATACCCTGATCAGTAACCAACCTAGTCTACTGTCCAAAAAGCAATCGTTTTTTATCCATCTATACCATTCCTCTTCATTGCACTGTGCTGCTCCAAGAACTGTGTGTGTGTGTGTGTGTGTATATATATATATATATATATATATATATATATATATATATATATATATATATATATATATATATATTCATGGGAATTGCTCATTAATTTTCGTTATTGTCGTGTGCTTCTAAGTTGATATCATTTTGTATCCTTGATGTACTATGTTACATATATGTATTCGCCATATTGTCATGAGTTTCCAAGTTGATAAGATTATGTGTCTCTGATGTCCATGCTACATATGTATTTTTATGTGCAACCTTATGACCCAGATATTTTTACTCATTTATCCTCCATGTTAATAAACGTGTTTTCTTCAAACATACCCCCACCATGTCTTGAATCTCATTCAAAGTCCCAAATCCCCTTTTCTATGGCATTATTGGAGTTGGGGTCAGTGGCGGCTGGTGCTCAAAATTTTTGGGGGGGGATGCAATCAAACTGAAAAATTCTTGAAAAAAAAACCATCAATTGCAGCCTCTGTTAGAAAACGTCCTATGCTGCAGTGTATATTCTTTGTAAAAAATATGCCCATTACTGCCTTATTTCAGAGCACCGCTAGGCGCCCACGTGACTCCTCGCTGCTCTCCTCTACTCCCCAGTTGAGGTCTCGGCTCTATCCTCCTCTCCTCCCTTCCTCTTGACTGATATCAGTGGGGAATTCTTGGCCCCTCCTGCTGTAGCTGTCAGATCGGGAGAGGGAGCAGGAGGAGTCACGTGAGCGCCCAGTGGCACTGTGAAATAAGGTAGAAATGGGCATATTTTTTACAAAGCACAGAAGCTGGAGCATAGGACATTTTCTAACAGAGAGGATTGTGTGTGCCTTACAAAGTGGGTTTAGAACCACTTTAAACTGGAACATAACAAACAAATGATTAAATCAGCTGCTGAAAGTGGTTCTAAAGCCAGGACAGTTTTTACCTTAATGCATTCCCTACATTAAGGTAAACAATGTCCAGTCATTTTGTAACACCCAAGCCCCCCCGTCCTCTGATACTTACCTGAGTCCTTCCTCGATCCAGTGGTGTGTGGTCTGCCCATCTCTAGCGGCTCTCTCCTCTCTCCGCATTCACAGGGCTGAGAGGCAGGAGCCATTGAACAGGAAGGGACCAAGCCACACTGCATATGTCAGAAGCAAGCCCACACGTGCAGCCAAGAGCGCCGGTGGGGGCCTCAGAAAAGGAGGTTCGGGGCTGCTCTGTGCAATAACCTTGCACAGAGCAGGTAAGTATAATATGTTTGTTATTTTACCAAAAATATATATTAGCCTTTACAATCACTTTAAAAAACTGAGGGTTTATTATTACTTGAATAATGTAGGCTTGTTTGCTCCTGTTTAATCAGGCAGTATTGTATTTTTCAACCACTTGTTTGAACAAGAGTAAATTCACAGGACCCAAAACTGCATTTTAATAATTATAAAGATAATCAGGTAAGGATGTAGTATATGGTTATGTGCTGACATCTAGAGGGTAGCAATGTTCCTACATACAATGGGACCATGGAGAAAGAACGTAGGCACCCTCTAACAGTTGCTGCTTAGTGTCCAGCACTGTTTAGTGGCTCTTGTTCTGTTCAAACTTGTGCGACCTGAAAGTTGTGCAATTTTTGCTGCGATTTTTATTTTTTTTTTTTTTTTTTTGCCACGATTTTGCAGTGTTTTGAAGCAATGACTGTAATCTTGAGGTCTATGGACCTCAAGTTGCATCAAAGTCAGGCCAAAGTAGCGCAGGGACTACTTTGAAGTCGCACTGATATGAATGGTACTCATTGGAAATCATGGGGTACGACTTGTCATGCGACTTTTCAGTCTTAAGTCACAGGACAAGTCGCACAAGTGTGATAGGGGCCTAACAGGGGTCTCCAAACTATGGCTCACAGGCCCCATCTGGCCCTCTACAAGGTTTCATCTGGCCCACAGCTAGGGTCAGTGGGGTATCCTCAATGTGCACTGTTTGAGGGGTAAGACCAGCAGATGCTTATGGTCTCACATTTTGATGTAAGGGGTACTGATGGGGCTCTGAGGTAAGGGGGACTGAAGGTAGGAATGATGGGGACAGATCTGGTTTATTTTTGGGCCTGCAAATATTTGTTAAATTTACAATGTAGCCCTCAAACTGAACAGTTTGGAGACCCCTGCTGTATATTGTTAGTCACATCTTATAATCCAACTGTACAGTCTCAAATGCATTTACAGATGACTGTTTTGTTGTGCAAAGATTAAGCAGTTTGTTCAATTTATGTTCAGTCAAGGTAAACCTACACACTACATCTCTGTACACCTTTAGATTGTAATGTATGTGGCCAGCTTCCAAGTAGAAACATATTAAAAATTCTCATTTTGCTGTGGCTTTCAGATGACTAGTTTTCAGGAGGACACTTCCATCTCCATCCAGGACAAGATCACAGAGAGTCCAGAGGACGACCTCGAAGCCCAGGAGAAACTTGATCACTTTCCTGATGACTTCAATCAGCTGGAACTTCTGGAAACCCACAGACACTTGATTCCAACTGGAACCCAGAGCCAGTGGCCTGGAGAGTCTGATGACGATGATGAGGAGAAGACTGAAGAATGGTACGAGACGCAGGAGGCCCAGCTACAACATAGTCCTAGAGATTTGCTGCTGTTCGCTGCAGAAAATAACAGGGTATGGACAAATGTGAACATTTTTTGTTTCTTAAATGTAAAACACACTTTTGTATCTCTCTCCCTACACAAAGTATACGTTTTGCTATTTTATTTTTGGCCACGTTAAAATGGAGCTAACTTTGGACCCACAGTTAGCTCCAGTAATGTACATGCAAAGCCTCTCCAGAAATAGCTGTGTGACCCCAATACACATTATTCTGCCTCTGGACACTGCTCTCCCATTGAGAACAGTGGCAGGGTTTCGGGTTTTAGTGCTGTCGCACTTTCAATGACAATTGCGCAGTCATGCAATGCTGTACCTACATTACATTTTTACAATTTTTTTTTTTTATTTATTATTATTATTATTTTTTTTAGACCAAGCTTTCTTTTGCTGATATTCAATTACCACTGGGTTTTTTATTCTTTGTTAAAAAAAAAACGAAAAAAGACCCAAAATTCTAAAAAATAAAAAACTTTTTCTTAGTTCCTGTTAAAAAGTTTTGTAAATAAGTAATGTTTCTCCTTCACTGATGAGGCAGCACTGATAAGACTGCACTGAAGGGCACTGATGAGGAGGCACTAATATGTGGCACTGATAGGCATCACTGATGGGCACTGTTGGGGCTGCACTGACGATCTGTACAGTCTCCCCTGTGAAAAAATGCCGCTGATCGGCTCTCCTCACACGCCGTCAGTGTGAGGAGAGGAAAGCCGATAACCAGCATTTCCTTGTTTACATGTGATCAGCTGTGACTGGACACAGCTGATCACATGGGTAAAGAGCCACGTCATCGGCTCTATACCAAGATCGGGGATGCGCGTGTCCCAGGGACACAGCGCACCGCTGATCGCCACGCTGAAGAGTGGGACAACTTCATATGATGTCATCCCAGAAGGAGAGCGCCACCGTCCCGCTGTTATTTGTCTATATGGCAGGCGGGACGTGGTTAAATACATCTAGGGGGAGAATAAGGTTCAGGAGGGCAGTTTTTCGAATATGAAATCAAAATCAGGAACACGGGGAAATGACATTAAACTAACTGGAAGAAAGTTCAAAATTAAACTTGGAAAGTATTATTTTACTGAAAGAGTAAGTTAATGCTTGGAATAAAGAATAAAGTGGTAGTAAACCGCTGAAAAAAAAAACTCAGCAAGACAATAGTATAATGTGCTAGTATGCATCGCATACTAGCACATTATGAAATACTTACCTTAGAACGAAGCCCCCGCAGTGGCGCCCGGTCACCGCTGAGGGGGCTGACATTTTCCCTCTGCGTTTGTCCTGGGTTTGCGGGCTCTGGCACTGTGAGTGGTCAGAGCCACAATGACACGAGAGCCCTCCGTTCCAGCACAATACGCCAGACCTTCAGCGCGCATGCGCTGCTGATGTCAGCGGCTGCATGCAGGGTGAATATCTCCTAAACAATGCAGATTTAGAAGATATTCATTTCACCTACAGGGAAGCCTTATTATAGGCTTCTCTGTAGGTAAAAATCACCAGGCGGGCAATACAACCGCTTTAATGCTTAAAATAAACTTCCAGCAGAGGTAGTGAGCCAGTCAACAGTAAATGGCTTCAAACATGCTTGGGACAAACCTAGATCTATACTCGGACAAAACAAAAAACAAGATGTGTATTAAAACAGTGTATAAAAATGTTTTAAAAAAATGGGCAGACTCAATGGAGTCTTTTTTTCTTTCTAGAAGAAAGAACGTCAGATCCTGGGCACACACACACACAAGATATCTCTCAAATATATCTTGATATATATATCTTGAGCATATAGCAAAGTGCTGTGTTCATCGCTATACAGTATAATATGATATACTTTGCACAGAGCATTTGCGCTTTTGTTGGCATTTTTAAAATGTTCAAGAAATATTTGCAGTACAAATGTTGGGATTTTTTTTTTCACAAGCTTGGGCTTGTGTCAATGGCATCAGTTTGGCATCCATTTCAGGCAGGGTTTGCTTTCTCATGTGGGAATGCAAAACCTGATTGAAGCGAACAAAAGACACAGCCCTCTCTTCCAGTATAGAATAACTTAAAATACAGTGCCTTGAAAAAGTATTCACACCCCTTGAAATTTTCCACATTTTGTCATGTTACAACCAAAAACCTAAATATATTTTATTGAGATTGTAGATGATAGACCAACACAATGTGCCACATAATTGTGAAGTGGAACGAAAATGATTTTTAAAATTTGTTGCAAATATCTGAAAAGTGTGGCGTGCCTTTGTATTCAGCCCTCCTTTACTCTGATACCCCTAACGAAAATCGAGTGGAACCAATTGCCTTCAGAAGTCACCTAATTTAGTAAATGGAGTCCACCTGTGTGTAATTTAATCTCAGTATAAATACAGCTGTTCTGTGAAGCCCTCAGAAGTTTGTTAGAGAACCTTAGTGAACAAACAGCATCATGGAGGCCAAGGAACACACCAGACAGGTCAGGGATAAAGTTGTGGAGAAGTTTTTAACCACTTAAGGACCAGCCTCGTTTTGGATTTTAGGTGTTTACATGTTTAAAACAGGTTTTTCTGCTAGAAAATTACTTAGAACCCCCAAACATTATATATGGTTTTTCTTCTAACACCCTAGAGAATACAATGGCGGTCATTGCAATACTTTTTTTTGCACCGTATTTGCGCAGCGGTCTTAAAAGCGCACTTTTTTTGGAAAAAATTCACTTTTTTGAATAAAAAAATAAGACAACAGTAAAGTTAGCTCAATTTTTTTTTAGATTGTGAAATATAATGTTACGCCAAGTAAATTGATACCCAACATGTCATGCTTGAAAATTGCGCCCGCTTGTGGAATGGCGTCAAACTTTTACCCTCAAAAATCTCCATAGGCGACGTTTAAAAAATTCTACAGGTTGCATATTTTGCGCTACAGAGGAGGTCTAGGGCTAGAATTATTGCTCTCGCTCTACCGATCGCTGTGATACCTCACATGTGTGGTTTGACCACCGTTTTCATATGCGGGCGCTACTCGCGTATGCGTTCGCTTCTGCGCGCGCGCTCGTCGGGACAGGGGGGTTTTAAAAAATTTATTTTTATTTTTATTATTTATTTTACAATATTTTATTTATTTTTACACTGTTTAAAAAAAAAAAAGTGTGTCACTTTTATTCCTATTACAAGGAATGTAAACATCCCTTGTAATAGAAAAAAGCATGGCAGGACCTCTTAAATATGAGATCTGGGGTCAAAAAGACCTGAGATCTCATATTTACACTAAAATGCAATAAAAAAAAAAAAAAAAAAAGTCATTTAGAAAAATGACATTTGAAAAAATATGCCTTTAAGAGGCGTGGACGAAAGTGACGTTTTGACGTCGCTTCCGCCCAGCAGTGTCATGGAGACGAGTGAGCGCCATCTTCCCCTCACTCGTCTCCAGACACACCAGAGAGCAGGACGCGATCGCCTCCGCCGCTACCGACTGCTCCGGTAAGCGGCGGAGGGCACCGGATCGCGGCGGGAGGGGGGGGCCCTCTCCCGCCACCGATAAAAGTGATCTCGCGGCGAATCCGCCGCAGGGACCACTTTTATCTGAAAGCCGGCCGCCGCACGAAAACGGGGATACCGGGGTTATGGCAGCTAGCTGCTGCCATAACAACGATATCCCCGTTCAAACTTAGGACGTACATCGGCGTGCGGCGGTCGGGAAGTGGTTAAAGCAGGGTTAGGTTATAAAAAATTTCCCAAGCTTTGAACCTCTCACAGAGCTGAGCTCAATCCATCATCTGAAAATAAAGAGTATGGCCCACTTACAAACCTACCAAGACATGGCCGTCCACCTAAACTGACAGGCCGGGCAAGGAGAGCATTAATCAGAGAAGCAGCCAAGAGGCCCATGGTAACTCTGGAGGAGCTGCAGAGATCCACAGCTCAGGACAACTATTAGTCGTGCTCTCCACAAATCTGGCCTTAGTGGAAGAGTGGCAACAAAAAAGCCATTGTTGAAAGAAAGCCATAAGAAGCCCAGTTTGCAGTTTGCCAGAAGCCATGTGGGGGACACAGCAAACATGTAGAAGGTGCTCTGGTCAGATGAGACCAAAATTGAACTTTTTGGCCTAAAAGCAAAACACTATGTGTGGCGAAAAACTAATACTACACATCACCCTGACCACATCATCCCCACGATGAAACATGGTGGTGGCAGCATCATTTTTTGGGAATGCTTTTCTTCAGCAGGGACTTGGAAGCTGGTCAGAGTTGATGGGAAGATGGATGGAGCCAAATACAGGGCAATCTTAGAAGAAAACCTGTTAGAGTCTGCAAAAGACTTGAGACTGGGGTGGACGTTCACCTTCCAGCAGGACAACAACCCTAAACATACAACCAGAGCTACAATGGAATGGTTTAGATCAAAGCATATTCAATGGTTAGAATGGCCCAGTCAAAGTCCAGACCTAAATCCAATTGAGAATCTGTGGCAAGACTTGAAAATTGCCGTTCACAGATATTCTCCATCCAATCTGACAGAGCTTGAGTTTTTTGCAAAGAAGAATGGGCAAAAATGTCTCTAGATGTGCAGAGCTGGTAGAGACATCCCCAAAAAGACTTGCAACTTTAATTTCAGTGAAAGGTGGTTCTACAAAGTATTGGGGCTGAATACAAATACACGCCACACTTTTCACATATTTGTTTGTAAAAAAAAATTTAAAAACCATTTATCATTTTCCTTCCACTTCATAATTACTGTGTGGAACACTTTTTATGTTGGTCTATCACATAAAATCGCAATAAAATACATTTACGTTTTTGGTTGTAACATGACAATGTGGAAAATTTCAAGGGGTATGAATACTTTTTCAAGGCACTGTAAATGAAGCTATTTGTAGATAAATGTTTTATGCCCCGAAGAGAGGGCTTCATAAAGGTACAAGCAACCTAGAGAATGTGTGCTATATACAGGTGAAATTAGACCTGCGTTGATGGGGCACAGTGGGCAACGTGCTTTTGACATCTGTTTGAGATGCTTCTGAAATGAATGAGAATTCATGCAATTACAAAGCATCAAGGGGCTTTTGCCCTCCCATAGACCTCTATGGGGGAGAGAGGTAGCCCTGAAGCGAACACATGCCTGTTTACACTGGCCCCTTTCATTTGTTGAAGTTTAGGAGTCGGTTAGATCCCTTATTATTGTTCTAGGTAGAGATCCTCTTGATTCATTTGCCATCAGTACTGATAACTATATAGAAAATTAATTGAAAATCAGATCTGCCGTTTGGTTAAAAATCCAGTTTTTCCACAACTTGCATGTCTCCTATTCATATATGTTAATTCTGTTTTCTAGCTGGGAACCGTCCAGAGAGTTCTTACAAGCCACCCAGATTTTGTGAATGTAACTGATGAAGATCTGTATACACCGCTGCACAGAGCCTCCTACAACGGTCACCTAGATGTAGTACGGGAGCTGATTGCGAAGGGGGCAAACATGCATGCTGTCACACTGGATGGATGGACCCCACTGCACAGCGCCTGCAAATGGAACAACACCGCCATTGCATCTTTCCTGCTCCAGCATGGAGCGGATATCAATGCACAAACTGAAGGTTCCCTTACCCCTTTACACCTGGCTGCAGCCAACAGAGATAGCCGCCAGATCCTGGAGCTTCTTCTCATGAACCGCTACCTCAACCCTCATCTGACTAACAAAGTGGGAGAAACTGCTCAGGAGATTGCCCGGCGGACCGACGTGTTTCACTACCTCTTTGAAATGACAGAATATTGGACTTAAGCCTTCTTTGGATCATATTTGGTGATATTTATATTTAAACTGATGACAAGTTTTGGTGAAAATTGTGAATATTTGTGTATTCATTGAAGGGATTTTCCCCACATGTTTATGTGTGCATTGTTTTCCCTGCCAAAAGTTTAGTCAGTGTGCCAAGTCAGAGCTGAACCAGCCGGACAGCACAGAATAGTCAATGTCTTCACTTTAAGTTAAAGTGTTTGTTAACCCACTTTCACAAAATCACATAATACATTCTGTATCTTACTGCAGTGTCCCACTGTCTCTGTGTTTTATTAAAAAAGTCCTCCTTCATCGTATTTCACGGCGGCTCCCGGGGGTCATGTGACTGGCCCTGTCTCCTCTCTGCCTGTCTGACAGAAGCAGAGGAGGAGCCGCGATTCCCCCGCTGACGTCAGTGGGATGCGAGGAGGAGAGGAGACACGGCCGGTCACGTGACCGCCGGGAGCCGCCGTGAGATACGTTAAAGGAGTTATTTTTTTCATAAAACACAGCGACAGCGGGGCACTGCATTAAGATACAGAATGGATAGTATACATAAATATTTGTTATTCCTGCACCAGGAGGGGGATGGGGCGGCACTGTCACTAGGTGACACGCAGAGAGGGGAGGGGGGGCAGGGGAGGACAGAAGAGCAGAGTGGAGGCATTTAAACTGACCATGGTGTTAGGGCTCAGCAGCCATGATTACCGTGGTCAGTTTACAGAGGGGAGGGGAGAAACTGGCAGGTTTTTTTAGGTGTTACAGGGGTCCAAGTTACACAGCTTGAGCACTGTGCTGTATAAAATGCTTTAAAGGAGCAGGATACTTTGTTAATCCAAAAAAAAGAAAAAAGGCTTTAAAGGAGTTGTAAAGGCAGAAGGTCAAAGTCAATTAGACAATCAGAGGAGAGAGGGGGCGGGGCCGGGTTAGGGCTCCGTGTCTGAATGGACACACAGAGCTGTGACACGGCTCGGGTGTCTCCATAGCAAGCTGCTTGCGGTGGGGGCACTCAACAGGAGGGCGGGGGCTGGAAGCAGAGAAGAGGGACCAGAGAAGAGGAGGATCCAGGATTCTCAGTGCAAAACCAACTGCACTGAGAAGTTAATTATAATGTGTTTTTTTTTTTTTTTTTTTTAAACAAGACTTTACAATCACTTTATGCTGTGTATGATGCCGTTTATGATATGCTGTTTACAATCACTTTAAGCTGTTTTTTTCATTTTTTTTTTTTTATTGCTGTCTGTGTCCTCATTAGGCTAGGTTCACACTTATGCGGGTGAGGGAATGTGTGTAAATCGCACACGTTCCTGCATCCGCGGACGCACTGGGGTGCCATTAATTCCTGATATCAACCCTACACATCTGAAAAAGGCAGCGTGTTTTCGGGTTGCATGAAACCGCATGGTGCTAAAGCACCATTCAATTTCAGTGTAGCTGTAATTTTGAAAAGGTGCAGGGATTTTTTCCTGCGTTTCCCGCAGGTACCGCAGACAATTCAAATGAATGATTTCCTGTGCCCACGCAAACAGATAGATGTGACCTTAGGAGTTTCATCCTCTCTATTTGTCCTGTTTATCATTATCTTTGAAAGTGAAAATAATGGAAATCCAAAATTTTGGGTTGTCCCCAGAACACTTATGCTATTTTCACACTGGGGCGCTTTTCAGGCTTTTATGCGCTAAAAATAGCGCCTGTAAAGCGCCTCTCAAGCCACCCCAGCGTGAAAGCCCGAGTCCTTTCACACTGGGACGTTGCGCTTGCAAGATGGGAAAAAAGTCCTGCAGCAGCATCTGTGGGGGCAGCGGCGCTTTACGGTCACTTTTAACCCTTTTTTGGCTGCTAGCAGGGGTTAAAAGCACCCCGCTAGCGGCCGAAAAGTGCAGCTAAAACGCCTATAAAGCGCTGCTTTACCGCCGATGCTCTCACCGCCCCAGTGTGAAAATGCCCTTACAGAGGGACATTTTTCAATGGGGATAATAATTCTGATGACAACCAGAGATTCCCTCACTTTGGACGTATTTCCTCTCGCTTCCTGTTTTGGTTATGGGACAGGAAGTGAAATCTTCCCAATGGAACACCGATGGCAAAAACAGTCTGACAGGGGTTGTAACCCTCAATTACACTGTCCAAAATGAAAAAATAAGTTTTGCCTTTAGTTCTACTTTAACGTGTATTTTTATACATCCTGAATTTCAGCATTTAAATCTGGAAAACCAAAATAAGGTAGAGCCCAGATCCAGGATCCAAAAATAAAAACAAAGCTGCAATAAATATCTGTGAGCTGTTTTATCTACCAAAGGATTTGATGTTCTTTTTGGCAAACACCGTGATTCACACACATCTGCCCCACAGCAGAGCCAGGAGTGTGACTCCACTGTTTCCTAGGCTCGGAAATTAAGTGGTCACTCGCCTGTCAGGGAGTATGGGAAAAATTCTATATATCATTCACAACCCTTGCTGAACAGATGTATATATATTTTAGAAGATAAAACAGTTCACATGTATTAACCAGTTGAAGACCAGGCGTTTTCTGGCACTTTTTGTTATGTGAAAATCATTTTTTTTTGTTTTTTGCTAGAAAATTAGTTAGAACCCCCAAACATATATTTTTTTTACAGCAGAGGCCCTAGAGAATAAATGTGGGTTTTGCAATTTTTTATGTCACACAGAATTAGCACAGCAGTTTTTCAAACACAGTTTTTGGAGAAAAAAACTAAATTTTTTTGTAAAATATAAAAGATGATGTCACGCCGAGTAAATAGATACCAAACGTGTCACGCTTTAAAATTCCGCACGCCCGCACAACGTCGACAAACGACATAAATTTACTATCCATAGACGGCGCTTTAAAAGCCTTTACCACTTTAGATGTACAGAGGAGGTCTAGTGCTAGAAATACTGCCCATGATCTGACGTTCGCACCTCACGTGTGGGACAATCGCCGTTTGCATGCATTCGGGACCAACGCACGCCTTCACCTCGGCCCATGTGTACTAGGCTTTAATCTATTCTAAACCATAGAGATAGACAACAGGGCCATCATTAGAAACCATGCTGCCCACACACACAACCATTGAGACACCCACTGTAAATCCCATCTTTGGAACTTGAGAAAATGGAACAACTTAGGAAAATTAGGCATAGCCTTCTGCAGCAAAAAGTGCGCTTGGTTAAATTATGCTGAATATTGGCTATGGCTTAAAACAATCTGAGCCTACCCATGTATACAGCACACATGTATGTCGTAGTCTTTTACTTCCGAAATACTCCCTAATTACAGTGTCTTACAGACATGCATAAACCTTTGCACAAAGGATCATGTTTTAGGATTGGAACTCCTCTGTTCCTCCCCGCTAGTGGCCCCTTGGGTGGCCTTCATACCCTGAGCACTGGCAGAAATGCTGTTTGCACACAGAGAATACACCACTGCTAAGTGAAGGTCACTGAGCTCTGGGGGCGAAGGGCTTAACATTTTCTGACTGCAGTGCTAGCGTTATTGGAGGGTTCAGAGCCAGCAGAAGTGTGCAGTGGAACAGGGATAGGAAAGAGTGGATGTGTGTAGAGGAGCCAAGAAAAAGTGTGGATGGATCAGCCACACTTCTGTGCGGCGATCAGTGACTTATAGCGGGACTGCGATATTGCGGCGGACATTCAGACACTGACACTTTTCGGGAACCAGTGACACTAATACAGTGATCCGTGCTAAAATTATGCACTGTCACTGTACTAATGACACTGGCTGGGAAGGGGTTAAACATCTAGGGCAGGGGTCTCCAAACTATGGCCCTCCAGTTGTTCAGGAACTACAATTCCCATCATGCCTAGTCATGTCTGTGAATGTCAGAGTTTTACAATGCCTCATGGGACATGTAGTACCACAACAGCTGGAGGGCCGTAGTTTGGAGATCCCTGATCTGGGGGAATCAAAGGGTTGAATGTGTGCCTACCCAATGTTATGGTGTACTGTGTTAGGTGCTTTTACTGGGGGAAGTAATCGATTATATTCCCTGCGTTGCGGGGAAAGAAAATCTATTACTTCCCCGCTGCTAGGACAGGGCTCTGCCTGTCAAAATCTGCTGTGTTTAATCACAGCACAGCTGGGTCGGCGTCAGGTGCCAGTGATAATCCATTGGCTGGCACCCGCTGATCAACATCTGTGTTTAATCACAGCACAGCTTGGTCGGCGGCGGGCGCACGCGCCCCCTACCCGGAAGTGTCAATTCGCGTACCTAGTACGTGATCAAGCGCAGCCTTTCTGCCATATATCATGTTATTAGAGTCTATTTATCAGTGTTTATTCAGCCATTATTCTAATTAAAATCTAATGTGTTAAATAGGTGAAAGTTGTGTAACTCTTTGAAATTTTTGACTCTTAAGTGTTAAAGATTTATGTTGGTGGAGGGATCACAATTTTGTGGCATTTAATACTATACAGAAACAGAGATGAGTCCATTTTGAGTTGTTCAGGTCTATCTTGGAATCCTACTTTAACACTACACTACGCTTTCTGAAAAGTAAGACCTATTTACAGTATACATTTTTTATTTTGTAACAAATTTTTCTATTTCTTTTAATATGTCCACCAGCTATACCGTAAATATATTTTTATGTATAGAAATATGTTGATGCTTTTTTGGTGTACGCTATATCGCTGGATCTCATGAATAGTCTCTGAAGCCATTCTCAGTGCTCAGAACAACCAATCACAATGTCTCTGGTTAGAAGTAAGATTAACTATTTTTTCTTTAATAATCAAGTTTATCAACTGTATTTAATACATTTCTCATTCTGACGGCTATAAATGTATTTGTCGTTGCATCTCATTTGCATTAATGGCTTGTAAAAAGTGCCTGCCTACTGCCCTATAGAAAGGGACATTTTACTGTATGTACTGCCAACAAAATTTTAACGAAAAGCGATTTTTCGATCCTGAGAACTGGCACTGCTTAATCGCTTAAACTGTGACTGGCGACTGCTTAATCATCAGTATTGATGACGAGTTGAATGTGGTGCTGTTAATCCTGTGTAACATGTAGGATAAACGTATACCTATTCATGGTTGTACTTTGAAAATTCCAATTAAAAGTAAAAGTGGTGATAATAATTAAATGAGTGATTGCTCTATTAATCTTTCAAAATGTGTGTTATCTACATTTTTTTTTTTTTTACATAGTCTGGTTGAAAAAAGACACAAGTTCATCTAGTTCAACCAACAAAAGGGAAAAAAATATTCTTAAAAAAGAAAAATTTCATACAATCCTATACCGTCAATTGATCCAGAGGAAGGCAAATAACCCCAGCAAAGCGTGATCCAATTTGCTCCAGCAGGGGGAAAAAATTCCTTCCTGATCCCCTGATTGGATATTCCCTGGATTACCTTTACCTATAAATGGTTAGTATCCAGATATATTATGTACATGTAGGAAAGGGTCCAGGCCTTGTTTAAAGCAATATACTGAGCTGGACAGAACCAGCTCTTGAGGGAGTCTATTCCACATTTTCACAGCTGTTATGCTGCGTACACACGATTGGAATTTCCAACAACAAATGTTCGATGGGAGCTTGTTGTCGGAAATTCCGACCGTGTGTAGGCACCATCGGACATTTTTTGTCGGAATTTCCGACAACAAAAATTTGAGAGCTGGTTCTCAAATTTTCCGAAAACAAAATCCGTTGTCGGAAATTCCGATCATGTGTACACAATTCCGACCCACAAAATTCCACGCATGCTCGGAATCAAGCAGAAGAGCCACACTGGGTATTAAACTTCATTTTTCTCGGCTCGTCGTACGTGTTGTACGTCACCGCATTCTTCACGTTCGGAATTTCCGACAACATTTGTGTGACCGTGTGTATGCAAGACAAGTTTGAGCCAACATCCGTCGGAAATAAATCCAGGATTTTGTTGTCGGAATGTCCGATCGTGTGTACACGGCATTACTATGAAGAAACCTTTCAGTATTTGGAAATGAAATCTCGTTTCCTCTAGATGTAAATGGTGCCCCCTTGTCCTCTGTGATGACTTTAAAGTGAATAACTCAACACCAAGTTCACTATATGGACCACTTATGTATTTGTATATGTTGATCATATCCCCCCTTAATCTCTACTCAAGAGAAAATAAATTCAGTTCCTCTAATCTTTCCTCATAGCTGAGCTCCTTCATGCCTCTTATCAGTTTGGTTGCCCTTCTCTGCTTTTCTTTTTGGAGAGTCGGTCTCATCCAGTCCTGAGTTCATACCTTGGATACGTTGCTAGAACTCCAGCTAAATTCTTTGAGTTGGGGTCAAATTTGGAAAAGTTAGAAGAATCTCTGTTAGATTTTATTGTTGTCTGTGCCCCATTTGGGAAAATGACCCTCCACCTCATGTGTCAAAGGGACAGGAAAGGTGGAAAATCTCCTCAATGGGGACTTTAGTTTATTCACGTAGACAAGGCTTAGAACTGTCACGTAGGCTTAGAACTGTTAGTTTTTGACTCTGTCCCCTTTGAGAAGTTTTTAATATTTGTTGTGTCACCAGAACATAGGGCTCCCACCTTCCCTGGATACCGTTCATGCGGAGCGCGCTCATTAATGCCAGGGACCAGGCAGAGACTGGGGGTAGACTGTACCCCATACTCATTCGGGGGGGGTGGGATCTCGGGGCTCCCTTGTTAAAGGGGGCTTCCAGATTCCGATAAGCCCCCTGCCTGCAGACCCCCCAGGGTTGTGGGGAAGAGCGAAGAGGCCCTTTGGGGTGGGGAGCAGAGTCCTTTGGGGAGGGGGCGCTCGCTCGTCTCCCCCCCCCCTTTCCTGACCTGCCAGGCTGCATGCTCAGATAAGGGTCTGATATGGATCTTGGGGGGGACCCCACGCCGTTTTTTTTTTTTTTTTTTTGGGAGTGGGTTCCCTTTAAAATCCATACCAGCCCCCAAGGGTCTGGAATGGATTAGGGTAGACCACCATGCCCTTTTTTAACAATTTTTTATTGCCAGCAATGTTTTGTTTTTTTTCATTCAGCTGTCAGCGGGGAAGCCTGTTGCCTCTCACGTCATGCCTCTCAGGGGGCTTTGGAGCAATCTAAAGCACACTGTGCATACGCAGCTGCACATCATCACTAATTGCATGTGGTGATACATTTATAGCCTGTTGTCGTCTTTGGTTAACCTCATACGGCACCACATCAGCCTTGGACAGTCTGCATCCAGGCATCCAAGCTGCATGAGCTATTGCATGCAGCCATGAATAGCTGTGTGAGCTGTCAGCCTCCCATTGCTTTCAATAGGACTTTTTTGCTAATCGCATGGAACCCCTGCTAAGTCTCACACAGCTAATCACAAGGGGCACCATTGGCAAGTATGACTTATGCCGCGTACACACGGTCCTACTTTTCGTCTACAAAAGTCCAACGGACGCTGATGGACTAAAGCTGGCTGGTAATCCGATCGTGTGTGGGCTTCTCCGGACTTTCAACCGACTTTTTTAGCCTCAAATCCGACGTACTTTAGATTTGAAACATGCTTTAAAACTTTACTTCGTAACTACGACGGACCCCGAAATCCGCTCGTCTGTGTGCTAGTCCGACGGACAAAAAGCCACGCTAGGGCACCTATTGGCTACTGGCTATGAACTTCCTTATTTTAGTCCGGTGTACGTCATCACGTACGAATCCGACCGACTTTTGTGTGGTCGTGTGTAGGCAAGTCCGGTCGTTAGAAAGTAGGCCGCAAGTCCGCCGCAAGTCCACCGAAAGTCTGCCGGAAGTCTGTCGGAAAGGCTGTCCGACTTTTGTAGACGAAAAGTACGACCGTGTGTACGCGGCATAAGGCCTAGGCAAATTTTATTCTTCCTGGATCATTTTTCCTGCATTTAGATGTTCCTGCTTTACAGCAGGTTTAGCTGCATTAAATCATGTTTACTTGTTTAGTTGTGCTTACATGGGTTTCTAATCGTATACTAAATGCACAGAATTTAATTTTTTCTAAATGCAACTAAACTGACCGCAACACAAAAAAACTGTCGATGTGAATGGCACCATTAAAAAAAATCATTAAATGCATGCATACCAATCAGCGATAACTTTATGACCACACACCAAATACTCAGTAAGTCCCTCTTTTGCCGCGAAAATACAACCCTGACTTATGGAGGCATGGACACTACTAGACCTCTGAAAGTATGCTATAGTATCTGCCCATCAGTAGCAGATCCTTTAAGTCCTGTAAGTCGCAAGGAAGGGCTTCCATGGATCGGACTTGTTTTTCCAACACATCCCACAGATGCTCAATTGAGATTGAGATCTGGAGAACTTGGAGGCCAGGTCAACATCTCAAACTCAATGTTGTGTTCCTCAAACTATTCTTGAACCATTTTTGCAGCGTAGCAGGGCACATTATCTAGAAAGAGGCCACTGCCACCAGGGAATACCATTTCCATGAAGGGGTGTACTTGGTCAACAACAAGGTTTAGGTAAGTGGTACATGCAGTATCAAAGTAACATCAACACGATTGTCAGGACCCAAGGTTTCCCAGCAGAACATTGCCCAAAGCATCAAACTACCTCTGCTGGCTTGCCTTCTTCTCATACTGCATCCTAGTGGCATCTCTTCCCCAGGTAAGTGAAGTACACGCACCCGGCAATCCATAGTATGTAAAAGAAAACGTGATTGATCAGACTAGGGCACCTTCTTCCATTGCTCCATGTTCCTGTCCTGATGCTCTTGTGCCCATCGTAGGTGCTTTTGTATGTGGACACAGGTCAGTATGGGCACCCTGACGGGTCTGTGGCTAGTCAACCCCATAAACAACAAACTGCAAAACCCATTTTTTCTGCTCTCAACACATCAACTTCAGGGACAACATGTTTACTTGCTGCCTAATATATTCCATCAACTTTCAGATGTCATTGTAATGAGATAACCATTCACTTAACATGTCAGTGGTTTATAAAAATATAGCGGAATGGTGTGGATGCAGTTAGAAATGTCCTCCAAATGCACAGAAATGCAAGTTTGACGATGCCAGTGTGAATAATGCCTTACTGTTCACTCACTGTACTGTATTGAATGAAGAGCCCCCTAAGACAGGAAGGGTTTTAGGACTACAGAACTACTCCTTCTCCTCTTCTCATGATATAAGGGACAGAAGTTCTGTGGTTGACAGAATGATGACTAGATTTCCAGCATGATCAACAGGTTTTTCTTTTAGCACTTATTGAACAGATATAAGAAAATTCATTCAATAGAATATTTAGCTGCTTGAAGATTTTGAACCTATAAGATACATAAAGAAGCCTCCACAAAGTTTCCAGGATGTATCTCTAACATTCTGCTTCTCTCCCCTTGCAGCCTCTATTATGGGCCATTACCGGCTGTCAAAATGACAGCTGGGAGTTATTTTGTATTACACAGCAGGAGCAGCAATTCCTGTGCAAAATGACACTCACAGATAGCCTGCAAGTGTCATTGAGTAAAAACGATGTAAAAATTGTACTGTATTTACCATTTTATTCATTTGTAGATCAGCGTGGTGCCCTTTAATCTGAATACGACATCAGTTAAATACAGTAAGGCTCTGTCTCCACTATTGCAACCCCAAAGTTGTGCGATTTACAATGCGACTTTGCAATGCGATTTTTGATGCAATGTCATGCGACCGGTGAAAAACATCTGAGAACAAGTGGCACCGAAGTCGGAACAAAGTAGTGCAATTACCTTTTTTGGAGTCGCTGCGACTTGAGTCGCACCAATTAGAACGAGGAACATTGAAATACATGGGTTTTGACTTGTCATGCGACTTCACATGTGTCAAGTCGCACAACAACTCGCAGTAGTGGTAACAGAGCCTAAATCTTACATGTAAAAAAAATCTAATATACAGTATGTATTTCTATGTAACCTTATTATTAAACCTTAGATAACCCTAATCAACCCTTTATAGTTCTTTCTTCCCCTTCATCCCATAGCTACTGTTTTTCTGCTGATTTTTTTTTTTTTCACCTTCTATTTTATTTAGTATTAACATTTAAATTTTTTTCATATTCATTGCTTTTATATGTTGTTTATTTATTTATCATTATTGTTTTTGCAGTAAATATTTAATTATACCACTTAACCTGAAAATCAAGGGCACCTTTATCCCAAAAATATGCATATATTGTAAAGGAAGATAAAGAGACTTTAAAGGTGCCAAACCACATAATTCATAAAATCATGTCTTTATTGTACAGTATGCAAATACTGTCAATTCATTAAAGTGATTGTAAAGTCTAGTTTTTTCAATAAAAATAACAAACATGTTATACTTACCTGCTCTGGTGCAGTGGATTTGCACAGAGCAGCCCAGATCTTCCTCTTCTCTGGTCCCTCTTCTGTGCTCCTGGTCCCTCCCTCCTGTTGAGTGCCCCCACAGCAAGCAGTTTGCTATGGGGGCACCCGAGCCAAGTCACAGCTCCCTGTGTCCATTGCCCTGCTCCCTCTCCCTCCTTATTGGCTGACTGACTTTGATTGACAGCAGCGGGATCCAATGGCGCTGCTGCTGTGTCTCAGCCAATCAAGAGGGAGAGTCTCGGACAGCCGAGACACTCGTGGACATCGCTGGACAGAGATGGGGGCTCAGGTAAGTATTGGGGGGCTGAGGGCTGCTACTGCACACAGAAGGCTTTTTATCGTAATGCATAGTATACATTAAGATAAAAAAACCTTCTGACTTTACAACACCTTTAAAACCAACAAGGAATATCCAAATATGAATGTTAGAACGTTGACAAATGCTCTTCGCTTGACATGATTCACCAACCGGCTTCTTCAGAAGCAACACTGATCCTCCTCCCGGGCAATCGGGAAGCGGGACTGATACCCTTCACCTGATTGACTGAAAGGACAGGCAATCTTATTGGACGCCTAGGAGGAGGGGAGAAGACTTACAGCAGAAGCGAGGAGGAGAAGAGCCGCCTGGTCCCCGCTGATGCCTGGATGCCTGGTCCCTGCCGCCGCTGCATGGATGCCTGGCCCCCGCCGCCACATGGATACCCGTTTGCCGCCGCCGCCGCATGGATACCCGTTTGCCGCCGCCGCCGCATGGATACCCGTTTGCCGCCGCCGCTCCATGGTTGCCCGATCCCCGCTGCCTAGATGGGGTAAGTGCCTAGACCGGCGGACAGCGGGGGGTTCGGTTGTTTGCCGCCCCCACCAAACAAAAAAACACCAGCCGCCACTGAACTACACCAATATTGTTCTTTGCTTTTGGGATAAAGGTTTTACGTAAATAAATTAAATCTGATCATTGCAAAGCACCCCTGTCAGTGATCAATGGTTTGTCTCATTCCTGTTAAGCCCCATACATACGATAGGACTTTGTACAAACTTTCCCTTGGATTTTTGTACAAAGGGAGTTGGCCAGAAGTTTGTCTTGTATACAGACGACAGGACTTTTCCAGCCAACTTTCACCAAATCACGTGGTTTTTCAGCTCTTTACCACCACCCTTTGGTCAACTTCTGTATTGTTGCCTGATATTGAGTCAATCTCGCCACTTTTATTGGCGAGATTGACACCTTGCGAGCCAGCTTCACACTGGTGCGGGGATCCGAGTTGGATCCCAGCCAATGCCAGGCACTGTGTTTGGTATGAATCTTGAGGGGGAACTCCACGCCAAATTTTAAATAAAAAAACGGCATGGGTTCCCCTTCAGGGGCATACCAGGCCCCTAGGTCTGGTATGGATTATAAGGGGAACCCCCTACGCCGAAAAAACGGCGTGGGGGTCCCCCCAAAATCCATACCAGACCCTTATCCGAGCACGCAGCCCGGCCGGTCAGGAAAGAGGGTGGGGACGAGCGAGCGCCCCCCTCCTGAGCCGTACCAGGCTGCATGCCCTCAACATGGGGGGTGGGTGCTTTGGGGCAGGGGGCGCCCTGCGGCCCCCCCACCCCAAAGCACCTTGTCCCCATGTTGATGAGGACAAGGGCCTCTTCCCGACAACCCTGGCCATTGATTGTCGGGGTCTGCGGGCTTATCGGAATCCGGGAGCCCCCTTAATAGGAACCCGGGCCCCCACCCTATGTGCATGAGTATGGGGTACAGCGTACCCCTACCCATTCACCTAGGGAAAAAAAGTTTCAACAAATAAAACACACTACACAGGTTTTAAAATGAATTTATTAGGCAGCTCCGGGGTCTTCTTCCGACTTCGGGGGTCTCTCTGGTGTCTTCTCCCTCTCTCCGGTGTCGTCTCCGCACTCTCTGGTTCTTCTCCGGTGCCTTCTTCCTTCTGCCGGGCTCCTCCGCTATCTTCTGCTCTTTTGCCGCTCTTTTGCTAGCAGAGGAGCCCGGACATCTGGATCGTCTTCTTCCCTCTTCTCTTCCAGAGATGTTGACACGACGCTCTCTCCGGCTGTAATGCTGTCTGTGCGCTCTTCTATGACTTATATAGGCGGTGACCCCGCCCCCCTATGACATCACAGTCCCAGGGCATGCTGGGACTGTGAGGTCATAAGGGGGCGTGGTCATGTCATCCTATCACCACGCCCTCTGGAGGCACTGGAGAAGAACCAGAGAGTGCGGAAATGACACCGGAGAGAGGGAGAAGACGCCGGAGAGACCCCCGAAGTCGGAAGAAGACCCCGGAGCTGCCTAATAGATTCATTTTAAAACCTGTGTAGTGTGTTTTATTTATTGTCACTTTTTTCCCTAGGTGAATGGGTAGGGGTACGATAAACCCCATACTCATTCACAAAGGGTGGGGGGGCCAGGATCTGGGGGCCCCCTTTAAGCTCTCGGATTCCGATAAGCCCCTCGCAGACCCCAACAACCAACGGACAGGGTTGTCAGGAAGAGGCCCTTGTCCTCATCAACATGGGGACAAGGTGCTTTGGGGTGGGGGGCCGCAGGGCGCCCCCCTCCCCCAAAGCACCCACCCCCATGTTGAGGGTATGCGGTCTGGTACGGCTCAGGAGGGGGGGCGCTCGCTCGTCCCCACCCCCCTTCCTGACCGGCCGGGCTGCGTGCTCGGACAAGGGTCTGGTATGGATTGGGGGGGACCCCCACACTGTTTTTTCAGCGTAGGGGGTTCCCCTTAAAATCCATACCAGACCGAAGAGCCTGGTATTCCCCCAGAGGGGAATTCCCTCTCGCGCTCGCTGCAGTAGGAAAATGTGTTTTTCCTATTGCAGCCAGCGCGAGATGTACAGTACACTGTCGCCGAGAACCAGCGCGATCGGATCGCGCTGGAAACATTCTTGCGGCTGCGTACTATAGTTTGTACAAAAGTCCGATGCTTTTGTGTTCACACGATTGGACTTTGCTCCATCTGACTTTTGTTGCGGGAAAGTTTGTCCGGTCGCACAGCCAACAAAAGTCCGATGGAAACAGAAAAAGTTTGTCCGATGGAGCGTACACACGGTTGGATGTTGCTCCAAAACAGCTAATTTGCATGTTTGTTGTCAAAAAGTCCAATCGTGTGTACGGCCCTTAAGCTGTAGTATACTTGTAGCATCCTGATGTTTAGGCAGGGTAGCTAGTAAATTTACCTGCCAGGTATGGTTGCCTTGGCCAATTGATAAGAGATCAATTGATGCCACCCTTCTGGAATTACTGCACTTCTCTCTTTTGTCACTAGATGGCCGGGTATCTCTGGTGGCACTAGATAAGATAAGGGCATTGCAAGGACAGATTATGAATAGATGGGGTATCTCAGCCAATGGGCAGGGATTTTCTTGGGTCCCTAGGCCTGCTGGGAGAGCCTATTTATTTGGGTGAGGTCAGGTGATCAGGGTTCTGTGCCACCTGGGTGGCTGTCTGGGTGGACGTGTGTTGTATTGCCCCGGACTGCTAGGCCTGATCTTGAGGCCTATTCCGGGCACATCTGGCTGCTAGGCTGCCTAAGGGCCTATCCAGAAACAAGAGCAGCGCAGGGTTGGGACTGCGGTTTGCAGTCCAACCATAAGTAACAGTTCTGCCGGCCGGAGAACCTGATGCAGTCAGAGGTAGAGGGGAAGCTGTCCCCACTAAGGGACCATCCACCTTGTTACCAGGGACCACCGTGAGTAGCCGAAGCAAGTACCAGAGCGGTATTCTCACCAACCGGGGACGGTGAAGAATCGGGAAAACTTCAGCAGATGTCAAGCCAGCGACCCAGCCAGTGGAGGTGACGCTTGCAGAGTAGTCTTGTGTGCCAAGCCAGGGACTGAGCAGGCCAGTGGGGTGACGCTTGAGGAGTATCTGTGAGTGCCAATCTAGGGACCCACCAGGGAAGCGGGGGTGACGCTTGAGGAAGATACTCATTGAGAAGATTGGAAGAGCTCAGGAGATCCAGTGGCAGTGGATCAGCGGGTCTAGGTGATAGACTGGGAGCTCAGTTGAGTGAAAATCTAAAAAGGAGATTGCGGAGGAAGTGAAAGAGTTCATTACAACTTGTGTTAACAGGCCAGGTTTTATGTATTACCTTAGGGAGATGCAGACTAGAATAGTGCAATCACTGAGCAGCAAATTATATCACCTGTGATGTATTTCAGTTATTTTGCAATCTGGCCTGTTAGTGGGCCCTGAGGACAGGGTCGATGACCACTGCCATAGGAGACAGCGTGTCTACACATGCAGATGTGGTGTCCGTCTGGCTGCCTTTCCCTGCATGGCTGTCTACCTATAGAAGTCTCGGAGTCTGATAATTAACATTGCAACTACTAAAGGGTGTCCTGGCCCTAACCCTCTCTCCCACAGTTCTGTTCAAGAGAAAATAAATCTCTTTGCATTCAAGAAGTGTCTGGCGCCCATGAATCTACCTAGCACTACACCTACCATGCCTCGTAACCCACTCTACATAGAAGGATGTCAGCTGTCTCTAACTCTGGGGGTCACCATTAAGCCTCAGGGGCCCTCGGACCTCGCTACATACTAAATGTTTACTATGCGTTTAATAATGCTTAAGCCCTGGGGCTTTAAAATTACGCTACTTCGCTATACTTCAGATATGGAATTTCATGCAATGTTCACGTTTATAATAAATGAGGCACAGGTAATGGTCACATACCACCAACCTTGTCAGATGATTGAATATTCCTTTAAAAGAAAGCTGTACATGTAATGTAATATGGTTCCTGAGGGTTTCCTGAAGTCTGGCTATGACAACCTTGGTCTGTTACTGAATAGCCTGTCTGTGCAGTCTATGGAAGAGTTAACTGCAATCCTGCTCAGGTGTCCTGTACTCAACACACTCCTAATATAAGAGTCCAGGTAGGATATCCTCTAGCTTAAAGTGAGGTGTTAGGATAAAGGGAGCCATGTCTCTGAGGTTCCTAGTCAGCACGTATTGTGCAATCACTGGGGTTTTTAGCGCTTTGGCTATACAAGATGAGGACCTGGATGTGCAGTGTGGTATGGAGAATATGCAAGTTGTCATTCCAAGACACATAAAGGGTGACGCCAAACTGAAGGTTCTTCGTAAGTTTAATTTAATAACAAACTGCTGTGTAGTATATTTCATAGTTGGATATTCCTTTATTTCAAGGAGAAAATTGCAGACCCCCCCCCCCCCCCTTAAAGCTGAAAAATTATTCAATCTGTCACTCTCGGTGGGCTTTGTGCAACCCATTCATTCAATTAAATGTAGAAGTGTTGCGAATGCCCTGGTTGCTGTTATACAAAAAGATGGCAAACGACCATCCCAATTTATAACTCGCCTTTGACGTAAAGTTCACATGGGAGGGCAACGCACAATACAAACAGACAAAAATTTCCCGGCACACTCCCCAGCTAGGCTGTAAAATCGCTAAATTGGCCCTACCTAACAACTTATGTTTGAAACCGATGGCTTAGTTGCGCACTTTTGCAAATATATGTGCCTATGCCAAGGCTCCTCTGTATACTGCGGTCTTTTTAGACTACATTCACACTGGCGATTAGGGCAAGTGCAAATGGCGCAGGCATTTGATTTTTGCTGTGGCTAGGTGCACAGATTACTGGTGGCTGCAGCTATTACCTGTTTTTGCTGCTGGACGCATAATCATGATGTGAATGTAGCCTTGCCCTATATTTGAGTGCAGAGAATGCTTTAGGTCAAAAACCTTCTGCCTTTACAATCAGTTTGAATTCTAATTCCTTTGCTTTTGTGGTCATCCAATGGCGTCAGTAATAGGAGGCACTGATGTGTAACAAGTGTCAGGAGTTCTAATTAATTTGCTTGCTCCAGGTCAGTAACTCCAAAGTAGAGATGCCAGAAACCGTTCAGCAACCAGCCTTCCTGGGCCAGCACATAGATCCCCTGTACAGTATTCCTCTTATACTTCTCTGGGTTTTGTCTGTATCCCTCCCTTGACATATTCTTTCCCTAAATGAGGGAAAAGCTATCCAAAGAGGACTCCAATCTCCATGAAAAGCTGACAGAAGTCCTATTCCTCTCCACTCCAAATCTGTTGGTGTACCACAAAGCCCAGCAAGCAAAACAGGACATTGTGCTAAATACCGAGCAGCGGATGTGGAGTGAGAGAGGTATCTGGATATAGACAGATGGATAGCTTTTTGTGTGTGCATGAGGCCTTACAGGTCTTCTTTTTTTTTTTTTTTTTTGAGTGAAGTACTACTTTAAGGAACTGGACTGTCTGTTTGCTAAAGCTTTTTTTTAGGTGATCTTAAAATGAATGCCATCTGACATTTGCGCTATGTGCTCTGTAATTTTTAGCAGATCGTCTTGGACTTCCTGGCAGAATCACGGCAATTCTGCCCACAATTCAAAATGCCCAGGTGTGAATGCAGCCTACTGCCCCGTACACACGGTCGGATTTTCCGATGGAAAATGTCCGATCGGAGAGTGTTGTCGGAAATTCCGACCGTGTGTGGGCTCCATCGGACATTTTCCATCGGATTTTCCGACACGCAAAGTTGGAGAGCAGGAGATAAAATTTTCCGACAACAAAATCTGTTGTCGGAAATTCCGATCGTGTGTACACAAATCCGACGGACAAAGTGCCACGCATGCTCAGAATAAATAGAGATGAAAGCTATTGGCCACTGCCCCGTTTATAGTCCCGACGTACGTGTTTTACGTCACCGCGTTCAGAACGATCGGATTTTCCGACAACTTTGTGTGACCGTGTGTATGCAAGACAAGTTTGAGCCAACATCCGTCGGAAAAAAATCCTAGGATTTTGTTGTCGGAATGTCCGAACAAAGTCCGACCGTGTGTACGCCCTATAAGAGAAATCTACTATTATCGGATTAAAAACCTCATATAATTACCGTTTCTATGAACTTTGAAGGGAAGAGGTCTCAACCCATGTGTGCCACCATGGACGAGCTGGAGTAAGGCTACTTTCACTCTGGGGCGGGCGTTGGCGGTAAAGTGGGTTTTAGCGGCGCTTTACCGTCCTTTTAGTGGTGCTATTTGGCCGCTAGCGGGGTGCTTTTAACCCCTGCTAGTGACTGAAAAAGGGTTGACATCGCCTGCAAAGCGCCGCTGCAGCGTCGGTTTGGTGACGCTGCCCCATTGATTTCAATGGGCAGGGGTGTTTTACACACTGTTCTGCGTCACTGCAAAGATGCTGCTTGCAGGACTCCAGTGTAAAAGCACTCGGGCCTTCAAACTGGAGAGACTCTTTACAGGCACTATGCAGGCACTTTTTTTTTAGTGCTGTAGCGCCTGTAAAGCGCCTCAGTGTGAATGTAGCCGAAAGGAAAATTGATGGATGTAATAAAACTACTCTGTAACAAGCTTTTCATGACAATGCCTGGATTCTGTATAGTGGGTCTCAAGAGTATATAATATTTTTCAGATAAAAGTGGAAAAATGGACATCTTGCAAACTGATACTTCCTGCAGCCTTTGGGTGACCCAGAAACCAGATGGCTCTGTGATCGTTGGAACTGCTTACAAAGGCTGTTATGTCATTCAAACTGTAAGATCCATCAAGACAGAAGTTGTATAGGGTGGTACATTACATTTTCTCATACTGTTTTAATAGAAGAGAACTCGCCATCCTACTCGCAGACATATGTAAATGATTCTGGAGATGGGGGGGGGGATGGTTTGGTTTAATGGTGTGTAGTGCTACCCCCGTCCCCCTGCCCAAGGGCCTCCAATTTTTAACTGGTTATTTCCCAAAATAATGCAGAGACAGCCAGGTACATGGCAAGAGTCCATAAACAGTTTAGGGGATGGTTTTTGTATTGCATTTATTCCTTAATGAATCTGGAGAGGGTGTAGGGCGGTATGGGATGCTGTGAGAACACTACATAGGACCAGAAAGACACTACACTACTCTACGCTTCTCTGAACAGTCCTTGCACCAAGAACAGATAAAAGATAATCTGAAGCATTGTGAGGGCTGCCTCAGCCAGAATCACCACTGGCACTCTCACCCAAAGGACACCAGTACTCAGTCACTAGGGCCTGAAGTTCAGGTCTGTACTCTCAATGTCACAGGATCGCCAGAAGCCTCTTTCTGGTATCCACCAGACTCTTTTCGTTGAGGGAGAAGTTATTGCCCAAAGTGCCTCCAGGATAGCTAGACCCTTTTTAACCTCCACCAGGCATTCTTCAGTGATCTTCGTTCTAAGATTTAGAAATTGGCCCCCCATCTATGCCACAGCTAGGACCTCAAAAATCAGCTTGAACCAGTAGAACTACCGCAAGTTGGGGTAGAGGGTTGAATCCCTCCAACTGGAAGGCCCTGCTGTCCAACCTCAACAAAAATAAATAAATACACTCCTGCGCTGTGGAGTGCCTAGGTGAAAATGTGTACTTCCGTTAGGTGCTTAATGGATGGATTCTGCACACCCTGCTGCCTTAGCCAGCTAGGGGGAGTTCAAAGAACTAAAACGAGGAAAGAAAAAGCTGCATGGCCTAGTGCATTATCCTCGGCTCGCTCTCCCTCCTCACGGTGGAGCGGTTGTCTCCCTCCACGCCGCACACACAGAACGGCATTCCAGGGCCGGTGAGTCATCCTTCCAGGGCTCACACCCTACATCCAGCGGGGATCCTGCGGGTCTCCTGAGTGACTTAACCTGGGTTCCCCCCCCCCCCTCCCCCCCAACTTATCACAGCTTGGGACCATGTAGTTGGATGGATCTCCCGTTTTGGATTCTTGTTGCTCGATGGACAGTGTGTCACAATTTTAAGTTCACAATGATTATATTCAAGTACTGTGTATACATGGGACTGTAGCCACAGAACTGAGCCATATGACCTTCCACACAGGAGCAGCTCCTGTATTTTTCCCAGACCAGAAGGAGAGACTATTAGGCAAGTATTCCTATGCTTTAATAGTTTCACTGTATCGGCCATAACTTCTTGATCTGAACCCTAGTGATAGGGGAGTCTCTGTCCTATTAACTCACATGCACAGTGCCAGATAGCTAGGTTTGTGTGTGGTGTGTTCACCTTCCTTTTATATTCGTAGATGAAGCTGTTTATATGCAGCTCCTGCTATTTTAGTTAATGCTGTCCCTTCTGGTCTGGGATTCTATAGCTAGTTCTGTCTCAGGGCGCGATAGCCAGCATGGGCTAGAACCAGGTTAGGCATTCGATGTTCACTTGGTAGTTAAGAGGTCCGGTTGCATGGCAGATTATAAGATACTAGGGACTAAGATGTAGAGTAGATGGGCTGACTGAGTTCCAGTGGCACCTGCTGGTGAGAAGCTGCATTTCAGTTGGTTGGACTACAGCTGGAGGATCTGCTGCTCTTGTCATCAGGTCTTCAACATCAAGACAGACACAAAATCCTGATCATCTTCAGGGGTCAGTGCAACTGAACTTTGCTGTAACGTTCATCTGGCAGTATCATTAACTACATATACCCAGGTATATGTGCACAGTTCCACCAGAGCTCTTGCTCAGAGTAGGTTCATGACACATTTGCTAAGTAAGCATGATTCAACAAGACTGAGGACATTTTGAGATTTTGAGGCAGAGATGAGGTACCAACGGATGGCATTGATGAGAATGTAACTATTGCAACCAGAACTGTTGAGTTCCTGAACCCTGGAGTAATTTTGATTTTTTTTTTTTTTTTTTTTTTTTTTTTTTTTTTTTTTTTTTTTTTGGGGGGGGGGGGGGGGGGGGTTGGAGTCCTTTTCTCAGGTAGTTAGTTGCAGAACACAACACCCTCTCCTCTACTAACTTGACTGGCCTTTATGTTGGCCTAATGCCTTCTTTCTATTTTTGAGAGATTCCAGTCTCTTGTTCACTGCTTGTTAGGAGTGAATTCCTAAGCATGCGTAGGGTTATAACCACTAGGGAGATTGCTTCATTTGTTATGCATGGTGTCCAAATCTCCAGCAAATGGCATATCTACATGTTAAGAATATTCAGTGATGCGTCCTCCAATGAGCTTCTAGAAAAGGATGTTACTGTCAGTACAAAAACCATCAACTTCTTTTTTTTTTTTTTTTTTTTTCTTTTGGTGCATTAAAATTCAATGCATTTCCTGTAGCCTCTTTACAGCAACTTCTGACTAATGCCATGCACTCTAGTGAGGACTGCACGATTTGGCGATTAACCATGAAGGAGTTGCTGGAAATTCACTAGGTCCCCTTTACTCGTTCAGAGTCTGCCCACCCTGTTTCCAGTCCCACCAGCACACCAACAAACTCAAGCTCCAGTCTAGGTCTTTTTACGCTTTATTGCAGGTTTCAACTCAAAATGCAAGGGAGGAGTTTAGGGTGCAGGATACCCAAGGCAAATGGAAAAACTGAAGACCACTTTCTGAAAAAATGTAGTAATCTCAAATATACAAACAGGGAGGGAACATACAAGTAAATCTTGCCCTTTGAGAGCAATAATAGCACTTTATGGCATCTTACCCTCAATGAGTACTTAACCACTTTCCCCTTGGTGGGCATCATATGACGTCCGGGAGTTTAAAGTGGTTGTAAACCCTCACATATGCCCAGTGAAGTGAACAGCCTCAGATGATACAGAGATGATACCAATCCTAGATAAGTGTTTTTTTTTTTTTTTTTTTTTTTTTTTTTTTTTTTTTTTGCTTGTTTATCTGCAGTCTTTTTTTTTTTTTTTTTTTCTACAACCATTCAAATGTGCAGATTTGTAATAAAATCCTTATGCATTTGTGAGTACAGAGGAGATGGAGAACTGCAGTTACAGCTCTGAGACACTGATAACTGATTGGAGAAAGGGACACATCCCTCCACATAGGCAGACGAATGAAGGAACATGCAGAGCTGCAGTGGCGGCTGGTGCTCAAAATTTTTTGGGGGGGGTGCAAACAAACTGAAAAATACTGAAACACCCCCCCCCCCCCCCCCCACCCGCACATCATATGCAGCCACTGTGCCCACTGAACTCGTGGGGTTCGTGGCTCTGGCACCCAGCCCCATGTGGATCATGGCTCAGGCACCCCCTCCCCCCGCGCATGGATTGCGGCTCTGGCGACTGACTGAGCCGATGGGACTTACCACAGCACTATCGGCTGGAGATCCTCTCAGCGCGGCGGCTCCAGCGCGAGTCTCCTCACTGCTCTTCCTATGACTGACCTCCTGACTGGCGGGGAGGAAGGTTGTAAAAAAAAAAAAAATAGCAAATTTATTTGTTGTCACATAATTGGGTGGGATCAGGGTGCAATCTCTGCGCCCCGAGCCCACCCTATTTTGAAGCCTATTGGAGCCTCTGGCTCTAATCACGTGCTTCAAAAAATGCCACCCCCTCCATAGGAATCCATGCGTCCGGTGTCCTGAAAGGGGCCGGGTGCATGGATGGGGGGACGGTTCCCCATGTGCCCATAGTGCACGGGCCGCCACTGCAGCTGTATTGTGTGCCCATCTCCCTCCCCGACACAAATTTTATCAAATAGATCAAAAGTGGATCTGGACAGCCACACTCCGAATATGCCTTTTATTCAAAAACTACAAGCAAAAATACATGCCACAGTAGAACAAAAGAGCTAATGCGTTTCACCCTATATGTAGTGCTGTTTGTTCTGCTGTGGCATGTATTTTTGTTTGTAGTTTTTGAATAAAGGGCATATTCAGAGTGTGGCTGTCCAGATCCACTTTTTATCTATTTGCTATATGCATTGCCAGCACCTGTGGCTTCTTAACTGGTGAAGAGCTTTACCTTTTGGCCGATCCTCCTGGAGAGGTGATGCATCCCTTCTCTTTTTTTTTTTTTTTTTTTTTAACAGTAAAATGCATCCCTTCTCTTTACAAATTTTATCAAGTGTTGGGAAAAACTTGTCAGAAATGACTCATGCTGATAACAGGGGAACCAAGTACCAGTGAGAAATGGCACTCGGAGCTTTGGAGAGAAACGCAAACATTACAGATATGTGCTCTCTTCAAATGTCATGACTAAGGCTGGCCATACATTATACAATTTCCTTGTGCAACTTTCCTTTAGATTTACCAAAACCATCTAATAGGAGGTCATACCTAAACACTTTCAATTTGTATGCAATCAGGCATGCCCTTCTATTATATAGTTAAAGGTAAATCTAAAGAAAATTGAATAAGAAAATTGTATGGTGTATGGCCAGCTTAAGGGTTTACAACCACTTTAAGCGGTTGTACCAGGATGATGCCTGCAGCTACAGGCATCATCCCAGTATCAAAATTTGCAGCAGACAATGCTCTTTCATGTGGAAGTGATTAGATGGGCTATACAGCCACTCCTACAGCTGGCGGAAGGGGGTGCCAGGTATTTGTAAATTCTGGTTTCGGTTCTTTGCTTACCGGCCAGTAAAGCATTCCATCAGTCAATGTTTATCCTTTGTGATGGTAATAAAGTTAATTAAAAAAAGTATGAATGTCCGTCCTCTTCTACAGAGAATAGTCCAAAAAAGAGAAAATATCCAGTGAGTGCCAGTTGTGTGGATGAATATACCTTGTTGATCTCAGAGGTGAATGGGCAGACTCGTTCGAGATGATAGAAAGGCAACATTAATGCCAATAAACACTTGTTATAACCAAAGTATGCAGAATACTATCTCTAAATGCACAACACATTGAAACCTTGAAGCAGATGGGCTACAGCAGCAGAAGACCAAAACCGGTGCCAGTCCTGTCAGCTAAGAACAGGAAACTGGGGCTACAATTTGCACATGCTCACCAAAATTGGACAATAAAAGATTGGAATAATGTTGCCTGGTCTGAGTCATGATTTCAACTGTGACATTCAGATTATAGGGTCAAAATTTGACATAAACCTTAAAGCATGGATCTATCCTGCCTTATATCAATATTTCAGGCTGGCGCTGGTGATGTAATGGTGTGGGGGATATTTTCTTGGCACACTTTGGTGCATTATGAGTGTTTAAATGGCACAGCCTAGCTGAGTATTTGTTGCTGACCATGTCCATCCTTTTATGACTACAATGTACCCGTCTTCTGATGGCTCCTTCCAACCGGATAATGCACCATGTCACAAAGTTCAAATCCTCTCAAACTGGTTTCTTGAACATGACAACGAGGTCACTGTACTCCAATGGCCTCCAGTCACCAGAGGTCCATAAAATAGAGCACCTTTGGGATGTGGTGGAATGGGAGATTTACATCATGGATGTGCAGCTGACAAATCTGCAGCAACTGCATGATGCAATCCTGTCGATTATGCACCAAAATCTCGGATGAATGTTTCCAACACCTAGTTGAATCTATGCCACAAAGGATTAAGGCAGTTCTGAAGGCAAAAAGGGGTCCAACCCAGTACTAGCAAGGTGTACCTAATCAAGTGCGTGTGTATATTATAATATTTTGGGAGTTTAATTTAATTTTCTAGCAAAAAATGCTGATTTTATACACCTGAGGGAAGTGTCCGAATTAGCCAGGCAGGGGAGTAGTTAAATACCGAGCGCTATAGGTGCAAGGTCCCCATTTGCAATGTTGTACCAAGTTCCCCTGCAACACTCTTCAGTGAAGGTTTCCCTCTCCAGCCCAGCGTCAATGGGTAGTTTTTCCTCAAGCCCCCAGCACATGGCCCCTGCTGATGCCTAGTAGTAGCTTCTGTGAAACGCCACTTGCCTCCTCCCCAGGGGAAGCCCCGAGGGAGAGATGCTCTAATCCCAGGGGAAGCCCCGAGGGAGAGATGCTCTGATCCCCAGGGGAAGCCCCGAGGGAGAGATGCTCTGATCCCCAGGGGAAGCCCCGAGGGAGAGATGCTCTGATCCCCAGGGGAAGCCCCGAGGGAGAGATGCTCTGATCCCCAGGGGAAGCCCCGAGGGAGAGATGCTCTGATCCCCAGGGGAAGCCCCGAGGGAGAGATGCTCTGATCCCCAGGGGAAGCCCCGAGGGAGAGATGCTCTGATCCCCAGGGGAAGCCCCGAGGGAGAGATGCTCTGATCCCCAGGGGAAGCCCCGAGGGAGAGATGCTCTGATCCCCAGGGGAAGCCCCGAGGGAGAGATGCTCTGATCCCCAGGGGAAGCCCCGAGGGAGAGATGCTCTGATCCCCAGGGGAAGCCCCGAGGGAGAGATGCTCTGATCCCCAGGGGAAGCCCCGAGGGAGAGATGCTCTGATCCCCAGGGGAAGCCCCGAGGGAGAGATGCTCTGATCCCCAGGGGAAGCCCCGAGGGAGAGATGCTCTGATCCCCAGGGGAAGCCCCGAGGGAGAGATGCTCTGATCCCCAGGGGAAGCCCCGAGGGAGAGATGCTCTGATCAGCTCCTCCCACATTTATTTAAATTTTCTCCCCAGCCACACCTGAGTGAGCCTCCCAGGGATTGGTTAGGATCCAGTAAAAATGAATAACCCCTGTGTCTGACCCTCTCACACTATTTCTAGAACACGCTTCCAACAGCAGGCAGGAGTAATGAACCACCAGGTTTAAGGAGAACCTGATGAAACCTAAAATATTGCAGCTCAGCTGGCTACAACCTAGACATAGCACAAAATTGAAAAATGCCTTTGCTCTTCTCCATTAACAGTATGTAATATGAGTAGATGGTAACTTTTTCAATGGCCAATTTAGTAATCTAAATGTTAGATTTGCATCCAAAGTACTTCTGGTTATTAACTTCTGCTCCTTAGGACAGAGACTTTGTAATGGCTCTCGGCTTTCCAACAAAACAAGATGGTGGGAAGAAAGTAATTTTAAGGAAAGAGCTCAAGTGTTCTATGGAGTCATGTGAGTATCTAAGCCAATGTCAATTAACCCATTAACGTTCACTGTTCTAGGAAATTGTTGTAGAAATCAAATTTTTTAGAAAGGTAAGTTTCGATCCAGTACCAGTTCACCGGTAAGAGTCAGGGCAGTTGGCTGGTTGTTACTTTCACCCCCACTTGCCTTATATTTTGATCTTGAAAGTGTGCACATCGGGTAAGCTAATTGGAAGTCATTCATTCTTGGTTAGTGTATTATAGCAAGCAATTCAGCATGTCCAGCAACTAGCCTTTGCAAAATAAGTGGGAGATGGTGGCAGCCTCAAAAGTTTACTCCGGAAAGGCCCCACAAGACTATATAGCTGAAAATAGAATATCTGATGCAAGGCTTTCATTCGGGTTACTTGCTTACTTATTACAGATGAGTAGTTTAACACCGGTATGAATTGGCATTCAAAGATCACAATAGTTCTGACAATGGCATCTCTGCTATGGTGCATTAGTGTGTGCATTTTAATATGCTACCAAAGTTTCAAAACGTGAGCAAAAATGGGACATGAACTTTTTTTGGCTGTAATGTGCCACATACCATGCAGTGTGGGTGCTTTGTTAGTGTGTTATGCTTTACAAAATAAATGACGCACTGCCCTTATGGATCACATGAGTAGTTGATGACTTCCTCTCTCAGATCTGTCTGCAGAATGTCCACTGCCAACTGTTTACAAATGACAGTAGGGAGGCACAGGGCCGTAGATAAATCTTTTTCCTGGGGGGGGTTGTTCAGGTCTTGCAAACTTAAAGACATCATTTACACTTTAATGTTGGGCGAGGTACGGTAAAAACACGTGACAGAATGGGGCCATGAGACTTTGCAATGCAGCGCAGCAAAAATTATCCCCAGTCAACTGAAAAGAATGCAATGCACGCAGTTGTGGTGCGGTAGTGCTGTTGCTAGTGTACACTTGAATTGACTTGCCTCCCCCCTCTATAAATATTATTTTTAACTATTACAGATAATATTTAGTTGGTCTTTGCACCATCTCCTCCTGTGGTGGTGTGTTTTTTGTTTTGTTTTTTTGTTTTTTTTTCCTTGAAAATAGCCACTGCTGATAACCTGTGTCTGCACATCCAGTGGTCCCCATGTTTAAGCTCCAGGGGACAAAGCAAAACACGTTTGGGTGTGGCCTGGCGAGAACCCAGGCTGAGGTCCCTCCTATCACTACTACATTACCATAGGACTCTGTGGATGTGTGGCACCAGGGATTTTTTTTTTTTTTCTCTTCAGTGACTACAAGAGCTGGGATGAGCTTCATCCCTTGCCGGCGCTCCTGTAGCACATTCGGTATCATCTACATTACTCCCCACATTGAGCCTGATCGACACACTAACAAACCATGGGTCACAGTGGTTACCTGCTGTTGGGGACAAATTTCTAAACCCTGGATGCAAAGAGATTTTATCCAAGGGCAAAAATGTATCCCTACCTGCAGGTCACCACTGGATGTGCAGATACAGGTGGAGACATGTTTTTGAGCAGGTGCAAGGGGCAAAATATTGTGGTGGGCAGTAAATTTGGTGATTTATTTAAACCTTAAAAATGTGTCCTAAGAAATGTAATGTTTTAAGAGATGAAAAAATAAATATTGTGCACTGCCTACCACAAGATGGTGCCCTTTGCACCTGGTCAATATGGTTGGCTTTTATTCAGTCTTAAACTGTAGCAAACCCAGCTTTTGAACTTGTACCTACAAGTAAGCCTATAATAACGCTCATCTGTAGGTATAGTGAATATCTCCTAAACTTGTGGTGTTTAGGAGATATTCACATGGAAAACAGCCGGTGATCTCACCGGTGCATTCGCTCTGAAGGGACAGCATAGTTGTACTTCTCCTGGGGAGGTGTGCATTTCTGCACTCTTGTGACCCATTTTTAGCTGACAGCTATAGCCCGCTATCAGCTGACATCGCTCAGCAGGTCCAGGCTGTGGAAAGATCCACTTTAAAGTCAGGATTCACCCAGATGCCTGCACCAGCAGCTCTCTCAGCCTCTCGGTGAGCCGCAGAGACCCTGAGCCAGTCGCTCCTGCCCCCTCCACGGACTGGCATTCCAGTGAACTTGGGGAAAGCAAGTGGGGGGGGGGGGTAGAGCCTGGGACTGACGGTGACCACTCTTTTCTCACTGAAGGCTGAGAACTGAGTGAACAGCGGTCTTTGAGCGCTCTGTTCTAGAAGCAGCTGGGGACAGATGCAGCGCTGGCTCGATGCTCCATCCACCAAGGTAAGTATAGTTTACCAAAAAAAAAACATTTCTTTTAAAGGGGGAAAAAAAAATCTCCCTCTCCCTCCTAAGAACCCTCCCTCCCCAAGCGAATATTCCCACTGTGAAATCTCCTTCCCTCAAATATCCCCCCCCCCCCCCCGTCTCTAAACCGACCCACCAACGTAAAAATATCTCCCTCAGTCAATACCCTCTCCCCCAGCAAAGATTCCTAATTATGAAGAAAATCTCCCTTCATCCAATCAAACTCCCTCCCAGAAGAAAATCCCTGCCATTAACCCCCCACCCCACTGGACAGACTGGAATTCATAATTCCTCCTTCCCAAAACAGAAAATTGATGCCTCCCCACTTACCAGACCTCAGATTCAGCATGGTACAGAAGTAGGAAAACTTCTGCATCCCCGGGTTCCCTTCGGCTGTGTCATATAATACCTTGAGGAGGAGTCTAGGAGTTCCCTTAACTGTGCACTGTCAATTGCCAGCATCTGAGACCTTGCAGTAATTTCATTTTATTCAGGGGGACCCCTTATTAAACTGAGGGGATGGGGCACAATAGAAGGGTGGGGGGGGGGGGATGGCTGCTGCACTCTGAAAACTCCTCCTGAGGCTAAACAGCAGGGACACTGGGCATTTTGCCAGGATGCTCGGGGTGGGGTGTAAAGTTTGAACGCCCCTGGGGAGGCAGTTTAAGCTACTGACGTGTATCTGGATCCTGTTCCGTTTTGGGTGCCGGAGAGGCTCAAATGCATTGCAGAGATGCCTGACTATTTTTTCCTGCTATGGTTGATATCCAGCACCCTTCTGCATACAGGTTCAGCAACTCCTACCATGGCTAAGATGTTGGCCCAGATGACACAATTGTTTAAAATCCTGATGACTACGCAGTGGCCTTTTGTTTTTGGCGCAGTGCATGTCTTGCATGGATTAGCCCCCTGGTATGTCATCTCACTCTGAGACCTACCAGTGTACTAAAAAAAAAACTCAGGTTGCATCCCCCTATGGTTGCACAATATACTGTAATGTCTTATGCCGCGTACACACGGTCAGACTTTTCGTCTACAAAAGTCCGGACGCCGACTGACAAAATATGGCTGACAATCCAATCCTGTGTGGGCTTCCCTGGACTTTCAGCGGACTTTTCCAGCCACAAATCTGACGGACTTTAGATTTGGAACATGCTTCAAATCTTTACATCGTAACTACGCCGGACCCAGAAATCTGCTCGTCTGTATGCTAGTCTGACGGACAAAAACCCACGCTAGGGCAGCTATTGGCTACTGGCTATCAACTTCCTTATTTTAGTCCGGTGTACGTCATCACATACGAATCCATCGGACTTTGGTGTGATCGTATGTAGGCAAGTCCGTTCGTTAGAAAGTCCGTCGAAAGTCTGGACAGGCTGTTGGACTTTTGTAGCCGAAAAGTCCGACCGTGTGTACGCGGCATTACTCTGACATGCCAGAGCAATCTTTTGAATTCCATAATTTGAGGTTTTGCACAGCTTGCAAATATCTATATATGGCAAAAGAACCCATTATGTGAAGTCTTGGACTCTGACTTGCACATGTAGGGTAGAAGGTGACTAGAAGCTCAAAACACTTGGTGACTGGATAGGAAAGGAATCAGAAGAAATAGTTGTAGTTTCACTTGTTTCAGGCGTGTTTTTTGTTGGGTGCTAAATTTTTGCAATTTGAAAGCTGGAAATCAAAGGTGCTGTAAGTGTCCTTATGTCGTCTGCCATAATTTATTATTGTAGTTAAAAGGTGGCACTG
Source organism: Lithobates septentrionalis (assembly GCA_037952835.1). NCBI lineage: Eukaryota > Metazoa > Chordata > Amphibia > Anura > Ranidae > Lithobates > Lithobates septentrionalis. Next base: position 548,565 of record JBBDGP010001162.1, on the reverse strand, counting down.
GGTCATAGATGGCAACCAATAGCCAAGCCAATGTATCTAGAGCAAAAAGTGTCTCCCACTCCTCCTTGTTGGTCAAATACTATTACCTGATACAAATGCTGTGACTTCTATTATAAGTTGGCCCTGGTTTTTCCAGACTTTATAAAAAGGACCACCCTACACATTACTTGCAGAAGTGGCATTATCCTCAAGTGTATTTCTGGTACCTTCCAGGATTGAAAGTCTTTCTTCTGATCTTCAGATGATGATGCTCCAAGTCCAGACCAATGTGCTGCAGTCTCTAAACCTGACAGACTGAGCTGTCCTAGTTTGCAAGACTCGTGTATAAGTGTAGGTTGCTGCTATGATCCTTCAGACCAGACAACTCCATGTTACTTTGGCAATACAGGTAACCTTTTAAATCAAATCAAATTTTGTTTGTTTTTTTTTTTTACCGATGATTCTAGCAGAAATGTTGGCTTATATGGTATCAGCATATTTGGTTGCATTTCAGAGAACACTGAACAATTCACAAATATGGGCTTCTCTCACTTGCATAAACATCACTCTAGAGTTGGAAGTCTACTTCCAAGCTTTATTGAAGCTTTTAATGCAAATTTATGCTCCAGTGTGCTTAAGCCACTTTGCTCAACAAGCTTCGGTAAGCTATAGCACTTAAAGTGGATGTAAACCCGACATTTGACAGGTAAAGATACACGCAGGAGGCATGCATATCCTTATAGATAACCCCTATGGCAGTAGTTTAGAAAGGATGACATTGGGTTTACATCCACTTTAAATGCTCAATCAGCACAAAAAATATCCTTAACTATGGAGCAGCTGTAACACTCAAGATCCATATATTAAATCCTGGATAGTAATTCACAAATAAAATGGTGCAGCATAAATACTAAAATTCATGTGTACAATTCATAGGATGCCGTGTAAAAGATAATGGTCCAAAATCAGAGATGAGTCCATACATCAACAGTGAAGTAAAAAAAAAACAGCAGGAACAGGGAATGGATAGAAAGATATGTGAAATGTGATCACTGTGCTTGGACATCTCAGCTGTGTGGATCCATAAGACCTCCACCACAGGCAATATAAGCCACTCGCCTCACTGCGTGGACCTTCTGAGCCAACAGGTCAAACAAGCCTTCCCATAAAGGATTAAGAGATGATTGGTGCATCTGCAGGGATTCCACAGATACAGAACTACACCGCTACAGATCGCCAGCCAGATCTCGGTGAATGAGGACCAGATAAAATCGTTACACCATGTAAAATGTAAGCTTCAGGAGCAGGCCAGTGCAAGGATGTGGGATTGTCCACTGGATCCCCAGTGACACTCCCCTTCCCCGGGATCTTCCTCCTAGACCTTTCTTCCCTGATGATGTCAATATCTCTTGATCAAGTGAGAGCCAGGTCAGATCACCTCTCCCAGAAGCCACTCTCCCAGTACCTGCAACAGCCCGCTCCTGAAGCATAAATTTTACATGGTGCAACAATTTTATCTGGTCCCCATTGACTGAGATCTGGCTGGCGAACAGGAGCAGTGGAATCCCTGCAGAGGCACCAATCGTCTTTTAACCCTTTGTGGAAAGACTTGTTTGCCTGTTGGCTCAGGAGGTCCACGCAGTGAGGTGAGTGGGATATATTGCCTGTGGTGGAGGTCTTATCATGGATACACACAGCTGAGTATCTTTCTAAGCACAGTGATCACAGCTGAGGATATCTTTCTATCCATTCCCCGTTCCTGCTGCATTTTTCTTACTTCACTGTTGATGGACGTACTCATATCTGATTTTGGACCATTATCTTTTAGACTGCATTTTATGAATTGTACACATGTATTTTAATAGCACAGCACTATTTGTGAAGCTTTAGCACTTGTCTCATGCCTGGTTTATGCAGAGGAAGGCTTCTCTTGCACCTCCGGACTGGGGGGGTGTAAACAGGTTCGGGGGCCCCTGGTAGAGTAAACAGGTGGCGCTGGAGTGCAGAGTCGCACCAGTGCCTGTAGACGTGTTTGGTGCTGATCCAGTAGTCCGCCAGATGGCAGCGGATCTCTGGGCAGGAGCAGGGTGGTACTTAGCCGAAGAGCAGGTCCCAGAGGTAGCTGGACAGGTGCTAGTAACTTGGTAGCTCCTGGAGGGTCTGGCATGTAAACCGTGAGACAAGCTGGTCATACACAGAACAATCAGATCAAGTACAGATGCGGAGTCAGAATAGTCAATAAGCCGTGGTTGATGCAAGTGGAAAACAGGAATAGTCGGACAAGGCAGCTCAAGAATTTAAGAGCAGATGCAGGTAACCTGTAACAGGACAATCACAGAATGCTGTAGACGAGACAGCACTGAACCTGGGTGCTGATCCAGCTAAAATGGCCCATTTGGTGCCCTTAACTGTCACCGGATGCGCCGCCCACATTTGCGTTGGCACGCTCAAACGCACCTTTTCCAGGCATTTGGGAAACAGGGATTCTTCTGTGGTTGTTCTGTCTTCTGACAGTCTTCCTGACAGCACTGCTTCAGTAAGAAAGCACTTTCATTGAGAACAAACTGGAGCTAAAGGTTGCTGAAGGCTTTACCCATTTGTGCATGGAAGTGAATTTTTATTTTTTTTTAATTCGTTTTTGTGTGATGCGCTAACTTGTATTTCTGCATTGACAAATGTTTTCAAGGCCATTAGTAACATGATAATATTAAGAAATTTGATAAACAAATGTAATATACAGTACACCATGTAAAAATACATAATGTATAAGGTTTACAAAGAAAACCATACTTAATAATAATAATAATAGCATGATTAATACAAAGAACAATGATACATACAATAGACATATAAGTCGCTTCTACATGATTAATATAAATAATGCAAACCGTACATGATCTAAAAACCCCGGACAAAAGAACATAATCAGAACCATCTCCATTCCAAGCTAGGAGCCGTAGAGCCAGACCTATAAGTTCTCTCCATAGGTAAAGTATCCATTGGTAGAATGTGCCCCTTATCTTTCTGATAGAGGGCATGATATTAGATGCTTAACTATTTATATTTTATTTATCTTATAGCATCCTACTCCTGATGAGTGGCTTTAAACGCCATGAAGCGCGTAGAGCCCATACTTTGTAAACCTTATACATTATGTATTTTTACATGATGTACTGTATATTACATTTGTTTATCAAATGTCTTAATATTATGTTACTAATCAATTTTATCATGCCTATGTGGATAGTCCACCAGGGGTTGGATTAATAAATCCATTTAGGTTCATGATCAAACAGTTTATATATTTATTGGTAGTTACAGAGAGGCTTCATTTAAAGTCCCGCTTTTTTTTTTTTTTTTTTCTGTTTTTTGCATGCAGTGTAAAATCGCTTTACATTTTGCCTGAAGTTTGATTTCATTCTGTTACAGTATTCCTAACCCTTTACCCTTAATGTCCTTTGGAAGCCAAAGAAATGCACATACATTTTAAGACTGACTTTTGTGCTAGCCATACGTTTTTTATCGTTTGGCTCCTGCTTTCCTGTTACAGCAGTTGTGCAGGGTGTTGACATACTGTGCAGTCTAATAGACACCAGGTTTGACCCAGTGTACTCTTTAATGTTGCAGACCAGGTCAGACCCTTCCCTTTCTTATGTGGTAAGTCCTATTAGAACCAGTGTGAAGGCTGGATCCCTTGAAGAAAAAATGTTTTAATGGCTTTTCCAGTGTAGCATTCTCCCGCAGGAGCCACTTTCACTTTCACTGATCCCATTTGTCTACTTGGTGAACCTATGGCATTTTCTTCTTTCGCTGGCTCAATTAAGTCTAGAGGTCTAGAGTGTGGGGTGTGTTTGTTTTTAACTTGGATGGGTATGGGGGAGGCATGGGATGCCCCAAAGAAACAAGTAACATAGACTTTCTCTCCTCAACTCCTGGTAGAGAGCTTCCAGAGTTACTGCTTGCTAGGAGAAATTTTTAGGAAGTGCTTCTTTGTAGAAACAAAAAAAATAATAAATTGCATATAGTCTCTAAGGCACAGTGCTTAGGTCAGTACTTGCAAGGCCTTATGATCCTTAGCTGCCACCTTCTGAGCGCTTCTCGGTGAGGGAGGCAAAGCCTCACAATACCACCAGCCACTGGACCCTCTTCCATCCAACCTACCCCTGGTATTCTCGAGTGCTTCTCCGGACCATAAAAGAGCAATCCTAGACTTTAGGGAAGCTATGGCTGGGACCTCTGTCCTCCAAACAGCGTCTCCAGCAGACTTGCAAGCGGGTGTAGGGTGTAGAGGCTTCAGAGGGAATCGCACGTACTGACTTTATAACCAGGCAACGTTTATTACCGGAGAGATGGTGGTAGAGTGTTTACAGCAGTAATGCAAGTAGTTTCACTCCAGACATGGAGGCATAGATACACAGCACAGTCACTTCTGTTGTAAGCAGTAGTTGTATTCGTCAGCACTATAGTCACTTCTCACTGACTGACACAGTATAAACCCAAGCACACAATGCATATAGAGGCTGATATTCACACACGTTACCCGGTAACAGTGATATTCCTTCAACAGATGGATATAGGCAACTGATACACTTGTCCCTCCCTCACAGCGAGGACACGGGATTTATTATCTGCAATGGGGAGTATTTCATCCAACCAGGAATGTTGAGACAGGACTCCGGAGGAACCCTGAGCTATCAATCACAGGCCGGAACACTCTCCCTAACTTCTCCTAACTCTCCCTGACGAGCAGGTTCACTCACTCACTCTGTGTACACACGTGAACTCAACTAAACGTGGCTGACTTTTCTATATAAGATATCCACCCCAAAATGGCCGAACAAATCTCTCAAGATTTGCTTATCCTATCAGGACACCAGACTTCTCCAAAATGGCGCTGGAGACAATATAGAGTCCAAACAGCTCTGAACCTATGTACACATAATAAACATATCAAAGAGGCTGGAAGTGAGAATATACACTTGTTAACCCACTACCTCCTCCAGCCAGCTAGGCTGCCCTGCACACAGCTGCTTAGACTGCCCAGAGGGGCAGAGCCCAGAATGTTACAGGATCACTAGTGTCAAATGGTAATGGCTGGAGGGTCTCTGTATTACCATAGATCTTGTCTTCAGGTCTGACAGACACCACCTCCATGGGCCCCTATGGCCTTCACTGTAACATTCTTCTCGAGGTATCTCTCTTGTAATGACTATATATACCTGGGTATATGTGCATAATTCTACCAGGACTCCTATTGGGCCCTTTGCTGATAATATCTGTTTGTAAATTTTTCTTACATAATCCTTGTATTTCTCTACTAGTGTGCATCTATGGTTTTAATATTATTATATGCTGATTGCAGTAGTTCTTCTACTCCAATTACTTTACTTAGAGTGTATATATATATATATAATTTTTTTTTTTTTTTTTGCGCCCTCCCATCCGCCACTGAGTTTAGTGCAATATCCTGTTTGGGGAGGGCCATTTCTCATAACCCCCAAAAAAGAGGGCTACACCTTTCTGTCCTCAATAATGAAAAGTATACTTGATACAAGAATGTTCTAGCTTTATGCTAATGAGATGTTTCTTATTCAACTTCAACCTTCCCTCCCCAGTTACTGCTAGCTGCACGCCAGATGGTTTTTTCTCAATTGCTGTACCCAGCACCCTGACTGCACCAATGCTGGACCTGAACTCTGTTCACTTACTTGATAGTGGTGCCAAATGTGACCCAGTGGCCAGAAATGATGCATTCCTGCTGTATACATTCCCTCTTTCTTCCTGTGGGACAACATTCAAGGTAAGGGTACTAAAATATTAAAACCTTTTACTGAAAATTATGCTATAGAAATGTATACCGGAACATTTATTGGAATTCAATATTTAAAATGAAATCGATATCAAAATGAGAAGTATTTTCTCCAGCAATTGGACATGGGGCATGTGAAATTCTCTGGGGGAAAAAAATGGTTGTGGTGGATTGTGGCTGGATTTAAAAAAAAAAAAAAAAAAAAAAAAAGCCTATAGTTGAGCTTTAAAGTTTTGACTTGAAAAACTTGCACCTCAGCTTGATCAAAACTGCTGGATATTTGCCTTGCCAAAAGGATTTGTATTTCTGTCCAATCTTGAGACTTGCACAGTTCTGCAACACATCCCAGACCTGCCTGGTGGAGCAGAAGACCGTTTAAAGTAATCTTTCTCCTTCCTGGAATATGGTACACACCTGTAAAGGGAGGAACTCTGCCATATTGTACTCTAAATCCCCCCTGGCCTGAGGGCTATCTTCACAAATAAAGGAATGTCCACACGAGCAGCCTGTGACCTATTTTACTGTAAGACATGGTCAACCACTTCATTAAAAGAGTTCATGTTAATACAATAAACTTGAGCACAAAGTCCAGCACTACAGTACTCTTCAATGTAGTAACACTCAACAAGCTCTCAGTCTCAATTGTGGGTCCTCATCGACTGTGCCTGCGCCCTTCTCCAAAGGGCCCTCTCTTTTCCAGGCTTCAGACTTGCATTGTGTTATATCAAGGGTAAAAAAACAATACTAGTGCAGCGCAAATAATAAGAAGGAAAAGTCCACATGATCACAAATATATAATCAATTCCTCTTGGTAAAGGGAGGCTGATCCATTTCCATAAGGCACCAATATTCATCAATTCAATCATAAGAATGCGCTTACCGGAAAAGGTGGACCTCTTAATTACAGGAGGTCATACGAGCCTGGGTTCCATAAGGACTGGGTAAATTCTGTACAGCTTTACTGGATCTCATGTGTGGTCATCAACCTTCAGCTTTCCCAAGTAAAGTGCATGAACCTACAGTGCGGTGTAACATGTAGCAGTCCCAAAAATAAAGTAAAGGTTCTATGTGTACTCCGTAGATAAAGATTTATTCAATAAAAGTTATTGTAAAAAACTGCTAAATATAAAGCGCTAAACAGCCCAGCACAAAGAATGAAAATTTGCAAAGCTAAAACAGTCTGTTCGCGTCCGAACAGCTGTGAGATGGCAGCGGGTGACGTCAGAAGCAAGGCTCTACCAGGAGACCGGGGGGGGGAGGGGCTGGACGTAGCGTAGTTCGCCGCACTACGCACAGCGCTCTATGCCCAGAAGTGGGAGCAGATACCTGGATTTGACAGGTATCTGCTCTCCCCCCTGAAAGGGGGGGATCCGATGAGCAGTAGTTCCATTTCTGGGTGTGACTCTGCTTTTAAAAGGTAGGGGCCAAAGCTTCTCTTGACCCTATTTCTTCTATGGCACGCAGGAGTGTGCTTAATTTTGCACTCGTGTGACCTGTATTCCGACAACAGTGAGCTAAAGTCTGGTGTTGGCTGACATCACAAGTCATAACTCTGGAGCGATCCTGATTGTAATGTGGGGACCCACCCAGATGCCTAAGCGGCAGCTGGCTCACCCTCTCGGCGCACTACTGAGAACTCCAGCCGGTCACTCCTGCCCCTCCACAGCCTGGTGATTCAGTGATTGCTGGAGGAGCAGAGCAGGGAGCCGGAAACTGAGTGTCTCTGCTCACTGAAGACTAAGAAGAACTGGGTGATCAGCATTCTTTGATTGCTCAGCTCTTGGTCTTAGAGGCAGTATCTGACCAATGCTGCACCCACCTAGGTGAGTATGTAGTGTTGTGTGTGTTTTTTTTTTTTTTTTTTTTTTTTTTTTTTTTTTTTTGGGATGGAGGGGGGTGGGGGTGGTGGTGAATGGGGGCTAATCCCAGGGGGTAAAAAAGGAGCACAGGAAGAGCTCCACTGCAGGCTTGGTTCCACTTAACAGATATGCCGGTTCTGTTTTTCTTCTTTAGGTCCATGTTTATGCATTCATTTTTTTCTTTTTCACTATAGAAGTCAGAGTTGGCACTCGTATTAAACTATGTGCCCTATGTGTAGCTGTGGCTTATGTCACTGGTTTGTGCATTTTAAAATAGAATTGAAGTGTGGGGTGTTTGTTTTTGTTTATAAAATCTGTTTTATCTTAACTATATTCTTTGAATGAGGTTATGAATGCAAAGTGTAACCCTAGGTGGTTGGAGATCAGGCCGTGTATGCGAATGAGCTGCTTGCCACAGAAACTGTACAGACATGGAAAGGAATATCCATTACCAGAGAAACCACATTCAGGTAATTTTATTTATTTTTGTCTTGTTTGCAAGGGTTTTACTTCCTTTCCTGTTATGCTTACAACAGTTTTAACAGGCGAGAAGTACGGGGTGGAGAATTAAAAAAAAAAAAAAAAAAATCTAACAAGGGTTAAAACACTTCCCCACTCTACTCTACTCTAATTGGGTTTTCGATCAGCTAGCACATTCACATAGTAAGCTTAAAGTTATTTGTCTATGGCGACAAAGTCCCACCCCTTAAATGTGTTCCATTTAATGCTACTATGAACCCTTTAAAGACTGTCCCTTTGCATTTAACTGTTTTAATGTTGGACACGATAAGACAACTGTAACCAATGTCTTTCTGCTTTTGTCTATAAAACACTGTTAATGTTATCGCTGTCATTTACTCAAACCGTTCTGTGTGCTTTTGCCAAATTCTTTAAAAAAAAAAAAAAAAAATGCTTCTGGAACAGATCTGGAGGAAGTTTTGTGGTGTACTGGAGGCAGGCAACTAGCATTTTCAGGAAGCCTTCAAACAAAAACAGTTGACCTGTTAGTCCAGATGTCATTTACACAATATGGGATGCTCTACGGCCTTTTGATCCTATTTCTCCTAGAGTAGGCTGAGGCCGTTTTTTTGTGATTGGCGAGAATCTAAGAATTTTTATCTGTAGGAATAATTTGATGTGAGACTGAAATTGTATATTGCAGTGTTTGCACCAACTTGAGACTTCTGCTAGCCTGTGGGTAACGGGTTATTTAAGGTCCACCTTACAGGTATTCTATGGTCAGGCTTGTGCCTGATGCTCAGGACACAATTTTTCTGTAAAATACAAGCCAGAACAGTGATGTTCCTCGTCTTCAATAAGATAGTGTCTGGTGTTTTGGAGAAGAAAAACTGGTAGCCACAGAAAAATAAGGCGAGAACCTAATGTAGTAAATGGGTAATAACCTCCATCGATGACAGATAAGTATTGGGTACATTTTGAAAAAAGTTGAAATGGTGTTATTTGCAACTTTTTTTTTTTTTTTTTTTTTTTTTTTTTTGGTATTTGCAAACTCATACAATGCTTGTATAGAGCATGGCTGTCTCCATGCAGAGAAGATCGTGGTGGCTCTAGATTCTGAGGCTTAGTCCGTAGAGTTCAATATTGAGTTGGCCCACCCTTTGCAGCAATAACAGCTTCAACTCTTCTGGGATGGCTGTTCACAAGGTTTAGGAGTGTGTCTATGGGAATGTTTGACCATATTTCCAGAAGTGCATTTGTGAGGTCAGGCACTGATGTTGGATGAGAAGGCCTGGGTTGCAGTCTCCACTCTAATTCATCCAAAAGGTGTTTTATCGGGTTGAGGTTAAGACTCCAGCAAGACAATGAGAGATGGCACTAGGACCTGATACCAAACGTGATGCAACAAGACGTTGCATCAGCGCTGGTCATAGCAAGTGCGTTTCAATGCCAGAATGCATTGTAGGGGCAAGAAGAGGATGTCAGGCCAGTCAAGTTCCTCCACCCCAAACTCATCCATGTCTTCATGGACCTTGCTTTGTGCACTGGCGCCAACTCAATATTGAACCCTACGGATGAAGACTGGGATGCCATTAAAGTTCATGTGTGTAAAGGCAGGCGTCCCAATACTTTCTGATAATATAGTGTACATGAAATCTATACAGTATTACTCAGAGCTAGACCACCATTCTGGAATCTAAGAGCTCCAAAAAACAAAAAAAAAACTACCCCAGCACACAGGAAAACAATTCTGTTATGCATTGTGTTCTTTTGGTTTTTAACCCTTTTCTTACTGTGTGCGCAGTGTTGCCAACCAACCGTATTTTTACGGACAGCCCGTAAAAACAAGGCACTTTTCTCCCTGCCCATAAATGCCAGTAAAAAATTAGCCGTGACCAGGACTGCTTGGAACTGCGCATGCGCAGTTTTGGAGCTATCTGATCCTGTATTTGGCTGGGGGCGGATTTCACCGGGGCTATGAGGCGAGCGATGTCATAATGCATCCTGTCAGGCACGCCAACATTTAAAAACCGCAACCAGGAGGCTGAGCAGGCAGAATGGAGGACCCCTCCCTCGTAGTCTGTCCAGGCAATCCAGAGACCACGGGGATGGAGTGACAGCCCAGCCGACGATGGCAGGAGGTCTTTGGCATTGGGGACAAATTCTGGTGATCCTAGTAGCTACCAGAGATTGTACCTTGCTTTCTGTGGTGGTTATGGAACAGAAGTGAAGGGGAAATCTCTCCAGTTGGCTATAGGTGGCAAAAACTGATGGGACTAAATCCCCCCCCCCCCCCTTATATTGAAAATAACAAATATATTTATTTTCCTTAAATCACATTGCTATTTGCCTAGTGTACTCGTACTTGTTTGTAGCCTAAATACTGAAATTTGCATTTTAAAAATGTAATTGTGTAAAATGCCAGTAAAAACTTGGCTCTTCCAGTAAATTTCAGTCTGGTAGGTTGGCAACACTGTGTGCAGTGTGGGGTGTTTTTTTTTTTTTTGTTTTTGTTTTTTTTTTTTATAGTTCAATTCTTCATAGAAGTGTTGCCTTTTTAAGGCTTCCAAAAAATGGCATACAGCTTTCATTGTGTTTTCGATCATGTGCACTGCATCCTCTACAGGTTGCTGATTCGTTGCAGTTTTGCAGTCACTGGTTTCCTACCGCTGAAAGTAAAAGTTATCACTTTTCCACCCCCACCACCAGTATCCAGTGAAGGGCCAATGGAGTTTGACATGAGGATTGGTGTAGGTATGAATCTTTTATTATACACCCATGTTTAAATCTAGAATATAAAGCCCTAATTGCCTCTTGCTTAGTGTTCACCTTATATAGAAAATTTGTAAAGGTGGCCTTACACCGGACCTCCTCCCCCAGTCCCCACTGTACTTGCCTCCTGTGATCCAGAGCTGTCAAGCCACCCAAAGGTCTAGGGATTTGAAATCCTCATTGCTTTCTCTCATCTCCTTACAGCACTGCAAGTACAGACTAGACAGGTTCTAATTGGTCAGCACTGTCCATGTTTAAGAATGTCTGCTGGCTGAAATTCTATTTCGCACGCCTTTTTTAAATGGTGGCCAGTGGAATATGCCTGTGCAGAAGCTTAAGTTTCTTTTAGGAGAACATGTAACCGTGTGATTTGCAGGCGATGGATAGTTTGTCACTGTATAACATGTGTAGTGAGTGAAGTAGCGTGGGTTCTCAGCGACCAGCGCTAGCCAATGACTTTGCGCCCCCTAACCTGTGGACTTTTAGCACTTTGAGTCCACTTTGAGTCCCTTCCACTGGTACAGGAGTACTGACCTACATGACTCCTACATTTTGGGCTGGATTAACACTGCGGCTATTCGAGCTGCAGCTCCAGGCCCCTACCTTTTTTTTATTAAAGCCCCTGGCTGGCCAGATTCACTTTCACCGCTCTTTACTGTCACTTGTAAACATAGGAGCCGAGCTGCTCCCTCAGAACCTCCACACACTATGCAGGGCGGATGTAGAGGGACAGCTGCCTGGGTACAGATGTGTTTATGGGCTTCAGAGAAGGCATCCCATGCTGGCTGAGAAATGGCCTGGTGCTCAGATGCCGGCGCCCCTTGCTGGACTATCTCACTGCTGCTGTCCAGTGGTGGAGAAGCAGAGCTACATATGGACTGTGGGATGCTAAGACCGGCACCTTCTGAGGTATGGGGGGGGGGGGGGCATTTGGGCACAGTTGGAGGAGCAGGGGTCAAAGCTGAAGCAGCTGCATGGAGAGTTTAGCTGTTGTGGAATAAGTGTTATAGGTGGCTGCAGAGATCTGTGGGAGAAGGGTGCAGACATGAGCTTTGGCTGTGGGGGCTGAAGTGTTCTTTCTGCATAGCAAACCCCCTGAACCCTGCACTCTATGCACATCTCCCTCTTGTGTATTAGGCAGTCCTGTACCCAGCACTCTGTGTATTGCGCTCTCCTGGCTTTATTTAATAATGCCCTTTAAGACACACCACTATGCAATTTGACCACACCCACCCAGCCACCCAAAAAACGGGCAGCGTAAGGAAAGCAGTGGGCCGACAGGGCGAGATCTCCCCTGGCCTGACTGTTCCTGAATCCTGCACGAATCACCTGGGCTGGGTGGCGGGATTAATAACAGGTGCTGGGCGAGCAGTCCTAACGGAAGCCTGGTATTCAGCTTCCGTAGTGTTAGACCTGCACCCCCCCCCCCCCCCCCCCATACGCAAGACAATGTAGATTGGTGGATCCTCCTCACCTCTCCTCGGCCTCCCTCGTCAGGCTGATCAGGGCTCTCCCCAGCACAGGCCAGTACTGGTTTGGGGTCCTGTCGCCCAGCTGCTCCTCAGTATCCCCTGCTAGGGGGTCCATCAACAGCTGTCATACCTCTGCCATCTGCACCAAATACCCCCTCCCCCATCCCCCATTCTCACACACCAGAGGGATCGTGGGGCACAGACTAGACTGGAGGAGTCCCAGGGCGACAGGAGGAGGAAGAGGGTGCTGTGTAGGAATGCCTAGAACATGCCTCCTCAGAGGGGGAGGCAATAGGCCAGAGCACACTTGGAATGGCGTAGGAAGCCTTTTGTGCCGCTCTAAACGTTGCGCCCAAGACGAGTGCACCGGCTGCCCCCCCCCCCCCCCTTTGTGCTACACCACTGCATATAGTGCTCACCCCCCAGAGGGGCTGCTGGAAAGGAACCCAGGTATCCCTCACCTGTTCAGAGGCTGCCAGCCCAGGTACTAGCTCCAAAGCACACCACTACGTGTGTGTGTGTGTGTGTGTGTGTGTGTGTGTGTGTGTGTGTGTGTGTGTGTGTGTGTGTGTGTGTTTTTTTTGTTTTTTTTTGTTTTTTATTTTTTTTTTTAAGATTTATTGCAATACTTAAACACCGGTGGGTAAAGGAATGAGGGTACAGGATACTCCAAAAATACACGCAGGACAGATTCTCCTTCAGTAGCAGCCTTAAGTATAGCTGATGGTAGAGGAGACAGCCAGCTTGTCTGAGACTCTAAGAACAGTCCCAGTCCTTTTAGCAACCTCTGACATATAACCCTCAAAGCATAGGCACACATGGAGCTCTAGGGAAAAGGTCCTACTCACAATGTCCAGAAACGGCTCCCCAACCAGCTTCAGTGAAAGGGGTCCTTCACCAGCTCACTTTCCTAAAAGTAGTGTCTTCCAGCAATTTCTAGACATGTGTAATTTGGATGAATTTTTGGTTCTTCGGAGATTTACATGTATCCAAATGAAATGGTAACTAATTTAGTTGAGACTCATTTAATTTTGTATATTTATTTTTCTAACATTTTCCAAATTTTCAGGACATCTCGAAATTCAATCGGTTGAAAAATGATCGCCCGATTTGAATTCTGTGTGAAGAATAGCTGGTTAGGGAGCGGGCCAGGAAGCCGGGCGCCACATCCTTGACAAATGACTCATTAGCTGTCAGCGGGCTTCCCTGCTGACAGATGAATGCAAACAAATGCTAGCAATAAAAAATGCAGGAAAAAACAGACCCCTTCGGGTCTGGTATATATCTTAACCCCAAAAAATCTATACTAGACCCCTATCCAAGCTTCCAGTCCGATCAAGGCAGGAGGGGCCCAGATCTCGTTCCTCTATGTGGAAAAATCAAATATATTAAATTCCCTTGGTGTAGATCCATCAATCCTGATGCCGACCCCAAAAAAAAGCAAAGAAAACCTCTGGTCCCTATGAAGGCTCCTGCTGTCTGACGGTTCCGAAATAATGGAGTGAGGCCATCCGCTTTCACTTGTGTCATCATTGGCTAGAGCATGCTGGTTGATGACAAGGGGGTGGGGCCATTATTAGAAAATTCATAAACAAAACAAATTCCGAAACAAATCGAATAAACAAAATTGGTGACCTAACAGATCCATCCGAAACTAAACACATTTTTCCGTTCTGCACATGCATAGCAATTTCTCCCTAATCCAGGCTCCTTTAGGCCCTTAGCCAAGCATATGCTGAGGCCTTCAGTAACACAGGCTGCCTCCCAGGAGGAAAGTCCTCCATAAAAGCGCTGAACAGGCCCTCCCAAACACTTAACTTCTCTCCAGACACACCTCCCAGGGATTGAAGGAGGTCTGTTTTTAAAATATTCATAGCCAAAAGGAAATATTCTAATTCTGGAGGCTTCTGCAACTGTGGTAAAGAGAATGTGTCATGAGAAGGTGGTTACTGGAAATGGTGGTGGGGGTGGGTGCTGGTGAGTGTTACTTTGAGTTTCAAAGCCCGTTCTGGAGATGGGTGGGCTCCGAATGATTGTAGACATCATTTTTGCCCCTGCCTGCTGTTCCCCTCAAAGCTCCCGAAACCGGAACACAACATTTTTTGGGATTTCTAAAATATTTTAATTGCTGTCCCTTCCCTGGTTTGCTTGACCTGGGCAGGCCAGGGCTTATGAGGAAAGGTGTCAACAGTGAGGTTGATTAAAATGCCCCAGAGATAATCGCAGAGGAGTTGGAGGATAGAGAGGAACCAACTTTTTTTTTTTTTTTTTTTTTTTTTTTTCCCCCCGACAGTCTACTGACTGGAATGGTACCAGCTGATTGGAGAAAAGCCAATGTAGCGCCAATATTTAAAAAGGGCCCAAAATAGATCCCTGGGAATTACAGACCAGTTAGCCTAACTTCAATAGTATGTAAACTCTTGGAGGGGATAAGGGACTATATGCAAGAAAAATGGGGAAAAAGTCCCCCAAGGGACTATATGCAAGACTTTAGTAATGAGAACGGTATCATTAGCAGTAATCGGCATGGATTCATGAAGAATCGTTCTTGCCAAACCAATCTATTAACCTTCTATGAGGAGGTGAGTTGCCATCTAGATAAAGGAAGGCCCGTAGACGTGGTGTATCTGGATTTTGCAAAAGCATTTGACACATTTCCCCATAAACGTTTACTGTACAAAATAAGGTCCGTTGGCATGGACCATAGGGTGAGTACATGGATTGAAAACTGGCTTCAAGGGTGAGTTCAGAGGGTGGTGATAAATGGGGAGTACTCGGAATGGTCAGGGGTGGGTAGTGGGGTTCCCCAGGGTTCCGTCCTGGGACCAATCCTGTCTTATTTGTTCATAAACGACCTGGAGGATGGGGGTAAACAGTTCAATCTCTGTATTTGCGGATGATACCAAGCTAAACAGGGCAATAAGTTGTCCGAAGGATGTGGAAACCTTGCAAAAATCTCAAAAAATTAATGGAGTGGGCACTACACATTACATGGCAAATGAGGTTCAATGTAGAAAAATGTAACATTCATTTGGGTGGCAAAAATATGAATGCAATCTATACACTGGGGGGAGAACCTCTGGGGGAATCTAGGATGGAAAAGGTCCTGGGGTCCTAGTAGATAGCAGCAGCTTGACATTACATGCCATTGCTGAGCCTAACAAAGCAAACAGAATATTGGCATGCATTTTAAAAAGGGGATTAATTCCAGAGATAAAACGATAATTCTCCTGCTCTACAAGACTCTGGTCCGGCCGCACCTAGCGTATGCTGTCCAGTTCTGGACACCAGTACTCAGGAAGGATGTACTGGAAATGGAGCGAGTACAAAGAAGGGCAACAAAGATAATAAAGGATCTAGAGGATATTAATTACGAGGAAAGGTTGCGAGCACTGAACTTATTCTCTCTGGAGAAGAGGGATATGATTAAAATTTACAAATACCGTACTGGTGACCCCACAATAGGGATAAAACTTTTTCGTGAAAGGGAGTTTAACAAGACTCGTGGCCACTCGTTAAAATTAGAAGAAAAGAGGTTTAACCTTAAACTACATAGAGGGTTCTTTGCTGTAAGGGCAGCAAGGATGTGGAATTCCCTTCCACAAGTGGTGGTCTCAGTGGAGAGCATCGATAGTTTCAAGAAACTATTAAACACCTGAACGACCACAACATACAGAGATATACAAGGTAATACTGACATATAACCATACACATAGGTTGGACCTGTGTCCTTTTTTTTTTTTTTTCCCCAACCTCACCTACGTAACTATACCTAAAATATAAGTTAAAAACCTATATGCATATAAACAAAATTACAAAAATTTGCAGCTGGGAATATGTTGATCTGGGCAATCCAGGGCAGGAAATTTCGACAAGATCGTGAGGGATTGAGGTGGCAAGAGCTTGTACAAAGTGGGGCTCAGACTACTGGGCTACAGGTGGTATAGTTGCATGCGTGTAAATTTTTTATTTTATTTATTTTTTTTTTTTTTTTACTACTACCTCTTCTGGCCCACCCTTGCTCTCCCAGCTAGGCTACTTTTTTTTTTTTTTTTTTTTTTTCAGATTCACAGTACAGTAACTACTATGAAGACCAGGACTATCCAGTGGTAAAGGTACTGCAGGATCCAGTGTATGCTGAGGTTCGGTTACTTGGAAAGAGTGACTCATACCTTAGCCTTGTGCTGCACCAGTGCTGGGCTACCCCAACCACAGATCCATTGTATGAGATACAGTGGCCAATACTTGTTAATGGGTAAGTGAAGCTTCAAATT
Source organism: Lithobates septentrionalis (assembly GCA_037952835.1). Lineage (NCBI taxonomy): Eukaryota > Metazoa > Chordata > Amphibia > Anura > Ranidae > Lithobates > Lithobates septentrionalis. Next base: position 531,941 of record JBBDGP010001162.1, on the reverse strand, counting down.
TATGTGGGGGGTGTGGGTTTTTTTTTTTTTTTTTTTTTAAGGAGCTCTTGTCATTGTAAAAATTAGCTGATACAAAAAAGCTAGCTGCTGACTTTTAATATACACACTCCCCTGTCCCAGGATCTCACGCTGTGCTCATCTGAGCCCTTTTTCTCCACCAGTCTTCTGGCACCAGCATCTTAACTGTGGGCACCCTGTACGTTGTGAAATTGTCCAGGGGTCTTCTGGGACTTGTGCCAGAAGACTATGGGGAAGGAGAGAAGAACTTTTGACAAGTACCTGTTGCCACTTCCGCTCTGATTACCTAGGTGTCATTTCTGAAAGAAGTGTGGGGGAGGAGGCCTTAAAGCGAAACTTCCCCTTTTGGGTGGAGCTCCCCTCTAACAGTAAGCATAGGCAAATAACATTTCCCCAGTAAAGTATTTGTTACAATACCTGATGTGAAGTGAGAGAATCTGTCCAAAAGGAAGGAAATGTCATCTTGGACAGGTGACACAAGTTCCTAATTAGAAGATTTCATTTTAGTCTTCATGTGTGAGCTAGAAATGTTGGCTTTCATTCCTGGCAACAGTGATCAGCAGAGCAGAAAGAATGAATCTCCCTGACTGGAAAACAGATGGCAATAAAAACCCGACAAAGGGTTCCAACCCCACAAAATGTAGTGCTGGTTTTAGATGCACTAACTTCACCAAACCTTATTTTATAATTGTGTGTATTTGTTTCACCGTATGCAATGATTGGCCAGGTTTGTGACTGGTTGCTTTACTCATGTGTTATAAGTGGCTTTATGTAATTGCAGATGCCCATTCACTGGTGACAATTACATCTCTGAGCTGTTGCCAATTAATGGCACCTCCACAATTATGTTCCCGACCCACTACTCCCGCTTCAGTCTGAAGACCTTTATCTTTGTGGATGAGAACACTGGTCAACCCCTCGGAGGACAGGTAGGCCAAGCTATGGGCTTTGTTTTGAGATTGGGATGCTGTATAGGCAAGGCCAAAATTCACAATGCAAACCTGGTCCAACCCTTTAGCTGCAGAGGCATCTTCTCCATGTGGTGGCCATTTTATTTTTAAAGCAGGCCTTCTATTTCAAAGGAAAGGTTGACTTTTTTGCCAGCCCCCTGCCCTTCCTTTTGAGTGTGTGTGTGTGTGTGTGTGTGTGTGTGTGTGTGTGTGTGTGTGTGTGTGTGTGTGTGTGTGTGTGTGTGTGTGTGTGTGTGTGTGTGTGTGTGTGTGTGTGTGTGTGTGTGTGTGTGTGTGTGTGTGTGTGTGTGTGTGTGTGTGTGTGTGTGTGTGTGTGTGTGTGTGTGTGTGTGTGTGTGTGTGTGTGTGTGTGTGTGTGTGTGTGTGTGTGTGTGTGTGTGTGTGTGTGTTGTGTTTTTTTTTTTTTTTTTTTTTTTTTTTTTTAAATGGACCACCCAAAAATACTTGGCTAAAGCTCCGAACACTTCCAGATGGCATAGGTGAGATCATCATGCCTCCAGGCAGTTCTTGATGCTTCCACAAATGAGAAAAAAAATATATTATGCACACCCAGGGGTTATCGCCTCATAGCTAGTTTATTGATATAAGGAACAGAATGGCCCATCCCCCATGTATCACCCAATGACCGGTCCCCCCCCCCCCCCCCTTAACCCTGTGGTAGGTACCCCACACCTAACCCTCCCTCCTATGTCTAGTGATGGGGCTGCAGGAGACCTTCCCCCTCAGAGCTGAAACCAGGAGACTGTGTAAGCTACCGCCCAAGATGGTACCCCTAATGAATGCACCTGCAGCCAAGGAGCCATTACAGAAGATGATGCAAGTGGGTTGTCCTCCCAGAAACCTGAATGGAGAGCTCTACACCTTACGGCCACAATGGGCGAATGCAGTAGCTACTTCCATCACAGGTAAATCTGGGAAACAATCCCATCGTTTGATGGCCACCTCTGTTACCGTTCCTCTTATGGCAGATCTAATCCCACCTGTGTGGGTATTGGCGATTACTCAAAGCCAAACTCAGGAAAAAAGCAAAAGTTCATATAGCTAACAGGAAGATGGATATTGTAGAAGGACCCACACTCAGAGCTAATTACCCTGTTGCTCATTCCACACCTGTGCTATGTCAAAAGGATGTCATGAAGAGGTTCCAGCCCACAGTGTTCACAGCAAGCAGTTTACATATGAAATGCAGTCATAGGATTGCATCCGATCCGGCAAGTCTGTGACTGGGTCCCAACACTTCAGGTACCCTGGTCTAACTAATATAAAAATATAAAATTGTCCTTCGCGCTGGTGGATATTAAATGGTGAAGTGATCAAATGAAATATAGTGCTGTGTAAAATAAATAATAAATAATAATATTGCCGCAAAATATGGGTGTTCACACCAAACACTTAATGACTGAATAGAATAAAAAATAAATTTCGCGCAATATTAAGTGAAAAATGAAAAATATAGTGTATAAAAATATTGTGGAACACTGTTGTCTGTTAGGTGGTAGTGTTAAAATCTCTCTTGTAAACTATAATGATCGCTGCTTTTACTCAAAAAAGTGAGGCTTAAATAGCAGTAAATACTGAAATACTCCTCATACCACCCTATAACTGGCATGCATAAATAAATAATGACATATTGCATAAAAATTGTGCATAAAGATATTTCCAGTAGTGAATCGTATACGGTCTTCTAAAATCCACAATCAAAAAACTGTGCAATAAAACATATGTGCAACCTTAAAAAATATACATTCCAATTTATGTGAAAAGTCCGTTTTGTTGCTACAATAATTTGTAGATCTTCTAGTGCCAAAATGATTACAAAATAAAAATAGGTGAATATTTATATAAAAAAACAACTGTGAATCGTTCTTCAGATATTGAAAAATAAATATAGTGAAAGTCTATCTTTCTGCTGCTGGTGTCTCTCAGTATGGTCTCACAGAACTCTCACCTTGCATTAGTAGTAATCAGGCATTCAGTAATATGTCTTTAAGGTGTGGGAATAGTCTCTGGCAGCTTTCTCTTTCTCTGTTATTTTCTCTCCTCCAACGTTCCCTCTCTGCAGCTCCACTCTAGTGAACTCAGTATGGGGGAAAAATTCTGCAGGAGATCAAATAATTATTTCCCCTACTGTAAGTCTTCAAAGTGGGCACATTTGACTTTTCCTCTTCGGCTCCCATAGACTTCGATGGGGTTCGGGTTAGAACTTTTCCCGGTTTGCAGCAGAATTTCCGAACAGGGGGGTGTTCAGCCAATCTCTAATTCGGACCGAACATTAGGTCATCACTAATTGAATCTATGAAGGGAGCCGTGGTTGTCATACAGGCAGTTGTTTGGACACAATAACTAGTAAGCCATGCAGACAAAGCATTTGTTGTCAACAAATGCTTTGTCTGCATGGCTTACTAGTTATTGTGTCCAAACAACTGCCTGTATGACAACCACGGCTCCCTTCATAGATTCAATTAGTGATGACCTAATGTTCGGTCCGAATTAGAGATTGGCTGAACACCCCCCTGTTCGGAAATTCTGCTGCAAACCGGGAAAAGTTCTAACCCGAACCCCATCGAAGTCTATGGGAGCCGAAGAGGAAAAGTCAAATGTGCCCACTTTGAAGACTTACAGTAGGGGAAATAATTATTTGATCTCCTGCAGAATTTTTCCCCCATACTGAGTTCACTAGAGTGGAGCTGCAGAGAGGGAACGTTGGAGGAGAGAAAATAACAGAGAAAGAGAAAGCTGCCAGAGACTATTCCCACACCTTAAAGACATATTACTGAATGCCTGATTACTACTAATGCAAGGTGAGAGTTCTGTGAGACCATACTGAGAGACACCAGCAGCAGAAAGATAGACTTTCACTATATTTATTTTTCAATATCTGAAGAACGATTCACAGTTGTTTTTTTATATAAATATTCACCTATTTTTATTTTGTAATCATTTTGGCACTAGAAGATCTACAAATTATTGTAGCAACAAAACGGACTTTTCACATAAATTGGAATGTATATTTTTTAAGGTTGCACATATGTTTTATTGCACAGTTTTTTGATTGTGGATTTTAGAAGACCGTATACGATTCACTACTGGAAATATCTTTATGCACAATTTTTATGCAATATGTCATTATTTATTTATGCATGCCAGTTATAGGGTGGTATGAGGAGTATTTCAGTATTTACTGCTATTTAAGCCTCACTTTTTTGAGTAAAAGCAGCGATCATTATAGTTTACAAGAGAGATTTTAACACTACCACCTAACAGACAACAGTGTTCCACAATATTTTTATACACTATATTTTTCATTTTTCACTTAATATTGCGCGAAATTTATTTTTTATTCTACCCTGGTCTAACTGCTGATATGATCAGTCTACAATGTGTAATAGTACTCACTGTTCTGCTACCTCTTGTAAAGACTTGGTGTTGGTTATGATCCTCTGATATTACAGGTCTTGATTACTGCTCAATGAGTGGTCAGATCTGCAATGCTGTTTGTCAGGCAAAAAATTCAGCACAGGTGGTTGTCCTATGTGAATGCTGCAGACATGCAGTTCCCATGTTGAGCCATTTTCCCATAAGCAGGGAGACAATCCAAGCAATCCAGCTAAGCATCAACAGCTGTCATGGACGCACTGCTCATAGTTCTGCAACAGGTCTCAGGCGCACAGGTTCAGAGGCGCAGTCTGGGTAACAGGCATCCAGCGGTGAACAGATGTGCGCCCATGCGCAGATCCCAGAGATAACGCAAAGTGACATTGCCTTGGTGACCAGTGACCTTTCAAAGGGCTCCAGCTATTAGTCCTTTTGCTGTTTGATCTGCAGCTTTACCCTGTGACCTGATCCTGAACCTGCATCTGATCCAATACTGACCCGGCTTCCTGACCTCACTGCTGTCTCCAGTCCTGACCCTTGGCTTCCTTGATCTTGCTCTGTTTACCTGTCTGCCTGATCCTCCATTACTAACCCAGCCTGAACTCGGACTATTCCTTGCCTTGTTTCTGCCTGACTGATCCGCTGTGTATTACCTGGCTAGTCTGACCTTGCTCCTGCATCCTCTGTGGACCTGCATCCGCTCACCTGCACACCTGCATCCACAGCACCCAAGCCGGTTCTGTCTGCCAGCTGTCCTCTCCAGCCAAGAGAACTCTGCAGGCACTCATACCACACACTGCTCCTACGGTCACTGTCCCAACTCCAGTGACTCTGGAGCCAGGGCTGTATGAGAGGTCTACCTCTGCACGTCAGGCTCACCCCCAAGGTACATGTCAACAGCAAAGTCGGCTACAGACCATCCAATTTCCAGTTAATCCCGTGATTGGGGACTCCCATAGGTTCCTGAGTAGTTGGGCATGCGGCGTATTGGGGGGTGGGGGGGGGTCCATTCCTGTGTCTGGTCTGTCTACATATATATATCCCCGGAGCTTCATCAGGACATAAAGGCTCCCTTCCTGTCACTGAATTATAAAGGCATATAGGCTCCACCTACCGGCTGCCATGTCTAAAAGCAACAGTCTATATATAAGCCCCATCACACTATGTGCATTTACTAAAGAGTTCACCCACTTATCTAATTATATATCACTAAAGGGGCACAGCTGGGGCGCAGCCTATGCCCAGGAGCTAACCAAGTCAGATCTAGCCATTGCCCAATCTATGGGTATAACCATATCTCATAAGGGAGCAGAATACTAAAAGGGAAAAAGAGAAATGGGCCAATATTTCGGGAGTTGACCTAACAGTCCCCCAATTTTTCCATGTGGCCCCAACAGAGGAAAGGAGCGAAGAGGGGGGGGGAAACGTTTGTTTGGCGAAACCTTGTTACATAGAGGGAACAGGGGCAGCCAATTCATAGACTATGCAATGAAAAATTGTTCTTCAATCCTTTTTTAGGTGACATAGATTCCAACAGGAACATCCACTTCGCCTCCTTTTTTGAAGCAATATCTTGTCCCTGTGTCACGTACCTGGTAGGTTGTGAGCCTGAAGTGCAGGAAGCGACCTCCCTTACAGCTCCCACTCCCGTTCCCCTGGAATGGAGACAGAGGACCAGGAGTGAAGAGTGGTATGGGTGCCTGGCAGGATCAACAGTGGCTGAAGGTCCAGTAGTGGTGGCACCCTCTGGAGTCAGTAGCCTGAGGGGTAGACTGGAAACAGACTGGAATGCTGGGCTTGGAACACAGCGGAAGGTAGCCTGGAACACTGGGCTGGAACACAGCAGAAGGTAGCCTGGAACGCTGGACTGGAACACAGCAGAAGGTAGCCTGGAACGCTGGACTGGAACACAGCAGAAGGTAGCCTGGAACACTGGACTGGAACACAGCAGAAGGTAGCCTGGAAGGCTGGGCTGGAACCAGGAACAACAGCAGGCAACAGCAGACTGGAAGCTGGACTGGAACCGGGAACAACAGCAGGTAATAGCAGACTGGAAGCTGGACTGGAACCAGGAACAACAGCAGGTAGTAGACTGGAACGCTGGGCTGGAACACAGCAGAAGGTAGCCTGGAACGCTGGACTGGAACCAGGAACAACAGCAGGTAATAGCAGACTGGAAGCTGGACTGGAACCAGGAACAACAGCAGGCAATGGCAGACTGGAAGCTGATGAACACAGCGGAGGGTCAACAAGCCGGTAGTCAGTAACGTTCAGACAGCAGAGATGCCAGGGGTAATGCAGAGGGATGGTCAGGCAAGCCAAGAGGGTCTGGTGCAGGCAGATGGCAGGATCGTCAAAACAGGAAGCCGGGTCAGATAACAGGAAACACAGATCAGATCAGGTAACACTCACAGAACGCTGTAGAGCAGACAGCAAGGATGGAGTGTGCCAGGCAGGTTTAAATAGCCCGCCTGACACCAGCGGGAGTGCGCGCGTGCCCGTGCGTGACCGCACCCGTGAACGCGCGCGCATGCGCAATGGGACCCGTGGCCGGGTTCCCGTGCGCCTGGGACGCCGATTACTGGCAGGATCTTCGTGACATTGCCCCCCCCCCCAAGGGGCAGCCTCCGGATGCCCCTTTGAAAAAATTTCTCTGGATGGGCTGTTTTAAAGGCTTGTAACAGGTTTTCAGCATGAATATTATCCTCTGGCTCCCAAGAATTCTCCTCTGGACCAAACCCCTTCCATTTTATTAAGAATTGATCTTGGTTACCTCTTTTCCTGTGGTCCATGATAGCCTCCACCTCGAATTCCTCTTCCCCATCTACCAGGATTGGATCAGGAGGATCCGTACTTCGACCTGGAAATGGGTTAGTAATAGATGGTTTGAGCAAGGATACATGAAAAACTGGATGTACCTTTAGTGAATCCGGGAGTTCAAGTTCATATGCAACTTCATTAATTCTCCTTTTAACAGGAAATGGTCCAAGAAACTTGGGACCCAATTTCTTGGAAGGGCAGGCCAACTTAAGGTTTATGGTGGACAACCATACCTGATCTCCAGGTGCAAGAGCTCACCTCGCCTCTTTTTATCGAAGATTGCTTTGTTGTACTCCTGGGTTCTGGTCATGGTGCCCTGTAAAATTTGGTTGTTAGAGGTAAAGAAATTCAATTTCTCCTGGACTGCGGGTACTGTGCATTCTGGAAGAGAGTTTGGTAAAAATGAGGGGTGGAAACCATAATTCGCAAAAAACGGAGTTTGCTTGATAGCAGAATGAATAGAATTATTATAAGCGAATTCAGCCAATGGTAAAACAGCAATCCAATTATCTTGGGCAAAGGAAGAAAAACAGCGCAAATATTGTTCAAGGGTCTGGTTTGTTCTTTCTGTTTGCCCATTAGTCTGGGGGTGGTAAGCCGATGAAAATGAGAGTTCAATGTCCAAGGTTTTACACAAAGCCCTCCAGAATCGAGAGGTAAATTGTACCCCTCGATCTGAAACGATGTTAACTGGTACCCCATGGAGCCTGACTACCTCTTTAATGAATGTTTGTGCTGTTTCTGTAGCTGAAGGGGTACCCTTCATTGGGACAAAGTGCGCCATCTTCGACAACCGGTCCACTATGACAAAGATTGAAGTGAAGCCTCCGGCCGGGGGTAGTTCTACAATAAAATCTATTGAGCGCATTCTCCAGGGTCTATCTGGGACAGGCAAGGGTTTTAGTAGACCCCATGCCTTTGTTTTGTGCCCCTTGTTCCTAAGGCAGGTGGTACAGGACTCTACAAACTCTTTACAATCCTTGCGCAGCTGAGGCCACCAGAAGGTGCGCTGAACCAAATCGGTGGTCTTAGCTACACCGAAATGCCCAGCCAGCGCATGATCGTGACAAAGCTCTAGTACTGGAACTCGTAATGTTTCAGGGATAAAGATCCTACTCTCATGCCACAATAACCCGTCCTTGGCCTGAAGCTCTGTCTTAATGGAAGATTCTATTTCTGCGGAGGCCTGTTTAATCTGGGAAAGCAGGTTTCCCTGAAGTAGAAGAAAGTTCCCTGGAGACAAAATGGTGTCTGGAGGGGAAATCTCTTGAGGTTTGTGAAACATCCTAGACAGGGCGTCAGGTTTGGTATTTTTGGAACCAGGACGGTAAGTGACATGAAAGGAGAACCTGGAGAAAAAGAGAGCCCACCTGGCCTGACGTGGTTTCAACCTCTTTGCAGACCTCAAATACTCCAGGTTCTTATGATCTGTAAAGATTAAAACTGGATGAGCGGCACCCTCCAACAGATAGCGCCACTCCTCCAATGCCGACTTGATTGCCAACAGCTCTCTGTCACCTACATCATAATTTCTCTCTGCCGTGGATAATTTACGAGAAAAGAAAGCCACAGGATACAGCAGGGCTTTGGTTCCCTGTCTTTGGGATAATACTGCTCCCACAGCAATTTCAGATGCATCCACTTCTAGAATAAATGGCAGAGAGGAATCTGGATGCTTCAGTACAGAGGCGGAGGTGAAAAGGCCCTTGAGAATCTCAAAAGCTTTTTGAGCCTCGGCCGACCAATGGAAGCGTGTACCCTGTTTGGTAAGCTGTGTGATGGGTGCAATGATGGCTGAGAACCCCTTAATAAATTTGCGATAAAAATTAGCGAATTCAACGAATCGCTGGATTCCTTTCTTATCAGTCGGGACTGGCCAATCTAGAACGGCCGTGACCTTCTGGGGGTCCATTTTAATGCCCTTACTGGAGATGACTAACCCTAAAAATGGAATACTTTCCTGTTCGAATTCACATTTTTCAGCCTTTGCATATAGACCGTGTTGTCGAAGTCGGCCCAATACACTTCTGACGTGCCTGCGATGGGATTCAAGGGAACAAGAGAAAATCAATATGTCGTCTAAATAGACGATGACAAACAGATCTAAAAAGTCATGTAACACATCATTAATAAAGTATTGAAATGTGGCAGGGGCATTACACAGGCCGAAAGGCATCACGAGGTACTCAATGTCCATAACGGGTACGAAAAGCAGTCTTCCATTCGTCTCCATCCCTGATACGAACTAAATTGTAGGCCCCACGGAGATCAAGTTTGGTGAATACGGTAGCCGTTCCCAGTCTCTGAAACAACTCGGGTACTAAGGGGAGAGGGTACCGATTCTTCACAGTAATTTTGTTTAGGTCGCGGTAATCCACACATGGCCTGAGGGTCTTATCTTTCTTCTGCACGAAGAAGATGCCTGCACCTGCGGGGGACGTAGATGGACGAATGAAGCCTCTTTTGAGATTTTCATCAATGTATTCCTTCAATGCCCCTTGCTCCACCTCAGTCAGGGGAAATATTCTTCCAAAAGGAATCTCAGCACCAGGGAGTAACTCAATGGGACAGTCATAGGCCCGTGAGGGGGTAACACCTCTGCCCTCTGTTTACTAAATACGTCCAGGAAATCATGATAGGCGGAAGGAATGGATTGACGTAAACTAGGGTCTGTATCTAGGCACAACAGAGTAGGGGTCTCCTGGGTGTTCAGGGTTCTGCAAAACTGTTGGCAGTAAGGAGAGGGGAAGGTCACCTCACCCGTGATCCAATTTATGTCCGGATTATGGGCCTGTAACCATGGCATGCCAAGAATTATGGGAAACAGGGGTGAAGCAATAATGTCCAGACGTAGCTGTTCCTGATGGACGTTGGAAATGAAAACGGGTATTGGCATAGTCTCTTGGGTGACAGGTCCAGACTTGATAGCGGTCCCATCAGCTAGGTGGATAGAAAGTCCATGGGCTTTAGGTGACAGGGGTATTTGGTGTTGGCTGGCAAAACGAGAATCCATGAAACAGCTGCAGGCTCCTGAATCAATAATGGCGGTGATTTGTAGATCCTTCCCTGGAAGCTGTAGCAGAAGAGGAAGAGCAAGGTGAGTGGTATTTTTTGCCAGAGATGTCACATAGTCAGTAGATAGGGATAAACCCTTACGAAGTTTGAGGGGACAGTTCCTGACATAGTGCCTGGGTTCCCCACAATACAGGCACAAGTTATTTGCTTGACGACGTTGTCGTTCCTCTGGGGTGAGGGAAGGCCGCAGGACTCCTAATTGCATTGGCTCAGATAAGTTAAGCGTGGAGGCAGGTGGTGTAGAAGATGGGTGATGGGAAACTCTAGGTGTAACCCAGGTTGGACGAAAAGACCCCATAGCTCTTTCAGATCTGCGCTCCCGTAGGCGTCGATCGATCTGAATAGCTAGATCGATTTAAAGCATTTAAAGTCTGTGGTGTACCCACCCTGGCCAGTTCATCCTTCAGAGGATCAGAAAGTCCCAACCGAAATTGATAACGGAGAGCCGCATCGTTCCAATTAGTGTCCGCACTCCACTTCCTGAATTCGGCCACATAATCCTCTGCTGCTCTGCGACCTTGTTGAAGGGTGTGTAGAGCCGCCTCTGCAGTTACAGATATCTGGGGGTCATCATATAACTGGCCTAGTGCATCAAAGAAAGTGGAGAGGTTGGTCAGAGATATGTCTTTTTGCTCTAAGAGGCGATGGGCCCAGGTTTGGGGGTCACCAGAGAGTAAAGAAATCACGTAGCCCACCTTTGTAGCCTCCAAGGAAAAGGTACGTGGCTGAAGAGCAAAAAACAGTTCGCAGGAGTTGCGGAAGGCTCTGAACTTATGGCGATTTCCAAAGAAACGTTCAGGTGTGGGAACCTTAGGTTCCGGGGGGAGCATCACCACCGTTGAGGAAGGCCCAACTGAAGGAGCAGGAGCAGAGGTAACTCCCTGGGCCCCAATGGGGTTAGACAGGGTTAACACTCGTTCCTCCAGTCTGGTGTATCCTTGCTGCAGATTCGTGACTGCTTCAGTCAATCCTGCCAGGTGTGCACAGAGTTCCTCCATGGGAGACGTTCCCTGCTCAGGCTCAGACATGGCTGTCTGCTACTGTCACGTACCTGGTAGGTTGTGAGCCTGAAGTGCAGGAAGCGACCTCCCTTACAGCTCCCACTCCCGTTCTCCTGGAATGGAGACAGAGGACCAGGAGTGAAGAGTGGTATGGGTGCCTGGCAGGATCAACAGTGGCTGAAGGTCCAGTAGTGGTGGCACCCTCTGGAGTCAGTAGCCTGAGGGGTAGACTGGAAACAGAGACTGGAATGCTGGGCTTGGAACACAGCAGAAGGTAGCCTGGAACACTGGGCTGGAACACAGCAGAAGGTAGCCTGGAACACTGGACTGGAACACAGCAGAAGGTAGCCTGGAACGCTGGACTGGAACACAGCAGAAGGTAGCCTGGAACGCTGGACTAGAACACAGCAGAAGGTAGCCTGGAACACTGGACTGGAACACAGCAGAAGGTAGCCTGGAACGCTGGGCTGGAACCAGGAACAACAGCAGGCAACAGCAGACTGGAACCGGGAACAACAGCAGGTAATAGCAGACTGGAAGCTGGACTGGAACCAGGAACAACAGCAGGTAGTAGACTGGAACGCTGGGCTGGAACACAGCAGAAGGTAGCCTGGAACGCTGGACTGGAACCAGGAACAACAGCAGGTAATAGCAGACTGGAAGCTGGACTGGAACCAGGAACAACAGCAGGCAATGGCAGACTGGAAGCTGATGAACACAGCGGAGGGTCAACAAGCCGGTAGTCAGTAACGTTCAGACAGCAGAGATACCAGGGGTAATGCAGAGGGATGGTCAGGCAAGCCAAGAGGGTCTGGTGCAGGCAGATAGCAGGATCGTCAAAACAGGAAGCCGGGTCAGATAACAGGAAACACAGATCAGATCAGGTAACACTCTCAGAACGCTGTAGAGCAGACAGCAGGGATGGAGTGTGCCAGGCAGGTTTAAATAGCCCGACTGACACCAGCGGGAGTGCGCGTGCCCGTGCGTGACCGCACCCGTGAACGCGCGCGCATGCGCAATGGGACCCGTGGCCGGGTTCCCGTGCGCCTGGGATTACTGGCAGGATCTTCGTGACACCCTGTCTCCTCCTGTCAGGCAATTGAAGTTTTTATAAATTGCTGCACATCTGCATCCCTCTGCTGAGGCCCCATGTACATCTCTACAATGTATAGCTAGCTACTGGTGACTCTTCATCCTTTTTTTAGTTGTAGGTGTTCGCCACTTCTCTTACAGCACTCCGGTCTCGTCTTCCCTATATAAATCTTGCCTCATGATATCTGGTATACAATGAAACTGGAGGAGCAATTAACAAATGACCTGATTTGGTATGTTTAATTTCTGAGTCAGTGAAGAACTTGGTCTTTACATATACTGCAGTGCCCACAGGGGTACATGCCATTTAAATGGCCAGTGCCCCATACAATTCCGCCAGTTTTTTCTTTTTATAATCGCTCTTAACTAGGGTGTTTCCTATAGTTGTGGCTCTTTTTGCAATAAGGATGGGTCTGGGACCCAGAATTTGAGTCTTTGGTCAAGGAGGAGTATGTGCCAATGTTTTGGTTAGTATTGTTTTCAGGTGTGTCCAATGTGGTTACAACTCTTCTTCTTTTTTTTTTTTTTTTTTTATCTTTTCCCATCTTTAGTTCAGGTATGAGGTTATCAGTATTTTGTGTTCAAGTCCAAGGGTATGTTTCCTACTTTTATGTAGTGCTTTCTTCATCCCTTGTCTTATTGTAGAGTTGGGGTAACCATGTGCCCTGAATCTGTATCTGAGTTCCTTACTTTCCTGATGGAAGTCACCTAATATTCAAACAGTTCCTGAGTGTCTCTAGGAACTGTCCTATCGGGATACTCCTAATCGGGGGGCCATGGCATAGGTGTGCATAGCCTATTGCATTAGGATGTGCACCCTAAAGCTCAAGCACACGTATGCCTACATAAGGTCTTTCCCATCTTCCTGCTGGCACACTAATGCGATAATGCTAATGTGCATGGGGTGATTAGGGTGTGCCCAGGCACACCCTGTGCACACGCCTTTTGGACTACCGATGCCTACCACAGAGTTGGTGGGGAGGAAAGGCACTGGTCATTGGGAAATGCATGGAGGGGCTATTTCTGGAGTGCTCTATCATGTGATGCTGTTTATCTCCAATAAACTAGCTATGAGCTATGGGCGTGCATAATTCTTTTTTTTTTTTTTCTTTTGTGAAAATGTATCTAATGTACACACCCTGTTCATGGTGGTACCCTCATTTATTAAATATTTACTTAGTCCTTGAAGCTTGCATTCCCATAGCATGACATCCCAGGAGAATGCACGCTTGCGATGGGCTGGAGTGCAAATTCTAGCTGTGCTTGGAGGCATGTCAACATCACCCAAGTCACCTGGAAGCATCAGAAATTGAGGGGTGGGTTGTTTGGTTTTTATTTAAAAAAAAAATAGATTTTTTATAGCGAACAGTTTGTGCAGCGCTTTACAACATGAAGGCGTACAGTTACACTATTCAATACAGGAGGAATCAGAGGGTCCTGCTCATTTATGTGTTTAAGTTAAAAAAATACTGATGTATCTTAATTTCAATTTTGTGAGCTTATCACTTCCTGTACTGCAATACACTATCGGTTGCGTTGTTCTTAGCTGGTTAAAAGCAGTGGTTCTCAACCCTGTCAAGTACCCCTAACAGGCCATGTTTTGGGAATTTCTCTTAGATAAAATAGCTGTCCAAAATACCAAGCCATTGACTCTGATTTAAAGCACATGTGCACTTTGAAGGAAAACCTGCAAACCTGGCCTGTTGGGGGTACTTGAGGACAAGGTTGAGAACCACTGGTTTAAAGGACAACAGAACCACACCCCTTCGTTATGCACAATAGGAGAAGGGCAGGGTTCTCTGGCTGTCTTGTTGCCCTTGCCCTGAAACTAAAGTTTTAGGGAGTGTTCTCCTATGACTGGAAGTTACCAGTAGAATCAACAGGTGAAAAAAATAAACGAATGCAGCCTTTACATACAAGGCTTGGGGGTAGATACGCTTTTAAAATTCCATTGTTTCGGGGATGTGGCTTGTGAAAATCCTCTGCCTTCAGTATTTGTGGTGCTTGTGACCTCCTAGAGCTTGTTGAAAGTCCTATTACTACAGTACTTCCCTACAGCAAAGACCTTCACCGCATATTTGACTGTTCCAGGTATATATACACTGCAGTGTTTCAGCATGTATGCCCAGCCTTGAAGAGACCTGCACATCAACATGTTCTAGAAGTAAGTTTTTATTCTTATTCCAAATAAAATTCCATTTGACCTAAAGGTGCCAAACCTTGAAGAAAATTCAGATTGTGTTTTTAGTAATTGAAGAGCTGCTAGACCAGCATTGGGGGGACCATATTTGGAGAGCTACTATACAAGCTCTTGTCACTCAAATGTCAGGGTAACTCCCTACAGCGTGGGGAAACTTTTTTTGCTAATGCACAATGTATTTTTTTTTTTTTTCATTTTTTTTTTTTTTTTTTTTTTTTTTTTTTTTCCTCAGATCCCACCTCCTGTAGGCGGTACTGTACCTCAACCTTGCCTCCTGATAAAACTGTGCTTGAGAGTTGTCAGAATGCGCTCCTACACATTGCAGAAATCAAAATGTGGTTTTGAAACAATAGTTCTGAGCAAATATTGATCAACCCTCCTGCAAATGCATGTTGCCTTCTATTCTGCTAACCAGGAAAGAATCGCTTAGATTAGCATAACAGCCAGACATCGCATGTTTATTTATTTCTTTCATAGTAGTTTAGTGTGTGTGTGTGTGTGTGTGGTGTGGTTTTTTTTTTTTTTTTTTTTTTTTTTTTTTTTTTTTTTTTTGGAGGGGGGGTGTATTTTTGGGTTTCCCCTTCATTCATTTTTTTTTTTTTTTGCAAAGAGTCATGTCATTCCCCTGTGTAAACATTTAGGACTTATTTAGTTTGTGTCCTCCTTTTATTTTTCATTCTACAGGGAAAAGGTCAAACATCCTTATGAATAATAGTAAAACTGTTCTGGTCTCCTTGAATATTCCTGTGTACTTTGAGGTCTTCCTGCAAAATATGCAAAAAGTCACAAGTAAGTGTGTGTGTGTGTTCACACTGAGTATAGTAACTGGGTATGGTTGTCCCAAACTAATGCCTTTTATAGTGTATCTACAGTGTTGTGCTAAAAGTTTTAGGCAGGTGAGAAAATGCTGTAAATTTTAAAGTAAAAATACTTTCAGAAAGAAGTGTTAATAGTTTGAGTTTTTTGTTTTTCCAATTTAAAGTGGAGGTTAACCCTAAAATAAAAAAAAAATATATATATATATATATATATATATATATATATATATATATATATATATATATATATATATATATATATATATATATATATATATATATATATATATAGTATATATATATATATATATATATATAGTATTTTTTTTACTTGCCAGAAACCCCTGTTGCTAGGCAGTCTTCCTAATCTGCCTCTTCCGGGGCCATTCACAAAGCGCCGCGCGCATGCGGAAACGGGCAGTAAAGCCGCAAGGCTCCACTGCCTGTTTCCCTTCGATGGCGGCAGCTGATCCGATGGACGGATCGGGCTCGGGGGGCCAACATCACAGGCTCCCTGGACAGGTAAGTGTTCTTATTAAAAGTCAGCAGCTACAGTGTTTTGTAGCTGCTGACTTTAAAAAAAAAAATTTGCAGCTGGAACACTGCTTTAACAATGGAATGTAAAGGAACAAGAGGAATCCAAATCAATATCTGGTGTGACCACCCTATTGGCTTCAAGACTGTACCAATTCTTCAGATGAGTGTCTGCAGGCATCAGTGACGCATGGTGGAGGTTCTTGCAACTTTAGGGCTGCATTTCTGCAAATGGAGTTGGAGATTTGGTCAGGGATCAATGGGGTGTCAATGCTAAGAAATCTCAGCAGATACTAATCCAGTGACTGTTTGACTCCCACAGAGCCCTGATCTCAAAATAGTCTGTCTGGGATCATACGAAAAGATAGGTCCTACATAGGACTACATCATATGGATTTGATTTTTTTTTTTTTGTGTGCAAATGTTTTAGGGAAGTGGGGAAAAAAAAATGCTTTCAGAAATAAAAAGGTCAATTTTTAGCAAATTACCAAAATGGAAAGTAAATGAACAGAAAATAAATCCAAATCAATATTTGGTGTAACCACCTTCAAACAAGCATCAATTCTTCTAGGTATACTTGCACAGTTTTTGAAGGATCTCAGCAGATTGGAGGATCTGATTGCTCTAAAAATGGCAGCAGGACATAGGCTACATTTCATTAGAAGCATGTTATGTCACTGGTGCTGGAATTCATTTTTTTTTTTTTGTAATTGTCAACTTCAATAAACCATATATGATGTAGACCGGAAGTGACCAGTCATATGGTTATGTAATTCACTAACTTTTGTGTGTGGTGTGTTTTTGTTTTTTTTTTTTAATTTATTTATTTTTTTTAGAAGTCTATGGAGTCAAAAGACTGTCCCTGCCGCAGGATCAGATAAACATTGCGTTGGTGACATTGGGGATGTTGGGAGTTTTGCTCTTGACTCTTTCTACCTGGGCCTTTAACAGACAGCGAAAATCTAGGTCTTTGCTCATCAGCAAACCTCCCTCTGAGAAGAAAACTTCCATACATATCAGAACTGTATCCAGTGAAGTGGTAATGTCATGAAATAAAGTAATGTGTTGTGTGTTTTTTTTTTTTTTTGAGGCCAGTGGCTTTTGACTTGTGCAGTGGAAAGGTGCTGGAAAATGGGATCCTGCCATCATAGAAATGAGTGATCTTGGGTTTTTGGGTCTTGTCATTCTTTTATTGATTTGAAGTAAGTCACTGATCTAGAATGACTCCATCGGGGTGTCAGCAGGCCGACACCCCCCCCCCCCCCCAATCACATTTTTCTCTGTGTGGTTAAGTGTTGACAACCCAGCTTTTTTCCATGAAATGTATAAGCCTAGTCCATATGATAAAAAAAATATGGTCTGTGGTCACTATTTATTTTTTTAGTTGTAGAGCAGGGGAAATAGAGTGTAATATAAGTTGGAATATTTAAAGCTAATCATGTTTTGTCAAACTATATTAAAGGAAATATAAATTTTATATCCAAGATATGAAACGTACAATGAGACATAGAGTTGTGTAGGTGGGAGCATGAACCTCATCAGTTTATCAACCTAATATTTAAAAACCCTTCCACGATTTGGAGGACTCCCTTACCACTCAACTTTAATTTGCTTATTTTACTGTAAACACAATAAAAAAACAAGTTTCCTCCAGGCAGTGCTAACAAACAAAATATATATGTACTGTTTGAGGCACTAGCTCAGATACAATTTTGTGAGTATGTGACTAACCATATGTGTGATTAGTTCAAACAATGCAACCAATAATTGATTTCAAAATAATGCAAAAAGCCCTCAAAGTATGAATTGGTGCAAAGCAGAAATCTTATAATGGCTTCTTTCTTTCACCACATGTGCATTAGTGATGTATGCTCTTTTTAGATGATGTGTTCTACCACCTAATAACATAAGGGGGCCACTCACCAGGACCTTCAACCGCAGACAAAAAAAAAAATCCTTCACCACTGGATGAAAGGGAGTTCAAAATTAAAAAAAATGTTATCATTTGTATGGTGTAAGTTTAAGATACGGTGGGTACGGAAAGTATTCAGACCCCCTTAAATTTTTCACTTTGTTATATTGCAGCCATTTGCTAAAATCATTTTAAGTTCATTTTTTTTCCGCATTAATGTACACACAGCACTCCATATTGACAGAAAAACAAAGAATTTGTTGACATTTTTGCAGATTTATTAAAAAAGAAAAACTGAAATATCACATGGGCCTAAGTATTCAGACCCTTTGCTCCATATTTAGTAGAAGCACCCTTTTGATCTAATACAGCCATGAGTCTTTTTGGGAGAGCTACAACAAGTTTTTCACACCAGGATTTGGGGATCCTCTGCCATTCCTCCTTGCAGATCCTCTCCAGTTCTGTCAGGTTGGATGGTAAACGTTGGTGGACAGCCATTTTTAGGTCTCTCCAGAGATGCTCAATTGGGTTTAAGTCAGGGCTCTGGCTGGGCCATTCAAGAACAGTCAGAGTAGTTGTGAAGCCACTCCTTCGTTATTTTAGCTGTGTGCTTAGAGTCATTGCCTTGTTGGAAGGTAAACCATCGGCGCAGTCTGAGGTCCTGAGCACTCTGGAGAAGGTTTTCGTCCAGGATATCCCTGTACTTGGCCGCATTCATCTTTCCCTCGATTGCAACCAGTCGTCCTGTCCCTGCAGCTGAAAAACACCCCCACAGCATGATGCTGCCACCACCATGCTTCACTGTTGGGACTGTATTGGACAGGTAATGAGCAGTGCCTGGTTTTCTTCACACATACCGCTTAGCATTAAGGCCAAAAAGTTCTATATTGGTCTCATCAAAGCAGAGAATCCTATTTCTCACCATCTTGGAGTCCTTCAGGTGTTTTCTAGCAAACTCCATGCAAGCTTTCATGTGTCTTGCACTGAGGAGAGGCTTCCGTCAGGCCACTCTGCCATAAAGCCTTGACTGGTGGAGGTCTGCAGTGATGGTTGACTTTCTACAACTTTCTCCCATCTCCCGACTGCATCTCTAGAGCTCAGTCACACTGATCTTTTGAGTTATTCTTTACCTCTCTGATTAAGGCTTTTCTCCCCCAATAGCTCAGTTTGGCCAGAAGGCCAGCTCTAGGAAGGGTTCTGGTCGTCCCAAACGTCGTCCATTTAAGGATTATGGAGGCCACTGTGCTCTTAGGTACCTTAAATGCAGCAGAAATTTTTTTGTAACCTTGGCCAGATCTGTGTCTTGCCACAATTCTGTCTCTGAGCTCTTCAGGCAGTCCCTTTGACCTTATGATTCTCATTTGCTCTGACATGCACTGTGAGCTGTAAGGTCTTGTATAGACAGGTGTGTGTGACCTTCCTAATCAAGTCCAATCAGTATAATTAAACACAGCTGGACTCAAATGAAGGTGTAGAACTATCTCAAGGATGATCAGAAGAAATGGACAGCACCTGAGTTAAATATGAGAGTCACAGCAAAGGGTCTGAATACTTGGGACCATGTGATATTTCAGTTTTTATTTTTTAATAAATCTGCAAATATGTCAACAATTCTTTTTTTCTGTCAATATGGGGTGCTGTGTGTACATTAATGAGGGGAAAAAAATGAACTTAAATGATTTTAGAAAATGGCTGCAATATAACAAAGAGTGAAAAATTTAAGGGGGTCTGAATACTTTCCGTCCCCACTGTATGTGGGTAGGTCCACTAGATGTCTATATAAACATGTATACAACATTAAAAGAGGATATAGACATCATAGGGGTTTATTTACTAAAGGCAAATCCACTTTGCAGTACAAGTGCACTTGGAAGTGCAGTCGTTGTAGATCTGAGGGAGACCTGCAAGGAAAAATCAGCATTTTTGATTTGATGATAAAATCAGCAGAGCTTCCCCTCATTTTAGATAGTCGCCTCAGATTTACAGCAAGTGCACTTGCAGTGCTGAGTGGATTTGCCTTTAGTAAATCAACCCCAACTACTTTAGACAAATGCATAATAGAGATTCAACTAAATTTAAAACTGTGGGATAGAGTAAATCACTATTGATTTAAATTGCTCCAATTCATACTTTGTTTTAGGACTTTTTGCATTGTGTTGATATTTTGTAATCCATTATTATTTTAACTAATCGCATGTATATGGTTATTCAAATACTCACAATTGCATCTGAGCTAGCACCTTAACAAACAGCACACAATTTTTGGGCATGCACCAAAAAAAAATTGATGGGAGCAGCTGATTGATAAAACACTAGAGGAATTGTACACAAGGGGCACCATTTCTAATATTATTTATTTATTTTTTGTTTATAAAACAAAGTATGTATGTGCCGAGGAGCCAGACTTTGGGTTGCTGCCTAGCTTAGTGCTTAAGGCAGCTATGTATCTGGCATTTTATGGTTTCCTGAGGCCTGGGGAGTTTACGTTTTCTGGGCTAGGATCCAGTATTCTTTTGGCCAATCAGTTAGTCAGGTTCCCCTTCTGGCCAATTTGGGTTTGGACCCCAAGGCGTATTCGGGCCATTCTTTCAGAATTGGGGCAGCTTCTCGCCAAGGGGTCCCGGTTCATGTGATCAAAAAAATTAGGTAGATGCAAGTTATCTTGCTTCTCTAGATATATCCTGGATCCTCTGGTCGAGATGTCACAGGCGTTTGTTGTTTTGACTGATTGTTACATTTCAGTTTTGCAATACGTTTTTGATAGCTTCATCCTACTGTCTTTATTTTTGCCCCCTTTTAGGCATACTGACCACGGTATACCCCAGGTCTATTTTCCGTAGCTTCTTCCTTTCCTAAAACAATCCATAAGGAGACTCTGAGTACACTTGCATTTCTTGTAAAAAATATATATATATAATTTTTTTTATATGTAGCACTACCCACGGGAGTTGCTGATGTTTGGGTCCCTACTGCTGCACAGCCAGTCACTTGGCATTGCCTTCATTTGCTCAGGTACCAATCAGTCCTTGGCTTGTTTGTTATTTTATTAGGGGATGATAACTTAGATGGGGTAGGGAATTATGGGATCCCCCAACTTGAAAAAATGTCCAGAACACAGAACAAAAAGCAGACAAATTCCTCTCTATTTACAAAGAAATCCCCTTCTTCCTTCATCATGCACAAACTTTGTTCACTACAGCACCTGCTGATCACTCCGGTGGAATTTAAGTCTTGTCAATTTTAGCAGCAGCCCATCACAGGCTAGGAACATCCAATCCCTGTGTGTCCTTCTGTCTCCCTGTAGACACTGAGCCCAATTCTAACAATGCAGAAAATACCAGCCTGGTTGCTTGCTTCTCCTGATTGACACACACGGAGATTCCACCAGGGCAGGGTGAATTAAGACTTGGCACTCTGCGGTCTGCAAAAAAGCACTGTTATACTGAAGTCTCTCGCCTTGTCCCTGAACTGTGCTGATCTACTCACTGTCTGTTTGCTCTCTCCCACTGCCTCTACAGCATGAATCCCTCAAACGGCCTCCTCTGGTGGGATCCTTCCAGGCTGAGGTAAAACCACACCCTGGCATGGGTCCCTCAAGGGCCACTGAAGGCCATCTCCTCAGCACTGCTTCTCCATCTTCGACCCGACTCCTTTGCTAGCGTGGCACATGTCTATTTAAGGGCTCCTCAGTTTCTTGCCAGGTCCCCACCCTGGTGATTGGGGCCCCCAAATATTCAAGGCAACCCCTCCTTGCCTCTGTGCCCACTATCTTCCAGAATATTCTAGACATGGGGAGGCACCAGAGAGCTGCCAGGATGAGTCGGTCATCCAGCCCTGGCCTCTATTCACCCTGACCCAGACTTAATGACTCTGGTTTATCCCTGGGCCAGACTATAGTGTCTACTCTTAATTCTAGAGGTTGCTACAATAGTTATCTCAAAATGTTACATTCTTTATTAATAACTTGGTGGTATTAAACCCAAAATCAAACCTTTTTATTATATTGCAGCTTACTGATTCTTTGATGTGATGGCTGCACTCCTTCTTTCTTTTCTCCTTTCCTTTTTTATAGCAACCTTTTTATATGCCAGCCAGCAACCATTTAACCCTGGTAGGAGCACTTACAATGGTCAGCTTTTATTTGGGTAAAATGTCATTGCCCCCCCAAAAAACTGCTGCTATCCAAAGGTGTCTAATACAGGTGTGTTACTGGCCAGATCACCAGGTGAAAACTGAGGGGGGGGGGGGGGAGAAAAGCTTAATCTTCTGAAATTCAAGGTTTTTGGTTTTGGGTCCCCTGTTGGCGGTTAGCCTTCATCAGAGCAGAGCTCCCCCATTCCTCTTCCCCCCCCCCCCCCTTTTTTTTTTTTTTTTTTTTTTTTTTTTAATATATGAATTGTCAAACTGTGTGTGGGTTTTATTTCCTAATAATTTTGGTGAATTTTAGTAGGGGTACAATGTGGGCTGGGCGACAGTCTGCATAATTTAGCTCCAGTAACCACCCCAGCCTGGCCAGCGAGTGCATACAGACCTTCCTTTTTTTTTTTTTTTTTTTTTTTAGCTCTGAGGTGTGTTGCCTACGGCAGTCCCATCCTGGACAGAGGCGGCCGGCAAGTGTCTAGGTTTTCCTGGCCGATAGCCCCCTACCATGTTGATGGGTGGTTCTGTCTCGTGTTACCCAATACCTCACTACACTGGTAATTGGGACCCCCACAACCTTCACCCCTCTTACACAGTGACAGGCTGCAGGTACTCCCTGGGATGTTAAGATCACTGGGCTCTCCTACCCCTGCCCCCTCCCCTCCAACCCAGGCCTGGGTTGCCTATGTCCAGTTCAAACTCCATGCATCACCTTCAAACCCCCTAATTTTGGTGGCAGGGTCCTTTATATTGTCTTTTGGGGGGTCATTCCTTTTTGGATGCACTGGCGGTGGTCTTTAAATCAATTGTCTTCCGGGGGAGAATGGCATACACCTTTTGAGGAGGCCCTTTTGAAGAAGTGGAGCTCTTCTCCTGTCAGACCCCCCCCCCCCAATCTCTAGGTTTAACAAGGCGACCATGATGCCAGTGAAGGAGTCTTCCTTCAAGGATCCTGTAGATAGGAAGGCGGGATCAATTGCCCACTCTGTTTACGATCACTGGCTCAGCACTTCATGCGGTTTTGGCTATTGCCCTTGTGTCTCAAACGCTCGCTGAGTGGGCTAAGCTCTTGTGCCTAGGTCTGGGTAATGAGCAGGTATTTCAGATATAAGAACGTGTGGTCCAATTGGTACAGGACTCAATGTGTTCTCGAATTTCCCACTGCTTTCCCAGCTCCAAGTCTCAGCTGTGATGCTCTGGTGAGTTCTCTGGGTTGAGTGTTGGTCTATGAATCGGACATCTATTCAGTGGTGGAACTGCTAGGGTCAAAATGGTTGCATTTGAGATCAGGCCCTGGCATTCTTCCACTGTCTGGGGGTGTTCGCCGCAGGGCTCTGAGCTGAGAGTGTCTCTTACAGCCCAGAGCCTGCACAGACAGTTCCCCCTCCCATGCACAGATGGGAGAGGAGAGAGTCAATCTGCTCCCCCCTCTTCTCCTGTGTGTTCTATAGGAAGTGTGATGCTAACCAATTGAATCTGATCATTCAGCTGCTGGGCTTCACACTTACTGCTGTGTGCACACAGGCAAATGAGGGGAAGGAGCAGATCGACACACTCCTCTACTATCCATAAGAGGGAGGGGACCTGTCAGTGCAGGCTTTGGGCTGTATGAGAGGGATTCTCTCCATTTCAGGTTCCTGATGGGGCAATATTGATGAGCACTGATGATCAGTATAAACAATGTACTGTCAGTCCTGCCGGTTAACTGCTCTCCTTTCCTCACACAGTCATGGTGTGGGAGGAAAAGACTGCCAATAACCAGAGTCTGTTTACGGATGTGGTAAAGGGCCACTGTGTCTAAAGAATACCGCAGTCAGAGTGTGCCCTCAAGAGGCACGTGGGAGGCAGGGTTCTGGCAGATCTCCATAGATGCCTTCCCGGAAGTGGAAGCCCAGGGCTCGGATGAAGGGGGGGTGGTGTCAGGGGGGCCTTCATGGGTTTTTACAAAGGGGCCCTGAAGGTTCTAGTTATGCTTCTGCATCTATGAAAAGCCTGGCATCATCCTTACAGGGTGGGTGGTTCTTCGGTGCCACCCTGGGCAAAATTATCATGAATCCAATTGGAGGGAAGAGTACTTTTTTCTCCTACAGTCCAAGAAAGATAAAAGCTACACTGCAAGAAGGGTTCTTCTCTGCACACAAGTGGCTTTTTTTGTTCACCAGGCTCTTCAGACAATGGAACCCAGCCCTTCAAGGCTCCCACAGGTGGCACCAAGTGATGCTGGTCGCACAAGCCAACAGACCAGTCGTCCTTGGCATGAAGGCTTGTCCCCACCTGTTTCCAGGGTGGGAGGGGGGGCTCCTTCATTGGTTGGCGGATCTGTGGGCCTCTCTGCTTTCTGATAAATGTGTCTGCAAGCAGTTTTTGTCAGCTACAAAAATAGAATTTCTTTCCTATCTGACAGAAAATTTTTTCATCTCTCCCCATCTCCTCTGCAGGTTCTTTTTGGGGTAGTACAGGATCTGCTTCTCAAAAGCGTGAAAGCCCTGGTCCTGGAGCCAGCAAGGTTTGGGGTGTGGGGGTTTTGCTTCAACCTGTTACCTTCTATATTCAGAACCATTATCATCTAGTACTGTACTTCAAGGCTTGAATTTCTTTGAGAGTACAGAAGTTTAAGATGGAAGCCATTTGTTTGGCCATGGCCTCTCTACATCAGTGGGATTTTCTAGCCTCCTTGGACGTCAAGGATGTGTAATTGTGTGTTCCCATCTGAGAAGGGCACCTGAGCTTTGCAGTCGGATGCACACAGTTTGTGGTGCTTCCCTTTTTGGTCTGGCCTGTGCTCCACATGTATTTAGTGATGGCTCCATTCCCGGGAATGCTGAGACAGCGGGATTGCTGTGATAGGCAATCTGGAAGACCTCCTCCTATGATTGGAGTTTAATCTGCACTGATAGATAACTTTGATTGCCATGCACACTCTGCAGGAGTTTGGCTGGGTGTTGAACCTCAAGAACTCTGCTCTGACCACAACCAGGTGTCTGCAATATCTAGGGCTGATCTTTGATTTGGTGCAAGCCAAGGTGTTCTTCCCACTGGACAAACTTTGAAAACTCTACTGCGGTTTGGTTGCTGTTGTCCTGCAGGTGTTATAGGAGATCGGAATATTGGTAAATGACTTTGTTGGACACAGGACTCAAATAAGGGAGTTTTTATTCCACTTTGGCCAAAAGCGGACACCTGAACTGACTCACGTCTGGATGCCAAGTGTCCAAATTACAGCTCATACAGTGTACATATAATTTCAGTATATTGCGTCACAAGCGTACAGGCGGTATATTTCCGTTTTACAAACATCTAACCTTTTAAAACGCCCAACCTACTCTTATTGATGCAAAGCAATTTAGCAAAGAGATTTCTTTGTATTCTTGCAGGTTTTCCTTATCTACTTTGTTAATCCGCTAACATACTATAGCTTCAGGAAGGTGAGCTTCAGTGTGGGGAGCACAGATGTCTGTGCTGGGGGGGGATGGGTGAATTCAGTATCTAACTGCAGCCTGTCACAAATGTTTTTAACATAAATGTACAGAAATGATTTTTAGCTGAAACTCTAGACACAGTCTTACTACACACATAACTATGGCCACATAAACTGACCCTCGTTGCCACTTAACAGGTCCCCATCTGCATCCTCCTTTTTTTTTTTTTTCTTTTCTTTTTTTTTTTTTATGCATGCAAGGTCTGGGCATCATGGTGTCTACCCTCGAGTTGGTCCCTTATGTACAGTTCCACTTGAGGGTCCTGCAGAAGGAAATCTTATCCAAGTAGGACAAATCTACTGTGTCCTTGGACAACCATATCCATGTGGGATGATTGACCAGGGCCTCCCTTCTGTGGTGGCTTTGGTCTCCATTTCTTTGGATGGAACGTCATTTCTCCCTCTTCATTGGACAGTGGTCATGGCAGATGCCAGCCTGTTCATCGTGTGTGTGTATTCATTCTAGGTCTGAGATTGGCTCAGGGCTGATGGACATTAAAGGAGTCTGTTACCTATCAATGTTCTGGAACTACGGGTGATCAGACTTTAACTCATTGGACAGCTTCTTCAAGGGCGCCTGTTAAGGAGCCAATCAAACACCCCACAGTGGTGGCCTATGTCAATCACCTGACCCATTCTTTAGTGGGAGGCACTTCACATGCCAGCTCTCTCCGCCGTTTATAATCCAGATGGTAGAAAACTGGTTACCTCAGTTGTCAGGTATTAGGTGGAGAGGTCGTTACACCCAGACTTGTTAATCAAATCGGCATGTAGCTCTAGTGCTCCTTGTTGCCAATATGGGACCTGAATCTGGATCTTTCAATCCTTCAGAAGCCTCCTGTTGAAAATGATAGAGATCTTCCCTTATGCCGCGTACACACGGTCGGACTTTCCGACATACCTGGTCCGGCGGACCAGAGTGTGCCGGACAATCCGCCCGTGTGTAGGCGCCGGCGGACTTTTCCGGCGGACTTTTTCCCAAAAGCCCGCCGGACCTAGATTTGAAACATGTTTTAAATCTTTCCTTCTGACTCAGTTTCGGGCGGAAAGTCCGCTCGTCTGTGTGCTAGTCCGACGGAAAGCCCGCTCGTGTGTATGCTGGTCCAACGGACCAGATACGACGCGAGGGCAGGGTATTGCATTTCGCGCTCGCTGCAATAGGAAAAACAAATTTTCCCATTGCGGCGAGCGCGGGGCATACCAGGCCCTTAGGTCTGGTATGGATTATAAAGGGGGACCCCCCCTACGCCGAAAAAACGGCGTGGGGTCCCCCCTAAAATCCATACCAGACCCCGATCCGAGCACGCAGCCTGGCCGGTCAGGAAAGGGGGTGAGGGTGAGCGAGCGCCCCCCCCCCCTCCTGAACCGTATCAGGCCGCATGCCCTCAACATGGGGGGTGGGTGCTTTGGGGGAGGGGGCGCCCCAACATCACCCAGTGACCACGCCCCCTAAAACGTCACAGTCCCAGCATGCCTAGGGACTGTGGCATCATAAGGGGGCGGGGTCTCCGCCTATATAAGTCACAACGCAGCCCTCAGAGAGCAGTCCAGCCGGAGAGAGCGTTGTGTCAACATCTGGAGAAGAGAAGACAAGAAGTCCGGACCTCTGCTGGCAAGAGAGCTACCTGAAGACAGCGGAGGAGCTAGCCGAAGAACTGGAACACCGGGAGAAGAGAGCAGAGAAGAACCAACCGGACGCCGGGAGAAGATGAACCGGAGGGACCCCCGAAGCCGGAAGAAGACCCCCGAAGTCGGAGGAAGATCCCCCCCCCCCCTCCCGGAGCTGTTTAATAAAATATTTTAAAAACCTGTGTAGTGTTTTATTATTTACACTTTTTCCCTAGGTGAATGGGTAGGGGTACCATGTACCCCATACTCATTCACATAGGGTGGGGGGCCAGGATCTGGGGGCCCTCTTATTATAGGGGGCTCCCGGATTCCGATAAGCCCCCCGCCCGCAGACCCCGACAATCAACGGCCAGGGTTGTCGGGAAGAGGCCCTTGTTCTCATCAACATGGGGACAAGGTGCAGGGCCCCCCTCTCCCCCAAAGCACCCACCCCCCATGTTGAGGGCATGCGGCCTGGTACGGTTCAGGAGGGGGGGGGGGGGGCGCTCGCTCGTCCTCACCCCCTTTCCTGACCGGCCAGGCTGCGTGCTCGGATCGGGTCTGGTATGGATCTTAGGGGGGACCCCACGCCGTTTTTTCGGCGTAGGGGGGGTTCCCCTTTTATAATCCATACCAGACCTAAGGGCCTGGTATGCCCCGCGATGGGGCTCGCAAGGTGTCAATCTCGCCGATAAAAGCGGCAAGATTGACATCCTTTTCTAGTCCCGTCGCACCTGAGTCACGTTCAAAATGAACGGACTTGTCCGTGTGTGGGAAAGTCTGTTCATTCTGAAAGTCTGCCGTAACGCCGGCAAAAGTCCGTCAGAAAAACGGGCGGACTTCTGTGGGCAGGTCCGTCCGTTTTAAAGTCCGGTGCACCTGGCGGACAAAGTCCGTCAGAAAGTGTGCCGGACCAAGTAGGACAGAAAGTCCGACCGTGTGTATGCGGCATTACTCTCTCCCAGAAGGTTGCCTTTTTGGTTGTTATTACTTTTACACACTGCGTATTGAAGTTGGCAGCCTTGTCCTGTAAGTCTTCTTCTTATTTAGTTTTACACAGGAACAAGGTGGTTCTCTATCTGTGTCTCCGAAGGTGGTGTCTGCTTTCACCTGAAAGAGGACATTTGTCCTTCCTTCCCTGTGTCTGCACCCTTCACCTCCTAAGGAGGTTAAGCTGCACTGTTTGGATGTGGCCCAAGTGGTTTGCGTACATGTCTGCTGCTATGGCCTCCTTTCAGAGGTTGAATCCTTTTGCAATTGCAGACTGCCCATGAAAAGGCCTGGCAACCTGCTCTGCTAATGGCTTAGGCCATTATGGCACACTATACAGTACCAGGGCGATTAGTACCTGCTGACTGTTCTGCCAGCAGGTGTATATGTGCAAGGTGGCTATCTGGTCATCTGTGCACACCTTTTTTTTTACCATGTTTTACAAAGCTGATATTTTTGTCATCTTTGAAGGCGTATTTTGGCCACAAGGTTTTGCAAGTGGATTTTTTCTTAGGTTTCTTGTTCCTCTTCTGGGGGGTTTATTGGGTATTGAATGTTCTTCTTTAGTTACCCACTCCTTTTGGACTTCCCTTTGCTCAATATAGAGAGTAGTGTCCGAGAAAGGGATCTTACGGAGTACAAAAATCCAATTTTGCAAAATGTAAATCTGTACTAGGTTCCTGTCTATGTGGTCAACTTGCTTGATAAATCCCCCTCCATTTTAAACACTCTCTTGCAAATTTTTCCTTTTTTCTGTTTTGTATTTTCTCTCTGTATGTTTCCTAGATTGCTTTTGGTTTCAAGAGAAAGCGCACCTTCACATATCACTGAATTGAGAGCGAGAGAGAATTACTGACTTTGTACTGTCACCTGGTGGAGAAATAGCAGTTGACATGTACTAGTGTATTGGGATGAATGAAAAACACATACAAGGAATTTTTTTGGCGGGGGGGTTGTGTGTGTTAATGTGTATAAGTAAAAGAATGGTTTGTGTTTTCTTTAATCCGCTAACAATTTTGCCAATATTTATCTGGAGCAAGGTGTAAATAATAACTGAAGTCTCTTCTAGTTGCAATGCCACTAAATGGATGTAAAATTCAATAACTATACAAAAAACTTATGTAGCGGGCACCTATTTTTACATAGGTGACCTTTTATTGTTAATTTTCTATGTCAGGTAAATTTAGACAGGCTTGTGCTGTAGCAGCAGGCCTGTTTTGTTAATTTCTATATTTGAGTGGCAGGTGTTTGTATTCGAGTCCCGGCCAATCATTGATTTGTTGGACAAGGCCTGGAACTTTGATATAAATGCTGGGTCACATGGTCAGTCGGGGGTTCCTGTCTTGCTGTTTGCCTTGAGAGCCGGAGAGGCTCAACCTGGTTCCCGGAGGGGAGAGGTCCCCCCTCCGGGGAGCCAACGGAGCTTCACCCTAGCCAGATGGGTGGATTGATCGTTTATGAGTGGCACATGGACTATTGATCAAGTGAGTGAAAGCCCAAGGGTAGGGTACTGTCAGAGACTGAGGTTGTTGATGCACAAGTCGGTGAGATGGGTGGTTATGGCCTGTGACTTAGAGTTCAACATTGCCCTGGGATTCCAATCAGTCAAGCGAGGAGGTGATCAGAATGACTCTCTTGTAATTTAATCTGAAAGTACCATGCAAGTGGGAAGTAGTGACAAAGAGGTAGCGGTGAAGCTGCATGCACACACATAGAGAAATAGATTGTTCCTTTTAAGTCATCCAGATGAAGAAGTTATTCAGAGTGACTCTTTATCATTTAATTCTACTTACATCTTCCCTGATCAAAGTGATCATTTGAAATGTTTTGTCTGACCATCCGCAATTATTCTTTGATGTTTCCTGTAAGAACCAATTTAAGATGACAATGCAACAAAGAGAGCCTCTCAAAGGAAGTCCTTCTCCTATCCCAGTTTGTGTTAATGAATAAAGCGTTAAAAAAAAGCAATAAGGACTGTGACTTTGAATCTATGGGCGGCGAGGGTTGAGTGGTAAATGTGAATTACGGATATAGCCATTTCTAAGCCACTCCTTTGGGGGTCAGCGCTACTCTTATTTTATATGTGGTGCTCATGTGAGGATGGGGAGAAAGCAATTTGGGGCAGGACCGGGGGCATATGCTGAAACGCAGGACTGATGTTAAGGTGGAGCTCTCTATAAAAGCGGTACTGATCCACACAGACATTGAATTCTGTGGCCCAGCTTCTGTAACTCTCTACATTGTACACTATAGATAACTGTTCCCATTTCACTTCTCTTCTGTGCAGCATTTCTGAACCTGTGAAGCAGAGCTTGCAGTGGACTCACTAAGGTTGGTGTCACCTGGTGCAGTAAAACATGGGGTCGCGCCCTCACCTCCTCCTCCTCCCCCCACCCCCAGATTTTTTTTTTCCCTCACATATAACACTTTTAGATGTACATCTTTTAAAGGACTCAACATGCAGGGATATGGGAAAGCATTATAGACACCAATACACATGGCCCCACACAGGTTGATCTATTACTGTTCCTACCACCTCTTGCTCATTCTACATCCATATACTGATAAAACCTCCAGTACTCCGAGGCATGCCGCTTCATATAAATCGCATTCCCACACTACCGTCCTCGCCCTTCTGCTTCACCTAACCGCTGGTGACATATCCCCCAAACCCTGGGCCTCCATCATCTGTCTTTGCCCAACACTCTCATCCCCCTACCCCCTTTGGCAGAAGCCGCAACCACAGAACTTGGTCTCTATTCCTCTTCTTTCCAAAAGTAGTCCTCCCTTCTCCTGTAACAAACTCGCCATCTGTGGCATAAGACTAAGTTCCAGGAGACTTCACACAATACAAATCTGCCCTCCTAAAATACTATTCCTGCCTCCAGACTGCCAAACAGACCTACTTTATCACACTCATTAACACCTTCTCATCCAGTCCACATCAACTCTTCTCTACCTTCAACACTCTACCCTGTCTGTTACTGTCTCCACCCTCTAACTCCCTCACTGCCCAGGAGATCGCCAATCACAAAAATAAGATTGATACAATTCACGAGGAGATCTCCAACGCGCGGAAACCTCCCCCTCCGCAACACCCCATGTCCACAGATACAATCATT
Organism: Lithobates septentrionalis; assembly: GCA_037952835.1. Taxonomy (NCBI): domain Eukaryota; kingdom Metazoa; phylum Chordata; class Amphibia; order Anura; family Ranidae; genus Lithobates; species Lithobates septentrionalis. The sequence continues at coordinate 500,787 of JBBDGP010001162.1, read as the reverse complement.
ACTTCCCTCATTCGACCCTGCAAGTATTAATGAGGTTGCTAAACTTTTATCAGTCATCTAACCACCTGCCCCCTGGATCCTGCTCCCTCGCAAATGCTATGCTCACCCTCTGACTCGATTCTCTAACTCACATTTTCAACCTCTCCCTCTCTTGTAGCATCTTCCCAAACTCTCTAAAACATGCGCTAGTCAACCTCATACTTAAAAAGCCCTCACTGGACCCCACCAATCTTAACAACCTATGTCCCATCTCCTTACTCGCCTTCCCCTCCAAACTTCTTGAAAGACTGGTCTACAACCGACTGAGTGACCATCTGACCATGAACAAACTTCTTTAACCCCTTCAGTCCGGATTTCGCCCTCAACACTCCACGGAAACTGTTCTCCTTAAAGTCTCAAATGACTTGCTAACTGCTAAAACCAGTGAACACTATTCTGTACTACTTCTTCTCCTGGATCTCTCTGCTGCCTTCAACACAGTGGACCACCCCCTCCTCCTCAATAAACTCCACTCCTTTGGTCTTCGTGACCGTACTCTTCACTGGTTCTCATCCTACCTATCCCACTGCTCCTTCAGTGTCACTTACAACTCTACTTCCTCCTCTCCTCTTCCTTTCTCTGTTGGGGTCCCCCAAGGTTCTGTTCTTGGACCTCTCCTTTTCTCAATCTACACCACCTCCCTGGGTCAGTTGATTGCCTCCCATGGCTTTCAATATCATCTCTACGCTGATGACACCCAAATCTATCTCTCCACCCCCCCATCTCTCTATCTGTCTCCTCACGCATCACCACCAACTTACTTACTAGCAGACATATCAGCCTGGATGTCACATCGCTTCCTCAAACTCAACCTATCCAAAACAGAGCTTGTGATATTTCCTTCCCCTGATTTCTCTGTCCATATCAAAGGCTCAACTATCAACTTGTCCCCCCACGCCAAGGTCCTAGGTGTAATCCTGGACTCTGAACTAACCTTTCAGCCCCACATCCTATCGCTATCCAAAATTTGCCGCCTCAACCTCCGCAACATCTCCAAGATACGCCCCTTCCTAACCAATGTCACCACAAAGCTTGTAATCCACTCCCCGGTCATCTCTTGCCTCGACTAGTGCAACTCCCTCCTCATTGGATTGCTTTTAAATAGGCTATCCCCACTTCAGTCCATCATGAACGCTGCTGCCAGGCTCATCCACATCTCGAACTGCTCAGCGTCTGCTATACCCCTCTGCCAATCCCTTCATTGGCTGCCACTCAGCCAACTAATTAAATTCAAGATACCAACTATAACTTACAAAGCCACCACAACCTGGCCCCCAGCTACATCACTAACCTAGTCTCAAAATACCAACCTAATCGTTCTCTTTGCTCCTCCCATGACCTCCTTCTCTCAAACTCCCATGTCACCTCATCCCATGCTCTCCCTCAGGACTTCTCCAGAGCCTCTGGAATGCTCTACCCCAATCTGTCCAATTTTTCTCCTACATTATCCACTTTCAGACGATCCCTGAAAACTCATTTCTTCAGAGAAGCCTATCTGGCCCCCACCTAACAACAACTGTAAATTTATCTTCTCCATCAGCACATTCCCCACAGTTATTACCTCTTGTATCTCTTGACCTTCCCTCTTAGACTGTAAGCTCTAAGGAGCAAGGCCCTCTGATTCCTACTGTATTAAAGTGCATTGTATTTGTACTGTCTACCCTCAAGTTGTAGTGCTGCATAAACTGTTGGCCCTATATAAATCCTGTATTATAATAATAATGTAACACACCAAAATTTAACCCTGCCCAAGGGAGACAGACAAAAATGCAATAATATAGGGATCTGTATGAGATCGGAGCAGACAGTGCAGTATATGGGGGTATAGGGTATGGAAAAGTTGCGGCTGGTTTTTTTTTTTTTTTTTTTTTCTCTTGGGGGGTGGCAAACAACCACCCCCCGGAGGACAGTCAGGACACCGAAGTCTCGCACTTACCCCATCTAGGAAGCAGGCAGCGTGTCTTGCAGCTTTCTTCCTCCTCCTTTGGTGTGGATCATGGTGGCTTCCGCTGTGCATCCCCCTCCCCCTCCTCCTTGGTGCCTGACCTTTCAGCCAATCAGGAATGGGTAGCAGACCCATGCTTCCTGATTGGCGGAGAGGCTATTTTAGTGATAGAAAAGCAAATTAATGTTCGCTTTTCTAACACACCTGCGTGGGCTCTGAGCGTAATGCTCTGCGCCACAAGTCCACCCTATTTTGAAGCCTATTAGAGCCTGCTGCTGTAATTCATGCGCCTGGTGTCCTGAAAGGGGCCGGATGCATGAATAGGGGGTGCCGGCGGCCATGGATAGATTTATGCCAAGCATGAATCTATCCATTCCTCATAGAGGGGTTGGTATCTGTGCGCCCTTAATGTATGGGCAATTGGACTCCAATTTCTATCATTAAGGCTTTTTTTTTTTTTAAAGTTTTTTTAAATCCTTTAAAGTTTTTTAAAATAGCATAAAAATAGTAGTAGCTACAATCTTGACTAAGCTATATCAAGCAAAACATAAATATGACTCTTGTGAAAGCTCATTGGATTAAAAACCTAACATTGTCTTGTATAAGAAAAAAAGGGGGGTTGAATCGCACTAAAACAGATTGGTGATCATACACATCATCACCAAACCAAATATTTAGAACGAAGTGTAGAGTTCCCCTTTAGTGTATACATAATATACAAAACACATGTCAAATGAATAATCAATCCAAAAATAAAATGTTCAAAGTGATAATAAAAAGTGCATGTATAAAAAATAAATCACTCAAGTGATATGAAAGTATCTTAAAAAAGTTCCAAAAAACATAAATTCTTGCTGTGAGAAGAAAAAAGCGTGCTTGCTCCACCACCGTGAAATCAGACTGGCCGCTTACCCGAAACTCATGATCCCCTGTTACAGAGGATCAGAGAAAGCTGTTTGTTAATACTGCTTCGAACCACGACCAATGGATCAGAGACCTTATACCGAGATGGGACATCAAAGACTGCAGGGTCAGGCTAAAGATGTTCACACTGACAGGTACTCAGACATCAGCCCACAGCATTGCAGATACGGTCATAGAAAGGAAAAAAAGGCTCCATATAGTGTAAAATCATTGACTTTATTGGATAAGTAAAAAGTTAAACTCACATGTTAGTAGACAATAGTAGGCATGTAGTGTAGTCTGGAGCGCTGGCCGGAAGCTCACAGACAGCCCGTCCTACTGGAAACAACAGCAGCAATGGGAGCGACGTGTTCTTGTCACCTCCCATTGCTGCTGTTTCCAGTAGGACAGAATGATGGTGTATGATCCCCAATCTGTTTTAGCTCGATTCAATCCCCCCTTTTTTTTCTTATTTAATTTCACTGTGTTTGTGTTACATAGATGAATCGCGGCTATAATTGTTATTGTTTATGTATTTCACTGCAGCGCAGTTATTCCCCTAATTTTTCTTATTGTCTTGTATAGTCATCTTCCAGGGAAGCACTATTGCCAAAAAAATATTATTAGCCTTGGCAGTGGTATATAGCAACCTATTATGAGCAGTGTGGCTGGAGTCACTTTTGGGCGGGGTTCTTGTAGAATCCAGCTTGCCTTGTAGAGCCTCGGGAACTCTGACGCCAGGCTCATATCTCTGCTGAGGTAACTGAAGTCTGCTAGAAGTCATTATGCCCAGATGTGGTATGGACCCTTGGGAGTAGCCTGACAGCATTTTGATGTTGAACATGGAAAATTCCCAAAGTTCTGTGTCACCTTCTCCATAGCAAACAGGTTTAATACTACAGTGAGAGGTGTCCCATCTCATGGCTACAAGCATAAACAAATCCGTATGACACAGTAGTGGTACTTAAAAACAATGTTTCCCTCCAGGAGACTTTGGCTGCAGGGAAGACACACACACATGCCCACCAATCAGGGAAGGATTCAGTGTAGCTGTGAGCTGCGCCGCCCAGATAGTTGTGCTGTCACTTCTAAACGCAGAAACCGGGCAGTGGGCTTCTGTATTTAGAAGTGACAGCAGTCAGAGCCTGAGAGGAAACACCAACAGGGCTAGCGCTGGAGGAGTTCCGCCACATTCTGTTTGAACAGAAGTTCTGCCTCCCTCTCGCTGCCCTCAGGATGGTGTCACCCTGGTGTGGTCCGCATCCCCTGCACCCCCATAGCGACACCACTGAGTGAACTCCACCAGCCCAGTTAACTGTCACCTCATCTCAGTGACATTGAATCACAAGAATCTTGATTCTGTACATCACCCATGCCTATTCTCGCCAAGGCCTCACTCCATCTTCTGTAACTTCCGGCTGGGTCCTTAGGATGCCCAGTGCTATGATTTGAACCTAAATTAGGGTACCAGTTGCTAGGAAAGCAGCCTAAGCACACAAGCTGCTTCACTACCAGGACCTTTCATCACCTAAGTGAAGTCGTCACCTCTTGCTGCCAAGCTAGCTGCTTATGCACAAAGACTATAATACTTTAGTCATTAGCAATGACAAAATAGCCTCCTAATTGGCTCACTGCACATGCAGCTGCAGCCATCATCCCAGTACCAAAATGTTTAGCCAGCGATTGACTTTCTTGCAGAAGTGATCGAGTTAGGCCTCTTTCACACAAACGATCCGTTCAGGTCCGCCTGTCAGTTTTTTAGGCGGACCTGAACGGACGCTCCATAGACCTCTATGGAGCGTCGGATGTCAGTGTGACATGTCCGCTAACATCTGACCCACTCCGATCCGAAAAAGTGTAACAGAGGAAAAACCTACTTTTCCATCCGTCTGCGGATCCGGTGACGACGGACTCTACGGTCCGTCTTCATCCGATCCCCCGTAGGGGACAGCAGCGCTCTGACAGGTCCGTCGCTGCACACTGTGCAGCAACGGACTGTGTGGACCTTTCATCTGCCTGCTCAGCGGGGATCGAGCAGAGCGGGCTCCATACACGGACACGTCCATGTGAAAGAGCCCTACTGTACACCATTCAATCACTTCTACAGGGCATGGAAATGGGCTCCCCTCCCACCACCCAGCATCACCACTGTTAGGATCACTGGTGCATACCTCCCAACGTTTTGAGATGGGAATGAGAGACACCTACTACCAATGTATGTAGGATATGCCCCCTGTCACACCCCCTTAAATGAGAATTAACCAAAAAAAAGTTAATTAAATCTACAAGGGCTTTTTTTTTTTTTTACTACTACTATTCCTTTATATTTGGCTTTTAAAATTTACAAATGCAGCCATTTACAAATTGGAATGAAAGGTTTAGCACTGGGAACCACTTTTTGAAAGATAAAAAGTGCATTTTATATGCAACTATATAGATCAGACCAAAATGAGGGACAAACCAGGAGGGACAGAGGGACGTTTTGTCCCAAATCTGGGACAGTCCCTCGATATTAGGGACAGTTGGGAGCTATGCTGGTGCACTGAGAGGGAAGGAAGATACATCCATACCCACCACCCCTTTGTGATGTAGGAAACCAGAAGCAATGAGGATTTCATTGGTTTTGCTATTTAAATGCCATTACCAGCTTGTAAAGCATTTGATCAAACTGATCTTGGTTTGATCAGATGCTTTTGAGGGTGGAGGAGAGATCTGGGGTCTAAGGCTCAGTTCACACCTATGCATTTTTTTAATTGCTTTTTGCAGAAATGCACTACAGTCTACTTAACATGGCTTCCTATGGGACACGTTCACATTTATGCTTTTTTTCAGCCGCTGCATTTTTGGAAATGATCAGGAATTTTTTTAAAAGCAAAACGGTGCATTTTTGGTTCAATGCACTTCAATGGAGAAGCGTCAGAAAAGGATGTGGTCTGATTTTGCTACAATTTGCATTTTTTAATCTGCCCAAGAACAAATTGACAAAAAAATTCAAAATGCGTGTGAAAAAAATGCAAAACACACTGCAGAAACTGATCAAAAGCAAACTGTGTAGCTGTGAACTGAGCCTAAAAGACCCCAGATCTCCCAGTAAAAAGTACCTGTCACTACCCATGCTATCACAAGAGATGTATACCCCTTACAATTGCAGTAAAGTTAATAAAAAAACAAAACAAAAAAAAACAAAACTTGCATTCCAAGCCTCGTTTTCATATGTAGAGGAGGATTACTTCCTGGTTCTGCCAAAATGGCGCCCGGACAAGAGTTCCAAGCCTCATTTTAACATGTGAAAGAGGATGTGACATCATGTGGAACAGTGAATGGTTTAAACAGCCAAAAACCTGGCACCACTATTCTGGGGGACATATAGGAGCAGGTGTGGCTTAAAACGGCACAATGTCCAATAACCTACAACATGGCGCCGTTTGTCATAAGGACATGTAAATTAATACACTAAGTAGGGATGAGCTTCGTGTTCGAGTCGAACCCATGTTCGGCGCGAACATCGTCTGTTCGCCCGTTCGCCGAATTGCGAACGATATGGGCCGTTCGCGCCAAATTCGTGTGGCGCGTCACGGCCCATAATTCACTGCAGCATCGCAGTGCATTGCTGGCTGATGATTGTCCAAGCATGCACTATGACCCGCATGCTTGGCCAATCACAGCGCCGTCTGAACAGAGAGCCGTAATTGGCCAAAGCCAAGGAGGCTTTGGCCAATTATGGCTCAGGGGATGTGGGGGTAGAAAAAAAATGATGGCACCCCTCAAAAAGGACACGTTATTGGTTGGATCGAGCTGATATTTGTGATAGGGACCAAACCAGTATATATTCAAATAAGAAATCCAAAATACATTCTAAAATATGTTATCAGAAAAATTAATAAAATACCCTCATAAAAACATTTAAAAATACTTATAAAAATCCTCACATAAAAGATATTCTAATAGGTACCAACTGGACCCTAAAGTACCAGAAATAGAGAAAAGGCATCATGCTTGGTTGCTAAAATCATTGATGTCCCATTCTATGTTCAACCCAAAAGGGGAGTAGGTCTGCAATTGGTGGATCCAATAAGTCTCCAAGCGAGAGACTCCCCTTGTCTTAGCTCCTCCCCTCCAAGGAGGTGTATATTTATCTATGACAAGAAATTGAGAACCAGTAGGGTCTCGTCTGTGATGCTCTCTATAATGTCGAGGCACATTATGTTTGACGTCACCACTTTTCATTTTAGCGATATGCTTGCTGACTCTAACAGAGAAAGCTCGAATTGTACAACCCACATACTGCTTCCCGCAGGGGCAGGTAATCAGATAAACGACATGTGTGGTAGCACAAGTGCAGAATGTTTTAATGGGATATGTAAAGTTTGTAGTGTTCGATTCAAACTCGAGGCTTTTACGTCTACTGCAGGAATTGTATTGACATACAGTGCATTTTTTGCAGGGAAAATAACCCACTAAGTTATGAAAAAAAGAAGGTCGTATGGGGGGATTTATGATATTCGGTGCAATTTTTATGATATTCGGGGATTTATGATATTCGGTGCAAAGGTCGTACCCCTTTTCTATGAATCTGTCCCTCAGTGTTGATGCTTGAGTAAAATAGTTGTTTACATCTGTGCAATTCTTGCACAATCTCAGGAACTGACTACGAGGCACAGACTGTAACCAGGATTGGTGGTGACAGCTGTCAACTGGTATAAAGCTATTGTGGTCAGTATTTTTGAAGTAAGTTTTAAACTTAAATTGGCATGAGACCATCTCGATTTCGAGATCCAAAAAGTGAATTTTAGATGAGCTAAATTCATATGTCAACGAAATCCCCCGATCGTTGTCATTTAAAAACACAAAGAAATCCCTGAGGGATTCGGGGGTGCCATCCCATAGGAGGAGGATGTCGTCTATATATCTGGCCCACAGTACCAATGAGGGCCTGTGTTCAGAATAGACGACATCCTCCTCTCATTTTGCCATAAAAAGGTTGGCAAGGCTAGGGGCAAATTTAGCCCCCATAGCCACACCCTTCTGTTGCAAGAAAAACTTTTGGTCAAACCAGAAGTAGTTGTGTTTGGTAGCGAATTGTAATAGCTCAATAATATATTGACTTTGTTTATTGATAATGGAATGGTCCCTGTTCAGAAAATGTGTGACCGCTTCTATACCTCTGGTATGGGGGATACAGGTGTACAATGATGCCACGTCTGCAGTGGCCATCAGCAGGTCCCCCCCAATCTCCACACTTTCAAGTAGCCTAATGGTATCAGTTGTATTCTTAAGATACGATGGAGTACCTTTGACCAATGGTTAAAGGTAGAAATCGATATATTTACCGATATGTGATGTTACAGAGTTGATTCCACTTATGATTGGTCGACCCGGAGGGTGAACAGGATCCTTGTGGATCTTGGGCAAATGGTACATGATTGGGATTCTAGGCGCAGTAGGTACTAGGTAAGCCATTTCTTTTTTATTTAGAATCTGCTTATTAAAACCTTTTAAAACTAGTTGGTCCAGCTCTTTTTTATATTGGGCAGTAGGGTTTCTGGTAAGTTCCCTATATGTGTCCTGGTCGCTTAATATCCTATACATTTCTTGAATGTAGTCCAGTCTGTCCTGCACGACTATGCCTCCGCCCTTATCAGCAGGACGGACTACAATGTCTTTCCCCTCGCACAGTGATTCGAACCCGAGCATTGGAAAGGACTGGTTATATGTCTTTTTGGGAGGAAGCTTGGCTAAATCTTGCAAAACTAAGTCTCTAAAAATGTTGATGTCAGGAGCTGCAGATACGGGGGGGCTGAATAAGGACGGATTAGACAGCCCTGAATGTACCATGCCTGAAGAAGCAGCTCTTTGAAATTGAGAAGACGTATTGGAAGCTAGATAAAGTTGGATATTAATCTTTCTAATAAATTTATGGATTTCTATAAAGGTGTGGAATTTGTCAAATTTTTTTTTGGGGGGGGGGCACATTTTAAACCCTTGTCTAGTATCATCGTTTCCTGAGTGGTCAATTCCTTAGTGCTTAAATTAAAAACTCTATTGCCTATCATGTCCTTTTTCTTTTTTCTTCTCTGGATTCTCCTTATTCAGCCTTATTGGTCCATACTATTTACCTGTCATTTTGGCAGTATTGCTTGGCTTAAAATCGAACTCCTGGCACCCTAGACCTGGCTCGTCCACCCATATGCATAATTTAAGTGGAGTAAAAAAATGTGTATACATAACTTTTTTCTAGACATGTGTGGTTAAGTCACTTGGTGTCATGGGTAGCGTTCACCATCTTCTGCCTGTGGCTGGATCCTGAATGCTGTAGAGGGCAGCATAATGATGTGGTGGGGTGGGGGGGGGGCACTCTCGGCAGAATTATTTTTGTGAATCTTGGATGGGAAGCAGCTCCTTGACAAGCCCTGGGCTCACATGAAGTTGTTGATGCTGGGTGTTACTCAAATCAGAAGAGCAGCAGAGCATTGCTGGATTGGCAAGTCTACAGGAGACTGTGGCAGACAGAAGGTGATGGCTTAACCACTTGACCACTGGGCACTTAAAGCGGTTGTATACCTTTATTTTTAACTTTTACCTACAGGTAAGCCTATAATGAGGCTTACCTGTAGGTAAAAAAAATATCTCCTAAACCTGTAAGGTTTAGGAGATATTCCCCTCGCAATGAGCCGCTGACTGCAGCGGCGCATGCGCACAGGGGATTCTCGGCTAACAGCCCGGCAAACTCCGGAGCTTGCCGGGCAGAAGTCTCCCGCGCGCATGCGTGGGAGTGACGGAGCCGCGATTCCCGGAAAACACGCCGAGGGGAGATGTCAGCTCCCTTGGCGTGGACCAGGTGAGATGCTGGCGCCTCGTTCTAAGGTAAGTATCTCATAATGAGCTAGTATGCGGTGCATACTAGCTCGTTATGCCTTTTCCCTTGCAGGTGTAGAAAAAAAAAAAAAGACAGCGGGTATACAACCGCTTTAAGCCCCCCTCCTAACCAGACCAATTTTCAGTTTTCAGTGCTCTCACATTTTGAATGACAATTACTTAGTCAGGCAACATGCTACCCATATGAATTTTTTGTCTTTTTTTTTCACACAAATAGAGCTTTCTTTTGGTGGTATTTGATCATCACTGGGTTTTTTATTTTTTGAGTTATAAATAAAAAAAGAACGAAACATTTGTAAAAAAAAGCATGTTTCTTTGTTTCGGTTATACAATGTAGCAAATTAGTCATTTTTCTTCATAAATTTTAGCCAAAATGTATACTGCCACATATCTTTGGTAAAATAACCCAAATCAGTGTATATTATTTGGTCGGTCTGAAAGTTATAGAGCCTACAAGATATGGTGCCAATCACTGAAAATTGATCTCACGTGATCACACCTGATGTACTAATGCCCTATCTCATTTCTTGAGACACTAACAAGACAGGAAAGTACAAATACTCCCCAAATGACCCCTTTTTAGAAAGTAGACATTCCAAGATATTTAGTAAGAGGCATTGTGAGTTTTTTTAAAGTTGTAATTTTTTCCCACAATTTTTTGCAACATGAAGATTTTTTTTTCGTATTTTTTTTTTTCGTTTTTTTTCCCCCACAGAATTGTCATATTAACGGGTTATTTCTCTCGCACAGCATATGCATACCACAAATTATACCCCAAAACACATTCTACTACTCCTCCTGAGTATGGCGATACCACACGTGTGAGACTTTTACACAGCCTGGTCACATACAGAGGCCCAACATGCAGGGAGCAACGTCAGGCGTTCTAGGGACATAAATTACACATTTCATTTTCTAACTACCTCTTACACCTTTAAAGGCCCTGGAGCAGCAGGACAATGGAAACGTTAACAAAATGACCCCATTTTGGAAAGTAAACACCCCAACGTATATTCTATAAGGCATAATGAGTCTTTTGAACATGGTAAAGGGCCGCTGCCATTGGCCCTTTACCCCGTTCCGTGACGCACCGGGTCCGGAGGACCCGGCAGTCACAGATATTCCCAGGGGGCGCACAGGAGCGCAATTCAATGAGGACGTCCATGGAAGCCCTCCCAGAATAAGCCGACCGGGCTGTAGCTGTCTTTCGGCTATGGCCTGGTCGGCATGTGATTAAAGCCCATCTCCAGGCAACTAAAATATATCCCTTGAAGTTTGGGTGCGCCTCCACTGCAAGAGTTAATTGCTTGCTTAGGTCTAGGCCTCTAGGGGAACAATAAAAGAAGGTTTGTTAGCCCCATTATCCACTCCTCCCCACAGCTAGACCAGTTCCCGCAGTTTCTTCTTTCCTATGTTCTAGCAGTCTTGTGTCCTGATGTCATCAAGACATAATGACAAACAGAAGATGGCGCCTCCACCTAAATGCAGAATGTAATAGAAACTGGCATAATAAATAAAAGTTTTGCGTTCACTGGTAAACAGATGGTATTATGCATATCATCCTCAGAAGTGTGGGTATCAGAGGAGCTGCAGAGATTGGCAGGTAAGCAGCTGGAGTTCGCAGAATAGTGCTAGGAACCGTCTGGGTCGTAGAGCCAGAATGCTACATGATGGAGCGCCCCGAGCAGGCTGAGAGGTTCCCGAAGCCACCATACAGCTGGATAGCTTGCATTCCATCATCTAGCATCCAAGTGGTCTTCAGGCTCTTCCATTTAGCTGCAGACTGACTGACATCTAGCTGCTTCCTACCGCTCAACTGCCAACCTCTGCAGCTCATCTGGTACCCACATGTCTGAGGATGATATGCACACTACCATCTGTTTACCAGTGAGTGCAATACTTTTATGTATTATGCTATTTTCTATAACAGTCTGCATTTATGTGCATGCGCCCTCCCCTGTTTGTTTTCTTTATGTGTATTAGGCAGGGCTTTTTTTTCTCAGAGAATAGGTGCAGGAACTCCACCTTGCTGAGTAATACCTGTCTCTGTCCCCCTACCCATCTCCGAGCACCGTTTCTTGATTCCACCCCCCAGCCAACTCTCAGTACCGCCCCTTTTCGAGAATACAGAACCAAGTATCATTTTGTGGTGCTAAGTAATTTGTATGGAATTTGTTAATAATATCAATAAAAGCAGTAAAATAGATCCCTAGCAACAATAGATTTCCCCCAGCAACAACAGATCTTGCAGCAGCCAGCATCAATAGACCCTTTCCTCAACAGAGGATCTCTTTCAGCAACAATTGCCCCCCAAGCAACATAAGCCACCCCCCCAGCAGACCAGCAACAATAGACCACCATGCAAAAATAAGTCCCTCCAGCAACAATAGATCCCCCTGCAGAACACCCCAGCACCCCCCCTTGGCATTACATACAGTACTGGAGGTGCGCGCGTTCCCGCTGAAAAAAAAAGCCCTGGTATTAGGTACTCAGGACCTATTTCGGGAAGCAGCCTTTTATCTTACATTCCTTATACACTAATTCACATTTCCTTACCATCGCTTGGCTGTCATTAGGTTTTCCTGTAGCACCATAGTTTTGTCAATTTCTTTCACTGGACATGATGATGCCAAGGGACAGTCCACCACCGGGGCGCCTTCTGCCAGAGATGTGGAGGATCAGGTAAGTAAAACTGTTTCTCTTCTCCCCTTGCAGTTCGGGTGCAGGATCATTTTTTTCTAGTTGCCCAGAGTTGGGCTTTAAGCTGGAGTAGCATTTTCATCTTTTTCATTTTTAGGTTTTTGCTAATCCTAGAGTTAGGCTTTAAATTAAAGCTTTGAAGCCTAACTTTAGCCACTCTAATTTTGATTAGAGCGGAGAAGGTTTTATCCTCACTTCCTGTCCCGGAGACAAAAAAAATAGGGGGATGAACAGAATACAGCTGGTGCATCTATCTCCCCTAGCCTCAGCCTTCATAGATTTATTTTTGGTGCTATGGTACAGGTGTGCTTTAAAAGGAGGAGTGGTGGTGGTAGCAGACACATGGGACTGTTGTTACAGGATTAGTGAAGTGACTTGGAAACAGAATTTAGAATAACGGTTCCCCTTCATAGGGGAATTGTACATGACACTGTGCCAATGTGTCTGCTCCACCCAGCTTTGTTGCCAGTGTCTATAGAAACCACAGTGATCTGATCTTATGGCACATCAGAAGGAGCAAAGCAAGCCTAATTCACCACATCACATTGCTTCTCATCAGGTATGAGTTTAGGAATCTCTGTCAGTCGCTTAAAGAGCATCAGTTTCAACTAGGCTTATGCAAAAGTCTGAATATTCAGCCATCTGTTAGAACAGACTTTCACCCGTAGAGTTTTACTATTCAGCTTGAGTGTCTGACAGGTGCTGGCCCCACACACTGGGGTTGAATTACTAAAGGCAAATGGGCTTTTCACTTAGTTAGGGAAGTTGCACTTTGCAAGGGAATTATCCTCACAGCTTAGTGAATACGGTGAAGCTCTGCTACCTTCCATCATCCAAACATGTGCAGGCATGTGTTTATTTTCCTTGGATGTGATTGGGTATTCTTTGCAAAGTGACATTTTAATACATCCACTGAGTACAGGGGAAATTCTCTTGCAAAGTGCAACTTCCCTTGCAAACTGAATAGCTTATTTGCCTTTAGTAAATTAACCCCAGAGTCTCCACTCCTGAGAGCAGTGCTGGGACAAGGTAATTTAGCGCCCAGGGCAAAGACACCAAACTGCGCCCCCCTCCCCTTCCAAAAAAAAATTTAAAAATTGAGCACTAATCGGCATACTTAGCCCCGAACACAAATAATACCCCCTATCATCCTTACTAGCATAAATTCTCCCCCCCCAATCCCCATTTCTAACAGCCCCAATATTTCCTTTCCTAGCACAAATCTCCCCCCCCCCATCACTTCTTCTAGCACAATCCCCCCCCAAAATCCCCCTCCTAGCACAAATCCCCCCCCCCCATCTCCACGGCACAAATCCTCTCTCCTGGCACAAATTCTCTTTCCCCCACAGAACAAATCCTCCCTCCCAGCACAAATCTTACCCCTTTCACCCCCCAAAATCCCCCTCCCAGCACAAATCTTACCCCTGTCACCCCCCAAAATCCCCCTCCCAGCACAAATCTTACCCCTTTCACCCCCCAAAATCCCCCTCCCAGCACAAATCTTACCCTTGTCGCCCCCGAAAATCCCCCTCCCAGCACAAATCTTACCCCTGTCGCCCCCGAAAATCCCCCTCCCAGCACAAATCTTACCCCTGTCACCCCCCAAAATCCCCCTCCCAGCACAAATCTTACCCCCAAATTTCCCCTCTAAAACAAATACCCCCAATTATCCCTAGCATAAATTCTCCCCCCCCAATCCCCATTTCTAACAGCCCGAATATTTCCTATCCTAGCACAAACCCCCCCCCCCCCCCATCACCTCTTCTATCACAACCCCCTCCCCCCAAATACCCCTACTAGAAAAAAAATCTTATCCTGGCACCCCTCAAATTCCCCATTCCAGCAGAACCCCCCCAGAACTCCCTTCCTAACACAACAGCACAAATACACCCCCCTCCCCCATATCATTCCCACCTAGAAGTAATCATTTTCTCCCTACAAATACTCTCATTCCTCCCCTTGTGTTCTCAGTGCAGCTCTCCCTTCCCTCAGCTTGGCAGCAGCTTTCCTCACACACAGACCTCAGATACAGTGCGGCACAGCGCTCTGTGATGCCCACCTTCCGACGTTCCTCCTCATGTTGTCCTGTCAGAGCTGAGGAGGAGCCGGTGTTCTGCCGAATAAGTTCCGCTCGGCGGATAAGTTCCTCACTGTACTGCGCATGCGCAGTACGATCCGGCGGAAATAGCCGAAGCGGAACAGCTGAAAATCAGCTGTACATGGCGCCTGTAAGAGGGCCCCTCGCGGGCTCGCTTCGCTCGCCACGCTTCGGGCACGGCCTCGCTGCGCTCGGCACTTTTAGATTCCCCCTCCAGGTCCACTTGGATGGTGGGGAAGGAATCTGGACCCAGAGCGCAGGCGCCGTGTACAGCCGATTGTGGATTTTGAGCTTCGGCTATCTCCGCCGGCTGACAGTAGTTGGTACTGCGCAGGCGCTGCGCCTGCGCAGTACAGGGGAGGAACTTATCCGCCGAGGGAACTTTCTCGGCAAGACACCGGTTTCTAAACTTGCCTGTGCGGCAGCTAGCGGGAGAGATACAGCTGCTGAAGGGGACCGGGATCGCGGCTCAGAGATGCCCGCCTCCCACCCACACTGCTTTCAAACTTACAGCAAGAGACAGGCTCCTTGGCTCCTTGGCTCCTATAGGTTGCAGCGCGGCAACAGCTCTCCGCGCTCCTCTGAGTCCTCCCACCCCACCTCCGGCCGTGAGTGACCTCACGCCGCCGGCCGGGACTACGAGGCTGCTTCGTAGGGGGAGTGAACAGTGAAGCTGACAGGGAAAGGAGGTGAAGCCAGGGCTTGTTGTGCCAGATGCAGGAGTGCACTCGGCACACTTACAGACAATTTTTCAGGTACAACTGCACTGGCTAGTGTGTATAATGACAGGTGTGAAGCACATTGCCAGCTCTTCACCTGCGCCCCCCCTAGTATAGAAAATCGTACCGCCCAGGGCATCCGCCCCTTCCGCCCCTGCCTTGTACCGGCCCTGCCTGAGAGTATGCAGTGGTGTCAAACAAGAGTCCCACAATGAGGAGGAGTTGAAGGAACTCCAGAGATTTGTTATTTGATGTAGTTATGACATTTGAGGAGCTGGAAGCCAGTATGTGGTCAGAAAGTTGACAAGGCAGCTAATGCTAATTTTAGGTGTTGTTTGGTCCACATTTGGAAACACACAGATTATTCAACAAAGAATTCTTAAGAGATAGAATAACACAAAGCAACCGATCAAAATTTACTGAGTTCATAACAGTCCAAGCTGATTCCGATTGCTTGCTGTGGGATACTTCACCAAGGAATTGTATTTAAAGCTGAAATTATGGCAATTTTTACATATCTACATCCAGCTTGGACCAATGTAAGTATGTATATTCCATACCTCTGGGATCCCTGTGAAGGCTGGAATCACTGTAACCACTGGCACCATTACTGCAGCGATCTTCACTAACTTTCGGGTCTCAACGTGAGCTGCTGCCCTGCTGTTTACTGAACGCAGGAGATCTTTCACTTGGCATGGGCGCCATTCAGAGAACAGATTACATTTTCTCAATGAATGCAAAGTGTTCTCTGGATGGATGAGGTGGAGATTGGGATGTCACCGCATAAATTGCTAAGACAATTTGAGCGCTGTTAGAACCACTGATTATAATAACATACATAAATAATTTATATTTGTGAATTTTGGGCGTATCTCTTACAATACTGTAAGTGCTCTTCAATTTGTTAATTTGCGGAATCTTCTAATTCTTTTGTTTTACTTGCTGGCAGGTGTGAAATTATACTCCTTTATATGGAAGAGCCCCGGGGTATGGAAGAGCCCTGGGGCCATCCTAATTTTTTTTTTTTTTTTTACAGAATCCTGAGTTTGAAAGTCAGAATTCTGAGATTCCAGGTTTGGGCCATGGTAAAAATTTTTAAACACAGTTATGGGATTAAAAGTCAGAATTCTGACTTTCAATCTTAGAATTCTGACTTTTAATTCTCAGAACTCTGACTTTGCAACAAGAATTCTGTAAAAAATAGATTTTTTAGCATGGCCCCAGTATGGAAGAGCCCTGGGGTCATCCTTAAAAAAATCAATTTTTTACAGAATTCTGAGAATTGAAAGTCAGAATTCTAAGATTGAAAGTCAGAATTCTGACTTTTAATCTCAGAATTGTGTTTAATAAATTTTAGCATGGCCCAAACCTGGAATCTCAGAATTCTGACTTTCAAACTTGGAATTCTGTAAAGAAAAAAATAGGCCTAATTTAGTATGGAGGGCTCTTCCATACTTTTAAAACAATTGAAAAAAAGAATTCACTTTCTGTTTTATGCTGCTCTTGTCAAGTGGTAATATTTAGAAAGTGTTTGTATATATACAGTGTGTGTGTATGTATGTATGTATGTATGTGTGTATATATGTATGTGTGTGTATATATGCATACACAGTGGGGACGGAAAGTATTCAGACCTCCTTAAATTTTTCACTCTTTGTTATATTGCAGCCATTTGCTAAAATAATTTAAGTTCATTTTTTTCCTCATTAATGTACACACAGCACCCCATATTGACAGAAAAAAACAGAATTGTTGACATTTTTGCAGATTTATTAAAAAAGAAAAACTGAAATATCACATGGTCCTAAGTAGGGATGAGCTTCGAGTTCGAGTCGAACTCATGTTCTACTCGAACATTGGCTGTTCGCAAGTTCGCCGAACAGCGAACAATTTGGGGTGTTCGCGGCAAATTCGAATGCCGCGGAACACCCTTTAAAAGTCTATGGGAGAAATCAAAAGTGCAAATTTTAAAGGCTTATATGCAAGTTATTGTCATAAAAAGTGTTTGGGGACCTGGGTCCTGCCTCAGGGGACATAGATCAATGCAAAAAAAAGTTTTAAAAACGGACGTTTTTTCAGGAGCAGTGATTTTAATAATGCTTAAAGTCAAACAATAAAAGTGTAATATCCCTTTAAATTTCGTACCTGGGGGGTGTCTATAGTATGCCTGTAAAGGGGCGCATGTTTCCTGTGTTTAGAACAGTCTGACAGCAAAATGACATTTTGAAGAAAAAAACACATTTAAAACTACCCGCGGCTATTGCATTGCCGACAATACACATAGAAGTTCATTGATAAAAACGGCATGGGAATTCCCCACAGGGCAACCCCGAACCAAAAAAAAAAAAAAAAAATGATGTGGGAGTCCCCCTAAATACCATACAAGGCCCTTCAGGTCTGGTATGGATATTAAGGGGAACCCCAGCCAAAATTTAAAAAAAAAATGACGTGGGGTTCCCCCTAAATTCCATACCAGACCCTTCAGGTCTGGTATGGATTTTAAGGGGAACCCCGCGCCAAAAAAAAAAAAAAAAACGGCGTGGGGTCCCCCCAAAAATCCATACCAGACCCTTATCCGAGCACGCAACCTGGCAGGCCGCAGGAAAAGAGGGGGGGACGAGAGTGCGGCCCCCCCCCTCCTGAACCGTACCAGACCACATGCCCTCAACATTGGGAGGGTGCTTTGGGGTAGCCCCCCAAAACACCTTGTCCCCATGTTGATGAGGACAAGGGCCTCATCCCCACAACCCTGGCCGGTGGTTGTGGGGGTCTGCGGGCGGGGGGCTTATCAGAATCTGGAAGCCCCCTTTAACAAGGGGACCTCCAGATCCCGCCCCCCCCCCCTGTGTGAAATGGTAAGGGGGTACTTACCCCTACCATTTCACTAAAAAACTGTCAAAAATGTTAAAAATGACAAGAGACAGTTTTTGACAATTCCTTTATTTAAATGCTTCTTCTTTCTTCCTTCATCTTCTTCTGGTTCTTCTGGCTCTTCTGGTTCTTCCTCCGGCGTTCTCGTCCAGCATCTCCTCCGCGGCGTCTTCTATCTACTTCTCCTCGGGCCGCTCCGCACCCATGGCATTGGGGGGGAGGCTCCCGCTCTTCTCTTCATCTTCTTCATCTTCTTCTTCTTCTTCATCTCTTCTTCCTTCTTCATTTCTTCTCCGGGCCGCTCCGCAGCCATGCTGGCATGGAGGGAGGCTCCCGCTGTATGACGGCGTCTCTTCGTCTGACGGTTCTTAAATAACGGGGGGCGGGGCCACCCGGTGACCCCGCCCCCCTCTGACGCACGGTGACTTGACGGGACTTCCCTGTGACGTCACGGGGAATGCCACAGGGAAGTCCCGTCATGTCCCGTGCGTCAGAGGGGGGCGGGGTCACCGGGTGGCCCCGCCCCCCGTTATTTAAGAACCGTCAGACGAAGAGACGCCGTCACACAGCGGGAGCCTCCCTCCATGCCAGCATGGCTGCGGAGCGGCCCGGAGAAGAAATGAAGAAGGAAGAAGAGATGATGAAGAAGAAGAAGATGAAGAAGATGAAGAGAAGAGCGGGAGCCTCCCCCCCAATGCCATGGGTGCGGAGCGGCCCGAGGAGAAGAAGATAGAAGACGCCGCGGAGGAGATGCTGGATGAGAACGCCGGAGGAAGAACCAAAAGAGCCAGAAGAAGATGAAGGAAGAAAGAAGAAGCATTTAAATAAAGGAATTGTCAAAAACTGTCTCTTGTCATTTTTAACATTTTTGACAGTTTTTTAGTGAAATGGTAGGGGTAAGTACCCCCTTACCATTTCACACAGGGGGGGGCTGGGATCTGGGGGTCCCCTTGTTAAAGGGGGCTTCCAGATTCCGATAAGCCCCCCGCCCGCAGACCCCCACAACCACCGGCCAGGGTTGTGGGGATGAGGCCCTTGTCTTCATCAACATGGGGACAAGGTGTTTTGGGGGGCTACCCCAAAGCACCCTCCCAATGTTGAGGGCATGTGGCCTGGTACGGTTCAGGAGGGGGGGGCGCACTCTCGTCCCCCCCTCTTTTCCTGCGGCCTGCCAGGTTGCGTGCTCGGATAAGGGTCTGGTATGGATTTTTGGGGGGACCCCACGCCGTTTGTTTTTTTTTTTGGGCGCGGGGTTCCCCTTAAAATCCATACCAGACCTGAAGGGTCTGGTATGGAATTTAGGGGGAACCCCACGTCTTTTTTTAAAAAATTTTTGGCTGGGGTTCCCCTTAATATCCATACCAGACCTGAAGGGCCTTGTATGGAATTTAGGGGGACTCCCACATAATTTTTTTTTTTTAATTTTGGTTCGGGGTTTCCCTGTGGGGAATTCCCATGCCGTTTTTATCAATGAACTTCTATGTGTATTGTCGGCAATGCAATAGCCGCGGGTAGTTTTAAATGTGTTTTTTCCTTCAAAATGTCATTTTGCTGTCAGACTGTTCTAAACACAGGAAACATGCGCCCCTTTACAGGCATACTATAGACACCCCCCAGGTACGAAATTTAAAGGGATATTACACTTTTATTGTTTGACTTTAAGCATTATTAAAATCACTGCTCCTGAAAAAACCGCCGTTTTTAAAACTTTTTTTTGCATTGATTCATGTCCCCTGGGGCAGGACCCGGGTCCCCAAACACTTTTAATGACAATAACTTGCATATAAGCCTTTAAAATTAGCACTTTTGATTATTCATGTTCGTGTCCCATAGACTTTAACGGTGTTCGCGTGTTCGAACAAACTTTTTTCCTGTTCGCATGTTCTGGTGCGAACCGAACAGGGGGGTGTTCGGCTCATCCCTAGTCCTAAGTATTTAGACCCTTTGCTGTGACACTCATATATTTAACTCAGGTGCTGTCCATTTCTTCTGATCATCCTTGAGATGGTTCTACACCTTCATTTGAGTCCAGCTGTGTTTGATTATACTGATTGAACTTGATTAGGAAAGCCACACACCTGTCTATATAAGACCCTTACAGCTCACAGTGCATGTCAGAGCAAATGAGAATCATGAGGTCAAAGGAACTGCCTGAAGGGCTCAGAGACAGAATTGTGGCAAGGCACAGATCTGGCCAAGGTTACAAAAAAATTCTGCTGCACTTAAGGTTCCTAGGAGCACAGTGGCCTCCATAATCTTTAAATGGAAGACGTTTGGGACGACCAGAACCCTTCCTAGAGCTGGCCGTCCGGCCAAACTGAGCTATCGGGGGAGGAGAGCCTTGGTGAGAGAGGTAAAGAAGAACCCAAAGATCACTGTGGCTGAGCTCCAGAGATGCAGTCGGGAGAAATTTGTAAAAAGTCAACCATAACTGCAGCCCTCTACCAGTAGGGGATTTATGTCAGTGGCCCGACGGAAGCCTCTCCTCAGTGCAAGACACATGAAATCCCGCATGGAGTTTGCTAAAAAACACCTGAAGGACTCCAAGATGCTGAGAAATAATATTCTCTGGTCTGATAAGACCAAGATAGAACTTTTTGGCCTTAATTCTAAGCGGTATGTGTGGAGAAAACCAGGCACTGCTCATCACCTGTCCAATACAGTCCCAACAGTGAAGCATGATTGTGGCAGCATCATGCTGTGGGGGTGTTTTTCAGCTGCAGGGACAGGACGACTGGTTGCAATCGAGGGAAAGATGAATATGGCCAAGTACAGGGATATCCTGGACGAAAACCTTCTCCAGAGTGCTCAGGACCTCAGACTGGGCCGAAGGTTTTCCTTACAACAAGACAATGACCCTAAGCACACAGCTAAAATAACGAAGGAGTGGCTTCACAACAACTCCGTGACTATTCTTGAATGGCCCAGCCAGAGCCCTGACTTAAACCCAATTGAGCATCTCTGGAGATACCTAAAAATGGCTGTCCACCAACGTTTACCATCCAACCTGACAGAACTGGAGAGGATCTGCAAGGAGGAATGGCAGAGGATCCCCAAATCCTGGTGTGAAAAACTTGTTGCATTTTTCCCAAAAAGACTCATGGCTGCATTAGATCAAAAGGGTGCTTCTACTAAATACTGAGCAAAGGGTCTGAATACTTAGGACCATGTGATATTTCAGTTTTTCTTTTTTAATAAATCTGCAAAAATGTCAACAATTCTGTGTTTTTCTGTCAATATGGGGTGCTGTGTGTACATTAATGAGGAAAAAAATGAACTTAATTGATTTTAGCAAATGGCTGCAATATAACAAAGAGTGAAAAATTGAAGGGGGCCTGAATACTTTCCGTCCCCACTGTGTATGTATATATATATATATATATATATATATATATATATATATATATATATATATATATATATATATATATATATATATATATATATATATATATATATATATTTATATTTTTATATTTCTAAATTTTTATGTCCATCGTAATTGCCCATTTATTATATTTTTATTTATTTCTTTTTTATTTTATCTTATTCTAATTGGTGAACTGCTCTATACCAAACTACTCTTTTTTTCCATCCTTAAGAAGATATGAGGAGACAGCCAAGGAGCAGAATTCATGGCGGGGATGTGACATTGTGGAGTGCGACATCAGATGAAGAGATTATTAATGAACAGGAAGAAGCAGAGCTGACTTCTACATTGGAAGGGGTACCATTCAGTGAGTGATCATTACATAGATTCATTTTACGGTTAAAGATTTTACTGTCATAGGGTGGCTACGCTCACTCCTCTACTGGATCCATGGAGGGAGCTATGATTGTCACCCAGGCTAGCACACATTTCTCCGTCTTTTAATCTCTGTTACATTAGGGGGATTAGTAGTGTACAGAAGAAAGGATAACATTGTTTGGAGTTCCCCCTGCCAGCTGATTGGACAGTGAATGGCGCATATCGCACTAATGGTCTCCTCATTCTGCTTTCTCCTTTTGTCAGCAAGCTTACCGCATGCACAGGCTTATTGGCTTACAGGGCTGTCCTTACCTCCCCCATTAGGAGTTCCACTCTGCAGCAGATAGCAGGGAGTGAATTAAAAAACAGATTCAGCATCATAAAGAATTTTTAGAGACAACCGGTATATTTTTTAATGAATACATAACTGGATTCAACATATTTATATTTGTACAACTTCACTGGTGATCATAGATTTAAGATAGCTGGGAAGTTACCAGGTGGGTAAAAATGACTATGCAATGTTAGGTTATGGTGCTGACCACCTTGGCACCACCCTTATCTCCAAGGAACAATAATGATTTTCATTAAAGTGTAACTTTACTTTTGTGGGGAAAAAACTAGCAAATAAAAAATAATAATAATATAGTACGGTATATACAATTGCAGCTCAAAACATATTGTAGCTGAATTTCATTACAAATGACCTTTCCTTTTCAATCTGCAGCGTTGTAATTTTCTGTAAAATGCAATGCAATATGGTTACCTGGAGGTGTTCTGTACACAGAATGTCATTTCCTCCTTGTGTGATTGGCTCATTGATTTTCCCAGAAGTCTGCATTAAGATACAATTTAGATTTCTGTCATCCCATGCAACAAAAATGTAATTTGTGGTGAGATACTCCCAATAGGAAATCACATCTAAAAGGGATGCAGGCCCTGCAGTTTTCCTTATTAGAGCCCTGCAAGTGCAGCAGCTGATTGACAAAAAGAAACCACTCCCATTAGTTACACTTTCCACATGGACACATACAAACACACATGGATTTCTTTAGAATAACAAAAGCTAGGAATCTGCAACAAAATGTGTTAAAATCCTTGTAATGTACATAGATCACGCAGAGGGGAATTTTTTTTCTCAACAAAAGTGAGGTTACTCTTAAAAGTCCTTCCAAGCCAAACAATTCTGTTAGTGAGATCCATGGGCCCTTGTATTGCCCATAGTCATATGATGTCTGTTGTGTTACACTATGTGATTTATTATGCTCTGTGTCTTTAAGATTTGTTCCCTCTGTCTATCTGAACTCTTTCTCTCACCGTAGTTCTGTATATTCTCCTCCCCTTCCTCTCTCTGATTCATTGTGCACAGTATACCTCATTGCTGTAACATCTTACATGTGGCTTACAACTCCAACGTTTTTCTACCTATGAATATCCATCATTAAACGGAACATTCGAGAGGATTCATCGTCTGTCTTTCCATACAGTGAGTTATTCATTGAGTTAAGCTGCCTGAATTGATGCAAGGGATAAATAGATCACCAGGTCATGTAAGCTCTATGTGAAGCTGAAGATAACATTTATAGCCTTGTTGTTGAGTCAGAACAGTAGAAAAACGGAGTTCCACAGCCTAATTACAAGATTTCTGCATATAGTACTGTTACAGACAAGATTTACTGCCCTCATTGCAAGAAAGAATGAGACAGCAGCACATGGAATCTTCATAACCTGAGACCAGGCTGCAGGGTGTCATATTACAGCACACAGATCCTGCCTGCTTATCACTGAGACATTCTCTGCCTGTGTCAGCCATGAGTTACCACAGCTCTCAATGTGAATACACAGCCACTCCAACACAAGACACTGAGCCAACTGACTTACCCAAACGCTCAGTCAAACCCACCTGGAAGGTGATGGAGAATTATGAAGCCTTAAGAACTGAATTGTTTAATAGCTTGAAGCTAATTTGGGACAGGATTGCCTTTGAATCAAATACAGTGTCTGTTGAAGGTGAATTACTGACACTAGAGGGCGCCATTAAACAACTCTCTATCTCTTATGAGCTCTATCAGCTTACCAGTGACAAGTTCATTAATGTCTTACAAAATATGAACACAGAACTTTCACACGAGGAATTAAAGAATTTCAAGGCTCTTAATCTGGAAAGAGACAGTTTTATCCAGCAAACCAAATTAAAGGCAGAAGCAAAGTTAAACCTGATACAGGACACTGCATCTCACAGATCTGTTTCCACCAGACATTCTAAAAGGTCTTCTAGAAGTCATAGTTCAAGATACTCAACACTCAGTGAGCGACTTATTAGTGCCCGCGCTGAAGCGGAAGCCAGCAAGGTGCAGGCCGCATATGCAGAAAAGAGAGCAGAATTGGAAGCTCAAACAGCATGTCAAAGAGCAGAGTTGGAAACGGAGTCAGTGCTTCAGACCGCACGTCAAAGAGCAACTATAGAAATCTTAAATGAACAGTGTAAACATGATGCAGCTATGGCAAGGCTAAGAGTTTTAGAGCAAGCTATCAGTGCAGACGAAGGTGCAAGTGAGAAAGACAGCATCAACCTAAACATAGCAGATATGGAAGATCCCCTCAAACGCACTAAAGACTATGTCCTAAGCCACTGCAGTATACACTCCATTGTCTCCAATGCTCCTGGCAACTTAGAAACTCCTTCACAGCTCCAAGTTAAAGAGGTTCCAGCAACTTCCTGCACGCAAAATCACTCCAATGCATTTCCTGCCTGCCTACCTAACCTTCCTTCTTATGCCACAGAGCATCAGAGCAAGCTGCAAGCAACTTCCTGTCATCGGTACAGCATTGAGTCAACGTACCATTGGAACAACCGACTTCAAGCAAGCAACTCACCTGAACGCATCTGCTGCACCATATTTACCTGTGTCCTTTAACAATAATGTCAAAGATAGTGCAAGCAGCACCGTTCAGCCAACAGCATCTCACATAAAGGCAGAGACAACTGAGACAGCAGAGTTTGTGAGGTACATACTTCGCAGAGAGCTCACAAAGACTGGTCTTACAAGTTTTGATGACCAACCTGAGAACTACAGAAGTTGGAAATGTGCTTTCAGAACTGCAATCAGCGATCTTGGCATTACAGCGGCTCAAGAATTGGATCTCCTGATTATAGATGGCTTGGTCCTCTATCTGCTGCACGTGTTAAGCCATTAAGATCAGTTTTCATGGACAATCCTACAGCAGGCCTCACAGCTGCATGGGAGCGACTAGAGCAAAGTTATGGCAGTCCAGAAGCTATAGAAAATGCCTTGTTCATGCGCCTGGAAACTTTCCCAAAGATATCTGGTAAGGACAACAAGGAGTTCCAGAGACTGAGTGACCTTCTCCTTGAGCTTCAGCTAGCCAAGGCAGACCCAAAACTACCCGGACTCAGTTACCTTGACACGGCAAGAGGGGTAAACCCAATTGTCTCCAAGCTCCCGTATGGTGTACAAGAGAAATGGTCTGCACTTGGATCATCATACAAAAAAGAGAACAAGGTTTCCTTCCCACCATTCTCTTTCTTCTGCAACTTCATCAGGAGAATCGCAGAGACCAAGAATGATCCAAGTTTTTCCTATGGTGAGTACAGTCTCTTCTCACCATTTCCTAAGAGTACCAGTCTTCAGGGCAACTATAGAAGCCGTAGAGGCCCAGTATCCGTGAAAAAGACTGACATCCTTCCCACTCCTACCACAGTTGTTACCACGGACAGACAGAGTAGGAAGATTGAAAACCCTAACAGAGAGTGTCCCATTCACAAGAAGCCACACCCCCTCAAAAAATGTATCGGCTTTAGGAAAAAGCCTCTTGAAGAGCGTAAGGAGCTTTTAAAGACATTTAGGGTATGTTTCAGGTGCTGTGCTTCTACCGAACATTTTGCAAGGGACTGTAATGTATCCATCAAGTGCATAGAGTGTGGCTCCGAAGAGCATGTGCAAGCCCTACATCCGCTTGAGCCCAGCTCTGCACAACCTGCTAACTCTCCTCCCAGGTTAACACATGGCGGGGAGAATACAGACCAAGTGCCTAATTCTACCATCATTTCTTCATCCTGCACTGAAGTTTGTGGAGAAGACCGCTGTGATAAGTCCTGTGCTAAAATATGCTTGGTGAACATATACCACAAGGACCAACCAGAAAAGACTGTAAAAGCCTATGCTATCTTAGACGATCAGAGCAATAGATCGCTTGCAAAATCAGAACTGTTTAATCTATTTGAAATAAAAGGCGAAGCTCATCCTTACACCTTGGGTACCTGTAGTGGAACTACAGAGGTTTCTGGAAGAAGGGCTCATGGACTCATGGTATCTTCTCTCAAAGGTAACTTGCAATTACCTCTACCTACTCTTGTCGAGTGCAATCAGATACCCGCTAACAGGGAAGAAATCCCTACTCCAGCTGCTGCTTTCCATCACCCTCACCTGAAGGTAATAGCAAATGAGATACCGCCGCTTGACAAAGATGCTCAGATCCTTCTTCTGTTAGGAAGAGACATTCTAAGAGTTCACAAGGTACACAGACAAGTCAGTGGACCCCCAGATGCCCCATTTGCTCAGCGCATGGATCTAGGGTGGGTCATCATAGGCAACGTCTGTATAGGCAAAATGAAGAGACCTACCAACATTTCGTCATTCAAGACAAATGTTCTGCCAAATGGCCGAAACACTTACTTTGAGCCATGCCCACATCACTACTGGGTGAAAGAGAAGATAGCCAGCCACGGATGGCAACATGGTATGTCAGGTAACACAAGCCCTTTCTCCTGCCACGATGACGACTTCGGCTCTACAGTGTTTAATACAACCAGTGAAGATGACATACTGGCTCCTTCAACGGAAGACAAAGAATTCATCAAGGTAATGGACAGTGAGTTCTTTCAAGACAATGCCAATAACTGGGTAGCACCCCTACCTTTTCGTCTCCCAAGAGAGAGACTGCCCAACAACTTGCAACAGGCCATCAGTAGATTCTCCTCCTTAAAACGAAACTTAAGCAGGAAACCAGAGATGCAAAGACACTTTGTCGACTTTATGCAAAATATATTTGACAGAGATCATGCAGAGCCTGCACCCCCACTAAAGGAGGGAGAAGAATGCTGGTACCTTCCATCCTTTGGCGTGTATCACCCACGTAAACCAGACCAAATCAGAGTTGTCTTTGATTCCAGTGCTCAGCATGAAGGTGTTTCTCTTAACAGCATGCTCCTTACAGGGCCTAACTTGAACAACAGTCTAATAGGAGTCTTGATAGGCTTCAGACAAGAACCTGTAGCAGTTATGGCAGACATTCAACAGATGTTTCACTGCTTCATTGTCAGAGAAGACAACAGAAACTACCTCAGGTTTCTATGGCACAAAGACAATGACATCCACAAGGAAGTTATAGACTTTCGAATGAAGGTACATGTCTTTGGTAACAGTCCTTCTCCTGCAGTGGCAACTTATGGGCTAAGGAGAACAGCTCAGACTGGAGAAGAAGAATATGGATCTGATGCTCGTCAGTTTGTTGAAAGAAACTTCTACGTTGATGACGCACTCAAGTCTTTTCCAACCGCTAAAGAAGCGATTGATCTCCTCACCAGAACAAAGGAGATGCTGGCTACAGCAAACCTTAGACTGCACAAGATTATATCCAACAGCCAGGAACTTATGAATGCCTTTCACTCTGAGGACTATGCCACCAGTCTAAAAAACCTTGATTTGGGTATAGATGTGCCTCCTGTACAGCGAAGTCTGGGTTTGTTGTGGAACATCGAACAAGACACATTCACCTTCCAAGTGTCAACTTGTGACAAACCCTTCACTAAGAGAGGAGTCCTGTCGGTGGTGAATAGCATCTATGACCCACTCGGTTTCCTTGCTCCAGTTACCATTCAAGGTAAGATTCTGCTAAGACAGTTATCTACTGAGAACATAGACTGGGATACTCCCTTACCTAGTGAGAATCAACACAAGTGGGAAAGGTGGAGACATTCTTTGAAGTCACTAGGAAAACTTCAGATTTCCCGTTGCTATATTCCAGGTTCTATTTCAACTGTTTACCGGAGGGAAATTCATATTTTCTCTGATGCATCAGTTGAAGCTATTGCTACTGTAGCCTATTTGAAGACCTCTGAAATGAATGGGGAATCATACTGTAGTTTTGTCCTAGGCAAGGCAAAACTCACTCCCAAACCTGCACATACCATACCAAGACTTGAACTTTGTGCAGCCGTGCTAGCAGTAGAAATTGCCGAAGTCATACGAAGTGAAATGGACACTAGAATTGATTCTTTCACCTTCTATACAGACAGTAAGGTAGTACTTGGTTACATATACAACCAAAAAAAACAGTTTCATGTGTATGTCAGCAACAGGGTTGAACGTATTAAAAGATTCTCCCTACCAAGTCAATGGCATTACGTTCCCACTGAACTCAATCCAGCTGACTGTGGGACCAGAGTCGTGTCATCTGATGTTCTTCAGGACAGCTTATGGCTGTCACCTCCAAGCTTTTTGTGTGAGGAGTTCTACTCACCCCCTGTTGACTCCATGTTGCAGACTCACAAGTCTTTAGCACTCACCCATGATACTTTGTCTACCTTTCTCGCTGAAGTGTGTGCTATAGTGAACGCAAGACCTTTAGTGCCGGTATCTTCAGATCCTGATGCTCCAGTGATCCTTACTCCAGCTTCACTCCTTACTCAAAAGATTGGGACCGCTGTAATATCTTCAAGTGAGATTGAACCCAAGGATATCTACAGGCGTCAATGGAAGCAGGTGCAGCATCTCGCCAATGTGTTTTGGCATCGCTGGAGGAAGGAGTATCTTCATCACCTTCAAGGTCGTAACAAATGGCAAACATCTAAGCCTAATCTTAAGGTTGGAGATCTCATCCTTCTAAAAGACAAGGAAGTTTGTCGGAATGAGTGGCCTATGGGTCTTATTACCAAGGTTATGCCCAGTGACGATAACAAGGTCCGGAAGGTAGAAGTCAAGGTAACCAAGGGAGGATCCACACGAACCTTCACTCGACCAATTACAGAGTTAGTACTCCTTTTGCCAGGTTAGTGATTTATACAAGGACTAGCCATGCTGTTGGCACGGCGGGGAGTACATTGCTGCTATCTACAGGTTCTACCTTGAACATTGGAACTCTTTAAAGACGTCATACGTCGGACTACATGTTCTTCAATCCTGTTGGACTTATGTTTATACTTGCTTGTTGCATGTTTTTCATTACAGGTTCCAGGACATTTAACAGTATTGGACTTATTGAATATATATATAATTGTTTATGGTTATGAAATCTAAAGATTTCAGATGGGGAGTGTTGTGTTACACTATGTGATTTATTATGCTCTGTGTCTTTAAGATTTGTTCCCTCTGTCTATCTGAACTCTTTCTCTCACCGTAGTTCTGTATATTCTCCTCCCCTTCCTCTCTGATTCATTGTGCACAGTATACCTCATTGCTGTAACATCTTACATGTGGCTTACAACTGCAACGTTTTTCTACCTATGAATATCCATCATTAAACGGAACATTTGAGAGGATTCATCGTCTGTCTTTCCATACAGTGAGTTATTCATTGAGTTAAGCTGCCTGAATTGATGCAAGGGATAAATAGATCACCAGGTCATGTAAGCTCTATGTGAAGCTGAAGATAACATTTATAGCCTTGTAGTTGAGTCAGAACAATGTCTATCTTGAGAACTTCAACCTAAAGCCGGCCATAGACGGTTCAAATATTGGCCAGTTCAGCAGGGACTGGCCAAGATTCAAACCATGTATGGGCAGGCTGATTGTACAACCAGTATGTTGGATTTTTCATGTGATTATGGCCAACGGCTATAGCCACTAATAACAATCACCGTGTGTTCCCCTGGCCGGGATGGCTGCCCCTGCCGGGGAGGGGGGAGGCCACAATAGCTCAATGGGAGGCATTCCCCCATCAACACGGGCAGTGTTTGTAGGAAAGAAAATCTTTCCATCTAAAGCCAGCTTTAAACTGGCTGTACAATAGTAGCTTGTTGGTTGAAAATTTTCAATTTAAAGTGGAGTTCCACCCACTTTTATAACTCTTCAGCATCCCTCACTAAACTGTGCACTGTAAACGAATTGGATATTTTATTATTTTTTTTCTCAGCACTTACTGTATATCTGCTGTATTCATTTTTCACTTCCTCCTCCCTGGCCACGGCCCATCGCATCATTTCCTGTTTGCAATGCCTTCTGGGAAGGGGCGGCAACTTCCTCTGAAACTGCCGTTGCTATGGAAACCTGACCTGAAACCTATTACACTGCTTGTGCCGCACTGAGCATGTGCGAGATCTGCAAGGATGAGATCCAGGAAGAAATACAGTCTGGCTTCAGATGCCCAGACTTAAGATGGCCACGGCCTGCTGTAAGTTTATAAAATAACAAACTACTGCTATAAACTAACAAAACAGACCTTAGTTTACAGACTAACTTTACTAGAATACATTAAGCTTGTGTATTATAGGGGTATTTTTATTTAAAAAGTATAATTTCGGCCGGAACACCACTTTAAGATCATTCCATTTTTTACTGGTTAGTGGGGTCAAATCCACATTCATTTTTGACCACAGTGATTAGAAATTTCGGTGGAGCAGGACAGAAAATACTTCCTGAACAGACAAATTTGTAATAGATAATGTGTTTTTTGTTTGGGAAACGTAATTAATCTTAATCGAATTGAATGTTAAAAGCAAACATTTTTAAGTACTTTCAAACAATATTTATCAAGTCGTCTGATGAGCATTTTCGTACATTTTGTAAAGATAGTGAGCACTTATGCCCTGTACACACGATCGGACATTGATCGGACATTCCGACAACAAAATCCATGGATTTTTTCCGACGGATGTTGGCTCAAACTTGTCTTGCATACACACGGTTGCACAAAGTTGTCGGAAAATCTGATCGTTCTGAACGCGTCGACGTAAAACACGTACGTCGGGACTATAAACGGGGCAATAGCTTTCGTCTCTTAATTAATTTATTCTGAGCATGCGTGGCACTTTGTGCGTCGGATTTGTGTAAACACGATCGTAATTTAACCGATTGGATTTTGTTGTCAGAAAATTTTATATCCTGCTCTCAAACTTTGTGTGTCGGAAATTCCGACGGAAAAAGTCAGATGGAGCCCTCACACGATCAGAATTTTCGACAACACAATCCAAACGCACTTTTTCCGTCGGAAAATCCGACCGTGTGTACAGGGCATAAGATTATATAACATGATTTATGCTTTAAAATGTGTGCACTACATTCAGCTGAAACTGCACTCTTGTCTACAGGGAAGCATTTCTTTTATGTTGGCACCCCAAAAAGGATCCGAGAGATTACTAAGGAAGAGTGGTTCCTACAAAATGATGAAGTTCAGGTTCCACCTGGTAAGAACAGAGTTAATTGCCAAATCCTTGCGGGGGAAAGGGGAGATTTGGAACTTTATATGAGGCATAGGACCCGTAGGTACAATGCCTCCATCCCTGTTTGACAATTCATTAAAGAAGGAGGTTTGGGACTTTGTATGAAGCATACGGCTGGGGGGAGACCATGATGCAAATTGTTATATAACTGTAATTACAAAATTTCAATACAATGCACATAAAGAGTATAATAGAATAAAAATGTATTCCATATATGATGTGTACAACCAAAACATCATAATAAAATAGCATAGTAATCCATAATAATAATAATAACGTCAGACATAATTCATGTATCACACAATACATATATAAAAGTGCATGATTGCTACAACATATTGCATTAAAACAGAATAAAATTTATGAAATGATCATGACTAAACATAATAGTGGCATCAATGTAGCTCAACGCATTTCGTGGATGACCTTCACTCATCAGGAGAAGATGCTTGATATATATCTATAATTAATAAATTGTACACATTAATAATGCCTCAATGTAAGAGTGATGAGAGCTGCAGACCGGCCGAACAATTGACTAGCCCCAGGACCTAAGGTGGAAAACCCAAGATATTTGATGGAGAAACACTCATGAGACGGATGTCCTTGGGTGTAAGGTCCCCCCATGGATGGTCCGGGGGGATGTGAATGGCCTATCCATGGAACCTCTGCAAATAAGTGTTGAAATAATGTGTATTATTACATTTAGTATGAAGTGTACCTATTTAACCACAAGGACCGAGCCTTTTTCTGAGATTTGTTGTTTACAAGTTAAAAACAGTTTTTCTTTCTAGAAAATTACTTAGAACCCCCAAACATTATACATTTTTTTTTCTAACACCCTAGAGAATAAAATGGCGGTTGTTGCAATACTTTCTGTCACACTGTATTTGTGCAGCAGTCTTACAAGTGCACTTTTTTTGGAAAAAATACACTTTTTTGAATTAAAAAATAAGACAACAGTAAAGTTAGACCAATTTTTTTTTTTATATTGTGAAAGATAATGTTACGCCGAGTAAATTGATACCCAACATGTCACAGTCTAGGGCTAGAAGTATTGCTCTCGCTCGACCGATCGCGGCGATACCTCACATGTTTTAACACTGTTTTCATATGCGGGCGCTACTCACGTATGCGGTCGCTTCTGCATGCGAGCTTGTGGGAAGGGGGTGTGTGTCACCCGGACACAGCGCATCTCCGATCTGCAGGAGGGCTCTGTGATTGGCCCTCCTGATCACATGACGGCTGTGTCCAATCAGAGCCATGATATGATGTAAATAGAGAGCTGGTTGCTAGGCGATCAGCTCTCCCTCCCCTCACATGGAAGTTGTCAGTGAGGAGAGGAAAGCAGATTGCTGCAGACAGCCCGTGATCAGTGAGTATGAGCTTTTTTTAATGGCTTTTTACACACTGATCACGGCCCAGTGTCCCCACACATGTAAAAACACAATGTAAACACACAATGTCCCCCAAATAGTGTCCCCAAAACACTGTCTCCACACATATGTCCCCACACAGTAAAAACACCCGTCCCCACATATGTAACACTAAAATCATATGTCCCAATGATCATCTGCACACATATGTCCGTGATCATCTGCGCACATCTGTATATGATCATCTGCTTACATATGTCCGTGATCACACAAACCAATTATTATACACTTAACGGGATTTTTTTTACCAAAGACATGTAGCAGAATACATTTTGGCTTAAATTTATGATAAAATTAGAATTTTTTTGGACCTTTTTTAAAACAGAAAGTAGAAAAAAAATTTTTTTTCAAAATTTACGCTCCTTTTTTTTGCTTATATCGCAAAAAATAAAAAAATGATTTGAATAAATACCACCAAAAGAAAGCTCTATTTGTGTGAACAAAATGATAAAAATTTCATTTGGGTACAGTGTTGCATGACCGCGCAATTTTTATTGAAAGTGCGAGAGCGCTGAAAGCTGAAACTTGGCCTGGGAAGGAAGGGGGTGAAAGTGCCCGGTATTGAAGTGGTTAATCACAGTGTTTCGGTATTCCTGGAAAATAAACCCCTGTCTTTCTTTGTACATAGAATATATCACAAAGTAGGCATTGAGTGAGTGTGGATGTCTTTGAAAAAAACAGTCTATATTCAGACCATAACCATTGTACTCCTCCAAAGCTTTATCTATTTTATACCATTAACCCTTGAAACAGGTTTCCATGACACAAAATAGTCAGCCGAAAGCCAGAGTACAGTTGCCATTTATACCTAAAGTTGTCACTTAAAGTGGTGGGCCAGCTGAAATTTTTTTTTTAAAAGTCATCAGCTACAAACATTGTAGCTGCTGACTTTTAATAAGCACACTTACCTGTCCAGGGTGCCCGTGATGTCGGCCGCCCGAGGCCGACCTGTCCCTTGGCTCTCGGGTCCTGGCGCCGCCATTTGAAGTAAGGGAAACAAGCAGTGGAGCCTTGCGGCTTCACTGCCCGTCACC
The DNA here is from genome assembly GCA_037952835.1 of Lithobates septentrionalis. NCBI lineage: Eukaryota > Metazoa > Chordata > Amphibia > Anura > Ranidae > Lithobates > Lithobates septentrionalis. The sequence goes on along the minus strand of JBBDGP010001162.1, from coordinate 466,958 downwards.
TACTGCGCATGCGCGAGCCACACGGCGCTGTGTGAATGGGGCGCGCTGTGTTCTAGGGACTGTGTGTATCCCAGAACACAGCGCGCCCCATTCCCCAGAAGACAACGCGAGGAGGAGAAGACTGAAGATCACCGCGGTGTAGGAAGTGGCAGATTAGGACGATCTGCCTAGCAACAGCTATTTCTGGTAAGTTAAAAAAAAAATTTTTTTCATTTTTTTTTCATATTTTTAGGAACAGTTTGATGTAATTTTCCTTGTTTTAGGGTGGCCCTCCACTTTAAATTCCAATACCTTATGGGGAAGCAGGGGGCAGAAGTACTTCACAACACTGCAAAGGGACACCTAGTATCAGTCAACCTGGAAGAATGAAAACATACAGTGAGTGCACGGTGTCCCCACAGCACTCTGCAATCACAGCGTAATGATGCAGACAACAGCCCTGATGTCACCGTATCAGCAACACTACAAGCCGGTATCAAAACGTTTTGAGACTCGTTTTGTAACACGCCAACAGATGGCAGCACAAGGCTGCACGCACAGTCACAGGGAGCACCTACCTTCATAAGTCAGTGTGCCAAAAGACATCGTCCTGTGTACATCAGGAGCTGTGCAACTGGTGCTATTCTGACCATGTGCATTACCATGTCTGCTATTTCATCATGGACGGCAAGTTAGGACAAAGAACAAACAACAAAATTCGGTGTGAAACTGGGTAAATCTTCACTGGTATCATGTGTGGATTTGTTATGTGTAGGAATCTGCAACGTGCATGCAGTTTTCTGCACGGGAAAAAAGTGACATGATGTCAAGATTGGTCTAAACAGGGCACATAGCTGATGTGCATAAAAACTGATGTTAATGTGCATAAAACCTCACTGAAACGGAAAACTGATATAAACTGATGTCTCTGCAAGTGAAGGCTGCACAGTTTTCCCATCAGTTTTCCTGCATGTATGGTGTGAATGAGCCCCTACAGCCAAGGAAGCTGCTTCTGTTTGACCTGCAACTGCCACAGTGCTGCACATGTGATGAGTTATGACACCAGCCATTTGATGGTTTGACAGTTTGGTTGAGGACTCAAGCAAATGTGACAGTTGGCAATCCAGGCATTCCATGTAACTGTTTTTTGAATCTGGTAAATCAATGGCTTTAGTTCTGCTTAAGGATTTACTGCTGTTCAGGGGCTCTGGGCTTCAGCAAAATGGCAGCCTCCAGCAAGAAGAAACAGGAGCAATGTGGGAGGCAGTTTACAGCACCGACTCATTTCGGTAGCATAGTTATTATTATAGAACAGTGGCGGCTGCTGGTATATTATTATTTTTTTTGGGGGGGGGGGGGCAATCCGCTTCCTGAGCCAGGATTGGCCGGAAGGAGAAGCAGAAGGACAATAGCGAATATTAATTCGCCATTGTCACACAAGTAGGTGGGCTCACCCTTTTTTGAAGCCAGTTATAGCCTCAGGCTCTAATCATGTACTTCTAAAAAAAAAACAAAAAACATTGGAATCCATGCGTCCAGCGCTCTGCATGTAAATTAGAGGCCAGGCGCATGGATTAGGGGGCGGCGACCCTGCACCTCGCATGGAGGGGCCGCCCCTGATTTAGAATATATGTTTATTGTTAAAGAACATTATTTTTATCAAATTATTATGGGTAAAGTTCCAATTCAAGAAGGTTACCCAGTATACATGATGATTCTACTTCAGTATTGTGTGCCCTCCCATTCTAAGGACTACGAAACAGTATTTTCTGATAGATCGGATCTAACTTGTCTAGGGGAAAAAAATTTGGCTAGGAACAAGAATTTTTTTTATTTATTTATTTTTTTTTAATTTTTTATTTACAGATATGACACAGATACAAATATTACGATAGCTTCGCATTGCATTTAAACTGTAATGAACTCGTCAAGTATAACAGTCAGAAACTTAACAGTTAAATGTGAGTGGAGGTCATTATTCAGTTAGACTGAGATACCACTCGCTGAAGTCTAATATAATGCAAACTTAAACATCTGTGCCCATCACTTTTTATGTCTTTTTTATAGAAAGAGAAAAATAGTAAAGTTAGAGAGAGAAAACTGAGGAGAGAGAAAAAGAAAGAGAGATAAAAGAAAAATAATAAAAAAAAAATAAACACACAACACTCCTGGGAGGGGGGGGAGGGGAGGGGAGAGACGGTTGCCCCCGGGGAGCCAAATTCGGTAATGCTGAACTGTCGATGAGAATCCTAGACGATGGATCCTGACAGGTATTGGTGGAATTCGCCGGAGAAGCGAAAAAGGTTCCAATAAAACCATCTGGACTTATGTTCCTCCGACTTGTCCCGCAACGCAGAGGTCAGATCCTCCATCTGCTCAATGTCCTCCACCCTCGCGAACCATTGGGCCACCGTTGGCGCAGACTGTTGTTTCCAAAGAGGTGGAATGCTAGCCCGGGCCGCGTTAAGGAGATGCTTGAGGAGGGATTTGTGGTAACGTTTCTTTGACAGGGGAGTAAGGTTAAGAAGAACCGCAGCTGGATTATCCTGAAGGGAAATATCCGTGAGTTTCTGTACGAGCTTAAGCACCGGCTGCCAAAAAGTTTTAAGCACAGGGCAGTCCCAGAAAATATGTAATAGAGTGCCTGGATGTAGGTTGCAGTGCCAGCAGCGGTCAGATTGTAGAGGAAATATCTTAGCTAGCACTGAAGGGGTCCTGTACCAGCACGTCACTATTTTATATGCGGTCTCTTGGTATTTGCTGCACATAGAGGATTTCTGTGCGAAAAAGAGTATGCGTTCTTTTTGGGGTTCTGTGAAGGTGACTTGCAAGTCTCTCTCCCATTTTACTAAGAAGGGGGGATCCTCTGTGGCGTGAAGGTCCAAGAGGGATTTGTAGGAGGTTGATAAGGATCTCCGAATCGGTCCCTCACCCAAGCAGAGTTCCTCAAAAGAGTGGAGCTCTCTGACAAAGTGGGTTTGTTTGGGCAATGAGCCAAGAAAGTGGAATAGTTGGTTGATCCTCCAGTGGTCCAACCGGAGTGGAGCCTGACCTGAGAGCAGGCTCTCTGTAGCTGGCCAACCGGAGGACCGCAGTAGCGTAGAGGCTCTCATGAGTCCCTGTTGGGCTTGCGATCGAAAGGACGAGTCAGTGAGGCCAGGTAGAAAATCCGGATGACCAATAATTGACGTCAGTGGAGATGGAAAGCTTCTTAATGAGGCTAATCGGAAAAACCTCTTCAGTTCCATAAGAGTTTGTCCAATCAGTGGGTGAGTGGTCAAGTGGGTGGCAGGAGTTTTCCCAGCCCAAGGTAGTCCCGCCAGTGGGGCTCTGGCTGCCTCCTGCTCCAGCGATACCCAGAGCTTCAAATCACTGTGACGGCACCAGTCCACGACTCTGGTCATATGTGCCGCAGTATAGTATAGAGCTGGATCTGGGAATCCGAGACCGCCTCTAATCTTTGATCTTAATAGGAGTGTTCTGCCGAGACGTGGGTGTTTACCACGCCAGATGAATCTGATGAATAATGAGCGAACAGCGTGAAAAAATGTTTGAGGTATCTTAACGGGCAGCGCCTGCAATAAGTACAGGAGTCTGGGCATTGCATTCATTTTAAGTATATTGCAGCGGCCGAACCAGGAAAGGGCCAGGGAGTTCCACCTCTCAAGATCAGCAGCGAGCGTAGATAAAAGGGGCTGAAAGTTGAGGGTGACGATGTCTTGTAGTTTTGCAGAGATTTTTGTTCCTAGATATTGTATTGAGCGGGCAGCCCATTTGAATGGAAAGAAGGGACGTAAGTTAGAAATGGTAGAATCCGACAAGGAAACATTTAAGGCCTCTGATTTTTGTAAGTTAACCTTAAAATTAGATAGGGTGCCATAACGCTTTAGCTCCTGTAACAAGGAGGGTAGAGAGGTGAGGGGCTCGGTAATGTAGAACAAAAGGTCGTCGGCATAAGCCGCAACTTTGTGTTGGCATTGATCCGATTGGATGCCTTTTATGGACTGATTACTTCTGATATGGCGTAGAAAAGGTTCCAGGGAGAGGACGAACAGCATTGGAGACAGGGGGCAGCCCTGTCTGGTGCCGTTCGAGATAGAGAAAGGCCTGGAGTCAAAGCCGTTTACCCGGACAGTCACTGTGGGATTCTCATAGATGGCCGAAATCCATGACAGGATGGAATCTGGTATACCCACGAATTTAAGTGTCTCCCGAAGGAAGGACCAGTCCACCCTGTCAAAAGCCTTCTCGGCATCTGTGGAAAGGAGCAGTAAGGGTATTCAGGAGCGTTTCGCTTTTTCTATGATGTTCAGTGTCCGGGTGGTGTTGTCCCTGGCCTCTCTAGTTTGAATAAAACCGACTTGGTCTATTCCGACCAGACGTGGTAATAAGGTATTCATCCGGGAGGCCAGGATTTTAGTGAAAAGTTTCATATCACAGTTCAGAAGTGAAATAATTTTTTTTATTTTCTTGTAAACTAAAGAATTACGTTATGGTTGTGTATCTTGCTTTGTGGTTTCCATTATATATATTGAACCATCTAGGCAGTTCAAAAGATTTATGAGAAGACTTGTGCAAAACTTTATCAAGCACTCTTATCTCTTGCAATGCAGCTTTATCTTTGATGAACTGCAAACCATTCTGCAAGTGAACATTTGTTAACTACACAAGATCATTTTTCTTAGTACTGTTAGGTGATACTTGGGGACCCAAAACCAGTGATTTTCATCAGAGGGTTTATTGTAGAGGCCCTGGACAATTTTTCTGTTGAGTATTTATACTCCTAATTAGTACATATACACTTGATGATAATCAGTGTTGATCATAACCTAGATATTAGTATGTAATAAAGTTCATTACATCTTAAATTATTATTATTATTATTTATTATTATACAGGATTTATATAGCGCCAACAGTTTACATAGCGCTTTACAACTTGAGGGTAGACAGTACAAATACAATACACTTTAATACAGTAGGAATCAGAGGGCCCTGCTCCTTAGAGCTTACAATCTAAGAGGGAAGGTCAAGAGATACAAGAGGTAATAACTGTGGGTGATGTGCTGATTGAGAAGATAAATGTACAGTTGTTAGGTGGGGGCCAGATAGGCTTCTCTGAAGAGATGAGTTTTCAGGGATCGTCTGAAAGTGGATAAAGTAGGAGAAAATCGGACGTATTGGGGTAGAGCATTCCAGAGGATGGGAGAGGCTCTGGAAAAGTCCTGTAGACGAGCATGGGATGAGGTGACAAGGGAGTTTGAGAGCAGGAGGTCTTGGGAGGAGCGAAGAGAACGATTAGGTTGGTATTTTGTAACTAGGTTAGAGATGTAGCTGGGGGCCAGGTTGTGGATGGCTTTGTAAGTTATAGTTAGTATCTTGAATTTAATTCGGTGACTGAGTGGCAGCCAATGGAGGGATTGGCAGAGGGGTGTAGCAGACGCTGAGCGGTTTGTAAGGTGGATGAGTCTGGCAGCAGCATTCATGATGGACTGAAGTGGGGATAGCCTATTTAGAGGTAAACAAATGAGGAGGGAGTTGCACTAGTCGAGGCGGGAGATGACCAGGGAGTGGATTAGAAGCTTTGTGGTGACATTGGGTAGGAAGGGGCGTATCTTGGAGATGTTGCGGAGATTGAGGCGGAAAATTTTGGATAGTGATAGTATGTGGGGTCGAAAAGGTTAGTTCAGAGTCCAGGATTACACCAAGGACCTTGGCGTGAGGAGATGGGTTAATAGTTGAGCCGTTGATATTGACAGAGAAATCAGGGGAAGTGGCACCTGAGGGAGGAAATATCATGAGCTCGGTTTTGGATAGGTTGAGTTTGAGCAAGCGATGTGACATCCAGGCTGATATGTCTGCTAGTAAGTTGGTAATGCGTGAGGAGACAGATGGAGAGAGCTGGGGGGTGGAGAGATAGATTTGGGTGTCATCAGCGTAGAGATGATATTTAAAGCCGTGGGAGGCAATCCTCATGAATTGTATCAATCTTAGTTTTGAAGTGATTGGCAATCTCCTGGGCAGTGAGTGAGTTGGTGGGTGAAGGCAGTGGAGGACAGAGTAGAGTGTTGAAGGTAGAGAAGAGTTGATGTGGACTGGATGAGAAGGTGTTAATGAGTGTGATGAAGTAGGTCTGTTTGGCAGTGTGAAGGCAGGAATAGTATTTTAGGAGGGCAGATTTATATTGTGTGAAGTCTTCTTGGATCTTAGTCTTATGCCACAGGCGCTCAAGAGCGCGGCTACGTTTTCTGAGACTTCTGTTATCATCTGTTTGCCAGGGTTTAAAGGGGAACTTCAGTTAACAACAAAAATTAAAAGTCAGCAGCTACAAATACTGTATCCAGGGCTGATGTTAGAAACCACGGGGCCCCATACAGACAACCTGACACAGGGCCCATACAGACAACCTGACACAGGGCCCATACAGACAACCTGACATGGGGCCCCATACAGCTAATGCTTCACTTATGAATGAACGCAGTAAGTGATCGGTACCGGTCACTCATTGTGTTCATTCAGGAAAGGAAGGGGCTGGTAAATATGATATATTTACCTAACCCTTCCCAATTCTCAATCTCAAAGGATCCTATTGTGTGCTTCCAGTTGCCAGTGGAAAGAAGAGGAGGGAAGCCAGCATTGCTGTGGGGGCAGGGAGGGGGGGATACACAGGGGGGCCTAGGCAGCAGCACAGGGAGGGTGATCTGTGTGGCGGGGGGGATTCCTAGAACTAATCCTTTGTATGGTTCTCGCTGCAGCAGCTGAGCCAACAGGAGGAAGAGGAGAGGAAGCCAGTTTGGGGATTGGTTCCGGTAATTGCCCCCCTGCTGTACCGATTACTCTGCCTGCCCACATCCGATTCACCCTGCTGTCTGGGCCACCCTTCTGTGCCCGGCCCTGTACAGGAGGACTGGTGTTACCCCCTTATCTGCGGCCCTGACCAGTGGTGGCCTTTCCGTAGAAGGCACACAGGCATCGTCTCCCCTATCCATGCGTCAGGTCCCTTGATCTACATATCAGTGGCACCAGACCATGGATTCCAATGCGGGGTGGGGGTTGTTTTGAAGCACCTTATTAGAGCCAGAGGCTCTAATAGGCTTCAAAAAAAGCGTGAGCTCAGAGCACAGAGCAATTGTGCTCCAAACCCACCCGGTTGTGTGACCATAGCGACCTGTTTTCCGATTGGCCAAAGCGTCAGGCGATTCTATTGGACACACAGCGGAGGAAGCTGGAGTAGTGGACACTGGAGCCGCCACGGGCACTGCCCGCTCTTAAGGAGAGGACACCAAGCCCCGCCACACAAGCAGGTAAGTGCCTGCTGTTTCAGTGCCGTGCCACGTCACCAGGGGGGAATGTTTGTTTGCCGCGTCCCCAATAGAAGAACCCACCAGCCGCCACTGGCCCTGACGGTATCTGCTTGCTTTTAATAAAAAGACACTAACCACCTCATGGATCCAGTTGCTGGTCTTTGGGTCCCAGGCGCAAACATGTTGAATGTAGAAAGCTGGCTGTGACTCCCAACAGCTTCATAGCTGGCTGCCCACTGTGCAGGTGCGAGCCAAGCTGTGCTCTATGGATGGTCCCGTAGCCTCCTGGGACCTGTGACACGCATAGTGGGGGGGGCGACAATCAGTGGAACTTCCTATATTAAGTGAAGTTCTGCTTTCAGATAAATGTATAGTTTTTTTTTTCAATGATTTTTAGATTATAATTATAAAATAGATCAGCTCTTTGTAAATTATCAATGTCTTTAAAATACTTTCTTTATAGTTTTAGTACTGTGTGCCTTCACATACTGTATGTATGTATGGGGACATGTATAACTGTATGTGTTTTTAATGTATAAACAGTCACTTTAACCAGCTAGTCATTGTAGTATTAAAATATTCTGGCTTTAGTAGCTAATTTACAAAGCTCTACATGTAACACTTCGATGTCCAGCTCTATAATTTGCACCTCTGGTGGGCAAACCAATCCTGCCATTTTGTTTTATACATTATGTTGCACTTCCAGATCTATTGTTCCCCAAGGTTTAGTTGCCACGTTAGGTAATTTGTTAGTGGACGAGGTTATGTGCTGGTAAAAAAAAAAAAAAACACTCCCAGATTTCTCATTGAAAATGGTGCATACATATTCAATTGTTTGCACGTGTGCTTTGAAAATGTAAAATCTATGAGCAGGGAAGGTTTTCTTTCTGTCGCACTAAATCTTTTGAGAGTGGTGTGCAAGCCTGGAATTCAATTTGCGGTAGAATATTACGTGTATAGAGTGTGAATAGTTGACTGAGTTGAGCCGAGTGAAAGTTATGGAGATGATTTGTCATCCCCAAGCTTGGGATTTAGGCTCCATTCACACTTGCACAAATCCAAAGTTGCGTGACTTTGGAGTTCAACTTTGATGCAACTTTGGATGGGTGCGACTTGGACTTTGATTTTGACCAGTGATAATGGACAAATGTTGCACAACTGTTGCCCTTATAACGATTAGGTGCGACTTTGATGCGACTTTTGAGGGTTTACGTTGCAGTCTATGGCGCTCAAGTCACACGAAAGTCAGACCAAATTAGTGCAGCAGCCTTTTTAAAGTTGCTACGACTTTAAGTTGCACATATTTGAACGGTGGTCATTGAAAAACATGGGGCGCAACTTGTCATGTGACTTTAGTGTCCAAAGTTACATAACAGGTCGCACAAATGGGAATAGAGCCTAATGCCGTGTGCACACAACCAGACTTTTGGACAGCAATGGTCCGACGGACCTTAGAAATAGAACATGTTTCAAATCTTTCCGACGGACTCGAGTCTGGTCGAAAAATCTGTTCGTCTGTATGCTAGTCCGACGGACGAACAACAACGCTAGGGCAGCTATTGGCTACTGGCTATGAACTTCATTATTCTAGTCCGGTCGTACGTCATCACGTTCGAATCAGTCGGACTTTGGTGTGATCGTGGGTAGGCAAGTCCGTTGCGTCGGAACTCCATCGAAAGTCCGTCAAAAAGTCCTCCGGAGTTCAGTCCGTCGAAAGTCTGCATGTGTACACAACATTTAAGAATTGTTTAATAATTCATGGTTTAAATTCAACCAATACAAAAGCAAAATTTTTGCAGCACACACAAAACAAAACACAGGCTACAAATTAGGAAGTATTAGAAACGAAAACAGAGTATTAGAAACGAAAACAGAAAAGTGCAAACATGTAGACATTTGAATGTGAATGATTCCTCAAAAGTACACACTGCACTAATAACACGAGCTTGAAACCAGAACCATGATTGAATGGAGCATTCTGATGTGCAGCTCTCTGCAGAGACTCCTTTTTAGTGTATCTGCCTTCATGCTTATCCACTTTGTCCTATATCAACATATATGCTCTTTGAAAATGCATTATGCTTTAAACCCAATCAGTAAAATCAACATACAAGCTTTAAAGCATATGTAAATCCCCGAAAAACGAAACCTTTCTATACTGCAGCTTACCAGTTCTTAGATGTGGTGTCTGTATTTTTTTTAGACTCTTTTGTCTTTATTTTCAAGAAAGGCTTTTCATGTCTTTATTTTTCTGCCAATAACACACTTCTTTTCTTAGGGTAACAATGCTCCTTGTACTGTTTCTTTGGAGTCTGCGCCCAAAGCTGCTTTCTTGATTTTGACTACAAACATGTTTTCCTCTTTTTATCTCCTTTACATGGGAGACGGGGGGGGGGGGGGGGGGTTGTTGTTTCTAAAATATAGCTTGGAAGAGACATAATATTGTTTGAGATTTTCCTTCAATTCACAGGATGTGACAAGGACACTGCATGCTGGACAGAGAGCCCGGTCACTACACACCTCGCCCGGTGAGAATGATTAGCTGGTAAAAGCAGCCTCGCCTTGATTCATCCAGGCCATGTACCCAACATGTTTCGTCCTGCCCTGGGTCTTAATCATAAAGATTATGATATTGTTTACACCCCGGGGGCAGGGCAAAACATGTTGGGGATGAATCAAGGTGAGGCTGTTTTTACCCATAGTTCCCACCTGTTCCTGATTTGGAGGGACTGTCCCTGATTTGGAACAAAGTCCCTCTGTCCCTCTTTCCTCCTTATTTGTGCCTCATTTTTGTCTGATCTATATAGTTTAGGGATCGACCGATATTGTTTTTTTGGTGCCTATACGATACCGATATTTCGGCCACCTCTTCTGCCGATAGCCGATATTTTTGGCTGATATTTTGTACATTTAAAAAAAAAATTTTTTTTACACTGTCATTTTACATTTTTATGCTTTTAATCACTGTTATTGTTGTCAGAAGGAATGTAAACATCCCTTGTGACAGTAATAGGCATTGACATGTACTCTTTATGGAGAGATCGGGGGTCTATAAGACCCCAAACCCCTCCTTTGCACTTCAAAGTATTCAAAACGTCAAGATCGCCGTTTTTGAATACTTTATTTTTTAAAACTAGTGCCTTTAAGATGGCAGTAATCTGGGAAGTGATGTCATGACTAGGGATGAGCTTCGTGTTCGAGTCGAACCCATGTTCGACTCGAACATCGGCTGTTCGACCGTCCGTCGAATTGCGAACGTTATGGGCCGTTCGCGCCAAATTCGTGTGGCGCGTCACGGCCCATAATTCACTGCGGCATCGCAGTGCATTGCTGGCTGATGATTGGCCAAGCATGCACTATGACCCGCATGCTTGGCCAATCACAGCGCCGTCAGTAGAGAGAGCTGTAATTGGCCAAAGCCAGGGTGGCTTTGGCCAATTATGGCTCAGGGGATTTAGTACACGCCTACACTATATAAGGCCGCCTGCACGGCGGCCCTGTGCAGTGTGTTCCGGTGTGCTGATAGAGAGAGAGACAGACAGTGTCATTTGATTTGAGTTAGATAGATTAGGCTAGATCTGTTGATGCTATTTACATTTAGTGCAGTGCGTCCTGCTCACAGTGTTCAGCTAGATCCGTTCCTGCTATTTACATTTAGTGCAGTCAGTGCGTCCTGCTCACAGTGTTCAGCTAGATCCGTTCCTGCTATTTACATTTAGTGCAGTGCGTCCTGCTCACAGTGTTCAGCTAGATCTGTTCCTGCTATTTACATTTAGTGCAGTGCGTCCTGCTCACAGTGTTCAGCTAGATCTGTTCCTGCTATTTACATTTAGTGCAGTGCGTCCTGCGCACAGTGTTCAGCTAGATCCGTTCCTGCTATTTACATTTAGTGCAGTCAGTGCGTCCTGCTCACAGTGTTCAGCTAGATCCGTTCCTGCTATTTACATTTAGTGCAGTGCGTCCTGCTCACAGTGTTCAGCTAGATCTGTTCCTGCTATTTACATTTAGTGCAGTGCGTCCTGCTCACAGTGTTCAGCTAGATCTGTTCCTGCTATTTACATTTAGTGCAGTGCGTCCTGCTCACAGTGTTCAGCTAGATCCGTTCCTGCTATTTACATTTAGTGCAGTGCGTCCTGCTCACAGTGTTCAGCTAGATCTGTTCCTGCTATTTACATTTAGTGCAGTGCGTCCTGCTCACAGTGTTCAGCTAGATCCGTTCCTGCTATTTACATTTAGTGCAGTCAGTGCGTCCTGCTCACAGTGTTCAGCTAGATCCGTTCCTGCTATTTACATTTAGTGCAGTGCGTCCTGCTCAGTGTTCAGCTAGATCTGTTCCTGCTATTTACATTTAGTGCAGTGCGTCCTGCTCACAGTGTTCAGCTAGATCTGTTCCTGCTATTTACATTTAGTGCAGTGCGTCCTGCTCACAGTGTTCAGCTAGATCCGTTCCTGCTATTTACATTTAGTGCAGTCAGTGCGTCCTGCTCACAGTGTTCAGCTAGATCCGTTCCTGCTATTTACATTTAGTGCAGTCAGTGCGTCCTGCTCACAGTGTTCAGCTAGATCTGTTCCTGCTATTTACATTTAGTGCAGTCAGTGCGTCCTGCTCACAGTGTTCAGCTAGATCCGTTCCTGCTATTTACATTTAGTGCAGTCAGTGCGTCCTGCTCACAGTGTTCAGCTAGATCTGTTCCTGCTATTTACATTTAGTGCAGTCAGTGCGTCCTGCTCACAGTGTTCAGCTAGATCCGTTCCTGCTATTTACATTTAGTGCAGTGCGTCCTGCTCACAGTGTTCAGCTAGATCCGTTCCTGCTATTTACATTTAGTGCAGTCAGTGCGTCCTGCTCACAGTGTTCAGCTAGATCCGTTCCTGCTATTTACATTTAGTGCAGTCAGTGCGTCCTGCTCACAGTGTTCAGCTAGATCCGTTCCTGCTATTTACATTTAGTGCAGTGCGTCCTGCTCACAGTGTTCAGCTAGATCCGTTCCTGTTATCTTCCTACTGACAGGCAGGCTTGTCTGGTTACAGTATATAAAGCTACCTGAAGAAAATTACAGGTGTTCTATCCCAGCTTAGTGCAGCTACAGGCCATTAGTATGTCTGGAAGGCCAAGAAGGAGAGGCAGACAGTCACAAGCCAATAAGAGAGGGCAAGCAGGCTCTGTGTCTAGTGCTGGTCGTGGAGACGGTGCATCCTCATCAGCACGTGGCCATGGGACACGCTTGGCCTTTTTTTCGGCAGCTGGCCGTGTTGAGCCGCAACATGCGGAAGACTTGGTCGAGTGGATGACCAAGCCGTCCTCATCCTCCTCATCCTCTCTCACCCATGCCCAGGGTGCTTTGTCTGGCAAAGCAGCGGCCTCTTCCCTCAGCTCAATGTCATCAGTGACTCCTTCCCTAGCTCCACCATGTCCTCCTGAGGATTCCCTCGAACTGTTTGACCACAGTGTTGGGTACATGCTCCAGGAGGATGCCCAGCGTTTGGAAGGCTCTGATGATGATACTGAGCTCGATGAAGGCAGTAACATGAGCATGGACAGAGGGGGTGCCCAAGAAGGACAGCAATCTGGCAGTCATGCTCCCCCTGCTGCAGCATACTGCCAGGTTTGCTCCAGTGATGAGGAGGGAGGGGATGATGAGGTCACTGACTCAACGTGGGTGCCTGATAGGAGAGAGGAGGAGGAGGAGGCGGGACATCACCAACGAGGCAGGATGCCCTCCAGGGGCCAGCCTAAGGGCAGCACATTGACTGCATCACAACCCAAAGCTCCACATGTGCAGGGCGCTGCAGTCTCTACGCGTTATTCAAAAAGTTCTTTGGTGTGGGCCTTTTTTGAGACGAGTGCATCAGATCGCACCGCTGCTATTTGCAACATATGTCTCAAACGTATCTCGTGTGGCCAAAACATCTCCAGCTTGGGTACCACATGCTTGACCAGACATATGTTGACCTGCCATGCAGTTCGTTGGCAAGCATATCTAAAAGACCCACACCAAAGAACAAAGAGGATCTCTCCTTGCTCCTCATCAGCTGAGATTTCCAACCCCACTAGACCTTCAGTCCTCTCTGAGACCTGCAGTGAGAGGAATGAAGGTGTAGAATTAGGTGTGTCACAGCCAAGTACTTGTGGGCAATCTGCTTTTGGTACACCGACGTCAGATTGTACCAGGCAAATTTCCCTGCCCCAGCTGCTGCACCGCCGAAAGAAGTTTGCTCCCAGCCATCCACATGCCCAGCGGTTGAATGCTAGCTTGGCAAAATTGCTAGCACTTCAACTGCTGCCTTTTCAGTTGGTAGACTCTGCCCCCTTCCGTGAGTTTGTGGAATGTGCGGTTCCTCAGTGGCAGGTACCCAAACGCCACTTTTTCTCACGGAAGGCGATTCCGGCTCTCTACCGGCATGTGGAAGGCAATGTCCATGCCTCGCTGGACAGGGCGGTCAGCGGTAAGGTGCATATTACCGCTGACTCATGGTCCAGCAGGCATGGACAGGGATGTTACCTAAGTTTCACGGCGCATTGGGTGACTCTGCTGGCAGCTGGGAAGGATGCAGGACAAGGTGCAGTAGTGTTGGAGGTTGTTCCGCCACCACGCCTCCAAAATGCTGATTGTGACACACCTCTCTCCTCCACCCCCTCCTCTTCTTCTTCCTCCATGGCCTCTTCCTCGGAACCAGCGGTGCTCCGTAGGCGTTCAAGGGGCTACGCAAGTACGCAGGCCAAAAGATGCCATGCGGTGCTTGAGCTGGTGTGCTTGGGGGACAGGAGCCACACTGGGGCAGAGGTTCTGTCAGCTCTGCAGGGGCAGGTTCAGAGGTGGTTGACGCCACGCCAACTTAAGGCAGGAATGGTGGTTTGCGACAATGGCACCAACCTCCTCTCTGCCCTCCGACAGGGACAACTGACCCATGTGCCCTGTTTGGCTCACGTCCTTAACTTAGTGGTGCAGCGGTTCTTGGGCAGGTACCCGGGCTTACAGGATGTCCTGAGGCAGGCCAGGAAAGTCTGTGTGCATTTCCGCCGGTCATATAATGCCAGTGCTCGGCTGACGGACCTCCAAAAGGAGTTTAACCTGCCCAAGAACCGCCTAATCTGTGACATGCCCACCAGGTGGAACTCAACGTTGGCCATGCTGCAGCGGCTGCACACGCAGCAGAGGGCCATCAATGAGTACCTGTGCAACTATGGCACCAGGACAGGGTCAGGGGACCTTGGTTTTTTTTCCCCACGCCAGTGGGCCATGATCAGGGATGCATGCACTGTCCTGTCACCATTCGAGGAGGCCACGAGGATGGTGAGCACTGACAGTGCATGCATCAGTGACACTGTCCCCCTTGTCCACCTGTTGGAGCACACGCTGCGTGGAATAATGGACAGGGCACTTGAGGCAGAACAGAGGCAGGAAGAGGAGGACTTCCTTAGCTCTCAAGGCCCCCTTTATCCAGACAGTGTTCCTGCGTGCCCGCCGATCACACAGGAAGAGGAGGAGGAGGAGGAGGAGGAGGAAGATTGTGTCAGTATGGAGGTGGAGCCTGGCACTCAGCATCAGCAGTCTTTAAGGGATCAGTCCCAAGGAACACATGGACTTGTACGTGGCTGGGAGGAGGTGGCTGCGGACGTTGTTGTCCTTAGTGACCCAGAGGACTCCGGACCGAATGCCTCAGCAAACCTACACTGCATGGCCTCCCTGATCCTGCAAAGCCTGCGTAAGGATCCTCGTATTCGTGGTATCAAGGAGAAGGACCAATACTGGCTGGCAACCCTCCTTGATCCACGTTACAAGGGTAAGGTTGCGGACCTTATCTTGCCATCGCAGAGGGAGCAGAGGATGAAACATCTTCGGGAGGCCTTGCAGAAAGGTCTGTGCAACGCGTTCCCAGAGACTGGGAGGTTACAAACTCCTGTTTCTGGACAACGTGTTGCTGAGGCTTCGGTCAGTCAAAGAAGGAGCGGTGGAGAAGGTGGCCGTCTGACCGATGCGTTCAGACAATTTTTTGGTCCGCAGCCCCAAGGTATGATCGGTTCCAGCAACCATCGCCAGCGTCTGTTTTACATGGTGCAGGAATACCTAGGGGCAAGATCAGACTTGGACACCTTTCCCACCGAAAATCCTCTGGGTTACTGGGTCTTGAGGATGGATCACTGGCCAGAGCTTGCACAGTATGCAATTGAGCTACTGGCCTGTCCTGCATCCAGCGTTCTTTCAGAACGCACATTCAGTGCTGCTGGAGGCGTGGTAACCGATCACAGGGTGCGTCTGTCCACTGACTCGGTCGATCGGCTGACCTTCATAAAAATGAATCAGTCTTGGATCACCACCAGCTACCAAGCACCTGATGCTGATGTAACTGAATAATTTTTTTCAGATCCCTTCAAAGACTGCCTATGCTGATGCTGAGTGACTATCCCTGAGTAATTATCCTCTTCCTCCTCAATCATCACGCTGATAGCTTGTAAGAACATTTTTGGTTCTGGGCGCCACCACCAGTGCCTAAGGCACAATTTTTCAGCCCCTGTTTAACAGGGGCGTGTAATTACAATTTTTGATGTAATACTTTGCAGCAGGGCTCATTCCTGCATTCCAACTAGAGTGTCTGTGAGGGGTTGCAGTGTTGTGGCACCAGCACCAGTGCCTAAGGCCCAATTTTTCTGCCCCTGTCTAACAGGGGCGTGTAATTACAATTTTTGATGCAATACTTTGCAGCAGGGCTCGTTCCTGCATTCCAACTAGAGTGTCTGTGAGGGGTTGCAGTGTTGTGGCACCAGCACCAGTGCCTAAGGCCCAATTTTTCTGCCCCTGTCTAACAGGGGCGTGTAATTACAATTTTTGATGCAATACTTTGCAGCAGGGCTCGTTCCTGCGTTCCAACTAGAGTGTCTGTGAGGGGTTGCAGTGTTGTGGCACCAGCACCAGTGCCTAAGGACCAATTTTTCTGCCCCTGTCTAACAGGGGCGTGTAATTACAATTTTTGATGCAATACTTTGCAGCAGGGCTCGTTCCTGCGTTCCAACTAGAGTGTCTGTGAGGGGTTGCAGTGTTGTGGCACCAGCACCAGTGCCTAAGGCCTAATTTTTCAGCTCCTGTTCAACAGGGGCATGTAATTACAATTCTTGATCTAATATTTCACAGCAGGGCCCTGTGAGGGCTTACAGTGTTGTGGCCACAGCAACACCTAAGGCCCAAATTTCTGCTGAGTATATAGGGCAGGACCCTACTTTCAAACATCTAACTTACAAACGACTCCTACTTGCAAACGGAAGGAGACAACAGGAAGTGAGATGAAATCTACCCCTAGGAAGGGAAATTCTCTCCTGTAAGAGTTAATATGGGAAAACAATTTCTCCTTTCCACTGATGCTTTCCAATCCTTGTTCCACAAAAAAACCCAAATTTTCAAAAAACATTTTTCATTGGGACAAAAAAGTGAGGTGAAATCTTCTGAAGAGGAGGAAAGACAGCAAAACAAATGTCACAGGGGTGATAACCCTTCCCTATGTTTTCCAAAAAGCTTAAAAAAGATTTTTTGGCTGGAGCTAAACACGTTAAAAATGTACCCGTTCAAAATTACAAAGAGATTCTACTTAACAACAAACCTACAGTCCCTGTCTTGTTTGCACCGCCTGTATACTGCTGTTCAGAGTATATAGGGCCTTTCCTTATTTTAATTTGGGTGCGGGGTTCCCCTTAATATCCATACAGGACCCAAAGGGCCTGGTAATGGACTGGGGGGGTACCCATGCCGTTTGTCTCACTGATTTTCATCCATATTGCCATGACCCGACATGACATTAAACCCGCAAGCAGTTTTAAATGAGATTTTTTCCTTTAAAAATGACATTTGGTGCAGGGACTGTTCTAAACATGGGAAACACGCGTCACTTTACAGGCATACTATAGACACCCCCCAGGTACGATATTTAAAGGAATATTTCACTTTTTTTTTTTTTTACTTTAAGCATCATTAAAATCACTGCTCCCGAAAAAACGTCCGTTTTTAAAAGTTTTTTTTGCATTGATACATGTCCCCTGGGGTAGGACCCGGGTCCCCAAACCCTTTTTCGGACAATACCATGCAAATTAGCCTTTAAAATGAGCACTTTTGATTTTGAACGTTCGAGTCCCATAGACGTCAATGGGGTTCTTTTTTTTTTTTTTTTTTTTCCACTTCAGCGAAATTTTTCTGAGAGACATTATTTCAACTTTATGTGTCAAACTTTATCTCTTCTCATTTTTCACATCATTGTGGATTGTTTCCGTCACTTCTTTATTATTTATTCCCTTCAAGGGTATTATTTATTATTTTTAAAAGCCAACAACGAAGCGCCTCCCATATCTGTAAGCCCACTATTATATAATTTCCTTTTTGTCCCCCCCCCCTCCTCCCCTCCCCCCTTCCCCCTGTACCCCTCCTGTGTCTGATCCATTCTTTTATGTTATTCATTTATCCACTAGGCTCTGCACCTATTCTTTCTTTCATCTTATCTAAATAAATGTCTGAGGCTTTGTATTTTTTCCAACTTTCCCATCTACTATTATCCCTTTTCTTTCCTCCTTCCATTTTATAGTAATATTCTATTTCCTCTAGCCAATTTCTTATCTCTGGTTTTCCGCATTTTAACCAATTCTTAGGAATCAATGCCTTGGCCGCATTCAAAAGGTTAGGCACTATTGATTTCATGTATTGTTTCTTAGGTTTGTTATGTATATGGAAAAGACAAGTCCAGATATTTTGTTCTATTTCTTCTCCAGTTATTTCCTTTATGATCTTTAACACTTCCTTCCAGTATTCCGTTATTATTGGGCATTCCCACCATATGTGTATGATCGTTGCTGATTGGCCACATTTTCTCCAACACAAGGGTGTTTTGTCCTGTTGAAATGTATGTATTCTTACTGGGGTCATATACCATCTTGATACTAATTTATAGTTCATTTCGATAGTCTTCATATCCCAGGCCTTATTATATCCCATTTCAATCATTTTTTCCACTTTTTGGTTATCTATTTTTAAGTTCAGCTCTTTTTCCCATTGTTTTATGTATTCTGGTCTTTCTTGTGCTTCCAAGTCTGTCAGTATATTGTAAATTTTTGATGTTCCGTTTTTTAATGGTATTTCCTTACTACATAGCTTTTCCAGTGCGGTTAGTTTCGTTACATCTCTCAGTGGGTGTGGAATTGTGCTTACTAAGTGCCTTAATTGATTGTAGTTCCATTCATTCATCTTCCATCCGTTCATTTCCTCTAAGTCTGCTCGTGTTCTTATTTTGCCATTTCTGGTGATATCTTTTAATTGTGGATTACCTATACCTTGAGTTCCAAATATTTCCTTCCCGGGGGTGAAAAAGTTCGATCCTGTGAGTGCTAACAGTGGTGAATTGTATTTCCATTCATTCTTTAGGTGAGTGGTGTCCCAAATTTTTAAAACATTTTTTGTTATTTCATGTGTATCTGTGTCCAGTGTTCTGTATTTCGGTGGTATCCAAATAATCTTATGCAGTGTGACTCCGCTTATTATGTTTTCCATTTCAACCCATTTTTTTTCACTTTTCTCGTTTGTCCACTCTAACATTCGTGTTAATACTATGGCTTTATAGAACCTGCTTATATCTGGAGCGGCCAGGCCTCCATGCTCCCTTTTCCTTGTAATCAGCGTGTATTTAATTCTTGGTTTTTTGTTAAACCATATGTATTTTATCAACATTGTTTTAATTATTTTAAAAAAGCTCTGGGGGATTTTAACTGGTAGCATCTGTAATCTGTAATTTATTTTAGGTAATATCATCATCTTAAACATATTTATTCTTCCTATCCATGAAAGTGGCTGTATTCTTAACTTTTTCATTTCTTCTTTGACCTCATTGATCAGTGGAATAAAGTTTGCCTGGTAGATCTTTTCAACTCTGGAAGTTATTTTTATTCCAAGGTAGTTCAGTTCTTTTACCCAGGTAAATGGGAATTCCTTTTGTAAAAACTGGGCTTCCTTTTTCTCTAATCCTATATTTAATATTTCCGTTTTCATTGGGTTAATTTTAAAGTTTGACAATTCTCCATATTTTTTTATTTCTTTCAGTATATTTGGGAGTGACACTCTTGGGTTGGAGACGTACATCAAGATGTCATCCGCATAGGCTGCGATCTTATGCTCTTTTCCTCCTACTCTCGCTCCTTCCACCTCTTTGTTATTTCGGAGTGTTGCTAATAGTGGTTCTAAGGCCAGTACGTATAGTAGTGGAGACAATGGGCAGCCTTGCCGTGTTCCGTTCTGCATCTCAATTCTTGGAGAAAGTCTACCATTTACTTTTACGACTGCTGTCGGGCCGTTATACAAGTTTGTTATCCATTTCATCATTTTTGTCCTAATACCCAAGTGCCGTAATGTATCCATCATGAAACCCCAGTCTACCCTGTCAAATGCTTTTTCAGCATCCAATGACAGGAATAGAACTGGGGTCTCCTTCTGCACCTTCTTATGCAACATCAGTATTAATTTTAGGCTGTTGTCCCTCCCTTCTCTCCCCGGGACAAAACCTGTCTGGTCCGGGTTGATCCACTGTGGGATTAATTTTTTCATCCTGGTGGCAAGGATCTTGGAGTACAACTTCGTATCGGCGTTCAGTAGGGCTATTGGCCTGTAGCTTGAGCAGTTTACTTTGTCTTTTCCATCTTTTGGTATTATTGTGATATGTGCTAGTAATGATTCACTTCTTATTTCTTCTTCTTCACCTATGGAATTCAGGTATTCTGCTAATTTTGGTATCAAGTATTCTTCAAATTTTTTATAATATTTGACCGTAAACCCGTCTGGTCCTGGACTTTTTCCTACGGGGGTTTCCTTTAATGCCAGTTTTATCTCTTCTTGCGTGATATTTTTTTCCAGTTCTTCCAATTGGTCTATTTTTATTTTTGGTAGGTTTGCTTTTATTAGATATTCTTGTATCTTCTTTGTTCTTGTATTCGCTTCTTTCCAACTTTCCTGTCCTTTTATTGCATATAGAGAACTGAAATACTTTTGAAATGTTATCGCTATATCCGTAGTTTTATTTACCACTTCTCCCTTTTCGTTTTTAATCTTCTCAATATAATTCAAAGATTTCTTTTTTTTTACCAAATTTGCTAGATATTTTCCTGATTTGTTACCCCATTTGAATTTTTCTTTTACTACTCTGTTATACTCCTTCCTTTCTTCTTGTTCCATCCAGTCTTTTAATTGCTCTCGCTTTTGTGATAATAGGCCAAAAATTTTATTATTTATTTGGTTTTTGTGTTTTCGTTCCAATTCATAGATTTCCTTAATCAATTGCTGCATATTTTTTTTCCTTTCTTGTTTTTTTTTTGCCCCTATGGCTATTAATTTGCCCCTAATAACGGATTTGTGCGCCTCCCATATTGTTGCTTTCTGTACCTCTGGTGTGTCGTTTTCCTCGAAGTATCTTTTAATTTCTTCTGTGATACTTTTTTCGGTCTCGGGGTCTTCTAACAGATTTTCATTAATTCTCCATGGCCCCCTTTCGTGTACTTCTCCTTCTATTTTCATTCTCAGCGTTACTGGGCTATGATCTGAAGCAGTTATTATCCCTATTTTTGTTTCTTCTATTTCTTCTAGATTTCTATGTTCGACCATGATATAGTCCAATCTGGAGTAACTTTTGTGTACTGATGAATAGTATGTATAATCCTTTGTACTGGGGTGCTGGATTCTCCACGGGTCTATTAGTTGCTGTTCATATAGTATTCTTCTTAATTTCTTTAGTTGTTTTACTTCTCTGTCCCTTACTATTGAGGTACTGTCCATTTTATTGTCCATGCTGAAGTTGAAGTCTCCAGCTAGTATTTATTTTCCTTGTTTGAAATCCATTAGTATTTTTATTATATCGATCAAGTATTTTTTAGGGTTCTTGTTAGGGCAGTAGACGTTGGCCAATGTATATTTTACTCCCTGTATAGTTCCTGTGATAAAAAGATATCGGCCCTCCGGGTCTGTTTTTCTTTGATCTATTAGAAAACGTACGTTTTTCTCAATGGGGTTCTAACGTTCGTGCGAACTTTCGGTCCATTCGCGGGTTCTGGTGCGAACCGAACCGGGGGGTGTTCGGCTCATCCCTAGTCATGACATTGCTTCTGGATTACTAGATCCGAGACCCGAACGAAGCATCGGCTTTGTTCGGGTCTTCATCCAGCCGGGGGACGTACCGGCTGGTTGCTCGGGCCTCCCGGTGGGATGGGAGAGCCTGGGCGAGCGGCGAAAAGCGGCGGTGAGGGGGAGTGGAGTCCCCTCCCGTTGCTTGTAATAATAGCCGAGCGGCTGCTGAGCCACATCGATTGTTATTACAATAAAGCCGACCGTCTGCTCTAAACAAGGGTACCCGGTGATGCATGCAGCTAAATGCGTTACCCCGGTAAAACCCCTTGAAGCAATATCGGTCTAGTTTGAGACCGATAACGATTTTTCAGAAAATGCTGATATTGGCTTTCGATAATCGACCTTCCCGATAATCAGTCGATCTCTAATGAAGTTGTATAAAAAATGCACTGTTTATCTTTCAAAAAGTGTTTCCCAGTCCTAAAACTTTCATCCAATTTTCGAAATTGCTGCATTTATAAATTTCAAAAGCCAATATAAAGAAATTGTAGTGGTAAAAATAAAAGCACTTGTGCGTTTTAACTAATCATTTTTTGTATAATTCTCCTATAAGGGGGTGTGGCAGGAGGTGTGTCCTATGCCTACATACTTTTGCCAATAGGTGTCCCTCGTCCCATCTCAAAAAGTTAGGAGGCATGTTTTACCTGCTAGCCATTTGGGACGTGAGAGGTGTGTGGCCGCCGGGCTATCTCTTCCTATTTCTGCAGCATGCTTAGGGTCTGGATGGACTGGAGCCTGCACCCTCACCAGTCAATGGCATCCAACTCATCAGACCTTCATAGCCTGAGCGGGGACCCTTAAAGTGATTGTAAAGTCAGAAGGTTTTTTATCTTAATGCATTCTATGCATTAAGATAAAAAACCTTCTGTGTGCAGCAGCCCCCCTCAGCCCCCCTAATACTTGTTGCGCAGAGTATTGAAATAAAGCGCTGGAAGCCTCTTGTATACAGCAATAAGTTTACTTTCATGGAGGATTGCAATGCATGTCTTTACAGAATGAGAAACATGAAACAGGAACAAGGAGAATACAAGTACACCATGAGGAAAGACAAACACTTCTTCTCATTACATTACAATAGAATACATACTATAATAATACATCGCCACCTGCTGCATAGATAAGTATAATGCAGCATATAGTTCACAGTACTTTACATTACATGCTGTTGTCCTTCCAACAATACTTACCTGAGCCCATCTCGATGCAAAGATGTTGTGTGAGAGCCTTGGCTACCCGGAACTCTCCCTGCTCATTGGCTGAGACAGCAGTGTGGCCCCATTGGCTCCCACTGCTGTCAATCAAAATCAGTGAGCCAATGAGGAGAGAGAGGGGGCAGGGCTGAACCGCAGCTCTGTGTCTGAATGGACACATAGAGCAGCGGCTCGGCTCGGGTGCCCCCATAGCAAGCTGCTTGCTGTGGGGGCACTCAGCAGCGAGGGACCCAAGAAGAGGAGGATCTGGACTGCTCTGTGCAAAACCACAAGTATAAGTAAGTATAACATGTTTGTTATTTTTAAAGAAAAAAACATGAGACTTTAGTATCACTTTAAACATTTATTATGGGTCACAGCATGTTCTGTTTCAAGCAAAGCTTTATGCATTGACATACCTCCTTTAGACCTCGGTCCATCCAAGCAGTATGGTCAGCTGCTTAATAAACATCCGCCACAGACAGCTTAACCCTTGAATAAGACAGCGCAGTTTAAAGTGGTTCGAAAGGATCAAGGTTTTTTACCTTCATGGATTCTGTCCATGAAGGTAAAAAAACACTCTTTGCAGCAGCCCCCAGCCCTTCCCTAATACTTTCCTGAACCTGATCTTTCTCCAGCGCTGTGCACAGGAGCCTCGGCTCTGCTGCGTCTCTCCCTCCTCATTGGCTGATACAGCATAGGCTCCTGTTGTTGTCAATCACAGCCAGTGAGCCAATTGGGGAGGGGGTGGGGCCGAGCCATGGCTCTGTGTGTGAATGGACAAGCACACCAGTGGCTCGGGAGCAGCACCTGCTCGGATGCCCCCATTGCAAGCTGCTTGCTCTGGGGGCACTCGGAAGGAGGGAGGGGCCAGGAGTGCCGGCGGGGGACCCGAGAAGAGAAGGATCAGGGCTGCTCTTTGCAAAACCACTGCACAGAGCAAGTAAGTATAACATGTTTTTATTTATTTGACTTTTTTAATTATTGCCTTTATTATCACTTTAATACAACATTTTGCTTCTTAAAATAAAGTAAATGGGATGTTCAGTGGCCACTTGAAGTGTAAAGAGACAATAATTTTTGAGACTTATGCCTGCTATGAAGGCTGGCAGGTTACTGGGGGAATCTAAAGAAGGGAGGGGTCCATCCAAGGACTAAACTAATTAGCCCCAGCGTACTGAGAATTTGGATCATACCATTAACAAATATAGAAATAACAAGTTGCAGTTACACTGTTACTATGCACCAAGATACATAATGGAATGCTTTGCAACAGTTATGGATACAGGATGTTTCAGAACACTACATTTCTAGCAGGATCTATAGGACTTTTCTGTACTTGCAGAGAATGTACACACCCTGAAAAAAAAAACTCATTCATTAGAGACTGATACACTGCAATATATTGAATTTTGTTCTTTGGTTTAGATATCCTTTAACACGTTTATTCAATTTCAAAAGTTGTTTTTAATATTTTTAAACCTGAATCTTTCTTTAAAATAATACTTGGTGATAATTCCATCATAGTCCTTGTTCAGGCACTTTTTAAGGGATTACAGCTGCCTCTTTATTGTGCTCTTGCATTGTCAGTTTTGATATGCGCCCCTGTAGAAGTCTACAAAAGGCTGTGACCACACATACCGCGCAGACCTGTTCCACCATTGTTCCTAATAGGAATGAGGTTCTGGTTCGCCACTACCATGGGGAGTTTTTGGATCTTAAACACCTCAATACCGGGCACTTTCACCCCTTTCCTGCCCCGGCCAATTTTCAACTTTCAGCGCTGTCACACTTTGAATAACAATTGCGTGGTCATGCAACACTGTACTCCTATGATTTTTCATCATTTTTTTCACACAAATAGATCTTTCTTTTGGTGGTATTTAATCACAATTTTTTTTTCATTTTTTGCTAAACAAACAAAAAAAGACCGAAAATTTTGAAAAAGAAAACGTTTTTCTTTGTTTCTGTTATAACATTTTGTAAATAAGAAATTTTTCTCCTTCACTGATGTGCGCTGATGGAGCTGCCACTACTCACAGAAGAGGACAGGCCTCCCATGGCCTGTATCACCTTGCCTAGGGTTTCAGCCCTGCAAAAAGCCCTTCAGATCAATACTGCAGAAGATTACTGTGACGGGAGTCACTTTGGGTGGGGGGGCCCGTGGAAACCAGAATCCCTTGGGGAGGTTGGGAAACCCTTGTTTCAGGTTCCCATGCACCTCCTATGTGTAAGCCACCCTGTGTCCATTCGGGGCACAGGGTGACCGAGAACCCCCAGTCTGATCTGTGCTAGTCAGACTCACTGTACAATCACACTGGAATATTGTATTTGTACAGTGGGGACGGAAAGTATTCAGACCCCCTTAAATTTTTCACTCTTTGTTATATTGCAGCCATTTGCTAAAATCATTTAAGTTCATTTTTTTCCTCATTAATGTACACACAGCACCCCATATTGACAGAAAAACACAGATTTGTTGACATTTTTGCAGATTTATTAAAAAAGAAAAACTGAAATATCACATGGTCCTAAGTATTCAGACCCTTTGCTCAGTATTTAGTAGAAGCACCCTTTTGAACTAATACAGCCATGAGTCTTTTTGGGAAAGATGCAATACGTTTTTCACACTTGGATTTGGGGATCCTCTGCCATTCCTCCTTGCAGATCCTCTCCCTTTCTGTCAGGTTGGATGGTAAACGTTGGTGGACAGCCATTTTTAGGTCTCTCCAGAGATGCTCAATTGCGTTTAAGTCAGGGCTCTGGCTGGGCCATTCAAGAACAGTCATGGAGTTGTTGTGAAGCCACTCCTTCGTTATTTTAGCTGTGTGCTTAGGGTCATTGTCTTGTTGGAAGGTAATCCTTCGGGCCAGTCTGAGGTCCTGAGCACTCTGGAGAAGGTTTTCGTCCAGGATATCCCTGTACTTGGCCGCATTCATCTTTCCCTCAATTGCAAACAGTCGTCCTGTCCCTGCAGCTGAAAAACACCCCCACAGCATGATGCTGCCACCACCATGCTTCACTCTTGGGACTGTATTGGTTAGGTGATGAGCAGTGCCTGGTTTTCTCCACACATACCACTTAGAATTAAGGCGAAGTCCCAAGATGGCAGAGAGACAGCCTCATGGCAGGCTTTTGCAGCAAGAAAGAGAGGGAACAATTGCCTGTGTGCTCCCTTTATTCAAACATACACGCCCACTCGTAGCCACCCCCATTTGCCTTCCATCCAATAGATATTGCCGAGGGGTATTCCTTCAAATGTCTGCCCATTCTCCAGAAAGCATGCTGTATTGTCCACTAGGGGCAGCTCCATTAGCCCTGGGCCATCTTAGCTAGCTCTTATTCTCTTTGAAGCCTGTAATCACACATATCACAGCAGGTGGGCTTGAGCCAAGCCATTATTCTTCTGATTACAAAGTTTTGATGTGTTTCATTCCAACTGAGTCTACCTGGCTATGTCAACCAGGAAGTAAAATACCAGAAGTAAGATATTAAATCATGTTGCTATCCAACAGGGATGTTTCATTACAATTACATCTTAGCAGCTCTGGGGGTGTCTGGCTCCCATGCCCCATCTACTAGGCCCCTTCCACACAAGCATTTATATAGGCACTAAACACACACACACAACACCATGAAAGGAGGGTCTATGCTCAAATGGAAGCCAACAATTAAAGTGGATGTAAACCTGATTCATGAAATTTGACCTAAGCACACATATCTGCAGTGTTTTCTTATCTCTCTCCAAAGCAATAAGTATGGTGTCTTTCTGTTGCTCCTTTCTTCTGTTATCAGTATGATAACTTCTGATAAGTTCTCCGACAACTGAGATAAAACCAGCCTGAAATTTGTGTCGGGGTGGGTGCTATAGATTAGCAGAGAGCTTGTCTATTCAAAGCACATTCCTTCCTTCCTCTGCCTATGTGAAGTTTGGGGTGTGTGCCTTTCCTCCAATCAGCTGTCACACAGTGTGTGCCAAGACTTCACTCCCAGTGCTGAACAGGAAGAGAACATTCTAACACGGTCTGCACTTTCTAAAGAATGTAGAAAGCTGAAGACAGCAGATATACAGTACATGTAAAACTTTATGTAGGGAAATTTGTTTCATCTCTGTATAATCTGAAGCTGTTCACTTTACTGGGTATATGTGAGGATTTGCATCCACTTTATCACAACTTTCCCTTTACCGTGCTATAATCGGAACAAAGCCATCTAGTGGCAGGCAAGCTAACTGCACCTGCCAACATGTTTGTAGTTATAAACAGTATTTTACAATTTTGCTGGGAAAATGGGGTCAGGGCACTGGGAGGACCTCTTCTCTATTGTTGGATGATACCTTTATATCTCTGCACTGTTTGTTGTTTGTGTATCACATGCCTGAAGAATGGTCCCTGCAGGCTCCTGAACTGTTGCTTTTCTATACGATTACACAAGAATAAAGAGCTTTGCACTTTGAAACAAGCTCGTCGGTGTGCTGGCAACATATTTCACTCATGTTATACACCGTGACCAGTTGGGAGTACTTGCAGCACCCTTTTAGTAACATGGTCGATTACAGTATGGTGTGCCAGAATACACCAGGTCATAAGAACTTGTCACCAGTTCCTCTTCATGACAGAGTTAAACTTTTTCCACTTTGAGATACAAGGGCTGTTGAGTGATTTGTGGCACTCGGTTCATTATCATTCGTAGCAGAACCAAGTGTTAAAAACAGCTTTGCTGAAAAAAAAAATATGATTCTGATGGGAGATGCTGCTAGGAATACCTATTCAGGTCTATGATCATCTACGGCAGTTTCTTCTCTAACATCCAAGCCACCAGACCGCAACTTTCTTGTAAAAATTAATGAGCTGAGAACTGTAAATCACTGAACTGCAAACTCTTTATCCCATGAGGAAGCAGAAAGAGTTTAAATCTTTCCTGAAGAGCCTTTCATTCCATTTATCTTACTCTTATTACCAATCTGGTAGTAAAAGTGAGATAATAAATGTGAATGGGAGTTAAATTTAAAAAAAAAAAGTAAATTCTCTTCTAAGTCCCCTCTAGCAATCGGTGGATTGTGTAGAATCTCTGTGTGGAGATCCTATTCATTGCCAGCAATGCATTAGACGTGGAACAAGAACGTTTGTGAGATGGGAGAAGATAATGATTTAAAGAATGCATAGAGCTACTGTAAAAACTTTCTTCTCATCATTTCATCTTTAAAATCTGAATGTTCTCTGAGATGTCATCAATATTCCCCCCAATCTAGGCTTGGCAGACTATATCATTCTGAAATGATTATTCAGTTTTGCATATTCCTAATAAAGGGAGCAATAGAAGAAAAACGAAGAAATATTTTTATACATGGAAAAGACTATGTGTTCGCTAGTTTTTTTAAAGTCACGCACTAGCCTAAATGTTTTTGATAAAGTCAGTAAGAGAACTTAAAACTTTTTTTCCTGTGTCTTCATTGGAGAGATTTATGCTCACTTTCTGTACACCAGGGAAAGAAGTAAAAAGTTTTGGCAAAAACTGTTTAGCGAAAAAAACTCTTGCCTAAATTAAAACATTGTTTCTAATTGCAGGGATTTTTAGATTTTAGAATTTTTGGTTCTCAGTTGCCAATGGTATAAGATCTGTGATTCTGCCCATGATAAATTGTGATCTCCTTACTCTGACTCCTCTAATCTCCTGCTCCAAGATCTGTTGTGACCCTGTGAAGTCTGTAAAAGCTCCCTACAATAGAAGAAATAATATAATCATCTCCCTGGTGGCCTGTGCACTTTCCTGCCCCCTCTGTTCCAGCACTGCAGCCTCCACCAAAAGTCTTCCTTTGAAACATTCAGGAGTGCCTAATGGTAGAACGCCATCATCCTACTCCTACATCACAGGACACAGTGGTGACAGTGGGGTCGGTTGACAGGGTCACTGCGCATGGCAGTATACACAGGCATCCGACATTCACAGAATAGTCATACACTGAAGATTTTGATGGGGCTGCAGCACTGGAAGATAGGAAAGGTAGGAGGTACAGGCCACCGGATAGGTGAGTATATAGGATTTTGCAGGAAGCTGTTAGCGTTTTTTAAAGATTTAAAGCTGAGCTTCCGGATTGTTAAAAAGAAAACACAAAAAAGTGGAGCCCCTGCACTGCAAGCGTTAAATGCTTGTTAGGTCTTGCTTTAGAGAAGAGGCATTGGTGGTCCATTAGCACAGCGTGGAAGAAGCCTGCCAGAGAAAGGAGTAAGGTTAAAATGATTGCATATGCAATTTAAAAAAAAAATAATAAACAGGTTTATACTTGCTTGCTCTGTGCAATGGATTTTCACAGAGCATCCCCAAACCTCCTCCTCTCGGGTCCCCCACTGGCGCTTCTTGCTCCTGCTCTTTGGTGGGTGCCCCCATAAGAAGCCACTTCCTATGGGGGTACTCATGAGAGCTCGATCCTGAGCCTCGCTGTCTGCGTCCATAGACACTGATTGAGGGCGGAGAGTCGCTACAGATGGGCACAGCACTAGATCGTATAGGTGCTCAGGTACTGTAGGTGTATGTGTGTGTGTGTGTGTGGGGGGGGGGGGTTGGAGGTTAGGGGGGATACTACTACCTAAACATTTTTTATCTTAATGCAAGAAATACATTAAGGTAAAAAATGTTTAGGCTTTATAACCACTTTAATGTTTGTGTTCACCTTTACAAAAAAAACTGTATAAGTGAATTAACATTGCTCATCTCCTTCTTCTCCTGCAGTGCTTCTGGCATTGACCTGATGGATTCACATTGACAGTGCTGACCAGTCAGAATCTATGTGGTCTATCCTGGAAGGGCTAATGAAGAAGAGGGAAAAGAGCAGTAATTTAAAATCCCTGGATACTGGAATGGCTGTGCAGGTACTGGAAGCTTGGCACAGCAGGGGCTGGGTGAGTAGGGAGGGTGGCCAATGTTAGTTCACCTTTTACAGTTTTTATTTAGAGGTGAACTAACCCTTTAAGCTGGCTAAACTCTATAGGAATTTGATCAATGAATGACCCTTTCGCCGTCCTCACACCCTTTGATTGAAAAAAAAGGAGTCGCCTTAATGCTGGCAGTCCCATTCATGTATAATGGGACACAGTAGCTGCAATATGTCCCAATATAACATCCGTATGTGGGTGCCTGTCCCTAAACTCCCCTCCCAGGGTGCATTTGGGGCAATGCAGCTACAGCTGCATCCGCATGGTAATATTGGGAAACAGTGGCTGTGTCCATGTCCCAAATAAACATGAATGGGACTGCCAGGAACACTTGTTCATTCCCATAACGGCAAAACGCAGCCCTGCATGGGGCACGGATTTATTGCTTTGTGTAAACGAAGTCTTAATATTTGCCCCTCAAATTTTTTCCATGGGCCCTAC
This sequence comes from Lithobates septentrionalis, assembly GCA_037952835.1. Lineage (NCBI taxonomy): Eukaryota > Metazoa > Chordata > Amphibia > Anura > Ranidae > Lithobates > Lithobates septentrionalis. The sequence goes on along the minus strand of JBBDGP010001162.1, from coordinate 436,972 downwards.
GGCTTGTAATTAAACCCCTGTAAGCAGATACTCATTCCAGTCTTACCTTAAGTCATGCAAGATTCATAGATGCACGTGAATTGAGTGATTACACTGCGTGTCACAAAACATTTTGCACTTCTACTTGTTTACAACATAGCCGCATAGCTGCTCCCTTGAGCAAGTCTCTTAAAGTGGATGTAAACCCTGATTCATGAAATTTTAGCTGGGCACATATATCTGCAGTGTTTTGTTATCTCTCTTCAAAGTCCTGAGTCCTGTGGCTTTCTCCTGCTCTGTTCTTTTGTTATGAGCATGATAACTTCTGACAAGTTCTCCGACAACTGAGATAAAACCAGCCTGAAATTTGTGTCGGGGTGGGTGCTATAAATGGATTAGTAAAGAGCTGGTCTATTCACAGCACAGTGTGTGCCTTTCTTCCAATCAGCTGTCTCACAGTGTAAAGCAAAATCCACACCCACAGATGAATCAGGAAGAGAAAGTTCTAAGAGGGTGTGCACTTTCTAAACAGTATATAAAGCTGAAGACAGAAGATATATATACTATATTTATCAGCATATAACACGCACAGGCGTATAACACGCACCCCAATTTTTGGAGTGAAGTTTAAGGAAAAAACTTACATTTTAAATAAAGAACTTTGAAGCAAAATTAGGGTCACAGGTCATCAATTCACCCTGCTCAGTTCCCATCTGCAGCCTCTAAATTGCCCATCAATGCACCCTGCTCAGTGCCCATCTGCAGCCATTAAATTGCCCAACAATGCACCCTGCTCAGTGCCCATCTGCAGCCATTAAATTACCCAACAATGCAGCCTGTTCAGTGCCCATCTACAGCCTATAAATTGACAAACAATGCAGCCTGTTCAGTGCCCATCTGCAGCCTATAAATTGACCAATAATGCAGCCTGTTTGTGCCCATCTGCAGCCTATAAATTGACCAACAATGCAGCCTGTTCAGTGCCCATCTGCAGCCTATTAATTGACCAACAATGCAGCCTGTTCAGTGCCCATCTGCAGCCTATTAATTGACCAACAATGCAGCCTGTCCAGTGCCCATCTGCAGCCTCACCTTTCCCATCATTGCAGCCTCGCCGGCGACAAGACATAAAAATGAGGGTCATCACTGGGCAAGGATATTCAACAGTAATAATAACCCAACACAGATTCTAACCCTTTTCTGTTTTCCTGAAAAAAAGAAAATTGTTTTGCGCAGACTTTCTGGCACTAAATGTATGCAATAGCAAGGGTTGCTGGGGTGTGCTGGAAGGTCTATTGTTTCTGGCTGCTGAGGAATCTATTCTCTCTGCAGGGGATCTATTGTTGCAAGGGGACAATTGTTGCTGGGACGGATCTACTATTGGGGGAGGAGTCTATTGATGCTGGGAGATCTATTGTTGCTGGAGGGAGGTATTGTTTTTGGGGGTCTATTGTTTGCTTGGGGATATCTATTGTTGCTGGGGGGGGGTCTATTATTTGTGGGGGGTCTATTGCTGCTGGCTGTAGGGAATCTACTAATTTTCTGTCTTCCTTGTTATCATTAACAAATTCCATACATATTACGTAGCACCACAAAATGATGCTTGGTTCTGTGTTTTCCAAAAGGGGTGATAATGGGATGTGGGTATGGGGTGGAACTAAGCAACGGTGCTCAGAGGTGGTTAGGGGGTAGAGAAAAGGGGTGACTAGTATAGCACCATCTACTTTAGGTAGATGCTAGAAGTAGGATTTTTGTGATTGAAGGTAAATCTAAGTAGGCCTAGCTGTAAGTGTACCTGTTTGTTTTGATGTGTGTGGACTGGGAGTGGCTCAGTGTAGGCTGGTGACTCACAGATAACATCATGTTTCGGGTTACCTCCATCTGGCTTCTAGAGGATTCTAGAAGGGAGGAGGGGAAGAGAGGTGGAGCTGTCTGAAGGTGTCTCAGGGAGCCCTGACCAACCCCCAACTAGGATTGGCAGGGGGCAGGCCTCCTTGATACACCCAGGGTCAGCCCAGCTTGGGAGGAGTTGTCGGGTGGAAAAAGCCAGAGATGGAGCATTAGGTTGTTGGGGCCTTTGAGGCACTCACCAGTCTGAGGGGGGGGGGGGGGGTGACCTTGGGCCTGATGGGTTCGGGTTCAAGTCGGAGCCTTCCTTAGTAACAAAGGATGATCTGGACAGGAGGCACAAAGAGGGACAGAGCAAGACAACAGGAGCTAGTGTTACCGGGCAAGTCTCCAGGAGGGTTCCATCGGAGTGCAACCAGGAGGGCTTGTGAGCAACAGGCACAGTTGGGAAAGCTGGGGAGGCATGCCAGAACAGACTGAGAGTGTGCAGTCTAAGATGGATGTAGAGCCAGCAGGAGAGACTGTGATGTCATGGGCAGTGAAGTTGGGCAGCTGCAGTCAGGAGGGCTGGCAGGGCCTGAAGAGGACTGACTGGGAGCAGTAGTCCACCATAGGACAGCTAGCACTAAAAGACTTTTCTTCCACTATTTGTTGCTACACTAAAGGGGCCTGCGGTCCCTGCCTGCAAATGGCAATTGCTAAGGCCTGACCGAGTCAGAGTTGGGCCTACCATGTGCTAGCTGTGCCTGGAACCAAGTATTGTATAGGAGAGAGATAAATAGAGGTTCCAACTGATCATCCCATTGATTCCATTATTGATTCTGGGCATCTCATAATTTCCCTCACCCTATCCATGTTCAAAATCCCTCAATAAAAATACAAAACAAACATACAGAATGTTTATTGTCTCTAAGGTCAATGGGAAGGGAATCCAGGGCTGGACGGGCAGGGTAACAGGTAGACCACAATATCCAGCAGCCCCTACGGGGGTACCGCTACACTCAGAAGGGGAAAGTACCTGCACCTATTCTCTGAGAAAAAAAGCCCTGGTTTTGTGGTAGTCTGTGCCAGAAGGGAGCTTCTTAGCAACATGGATACACCAAATATTGATTTGACTTTGTAGGTTTGTAGGTTAATATTTGATAGATAAAAACTATTCATTGCATCATTTAAGAAAGCATGCTTGCTTTAATAGCCTATTTTCAGTTTCAGTGCCTGAAGCCTTTGCACAGCATTGTAGGCATCTCTTATTTCAGGGACTTTGATATGAGGCTGAATTGGTAATGCAGGCCTTGAATCCCTGTAGCCATCCCCGTGTCCCCAAGAGCAAGAGGTAACCTGAGGGCAAGAAGGAAGAGAGAGCCTTATCTAATTCTAAGGCTTAACTGAAAATCATCTCACCTTTCTTCACTGTTAGAAAGACCAGACTGGAAAACCTGTAGCAGAAGGCAGATGACAATTCCATTCTGCAGTGGTCTGCACTTTTAATTCTCGCTACACCAAAGATGAGCTATTACTTTAATCTATTCCCTCCCAAATCGCATTGCAATGCTATCCAGAGAAGAAAACAATAGGAATCTCACACCGATAACATTACTTCACATTTATTTTTCTGTCTAGTAATGCAGCTGGACAGGATTTTGCAAAGTGAGAAGACTATGAGATCCTTTAATCCGGCCGTTCTGCCTCGGAACAGCTTCCTGACACAACCCGACAATTACTCCAGACACCGGGGAATCAAAGGTAAGTGTAACTCTTTCTCTGCTAGACTTGAAAGTATACTATTAATGCTTAAAGGGTAGCTACACTTTTGTGGAAAAATATAACAACACAAAAAAACATAACATACACAATTGCTACACAAGCCATATTGTAATTTAAAGGAGAAGTAAGGCCAAAGCTTTTTTGGCCCTACTTCTCCTATGGATCGCAGGTATGCATATTGTTTTGTACTCCTGTGACCCATTTTCACTCAGCCTGTCCAGGCTTTGGAAAGATTCCATCCTTACAGTCGGGATCCACCCAGATGCCTGGACAGGCAGCTAGCTCAGCCTCTCAACGAGCCACAGCTGCTCCCAGCCCCTCCACAATCCAGGGCTCCAGTGAGCGCTGGAGGGGCACAGCAGAGAGCCGTGACTAGTCACCAGCTTTATGCTGACTGAAGGCTGAGAGAACTGAGCGATCAGCAGTCTTTCATTGCTCAGTTCTTAGTTTTAGAAGCAGCGGAGGATAACTGTAGCATTGGACTGATGCATCCATCTAGATGAGTAGAATTTTTTTTTTTAAAGAACCCCATACTTTATCTGGAACCCTTGGATCACCTATCGCCACCTTCATCTTCCTTCATGATAGTTGACCTTTTTCGTCCCCTTTGTCGCCAGAGGTTCCCCACACCAGGCCCGCTTCCCTACCGTCTCTCCCTCTCTCCTGTAGTACGGACCTTACACTTTCCTTTTTGCTTCTCCCCAGCCCCCCCACACGCACACTTTTTTTTCTCTCTTTTTTTACTTTTTCTGTCTTCTCTTCTCACAATGTTGTTTTGTTTTTCCTCAGTAGACCGTCTCGGTCTAATCTGTCCACATGCATGATGTGACTTTTGATATACACTGTTCTGATTCAATATTGTTCGCACTGGTCCAGGTTACGCTCCAGAAACGACATCACAGCTTTACCCTTTGTTCTATTGTGTTTATTGGACACCTGTTTGACACAATGCTGATCCTTTTATTTAGCTTGTTCTTTTTATATCCACATCACGGAATATTTGATCTGTACCACTTGCTTAAATCAGTAAACATAGTGAAATGGAAAGAACCCCATATTTTTCTTTTACTGTTAATATAAATTACATTTCCTTTTTCAATCTGCAGTGCTATAATTTTTTGTAAAATTCAATGCAGCTTAGCAACCTGGAGGTATTCTGTACACTGTTGGTGCACAAAATGGCTCTGAAAATGTAATTCCCTTCTTAATTGATTGGCTCGCTGATTTACCCAGAGGTCTGCACTGAGATACAAGTTAGATTTTAGGCATCCCCTGTAATAGAGATTTCAATTTTGCTGACACTTGTGTCTCAGCAGTGCAAGCAGACTGTTAAAAGGTCACATCTTTATTAATCGCCCAAACGTCCTGCTCCAACTTCTCCTACAAGCTCTTAAAACAGAAATGCCATAACATTTTCTTTAAAATGGCAATACACAGAAATTAACAAATACACAACACCTCCCCACCCCCCACACCTCTGTTATACTACAAAACCTGTTTTTTTTTTTTAAAGTGCATAGTCAGGTGCCTAGGAAAATTTTTGGAAAGGTTTTGGTGTGTTCTTGTTTTGCTTGCGTCTATTTAGCAAGGTTACTCTGTGGTATAAGCAAGGAAGCTAAGACTTCTGCAGTGTGTAAATGTGCTTTTACTATACAAAGATGCTGTACATACAAAACTATTACAATATTAGGAATACAATACAAGACTGACAGATATTTATAACAAGCAAAATGCCTAGCAAATGAACAGCCTATGGTTTATAACAGTACAAATACAGGCGAAAAAGGAGATGCCGCTCACAAATCTTCCAAACGTTAAACTGCTTCCGCCCTGGTATGAACTCGCTCCAGGTGCTGGCTTTGTACATATTGGATGAAGATGAAAAAGTTCCTGGATAGCCTCACTCTTAAGAAAAAACATCTTTATTGTAGAGTATAAAAAATCCAAGATACAGTCACATGGGAAAAGACGTACAGGGTGAATAATCGCTAACACGTTTCACATCATTAGATGCTTACTCATAGCTGAAGAGGGACAAGAATAAAATGTAAATAAGTAGGTTAAAGGGTGGGGTGAAAGCACTAATAGAGCTACCAATCAGCGCCTCACACTTAGGTGCACACCCATACCATACACTTAAAACACTTGTAATCCCAAGAATAGAAAAACACCTATGAATCGGGATGGGGAGGTACTGAGTTTAGCTCGGAAGGATATAGGGATATATACCAAACATATACCCAATAGACGAATATGCTAAATACCAGCAATCCTGCCATGGTGTAGACATATAGATGGGATAGTGAAGGTAAGAAACACTGGAAAAGAAGAGAAAACATACGTACATAGATACATGAAAGGTACATAAAAAATACATATATATATATGTACCAAAAACCCTCCTATATGGATAGAAGCAAAAAATATATGCATATAGTAAGTATGTAACCAAGAATTATATCAAAACATGACTACAAAGTCATAAATACAAACTGTATGTATATCTAAAAAATTATTACTTGCACAGAGCAAAATGTATCAAATTCATGGTTATATACTCGCGGAGTCATTATAAATGTTTTTCTTCAAGGTGTTATAGTCTGTTACAAAAAGACACTATTATCCGAATAAAGATCAAACCTTAAATCCCATATTGTATTGTATAAGGATAAAGAAAAAAAAAAGTTTCATCTCTCACTGGTGAGGGACAATATGGTATCCTATTGAAAAGAAGGAGAGATAAATGTCGGGTAACATGTGTAAATACAAGACTCTTATATAGCCAGTATCTTACTTGCTCTAAATACGAAAAAAGAGGGATGAACCTACAAGAAGATAGGAGGAAAAGAAACCAGCTAAGACGGACTATAAGGACCAACTATGCGATATGATGAAAGCACAAACACATACAGAGTGAGACCTGGGAGTCTCACTCAGTCTGCTGAAGGTTGCTGCAGAAAACACTATTAAAGTACTCCATGAAACAAAAAAACCCAAGTGGGACTGCAGGAGCTGACCGTAAGATGTGCTGAAAACACTAACACGTACAAAGTGAGACATGAAGTCTCACTCAGTCCGCTGAAGTTTACCGCAGTAAACGCTACATAGACACTAAATATATTTGGAACAGGATACTTCTTACTACACTAGACAAGATCAGGGCAGAACACCAGAATCGGTACTATCACTACAATCTGAGATGTTTTGTTGTTTAAAGCCTGAAGCTATAAAGATTTAGACAAAAACAGCAACCAGAAACATGAAAAATAAAAAATAGAAAATGAAATGAAAAGCAGCAACGGGAGACTCAAATGATGTGTTCAAGATCCCGGTCAGTAAATAAATTAGTGGTTATAGTCTATTAATAAAAGTGTGATACATCCCACTCAAAATTGAGTCCAAAGGGTCGTCTGGTGTTCAAAAAGAAAATCCATCGAACCTCACGTTTACATAATATTTTAAACTTATCGCCACCCCTTGGTGGTGTCACGATTTTATCAATGCCCTGAATGACAAGAATAGAGGTGTCTTTTTGGTGAACTTCGTTCCAGTGTCGGGCAACATTTGTGGCATGATCTTTTTCAATATCGTAAAGATGGTCATACAGATGATCTTTAAGTCTGCGTGTCGTTCTGCCAACATATTGTATGGAGCATGTAGTACAGGTGATTACATATATTATATAGCGTGTATTACAGTTGATAAAGGAGTGAATTTTGTGGGGTTTACCTGTCGACACAGACATTACTGTATCACCACCCTTAATGAATGAACAATAAGCGCAACTACGTGTCCCACATTTAAAAGTTCCTCGAAAGATTCACCAGTTAGTGGACGTATTCCTGCTAGAAAAAAGACTTGGTGACAAAAAACTGCTGAGGGACGGCGCCTTTCTCGATACAGTACAGATACCTTTAGCTAGAATCCTAGAATATATAGGGTCATGAGACAAGATCAGGAGATATTTGGTTACAATTTTCTGTATTTTGTGAAATTCAATGCTATAAGGTGTAGAAAAGGTAGGGATGAAGTAGACCCATTAGTATGACCACGTTTGTACTTACTTTCTGATTTTTCTATAAGAAGTTTGTGGCGAGGTGTTCTTTTTGCTATAGATAGACCTCTGTTAAACATGGCTTTGGGATACCCCCTATTTTCAAACCTGGAGGACATCAAGGCAGCTTCCCTGTCAAAATCTGATTCCTTACTACAAATTCTCCTATGTCTTAGGAACTGCCCAAGTGGGATGTTCCTAATGGTGTGCCCCGGATGATTAGAATCAGCTCGTAGGAGTGTGTTGCCTGCACTAGGCTTTCTGTATAGATTAGAGATAATCTCAGTGTTGTCCCCCGTAAGCATGACATCTAAAAACTCAATGGACCCAGAATTAAGTTTACCAGTGAATTTCAAATTTAAATCATTATCGTTCAGGTAGCTTAGCCATTCCTCAATGTTAATGTGTGGATCAGATACAATAAACAGATTGTCTATATATCTACAGTTAAAAAACGGTATCCTTTTGACGGGGACTACCAGCCCCAAAAATGCGGAGCCTCTCCCACCATCCCATATATAGGTTAGCCAGGGAAGGTGAAAATTTAGCGCCCATGGAGGCTCCGCATTTCTGGAGGTAGTACTCCCCATCGAACATAAAAAAATTATGAGTGAGTAAGTATTCTAGGCACATAATTATAAATTTCTGTAGAACCAAAGAAAAATGTCCCGACTTCTCCAAGAAAAAGGCTACAGCCTGAAGACCTAGATTATGTGGAATAGAGGAGTACAAACTAGAAACGTCATATGTAATCCAACGAAAGTCATCGTTCCATACTATCTCGTCTAATTTGGACAGCAGTTGCTTAGTGTCACGTAGGTATCCTGGTGGTATAAGCAAGTAAGCTGAGACTTCTGCAGTGTGTAAATGTGCTTTTACTATACAAAGATGTTGTACATACAAAACTATTACAATATTATGAATACAATGCAAGACTGACAGATATCTATAACAAGCAAAATGCCTAGCAAATGAACAACCTATGGTCTATAACAGTACAAATACACTTAAAAGTTACTTATCTTCTGTTACTGTATGTTCGTCATCTCCATTGGCAACGATTCTTCTGGAGGTCAGGCACTGTTCTTGTATCATGAGTGGCTTCTTATCTTCAAAGCATGATGATGTGTGTGTCCCAGTCTCTACTGATCCCTTTTTATTTGTACAAGTTTGTTGACAAAAGTTAATGGTTACAAACTTGTTTCCATAACAACCGACTAACAGTCATTCTTTCAGTTTGAGAGACCCTCTCTTATGCCCCGTACACACGGTCGGACATTTATCGGACATTCCGACAACAAAATCCTAGGATTTTTTCCGACAGATGTTGGCTCAAACTTGTCTTGCATACACAAGGTCACACAAAGTTGTCGGAAAATCCGATCATTCTGAACGCGGTGACGTAAAACACGTACGTCGGGACTATAAACGGGGCAGTAGCCAATAGCTTTCATCTCTTTATTTATTCTGCGCATGCGTGGCACTTTGTGCGTCGGATTTGTGTACACACTATCGGAAATTCCGACAACGGATTTTGTTGTCGGAAAATTTTTTAGCCTGCTCTCAAACTTTGTGTGTCAGAAAATCCAATGGAAAATGTGTGATGGAGCCTACACACGGTCGGAATTTCTGACAACAAGGTCCTATCACACATTTTCCATCAGGAAAATCCGACCGTGTGTACGGGGCATAACTTGTTTACTGTAGCTATAGAGACAATTGCCTATTCAAACTGTCAATTGAATACAACAATGGTATCTAACCCCATTGTATGAAACAGCATTTGTTTGAGAAATCTACTCAAGCCAAAAACTGACAGAAATCTGACCAACTCACTATTGTAATATTGTCCCAAGTATCTTATGTCTGATTAATATAAAAAAATCATATTTTTAACAAACGCAACATAGTTCTGAACTCCGCCAAATTGATGGATGTCCGGGCATCCAGATGTTTGTGGCTCTGTGGTAGGGCTAGATGCATCATCCCATGTAAGCAAATTAGGAGTAGTGTCCTGCCTGACCAAAAGATCTTGAACAGGTTATTGCCTGATCACATGTCAAGCTGATCCATCCTCCAGCCCGTAAGTTACTGGTCCCAACTGGCTGTAAATTTGTGCAGAATTAGATAGACTGGGGTTAAACTTTGACTTGGTTGGTGGCTTCCTTATCCTCACCCACTGGCCAGGAATGAGGGTAATTGTCTTAGAGTTTCTTTTTACATTACTGTATGTTTTTCTTTGACCTGGTACCTCTACACTCTAGCTCATAGGTTTAGGGGTTCTGCTACTTTATTTGGTGGCTTCAAACTTGTGCGTGGGTTTTGTAGATCATGGCCTATTATCAGTTTTGTAGGCAATTCCCTAGTGGCACTATGAGGAACCGACCTGTAGTGTTGTAGAAAAGTTATAGCTTTGCTGAAGAAGAGTCCTTCATGCAGATGTGTCTTTAGGCTATTTTTAAATGTCTGGTTAAAATGTTCCACACCTCAATTGTGGATGGTATTGTGGTGTTAAGATATGTTTTATTCTCTTTGACGTCAGTAATAATTTCCAGTGGTAGAGCCTATAAGGGACCTGGATTGGACATTGGTTCACACCAAGCTGGCCCAGGCCCCGCCCCGCTTCTTCTTCAGATGGAATAGTCAGGTACCTGCCTTTTTGGAGATACCCTTCTATCTTGTGCTACTTACTCTCCTGGCCTGAAGCCCACCTTCCTCATATTCCCAGCCTGAAGCCTGTTGCCCAGAATAAAAATGGTTCAGTCCAGATGCTTTCCCACGGTTTACTGTATCAACTTATGCACACAGAGCAATACATCCTTTTCATAATTCACGGTCTTAGTGCAGAACACTTAGTACTATTACACAGTACTATAACATGCAACCATCTTCCCAGTTATTTCCAGTCAGTCCCATGTAGTTGGTTCCACACACAAGGTGTTCCTCAGTCCTAGGCCCTGAAGGCCTTAATAAACGGAGCCACAGACCTGCTAATCGAATAGGTGGTGGGTTCAACCACTGTCTCCCTTGGGTGTTCATATCTAATCCTCCTGGCAGTCCAGCCCTGCAGAGTGCTCCCTCCCACTCGTGCATAGGCCTTAGATCTACATGGTGTTGGTCAGCGGTGTCCTGTTCCCATACTCAAACTGCCAGGCCACCACCACAGCTGGTATTAAATAGGGCACATACTCCACCCATTACATCACCGAAGAGGGACAATAACTAAAGGGCATTACACCTGCCAACATGCACACCTTTAGAACCACCCCTCCAAGTTGGTGTAACAGCTTTAGAGGTCATAACTTCTGCTTTTGCCACCTTTGGCAATTTCAAGTACAAATCATAAGCTACCAAACGGTATCTTTAATGTTTTGGTGCTACTGTGTTTTCTTGGGAGACGTCTAATGGAGCAGCTGTTTTGTTCTGATTTTTGCCACTGAGCAGGTTCACAATTGTGAACTAAAGTTTCTATTTGGTTGTCTAAACAAGGTCACCACACTACTGCTTTGCAAAGTTGTTGTTCCTGTATCACACCTAGATGACCTTCATGAGCTATTTTTAGAATCGATTGTCTGGAATTATTGCTCTGTGTCCTCTCAAAGGGCAAACATTTTTGCAAGGTGACAACTTGGTTCTCACTTGGTAGTATGGCCTAAGATGTCCTGGTAAGACAGTTGCAAGGCACTGTGCAAGTAGGTCAGTATTTCTTGAATCACTAGATTATTCAGAGTTGCGGTCACAAGGTCCTGTGGCGTAACCATGAAAACGAATACATTGGATATCTTTTTGTTGGTCTTCCTGTTCCTCTACTGGATTGAGGACAACACAGGAAAAATAACCTGGTACTTGATTTGACTTTCCTGGCCTATAGCGAATGTCAAAGTTGTACTGAAACAGTCTGTCTGACCATCTATGTATATGAAGAGGACGGTGGTACATTTGGCAGTAAATTGGCAATTATTGATGAATATGCTTTACGGTGTTTCAAGGCACATACAGCCTCAGAATAGGCTTGAGTCTCAGCAGCGCAGACCATGTACAGGTCATCTTTATTAATCACACAAACATCCTGCTCCAACTACTCTTACTATATCCTAAAGCTCTTAAGGTAAATGTTTAGGTGGGGTGCAGCATGGTTGCGGAGGAATAAGACACTCAGTGCCAGTGTAATGATAGAAATTGTATTGAAATATTGTAGAGACAGTCCACAAACAACCCAGTGGGAAGGCAGCCCAACCAGGAACACTAACAGTTCCAGCAACGTATAGAGAATAGAACGCAGCAGAACTGTCAGCATCAGTTGAGAGTGGAAGAATGCGGCCTGACCATCTTGTGCCCAACAGGCAGGTGTCCAGAGAAGTTGCGAGTCCTATGCTTTCCCTCTTTGTACCAACTTGTCCTCTACCAACTCGCAAATGCGCGCCAAACCTGGGAGCCAGGGCCTTTAATATGCTCTTCCTGACCCAAGATGGCTGCCAGTAACATGAGGTGGCAGCAGCCAATTAGATGCTTCCCCAGTCACCCAGGAAACCATAGAGAAACTATGTTCAAGACTTCCTCTCCAACTGCAGTGCTGAGGCGGAAGAGAGCTACCTGCAGTGGAAAAAGCAGACTGCACCTGCCTACACATGTGCTTATGGTTTGTAGTATTCAAGAAGTGTAGGCCAATGTGTATCTCTTTAATTTAATAGAGAGTGAAGACAGTGCAGAATGACTATCCCATTTTCTTTTGACAACATATAACCCTGAAAGTAAACTGGGTGTTTGCTGTCTGATTAATGAACGTGTTTTGGGTATAAAGATTTATTTCAGGCAGTGCTTGAATAGTCCCAAAAATCTTTCTTAAAACAAGGGGATTTGTTGACTGTTTTCCACTGCTATTATATGAAAAAGGATGAGCAAATATTTTGCAACTTTAAATATGTCTATTTGTGACAATCGGTACATCTTGACCTTGTTGCGCTTATTAATTTCGCTGACCCCATGTTAATGGTGCTCAAATTTTAAATTTAGTAAGGTACTGATTATTTGACTTGCTGTGCTTTATTGTACTGCACATGTGCTGCTAGAGCCTGCCAAGCAAATTCAATAATATAATAACACCCTTTTAAGTGGATATGACAAATGCAATCCTACCTGCAGATCAGCAAATGAAGCCACGTGGTGTAATAAACCAGTTTGTCACAGTTACATAGTTAACTAGGTCACTCAAGTTCAATGCGACAAACCCGGCAGCAATTTTGGCCCAAAGGAAGGAAAAAAAAAAAAAAAGAAGGCATACTGTGGCCAATTTTGCAGGTGTCAAAAATCTTCCTGATCTCACAACACAGCCACTACTACTTCCTCTGTCAGCCTCAGTGCGTTACTGGTAGCCTCAGTCAATACTGCTCCATATGTCAGCCTCAGAGCATTGCTGGTAGCCTCAATCAATACAGCTCCCTCTATCAGCCTCAGTGGATTGCTAGTAGCCTCAGTCAACACTGCTCCATATGTCAGCCTCAGGGCATTGCTGGTAGCCTCAGTCAATACAGCTCCCTCTATAAGCCTCAGTGGATTGCTGGTAGCCTCAGTCAATACTGCTCTCTATGTCAGCCCAGGGCATTGCTGGTAGCCCCAGTCAATACTGCTCCCTCTGTCAGCCTCAGTGCATTGCTGGTAGCCCCAGTCAATACTGCTCCCTCTGTCAGCCTCAGTGCATTGCTGGTAGCCCCAGTCAGTACTGCTCCCTCTGTCAGCCTCAGTGCATTGCTGGTAGCCTTATACTCTATTTACTACTGTTATGTTTACTGGCTGAACGGTACCCACTTCATTTAAAGTCCCGGGGCGAATCTTTAATTTCATATGTCAGCCTCAGTGCATTGCTGGTAGCCTCAGTCAATACTGCTCCATATGTCAGCCTCAGGGCATTGCTGGTAGCCTCAGCCAATACTGCTCCATATGTCAGCCTCAGGGCATTCCTGGTAGCCTCAGTCAATACAGCTCCCTATGTCAGCCTCAGTGGATTGCTGGTAGCCTCAATCAATACCACTCCATATGTCAGCCTCAGTGCGTTACTGGTAGCCTCAGTAAATACTGCTCCATATGTCAGCCTCAGGGCATTGCTGGTAGCCTCAGTCAATACTGCTCCTTATGTCAGCCTCAATGCATTGTTGTAGCCTCAGTCAATACTGCTCCATATGTCAGCCTCAGAGCATTGCTGGTAGCCTCAATCAATACAGCTCCCTCTATCAGCCTCAGTGGATTGCTGGTAGCCTCAGTCAACACTGCTCCATATGTCAGCCTCAGGGCATTGCTGGTAGCCTCAGTCAATACAGCTCCCTCTATCAGACTCAGTGGATTGCTGGTAGCCTCAGTCAATACTGCTCTCTATGTCAGCCCAGGGCATTGCTGGTAGCCCCAGTCAATACTGCTCCCTCTGTCAGCCTCAGTGCATTGCTGATAGCCCCAGTCAATACTGCTCCCTCTGTCAGCCTCAGTGCATTGCTGATAGCCCCAGTCAATACAGCTCCCTCTGTCAGCCCCAGGGCATTGCTGATAGCCTCAGTCAATACAGCTTCCTGTGGCAGCCTCAGTGCATTGCTGGTAGCAGCAGCCACTACTGCACTCCACATGGTGCAGGGCACATGCATGAGCCCAGCTGGGTAGATATATACAAATATCTGAGCGGACTATTCATCAATATCTCGCTCAAATTGGGACAAGTGTGTATAAGACTTAAAGGGGGTATTATGATATAAGTGCAGTTGCACTTTAAAAATATCCAGAAGGTGTAAGAGATGTCTTGATATCTGGCCAGGTAAGTGCATTGTGGCATTAAAGTGACACAAAACAATATCCTTATTCTCCAAAAAATAATCCATACACATTCACTACTTGATGGTCCTGTAATCTATTTTCGTGAAATTGATTCGTACTGTGTTTTTTTGCCTCATCCTCCCTGAGCTTCCAAAACTCTCCTTTCCCCAGTCACTTCCATTGGCTTGGAACAAGCAATCCACTGCACACTACAAATCCCATAGTCCATCTCAGGAGCGAGCAAAAAGAGGGAGGGTGGCTATGTCCCTACATACAGTGGGGCCATGGAGAACGACCGTAGCCACCCTCTAACAGGAAGTCAAATCACAGTAGCAAAAAAATGGAATTTGGAGCAATAGAGCAATAGAAGGAACTTTTTTGAGTTAATAATACATTCTCGAATATAATTTGTATATTTATTTTAGGGTTTTTCGCAGAAGAGAGTTTAACAAGACTCGCGGCCACTCATTAAAATTAGAAGAAAAGAGGTTTAACCCTAAACTACGTAGAGGGTTCTTTACTGTGAGAGCGGCAAGAATGTGGAATTCCCTTCCACAGGCGGTGGTCTCAGCGGGGAGCATTGATAGTTTCAAGAAACTATTCGATAATCACCTGAATAACCGCTACATACAGGGATATACAATGTAATACTGACACATAATCACACACATAGGTTGGACTTGATGGACCTCACCTACTATGTAACTATGTAACTATGTTTTATGTGCATCTAAAAAAGCAATTGGCAAATTGACCACCAGAGGGTAGCAAAGCGCAGAAAAACGCACAATTCACTGTATTCTCGGATACAAGTGCAAACATCTGTAGTCTGCTTTTAGAGGTCCCTTAAGAAATCGTTTTCAGTAACTGAAAAATTGTTCAGGGAATGAAGATTGAAAATAATCCTGTTTTGTGGCTATTTCAGGTTTCTTAGTATAAGAAATATCCTTCAAATATACTAGTGTGCGCCATCAAGAACAGTGATTACAGCAATATTCTGTACTTATAGGGAAAAACCACATCAAAAATAAATGAAGAAAGTCATTTTGGATGGATGTAAAGCTTTTAAGTGTATTTCCACTTTTGCAGTCCAATTTAAGAAAACCCCATTATATGTTTGATATGCATTTCCATTCACACAGCATACCTAAATAAATTTTTTTTTTCTTACCTTTTAGATATTTCTTAGGAGAAGGTGTTCAGTGTGAGTCTGTTGCAATAGAAAGTCTCAAAGAAAAACTCAGCTTCCTCTCATTAACATACAATGCAAAATGCCCAGCTTCTAAAGCCTGCCATAGACAGTTCCTGCTGGAGCGGCCGAGATTCAAACCATGTATGGGCAGGCTGAATGAACCCAAGTTGATCGATCCATCGACTTGGGTACAACCAACCTGCCGGTTTTTAGATGCAATTATTGCTAGCGGCTATTAATATCTGCTGGCAATAATCACTGTGTTCTCCCGGTGGGGACAGCTTTCCCTGCCCCTCTGCTGCTGCTGGGAGAACACAATGGCTCTGTGGGAGGGATTCCCCTGTCAGCACTGTCTGTGTTGATGGGGGAATCAAGCAAATTTCTTTCCTGCAACCCGTGGTTGCAGGAAAGAAATTAGCTTTGTCTATGGCTGCTCTAAATCTTTAACCCTTTTTAGGACAATGTTCAAAGCTAGTTAGCAACTGATAAGGAGATCTGTCAGCACAGTACAGCCATGATTAATTATGGCCAACACAGCTCCCCAGCCCCCTTCATAAATATAGAGAGAACTAACAACAGGAGAACTAAGCAAGATTTTTCAGCTTTGAAGTCTCCAGAAAAGATAATCTCAAAAGGGTAAGCTGCGTTTTTTTTTAAGCTATGCTATGTTATAAGAACATTTATTAAATATAAAGTAGGTGTTATCCCAGTTTGGTTGCAAAAGTGAAAATACGCTTTTTATTTTTTTTATGGGGGAGCAGGTCCTTTTTTTTTACAAGAACCAACTTCCACTTCACCCGCCCCATTCCCATCCTGATCCATAGCCTCCTGGGACAGGTCACACATCCCAGGAGGCTGCAGGACCAGTCCCATAGCATGAGGCTTTACTGTCTCCCAACCGCTAGTATAAACAAGCCCTAAGGGCTCATTCACATCATTATATTACATGTGTTGGTGCACTGCAGCGCCATTCATTGTGAAAACCTATGTGCACTGCAACAGCATCCTGTGCACTGCAGAAAAAAGGACGTCTACCCCATATTTGGGTGCATTGTGGTGCATTTCAGTTTAATGCACTGCAAAACAATGTGCAGCAACACACAACGCATTGTGTTGCACAGCATTGTGGTGAGTTGGCCCTTACACTAGGAAAATGAAAGTCAGTACTATTGCAAAGGTGTCCAATCCATGTGCTGCATGCAGCCCAAGACGGCTATGAATACAGCCCAATACAAAATAGTAAAAAATATTTTTTTGGTATAACGGAAAATTTATATCAAATACTTACCGTAATTTTCCTTTCCTAATGGACTCCATGGAAGCCTACGTGTGGGTTATTCCCGCCCCCTCATACCTCATAGGACCCTTCTCCCATAAATCTTTGCTCTGGGCCAGAGGCCGTGTTCCATAATTTAGCCTACTCCAGCCACTGGGAGGGAACTCCTGCTGCCATGGAAAGGAAAATTACGGTAAGTATTTGATATAAATTTTCCATTTTCCTGACAGACTCCATGGCAGCCTACGTGTGGGAAATAACTAGCCATACACACCCGGGTGGGCAGAGTGCTGGACAAAAGAAAGGTTTAATTGGCACCATCAACAGACAAGATACGTAAACCAAATTTAACAGAAGATAACAAGGCTGGCTCTACGCAGTAGTGTGCCATGAACGTGTTAATTGAAGACCACAAAGCCGCCTTGCAAATAACTTCTGGAGCCACGTGACGTGACGCCCCCCACGATGAAGACACACTTCTAGTTGAGTGAGCAGGCACCGCTTCTGGAGGCGCCAAGCCCTTGGCTTTGTGAGCCCACTGAATGGCTTGAACAATCCATGCTGCAATAGATCTGGAAGAGGCACGCATTCCCTTATTCTTCCCATGAAAAAGAACGAACAGGTGGTCGGTCTGACCGAAAGAAGCTGTAGCCTCAAGATACTGACTCAGATCTTTTCCAACGTCTAAGGGATGAACACTGGAATCCTCGGTAGATCTGAACGTTGGAAGAGCAAGCTCCTGATTGTCATGAAACACAGATGCCACTTTGGGGTTTGAACCCAACATGGGAATTAATACTACCCGATCAGGAAAAAAAAAAAGTTAGAAATCGCGCCTTGCATCCCAGAGAGCTGATTTCAGGGACCCTCTTGGCCGATGTTATAGCCAACAAGAAGGCAACTTTTATAGAGAGTCATTTGATAGAGGACTGATCTTCATGTTCCAACTCTCTACCTGAGAAAAAATCCAGGACAAGGGGAACATCCCAATTAGAGAATCTTGGATTTTTCTGAGGTCTGAGCCTTATTGCTCCTCTGAAAAACGACTGAGTAATAGGGTGTCTAGCCCAGGAAACACACGTAAAGGCAGAGATTGCAGAGACTTGGACTCGCAGCGAGCTGACTGACAATGAGAGATCCAAGCCCGATTGTAGGAAGCCCAGGATATCATGTATCTTTGGGTTTTTGCAAGAACCTGCAGTGGAAGAGGTGTAGTCTGCAAACTTTTTCCAATTCCTCTGGTAGACCATGTTGGTGCCTGCTTTTCTGGCATTTAATAATGTGGAGATGGCCCTATTTGGACAGCCTAGGGCCTCCAACCTTCCCCTCTCAAGGACCAGATCATCAGATATAGATGGGCCAGGCATGGATGTAGAATTTCCCCTTGTGAGTTGCATCAGCAGTGGAAACCATGGCCTGTTTGGCCAGTAC
Source organism: Lithobates septentrionalis (assembly GCA_037952835.1). Lineage (NCBI taxonomy): Eukaryota > Metazoa > Chordata > Amphibia > Anura > Ranidae > Lithobates > Lithobates septentrionalis. Next base: position 418,633 of record JBBDGP010001162.1, on the reverse strand, counting down.
GGGACTATTGCCACTATCTCTGCTTATCGCCAATGGAACCGCCAATGGTCTGTAAGAGCATCTACCCGGAAGCCTGGGGACACCGAGACCTTGTGTAGTATCTCTCTAGTCTGAAGTTGCATGGGGAGGCGAACAAGTCTACTTCCGGAATGACTCCCAGGGACAGGACCCACCTGAAGACTTTGGGGGGGAAAGTCCACTCGTTGTCAGAGAAACTCTTGAAAGAAGATCTGCCTGAACGTTCTGGACTCCAGGGAGATAGACAGCTGTCAAGTTGGCCAAGTTTTTCTGGGCCCAGATCATGATGAGCTCTACTTCCTTCGACAGGGAGAGACTGCGAGTACCCCCCTGTCTCTTGATGTATGCAACTGCCGTCGTGTTGTCCAGTCTTAGGAGGACTGAGGCTCCTGCTGTTAAGTGGTGAAAGGCCTGCAGAGCGCAGAACGCTGCCCGGAGTTCCAGAACATTGGAGACTATCCTGTGAGAGGGAAAATTCCATATGCCTTGGGCTACTTCTGTCAGGCAGAGAGCGCCCCAGCCCCTGTTGCTGGCATCTATAGTGATGGTGACCAAAGACACAGGTGCGATGGAGTGACAATTGAGGAGGTTCCTCTGTTGTAGCCACCAAGGAAGGCTCTCCCTCATGGATGAGGTTATTCGGATAGAGTGATCCCAAAGCCCTGGGTTCCACTGCTGGAGGAAGCCCTTCTGGAAGGGCTGCATTTTTCACTGAGCCCACTTTACCATGGGTGTTGTTGCCACCATGGTGCCGATGATCTTTAGGCATTGAGAGGCTCGGAGATGAGAGGACGACATTGCAAGCTGAACTCTGTCCCAGGTCACTGGAATTTTTCCAGGGTTAACGAAATGGTGCTCTTGATAGTGTTGAAGTGTGCCCTGAGGAATACCGGGGACTGCGTAGGATCCAGATGGCTCTTTTCCAGATTCAGAAGCCAACCGAACTCGAGTAGAGTTGAGATGACCTGGGACCTGTGGATTAGCAACTGCTCCCTGTCCCGAGATAACAGCAGGTCATCTAGATAGTGATACAGATGGATACCTCTGGTCCTGATCAGAGCCACGACAGCCAACAATAGATTTGAAAACACACAAGGTGAAGTCGTAAGCCTGAAGGGGAGACAGGTGAACTGCAGATAGATTTGATCGACAGTAAAGCGAAGGTATTTCTGGAATTATGACGCTATTGGAACATGGAAGTAGGCATCCTTCAGGTCTATAGACACAAGTCAATCACCTGGTTGGATTGCTTGACTGATCGTGAGTAGTGTCTCCATCTTGAACTTCTCCTTCTTGATAAAAGAATTCAAGTGGGTTAGGTCTATAACTGGCCTCCAGGAGCTGTTTTTTCTTCAACACCATGAAGAGGGGCGAGTAGACCCCTTGAAAACTTTAGTCGGCTGGAACTGGAATTGCAGCACCTTCAGCCACAAGAGAGTCTGCATAGGACAGGAGAATTAGCTTTTTCTCTTCCGAGAGAGGCAAGAATGCCGACTCGCTCTGTCTGGGCAGGCACAATATCAAAAAGACTTAGGGGCTTCTTGTCCACCGGAAGATGCCCCTTTTGAAAACATCTGGCCTGAAGGCTGTTTTTTCTTCTAGGTCTTCCTGAACTCACGGCCAGGCCTATAGCGGCAAGCATCCCTTGCTCTATCTGAACCTTGCCTGGGCTGTGTTCTCTTCTGGCCACAAGGCACGCTTAGCCGTGACAGATGACAGCATGATCCGAGCCACCAGGCGAATTATGTCTAGGGAAGCCTCACCCAGAAAAGCCACCGCCAACCTTAGCTCATGAATAGGTGAGCTCCTGGCCACTTTTTCCAAGATGAAGAGAAGCATCTACGTCATCTGCCCAGACTTCCAATGCTTTAGAAAGAGCTGCGAGAGCTAGAGCTGGTTTGCAGGTCATACCCGCTGTAATGTAGATCTGCTTGAGGTCGGTATCAATTTTCCTCCCCAGGCCATCTCTAAAGGAAACAATGTCCTCCAATGAGAGTGTGACGTGCCTCACCAACCTCATTAGGGCTGCGTCAATGAGAGGTGCCGACTCCAGGTGTTTTACAGCCTTGCTTTTAAATGGGTACATTTTTGATACCTTTGTTAACAGGCAATTCTTCCTTTCAACACCACCCCATTCATCAGTATTTATTGCGCCGAGTTCACCCAAAAAGAGGAAATTGGGGCGTTCTTTTTTGAGGTTTTTAAAATATTTCCTCTGTTTGGAGGGTGCCTCCACTGGCTCTTCCCATACCAAAGCTTCTTTGGCAGCTTTGAACAGCTGTGGTACTAGGGCAAATTCAAAACCTGCACCAGGTTCATCTACCTCCACCTCACTGTCTGAGGCTTCAATTGAGGAATGGCTGGGCTGTGAAGGGCTTGGAGCCTCAAAATCATCCCTAATAGGGACTGACAGTGTCACCAGCAGGGTTGTGGGTATGACCAGAATCCTCTTTACTCAGGGTCTCACGGACCACCTTTCTGACCAGTGCCTCCACTTGTTGATCTCCACCCTCACTTTCTCTTGCGGTTTTAGAAAAGCATCGCTCGCAGAGTGATTTGTCTTCAGGAACCTGGGCCCCGCATACCCAGCAGGCTTTCCTCCCAGAGCGGCTGGAGTGACGGTGAGAGTGTCACCCAGAGGTGGTTTTAGACTCCTCTCTGTGGTGCCTAGATCTAGGGAGATCTATGACGTCTGGAGCTTGAAGAGGAGTGACGACGTTGAGACCTAGGACGGTCATTGCCATGCTTTGGTGTTCAGACCTAGAAGGGCTGAGTGAAAAATAAAGGTTTAAGAGCTCCTGAATGTGTGAACCCAAGCATCACAGGCAGAAAATAACTAAATCCTTCCTGCAGCGCAAGGGTTGGCCACAGGAGGGTGGTGACAGATCCATGGCAAGGCAGTTTGAAACTGAAATGAACCATTAAAGCCTTATGAGAAACAGGAGTGACAACAGGCATGAGAGAGCACATAACCAACATAGCCAGCACCTAGGGAGCCTGCAGCAAACAATTTACCTTGTAAACCAGAGACTATTGCCTGTGGAAACCGCTGCATAAGCCTGCAAGTCATCCCAAGGAATAGCTGCTTTGACAGCTATTTAAATCTGCCGCCGTTAATGATGTCACCGCCCCACAGGGCGCCTGCACCGGAAAAACGTTGCCACCTGGTGACGGCCTATCGTATTCGCAACTGCCCCTGTTTTGGCATAACCGCGCCTGCACGAGCCAAGCACGGAATCTTCGTTCGCGGCTTGCGGATGCGCAGACAGGTCCCGGCTACTTCCTGAAACGGCGACTGGCCACTCACTGGAGCTTGATAGAAAATAAGGAGACACGCAAAACACAGAGATACGGCTGCCATATAAAACAAATATCTTTGTACATTACCACCACCGCGGCATGATCCGGACCAGAACCTGGGACTGGGGAGCTGTTTGCTCGACCCACCGCACGATCGGGCGTTTACAAGGCCTCCCGCTTATAGCTGGGACGTTTGGCCGTATTGCAGCTTGCCTGCCAATGGCCAGGTTAGTAAGCTCTTCATGGTATCGCATCATATCGCCCATGCCCACCTGCTAATAGCTCGGATTGCTGGACTTCAGAGAGGATCACCGCTAACCACCAATGTATCGCCGTGCACACCGCCAGGCCTGGATTCATAAAACTTCATGAAAAGGTAAGACTTCATCTTGGTCCTAGGAGGAGGACAAAAAAGGAACAGGAAAAAAAAAAAAAAAAGGAAGATTTATGGGAGAAGGGTCCTATATAGTTGCCAAAAAAAAAAATGTGGGACACTTTTGTGGCTGTAGGCGGAGCCGTACAATAATTAGGGGCGGGGGATTTGTTTCGTCGCGGTGAAAAATGGGCGTGGTTTACGCGACATAGTGGGCGTGGCTTAATGGGCGTGGCCCAAGAGGGTGTGGTTAGAATATGAGATGAATGAGGGATGGAGAGGGGGAGAGGGGTAACGGGGGAGAGGGGGAAAGGGTGAGAGGGAAATGACGGGACAGCAGCCCCAGATCCTACACAATAAAAATGTGTGTATTCTAGAAAGTTTAACAATCAGCAGATAAAGATACTCCAAACATCTGGTGTTAGCACTTCAATCATCCCGGCACCATGGTTGTTATGGTGTCAGGATGATTTAAGTGCATTATTTCTATTATTAATATAAAATGAAATCATTCAACTCACCATAATGCAGAGTCCGTCCTTGCATCAGGTGCCCCCAGCGGAGCCATTTCGTCATGTGACGTCTTCAAGGATCGGCAAGGACCGCTGATGACCTTGCGTATTCCGGCTTGCGATCTATGACAGGTCCAGAGGCGAGTGGCTATTATTAGCTGAGCGTGTTACTCCCTAGTGCTGGGTAGGCACTCTTCAAATGTGAGTGGATTACATAGATTTTTTTATTTACCTGTGAGATGTTTTTATGCTATGGGAGCCTCCTTCCTTCCGTTTTGTCTGCCCCATGATTTGCTGTGACCTGTTTAAGGGGAATCCGACCATAAAACGGTGATTGGTGATAGTTTGGAGATACTGTGGTCCTCCTGCTGGTTCATAATTTTACCATTTTATCGATCTGGTGAGTCCATTTTGGTGAGAACGGTGAAGGATTCCCACAGCAGTGGAGCACTTGCTGCACTTATAAGCAGAATATTTTTTAATAAATTGAATATTTAGTGAAATTTGTATTTTTGCTGTTTCTCTTTATCATTAATTTTTTTTGAATATTTTTTTAGCACTTTAATGATATTGCACAATACGATTGTTTGCACTGCACTTTGATACGCACTAGCACTTTCTTATATATTTCTGCACAGATGTTGTTATCACACATGTGATAATACAGTGGCTTGCGAAAGTATTCGGCCCCCTTGAACTTTTCAACCTTTTGCCACATTTCAGGATTCAAACATAAAGATATAATATTTTAATTTTTTGTGAAGAATCACCAACAAGTGGGACACAATTGTGAAGTGGAACGAAATCTATTGGATATTTTAAACTTTTTTAGCAATTAAAAAACTAAAAAGTGGTGCGTGCAAAATTATTCGGCCCCTTTACTTTCAGTGCAGAAAACTCACTCCAGAAGTTCAACGAGGATCTCTAAATGATCCAATGTTGTCCTAAATGACTGATGGTGATAAATAGAATCCACCTGTGTGTAATCAAGTCTCTGTATAAATGCACCTGCTCTGTGATAGTCTCAGGGTTCTGTTGAAAGCGCAGAGAGCATCATGAAGACCAAGGAACACACCAGGCAGGTCCGTAATACTGTTGTGGAGAAGTTTAAAGCCGGATTTGGATACAAAAAGATTTCCCAAGCTTTAAACATCCCAAGGAGCACTGTGCAAGCGATCATTTTGAAATGGAAGGAGTATCAGACCACTGCAAATCTACCAAGACCTGGCTGTCCCTCTAAACTTTCAGCTCAGACAAGGAGAAGACTGATCAGAGATGCAGCCAAGAGGCCCATGATCACTCTGGATGAACTGCAGAGATTTACAGCTGAGGTGGGAGAGTCTGTCCATAGGACAACAATCAGTCGTACACTGCACAAATCTGGCTTTTATGGAAGAGTGGCAAGAAGAAAGCCATAAAAAGTCTTGTCTAAAGTTTGCCACAAGCCACCTGGGAGACACACCAAACATGTGGAAGAAGGTGCTCTGGTCCGATGAAACCAAAATCGAACTTTTTGGCCACAATGCAAAACGATATGTTTGGCGTAAAAGCAACACAGCTCATCACACTCAACACACCATCCCCACCGTGAAACATGGTGGTGGCAGCATCATGGTTTGGGCCTGCTTTTCTTCAGCAGGGACAGGGAAGATGGTTAAAATTGAGGGGAAGATGGATGCAGCTAAATACAGGACCATTCTGGATGAAAACCTGTTGGAGTCTGCAAAAGACCTGAAACTGGGACGGAGATTTATCTTCCAACAAGACAATGATCCCAAACATACAGCAAAATCTACAAAGGAATGGTTCACAAATAAACGTATCCAGGTGTTAGAATGGCCAAGTCAAAGTCCAGACCTGAATCCAATCGAGAATCTGTGGAAAGAGCTGAAAACTGCTGTTCACAAACGCTCTCCATCCAACCTCACTGAGCTCGAGCTGTTTTGCAAGGAAGAATGGGCAAGAATTTCAGTCTCTCGATGTGCAAACCTGATAGAGACATACCCCAAGTGACTTGCAGCTGTAATCGCAGCAAAAGGTGGCTCTACAAAGTATTAACGCAAGGGGGCCGAATAATTTTGCACGCCCCACTTTTCATTTTTTTATTAGTTAAAAAAGTTTCAAAAATCCAAAAGATTTCGTTCCACTTCACAATTGTGTCCCACTTGTTGGTGATTCTTCACAAAAAATAAAAATTTTATATCTTTATGTTTGAAGCCTGAAATGTGGCAAAAGGTTGAAAAGTTCAAGGGGGCCGAATACTTTCGCAAGCCACTGTATATATAGTTATATGTTTGGATTATTCACCATTTAAGATTGCATTTTTTGGGTTAATGTGCAGACCAGCGCCACTCTTGTCACTATTAATTATTCCCCCTTCTGACACCCTTCCTGCACCCCGAATTCTCCAATAAACGCCCGCCAATAAGGTTTTGTGTGATTTGCCTCCGCGTGCTCTCTTTGCGCTCCGATCTTGTCACAAGCACCTTTCATTGATTCATTGAGAATTGCTACTACGTCCATCCAACCAGATATTGATGCTTTCGTTTATCAAAAACAGCGTCAAATATCGCACTAGTTTTATGTTGCCCTCTGGGCAAAAAGACTGGGGATGTCTTTTTGTAGATATATCGCAGCAATAGAACTGGTGAGAGGGATGATGGTGTAGGATACTCCAAGAAGTTCAGCAAATACAGTAGAGCAGCCTTTACTGGAGGTAGAGGGGATAGCCAGCTAATCTGAGACTCTGTATGAGCAGTCCCAGACTTTAAAGCAACCTCCAAAGCGCATGTACGCCTGGAGTCCTAGGCCAAAGTCCTACTCACACTATCCAAGGACAACTGTTGTCCACCCAGCTTCCATGTGACATTTTCCATTGAGAAAAAAAAGGTTCCTCTCCAGCTTAAATTCCACAAGTGATGCCCTCCAATATGCTTCAGTTCAAATTCTTTCAGGCCCTCAGCCGAGTACCTGCTGAGGCTTACAAAGCTCTTCAGTACACCAGCTGCCTTCAAGGGCCAGTAGCACCAGAAAAATTACACTCCTGAACAGTCCTCCCAAACATTTATTTTCTCCCCAAGCCTCCTCCTGCGTGCCCCCTCCCAGGGATTGACTGAGGTCAGATAAATATTCATCAGCCAGTGGTTGACCCTCCTACTCTATTTTTGGAAACTTCTTCTAGAGGCAGATAGGAGCAATCAATCAACAAGCTTAGCGAAAACTGGCCATACCTAGAAAACAGATTGCTGCTCCACTGAGTACTGTAACGTCAAATACTAAATTTAGCGTGTCTAGGGAAAGGCACTATATATATATATATATATATATATATATATATATATATATATATATATATATATATATATATATATATATATATATATATATATATATATATATAACCCAGCCCCTCTGAATTTAAAGCCCTGGTAAGCTGGCATTACCTTGTTTAATATTAGGAGACTCAATTCTTAGAAGGACAGAAAGGGCAATATGCAACAAAGACCTGAAGCACCGAACTGTATGTTGTCTACCCGGCGCTCGGGTTCAGCACATCATGGATCTGGTGGACAGATTACTGGGAGGGGCTGGGGAAGACCTGGCTGTCATGGTGCACGTTGGCACCAATGACAAAGTCAGAGGCAGATGGAGTGTCCTAAAGAACGATTTTAGGGACTTGGGAGTTAAATTGAGGAAAAGGACCTCCATTGTAGTATTCTCAGGAATATTACCGGTACCTTGAGCCACACCAGAAAGGCAGAGGGAGATTAGGGAAGTAAAAAAGTGGCTGAGGAGCTGGTGTAGTAAGGAGGGGTTTGGGTTCCTGGAGGACTGGGCCGAATTCTCAGTCGGTCACCAGTACTATAGAAGGGACGGACTGCACCTAAATGAGGAGGGTGCAGATCTGCTGGGAGTGAAGATGGCCAAAAAGTTAGAGGGGTTTTAAACTAGGCAACAGGGGGGGGGGGGGGGGGCAGAGGTAGAGCTAGTCAGCGCAGAACATATTCCAGAGGGTAGTATTGGGGACATTAGTGGTAGCTTGGCTAAAGCACATACACCCAAGGTAAGTATAGTAACAAGTCCTATTTGCAATTTCGGAACACCCAATAAGAGGATATTATGCGACTGGTCTAAACTACGTGGCATGTTCACCAATGCCAGGAGCCTGGCGGACAAGATGGGTGAACTAGAGATACTGTTGTACGACGAGGATTTGGATTTTGTGGGAATTTCAGAGACCTGGTTCAACAGCTCTCATGATTGGCTGGCAACCATTCAAGGGTATACCCTTTATCGCAGGGATAGAGAGGGTAAAAAATGGGGAGGGGTATGCCTATATATCAAAAATAATGTACAAGTGAATGTGAGAGATGACATCACTAAGGGAGCTAGGGAGGAGGTAGAGATCCAAAGGGATGAAGCTAAGGGGAAAATAATACTGGGAGTATGCTATAGGCCCCATAACCTGAGGGAGGAGGGGGAGATGGACCTCCTATCACAATTTGGATTAGCAGCAAGGATGGGAAGTGTTATCATAATGGGGGATTTTAATTATCCAGACATAGACTGGGCGGAGGGAACCACGCATTTGTCTAAGGCTCGCCAGTTCCTAAATGTCTTGCAGGACAATTTCATGGGTCAGATGGTAGACGCACCAACTAGAAATAAAGCATTACTGGATCTATTGATTACCAACAATACAGACCTGATCACGGATGTAGAAATACGGGGCAATTTAGGACACAGCGATCACAGATCAATTGGCTTCAGTATAAATCACACAAATAGGAAACATAAGGGGAATACAAAGACAATGAATTTCAAAAGAGCCAACTTCCCTAAACTACGAACCTTGCTAGAAGGCATAAATTGGGATCAAATCTTAGGAACAAAGAACACGGAGGAGAGATGGCTTTGCTTTAAGAGCATATTAAATAAGGGCATTAGCCAATGCATCCCATTGGGTAATACATTTAAAAGCGCGAACAAAAGTCCTGAATTGCTTAACTCCAATGTAAAATGCATTAGAGAAGGTCTTTTATAAAATACAAGGTTGCGGAGATGGCGAAGGTATTGAATTTATTCTTCTCCTCAGTCTTCATGAGGGAATCGGGGGGCTTCAGTAACCAAAACTGCAGTGTTTATCCTCATGGCACATTACAGGAAGCACCTCCATGGTTAACAGAGGACATGATTAAAATTAGACTTGGGAAACTTAACATTAATTAATCACCGGGACCAGATGGCTTGCTCCCGAGGGGACTTGGGGAACTCAGTCAAGTAATTGCCAGACCATTGTTCCTAATTTTTACTGACAGTCTACTGACTGGAATGGTACCAGCTGATTGGAAGAAAGCCAATGTAGCACAAATATTTAAAAAGGGCCCAAAATACATTCCTATGAATTACAGACCAGTTAGCCTAACATCAATAGTATGCAAGCTCTTGGAGGGGATGATAAGGGACTATATATAAGATTTTAGCAATGAGAACTGTATCTTTAGCAGTAATCAGCATGGATTCGTGAAGAATTGTTCTTGCTAAACCAATCTATTAACCTTCTATGAGGAGGGGAGTTGCCATCTAGATAAAGGAAGGCCAGTAGACGTGGTAAAAACATTTGACATAGTTCCCCATAAACGTTTACTGTACAAAATAAGGTCCATTGGAATGGACCATAGGGTGAGTACATGGATTGAAAACTGGCTACAAAGGCGAGTTCAGAGGGTGGTGATAAACGGGGAGTACTCGGAATGGTCAGGGGTGGGTAGAGGGGTCCCCTAGGGTTCTGTGCTGGGACCAATCCTATTTAAAAGAGAAGTATGGGTTTCCTTTTTTTTATTACATCTATTCTATGTGAGCTGCTGATATCTAAAAATCTTTCCAGCCCTCTGAGAAATGCCTCCATTCTGTTAAAATCGAGCTAAATACCTGTGGGAGGGTCTACACACTTTCATACAGTGCAATACCGACAATAGTCTGGCTCTGGATCCACCCACTTTCCTGTCATTTTGCTTGATTGATGTCCTCTCTCTGCTTGCTCCCTGAGACTTCACAGAGTGTAGCTCCATCTTCCCTACTCCCTCCTCCCCACTCCCTTCTCCCCCACAGCATGTTTCAATGGTCAGAAGAGTCAGCAGAGATGAGAGCACTTCATTCAGTGACTAAGGTAGGAGAAATCACTGATAGTGCTGTGTATGTAAATGTCCTCTACATATTACTATCTACCAGAATGAAAACAATATATTTGTAAAGCAGAATACACATATGTATGTGACAGCACACAGGCATTCCATGCATTGCTGGTATAATAAAATGAAATAAAATCAGTGCTAACATTGTGAATGAATCCTTTTATTGACTATCTGGATTTTTATATGAGAAAATAAAATCTTCCATTCACATCTACTTGTATTTTCATACTGAAGCACATAGCTCTTCAGACATGGACAGAGCTTTGCTCCCCCATAATTGGTGTATTACCTAGTACCCCTATAGCAATAATGTTCCCTTCATTGTAAATAGAGTATTACAGGATTACATGCCATACAGAGTCATCACGTGCTGTACAGTGCCATCACGTGCCGTACAGAGACATCACATGCCGTACAGAGACATCACATGCAGTACAGTGCCATTCATTGCCATATGGGGATGATGGGACTGTATAGGAGTAAAGTAACAGAGGAAAGATTTGTATGTACAATAAAGGAGACTCTGGGGACATATCGGGGGTCACTTTAGATGTGGGGGAGTTGTCAGTTTCCCTCTCCTATGTACTGTAAACAGGTATGCTCTATACACATAGCACTGTGTACATTTCAGAGAACAGACACACGGCACAGGTCACTATGCTCCTCACCATGTCTCCTCTTCTCATATAACACAGTGCTATGTGTAGAGAGATTACCTGTGTTCATGGCTGAACATGAGAAGTGACTCTCCCCCCTCCCCCCATCGCCTGGAGTAGATGCTGTTGCAGACTTTGAATGAGTGAGGGGAGAGGGGGGAAGGAATTCTGAGGAACAGAAAAAAAACAGAGAAAGGTGAGGATTTCACTGTTTGTATCACACTGTCTCTCTTCTTCCGAGTTTTAGCTAGGGACACGCTGCCATGGAAACAGAGGCATATGAAGAACGTGCTCGTTCTAGATAGCAGCCTGGGTGTGCACCTCTTCACCAAACAACCCACATGTCCTCCAGAGGGAGGGAGTGAAGAGGAGGCTGGATTGTGGAGATGTTTCCACCCCCTGGAAACGTTTAAACTGAGAAAGAACCATTAGAGGCTGATTCTGGGATCTTCAAAAGACTATTCTGCGAAAACTAAAGGACTGGGGAAAGAAAGAAATGCAATTCAGGTATGAGGGTAGCATGTACTACCTATTTTTGCATTCCCATACTTCTCCTTTAATTTGTTCATAAACGACTTGGAGGATGGGGTAAACCATTCAACCTCTGTATTTGCGGACGACACTAAGCTAAACAGGGCAATAACTTCTCCTCATGTGAAAACCTTGCAAGAAGATCTGAACAAATTAATGGAGTGGGCAGCTACATGGCAAATGAGGTTTAATGTAGAAAAATGTAAAATAATGCATTTGGGTGGCAAAAATATGAATACAATCTATACACTGGAGGGAGAACCTCTGGGGGAATCTAGGATAGAAAAAGGACCTGGGGGTCCTAGTAGATAGGCTCAGCAATGGCATGCAATGCCAAGCTGCTGCTAACAAAGCAAACAGAATATGGGCATGCATTAAAAGGGGATCAACTCCAGAGATAAAACGATAATTCTCCCGCTCCTACAAGACTCTGGTCTGGCCGCACCTAGAGTATACTGTCCAGTGCTGGGCACCAGTCCTCAGGAAGGTTGTACTGCAAATGGAGCGAGTACAAAGAAGGGCAATAAAGCTAATAAAGGGTCTGGAGGATATTAGTTATGAGGAATGGTTGCGAGCACTGAACTTATTCTCTCTGGAGAAGAGACGCTTGAGAGGGGATATGATTTCAATTTACAAATACCGTACTGGTGACCCCACAATAGGGATAAAACTTTTATGTGGAAGGGAGTTTAACAAGACACGTAGCCACTCATTAAAATTAGAAGAAAATAGGTTTAACCTTAAACTACGTAGAGGGTTCTTTACTGTAAGAGCGGCAAGGATGTGGAATTCCCTTACACAAGCGGTGATCTCAGGGGGAGCACCGATAGTTTCAAAAAACTATTAGATAAGCACCTGAACGACCACAACATACAGGGATATACAATGTAATACTGACATATAATCACACACATAGGTTGGACTTGATGGACCTATGTAACTATGTAATATTACACAATTGCCTAGGGCATGACTTTTTATATGGCAAACTTTATCTAAAAGAAAAAAAACACTTCCCCTATAATTCATGAGTCGAGATAACCCTTTTACTAAATTTAAAATGCTTAGAGTGGCTGAAATTTTTGTCACAAAGTGTCCTAAATTTAGCTGTCAAAATTCTGCAAGCCTTGAGCAGTACAACAGATTGACTGTGTCTAGTCATGATTTCCGTCTTTTTCTTGGTTATTAAACAGGTTTTACTGTTAGCTGAGTAAACAGGTAAGGCAGATCAGAACACTGTTATCAATGCCCGCATAGTATTTAAAAGCAGAAATGGTATACAACCCAGACCAACCCAATCTTCCAGCTGAGCAGAGCGGGATTGTATGCCCCCAGGCCACTTTTAATGCTTTATCCCTTATGACTATGACTTTTAGATATAATCCCTTGCAAAACAAACAATGAACGCCTTTTGCATGTGATTAAACATTATATCCGGAAAGCTCTGGTTGTGACAAACGTTTTTGTTCTTTGGTTAAGACTGATAGAAGAAACAAACACCCCCACATATACATGGGACTATAAAGGCAACTTGTACACCAAATACATTTGTACATTTTGTAATAATGCAAAGTGTTTCAGATTTTGGGTTATCTTTTTTGTTAAATAAAAGATCATGTCTAGTTTGTTGGGCTGCTCTTCTAAATAATTGTTCATCAATGCTGCCTATGAGTGCCCATCAGTGCCTCCTCATCAGAACTCTGGTCTGAGAGTGTCTCTCTCATACAGCCCAGAGCCTGCTCTGACAGTTCCCCCTCCCTCATCCCTCGCACGGGTGGGAGAGGATAGAGCCGATCTGCTCCTTCTTCTCCCGTCCCTCTCCTCCTGTGTGTGCACCACAAAGCCCAGCAGTTTAGAAGGGCCAGCTCTAGTCCCCAATCAGCAGCCCAGTTCCCTATTATATCCAAAGCAAAAAAGGTTTAGGAAACCATCAAATAGGGTGGGACTTACAGCACTTACATCTCAGCAGCCTGGAACTACAGCAGGAGCTCTACTAATCCCAGTATGTAAACAAGCAGATATGTCTAATATAGTGGAAAGCCATCATGATGGGGGAGGTAGTTTGGTCTAAGAAAACAAAATATGAAACCTAATGAACATTTTTGGGTTTATTGTGTGCAGAGACATGCTTTAAAAACGTTATTTTTTCTGTTTTTGTTTTTTACTTTTGTACTTTAGTCTGTTTAGTCATTAAGCTTTGGACCAGTTGATAGAACTGACAGTAAAAGTTGTGAAGTCCAAGTGCAGTATAAATGGTGGTGAACCAGTGCATTAAAGTGACAGGTTCACTTATTGCCTGCCATCCCCAGCTAAACATACCTCTTGTTTTCTGCCCCACCACTTCTTTTGACTACCTAACTTGGTACTTTTTTTTATGGCAAGCATGTGACTTGCTACCCTTCCTTCCATTTAACAGTGCTTATGCTTGCTGTTTGGCCCTTTAGTTGCCCAGTGCTGTCACATGGAGATGGGAAACCATGACTTTGAGCCAATGCAGTGCTCCGTCACTTTGCTTTTGGTTGCCAAATAAAATCGACAGAGGAGAAAAGAGAAGGCGAGTATGTGCAGATGGAGAGGGCAGCGCATACAGCAAGTAAAACTCTCACATTTTCCATTGTTCCCCCTCCAGTTTCAGGTATTGGCAGGGGCGTTGCTAGGTAGCAAAAAAAACAGGGGCTTCAGCCCGAAGTCCGAGCCCAGCACCGGGGGGGTGGTGGGGGGGTGTTACCTATCTGACGGGCACTGACCTACCTGACATACACTGACCTACCTGACATACACTGACCATTACACTGACCTAGCTGATATACACTGACCTACCTGACCCACACTGACCTACCTGACATACACTGACCCACCTGACACACACTGACATACACTGACCCACACTGACCTACCTGATCAGACTTCAGGTGATGTGACCTCCTCCTGCAGCTCAGCCATAGTGTTCGGCACGACCATCACAGTAGAGTAGACAGCAGGTACTCCAGGCAGCCAGAGCTATGATGACAGGAGTGGAGAGGCGAGCCGCCCACCCGAGAGCCGAGTGGGGATCTTCTCACAGTGGCGCAGTGGCCACATTGTAATTCCCGCCTTCTGCAGCGCCTATGATGGACATCACACGTCCGGTGGTCCCCGCATTGGACCAGTTGGACGTCCATCATAGGCGCTGCTGGCTCCGGAAGGCGGGACCTGCTATGTCACTCGGCCGCGCTCAGGGTCAGATCGGTCCCCGCTCGGCAGCGGCGCTCAGGGCTAATAATAGAACTGTGCATGCCCGAGACCCGGGGCTTTTTGGGGACCCATTCAGGGCTCCAGCCACCGTCAGCCCCCCCCCCCCCCGACGCCACTGGGTATTGGTAATCAAATGACCTTCACCCAGAATGCATTGATTGCACCCAAGTGATTAGCAGATTGGACAGTCTTCTTCACACCCAAGTATCCCCTCCCATTCCGTGGACTCACCCCAGTGAGCCTATGATCTCTATAAATCCAGAATGAACAAAAGTGGAGGAAATCAGCAACCTCCGCTTTCAACCTCCTTAGGCTGAGAATGAACTTGAAAGTGTTCAGTTCTGTGCGCTTCTCAGTTCAGAGCTCTCAAACTCCCAACACAGAAGGTTGGTGTACATGCAGATCAGGGCTCTTTGTTCTGTTTGTACTAGTAGCAGGGGAGGCATCAGGAGTCTAATAGACCACTGATGTCTGCAAAATGATGTGTCACTACTATCACATAGGGGGCTTGTCAGCCCCCTTGCGATAGTAATGAATACAAAAAAGTAAACAAATTAAAATAAATGAAAAATGTAAAAAATGATTAAAAACAATTAAACACTTAAACAATCATGACACATGTATGTACATAAACACCTGCATTACACATTTCCAGGCATGCCACAGGTAGAGGAATCATTTTAGGGACATTATTTTAGTGAAACTCCGAATTGATGGGCTGTAAAGGTTTTTAGCTCTTCACCTATTTAAAATTTTTAGCCTAAAATTATTTGTTATTTTTAAAGTCAAACAAGTCTTCTTTTTTATTTAACTTGCTTACAATGGCCCTGCTGGTCATTCCCTACTTTCTATTTCTCTCCCATAAACTCAGAGCCCACAACACCTCTCACCCCTCTCCCCTTCCACGGAGGCAAGCACTCTCACCGGTAGCAATTATTACCACCGGCGTGATCCGTATGCTCATCTCGTTGATGCAAATGTGCAATTATCTGTACTACTTCACAGCCTGTAATGCAACTTTATGCACTACTCTCACGTACCTGGTAGACCTGTTTATATGTTTTTTCTTTCATGTAATTTTATTTTGCACATGTTTCCAGTATAAAACTTTCTAAAAACTTTAAAAACCTAATTAAAATAATATACTTTTGTGAAACACAATGGCCCTGCTATGCTTTATCTCTGGCCCAGGTTCATTGATGAACTAAAGCCATTGTACTAGAGAATGTCTAATATCTAAACGTCCAAAATATATTCACTTATTTATTAACTGTTTAGTGCTAGCATGTTTTAAAACTTACACAATATTTATGGGGGTCCCTGTAATCAGGAGAAAATGATTCAGTGGAATATCTGGAATAGTATTAATTTTACAAAATACACTATTTTCAAAAGTATTGGGACGCCTGCCTTTCCACACATGAACTTTAATGGCATCCCAGTCTTAGTCCGTAGGGTCGGGCACTGATGTTGGACAAGAAGGTCTGGCTCGCAGTCTCCGCTCTAATTCATCCCAAAGGTGTTCTATCAGGTTGAGGTCAGCACTCTGTGCGGGCCAGTTAAGTTCCTCCTCCTCAAACTCGCTAATCCATGTCTTTATGGACCTTGCTTTGTGCACTGGTCCAATTAATTTGGCGGAGTGGGGATTATGGCTTGGGGTTGTTTTTCAGGGGTTAAGCTTGGCCCCTTAGTTCCAGTGAAAGGAACTCTTAAGGCGTCAGCATACCAAGACATTTTAGACAATTTCATGCAACAAAATTGTGGGTTTGGGGATGGCCCCTTCCTGTTCCAACGTGATTGCGCACCAGTACACAAAGCAAGATCCATAATGACATGGATGAGCGAGTTTAGGGTGGAGGAACTTGACTGGCCTGCTCAGAGTCCTGACCTCAACCTAATAGAACACCTTTGGGATGAATTAAAGAGGAAACTGTGAGCCAGGCCTTGTCCAGCATCAGTGCCTGACCTCACAAATGTGTTTGGGGTGGAGGAACTTGACTGGCCTACACAGAGTCCTGACCTCAACCTGATAGAACACCTTCGGGATGAATTAAAGAGGAGACATCGAGCCAGGCCTTGTCCAGCATCAGTGCCTGACCTCACAAATGTGTTTCTGGAAGAATGGTCAAACATTCCCATAGACGCACTCCTAAACCTTGTGTATGGCCTTCCCAGAAGAGTTGAAGCTGTTATAGCTGCAAAGGGTGGGCCAACTCAATAATGACTAAGACTGGGATGCCATTAAAGTTCATGTGCGTGTAAAGGAAGGTGTCCCAATACTTTTCACAACATAGTGTTTGTTACATATTAAAGAGATTAAAACTGCATTTGCCAGTTAAAAGCTTAACATGTAAAATTTGAGTTGTTATGAGGTTAACCAATGCATATTGTAACTGCTAAGTTTAGCCTGGGCATCAAGGTTTCAATGACCTAGTCAATAAAATGGTAAATTGAGGGCATTCTGACCTTAGCACAATTGCTGTAGTTCCCGTTTGCTGTTTGAATTCAATTGTTATATTTAAGATCTGCTGCCGAAGGCAGCAATGCCTGGCGGACTACATTCCAAAACTTCACTCATTTTGTTGTTTTATGACTTTTTGTTTGCCAAAAGTTATGTGTATTATGTATAAGGACTAGTTTAAACTAGTGTTAGCCCTTTGAAGAGCAATCTGGAACAGTGTTTGTTAAGCAGAGTGGACGCATTATGTGGTCTATTTATTGGCTGTTTTATCTCCTACAAACCTGTGCCACAAACATGTGCATTGCTCACAATTGCGGCATGGCCTCATTCAGGTGAATAAGTTGTGTTACCAGAATGACCGCCGAGCACAACAACTGAGGTGATTCTTTTCCCCGCATGTGTACACCCCCATCTGCTGTCTTTGGAGCCTAAAGTGGAAGAAAAGGCTAACTATAACTATTCTTAAAAATGTTCCTCCCCCTTCCTCCTACCTAACCTGCTTAAGCTGTGTAAAAAAGATATACAGTGGAGGAAATAACTTTTTGATCCCCTGCAGATTTTGAAAGTTTTCCCACTTACAAATAAATGAAGGGTCTATCATTTTTATCATATGTGTATTTTAAATGATAGAGACAGAATATGAACCAAAAGTCCAGAAAAAAACACATGATACAAGTGTCATAAATGCAGTTGCAGTTCAGTGAGTAAAATAAGTATTTGATCCAAAAGCAAAACATGACTTAGTACTTGGTGGAGAATCCCTTGTTGGCAAGCACAGAGGTAAGACGTTTCTTGTCGTTGGTTACCAGGTTTGCACACATCTCAGGAGGGATTTTGGTCCACTCTTCTTTACGGATCTTCTCTAAATCCTTAAGGTTTCTTGGCTGTCGCTTGGCTACTTGAAGTTTCAGCTCCCTCCAAAATTTTTCTATAGGATTGAATTGGATGTAAACCCACACATATACCCAGTGAAGTGAACAGCCTCAGATGATGAACAGAGATAAAACAAATCTCAGTTTTACATGTATATCTGCTGTCTTCATCTTTATATACTGTTTAGAAAGTGCACATCGTGTTAGGAGATTTTCTCTTCCTGGTTAACACTGCAGTGAAACCTGGGCATACAGCCAAGACAGCTGATTGGAGGAAAGGCACAAGCTCCCTCTCCTCATAGGTAGAGCTCTGTTTGTTGAATCGTTCAGCTCAGTGCTAATCTATTTATAGCATCCTCCCCAACACAAAACTCTGGCTGCTTTTATAATACCCTGTTTCCCCGAAAATAAGACCTAGCATGATTGTCGGTGATGGCTGCAATATAAGCCCTACCCCCCAAATAAGCCCTACCCTGTTTCCCCGAAAATAAGCCCTACCCTGAAAATAAGACCTACAAGGACTTTAACTAGGGCTTATTTGGGGGGTAGGGCTTATATTGCAGCCATCACCGACAATCACGCTAGGTCTTATTTTCGGGGAAACAGGGTATGTGAAAGCGAATAGACTTGTGCACAACGGGAAATTTCATTTCGGTTCGTTGTCATTCGTAAAATACATAATTTCGTTCTGTTATATTCGTTATTTTACGTTAATTTGTTTTCGGATAATTCGTTATTATTCGTAGAGTGTCTATTCGTTACACTGAATCTTGAATCATGTCGATTTCATTCGTTATATCCGTTATAATTTCTTTGATATTAGTTGAAATTCGATATTTATGTATGTATATATATTCGTGATAATGATTCGTAGTGTGGAAAGTAGTTTGTTTATTGAATCTATTAACACACACAATGACAATATCTCTTCTCCTCTGTTCAAATACAATACAACACCCTTCTCACTCAGTTCTCAGGAATGCACTTTGCCAGGAATCCAACCTCCAGGACAAAATTAATCAGCTGATTGGACTGTAAGATTTACTTTGAGTTGACCTTTTGTTTCATTAGATCTTTAACGAATTATCGAATCATGTCAAATTCATGTATATATTCGCTATAATTTCTTTCGTATTAGTTGAAATTTGTTATTTTTTTATTCGGACATTCGCATGCATCTGAATGTCCGAAAGATGCAAAATTCGGCCGAATTTCGATTCGTTACGAAACAAATTGCACATGTCTGACGGCGAACTTGTCAGAAGTTATCAAGCTGATAACAGATGAACAGAGCAGGAGATAGCTACGGGACACAATGCTTTGAAGAGAGATAACAAAACACTGTAGATATGTTACCAGCTCAAATTTAATGAATCAGGTTTACATCCACTTTAAGGTCTGGAGAATGGCTAGGCCACTCCATGACTTTAATGTGCTTCTTCTTGAGCCACTCCTTTGTTGCCTTGGTGATATGTTTTGGGTCATTGTTATGCTGAAAGACCAATCCACGACCCATCTTCAGTGTTCTGGCTGAGGGAAGAAGGTTTTCATCCAAGGTTTTATAATACATGGCCCCATTATTTGTCCCTAAATACAGCAAAGTTGGTCTGTACCTTTAGCAGAGAAACAGCCCCAAAGCATAATGTTTCCACCTTCGTGCTTCACTGTAGGGATGGTGTTCTTAGGGTCATAGTCAACATTTCTCCTCCTCCAAACATCGCAAGTCAAGTTAATGCCAAAGAGCACAATTTTGGTCTCATCTGACCACAGCACTTTCTCCCAATCCTTCGCTGAATCGTTTAGATGTTAATTGGCAAACTTCAGATGGACCTGTACATGTGCCTTCTTGAGGAGGGGGACCTTGCAGGCGCTGGAGGATTTCAATCCATGGCGGCGTATTGTGTTACCAATGGTTTGTTTGGTGACTGATCCCAACTGCCTTGATCATTCACAAGCTCCTCCTGTGTAGTTCTGGGCTGATCCCTCACTTTTCTCATGATCATCCTTACCCCATGAGGCGAAATCTTGCATGGAGCTCCAGACCGAGGGCGATTAATGATTTATTTTTTATTTCTTCCATTTGCGAATAATCACTCCAACAGCTCCTTCTCACCAATCTTTTTGCTGATTGTCTTGTAGCCCATTCCCGCCTTGTGCAGGTCTACAATCTCGGCCCTGATGTCCTTTGACAGCTCTTTGGTCTTGCCCTTGATGTTGGGTTTGAATGGAAGAAAGAGATTCTGTGGACAGGTGTCTTTTATACACACAATGAGTTGTCGTTATAACCATCTTCTTAAATTGACAGGACTAATCTGTGTACCACATGAGCTCATACTGTAGCCAGTCAGTGGGAGCCAGAATTATTGTTGGTTGGTAAGGGATCAAATACTTATTTTACTCACTAAACTACAACTCAATTTAAAACATTTGTATCATGTGTTTTTTCTGGATTTTTCATTGATATTCTGTCTCTCTATCATTTAAAAACACATATGATAGCAACTATAAATCCTTCATTTCTCTGTAAGTGGGCAAACTTACAATATCTGCAGGGAATCAAGTAACAATTTTCCCCACTGTATACACTTACCTATTTTGAATCCACTCCAGTCCAGTCATGTGATCCCGCAGCTGCGGCTCCCCTGTGTCAATGAGCATCTGCTGCAGGGGAGAGGAGGTAGCGCCAACAATGGCTGGCCCATGGGAGCCTATGGGTGATGTCACGGCTTCCATATTTCAGAGCCATTGTGAAGTACCCCCTTACACGCTGCAGGATCACATGGTTGGACTGTATCGGATCAAAAACAGGTAAGTACTGTACACAGATCCTTTTTTTTTTCTAAAGGTAAGGCAGGATAGGTGTGTGTGTGTGTGGCATTATTAACCTCTTCCCATCCGCGCTATAGCTGAAAGACGGCTACAGCGTGGACCTACTTCGCTGGGAGGGTGTCCATAGACGTCCTCCCGTGCTCGAACGGCCTGCGCACCCCCTGCAGGACGCGCGCGGCGCACTCTGTGATCAGTGAGTCTATGAGATTCAGACCCCTTACCACGTGATCAGCTGTCAGATGTGTGTATGCAAGACAAGTTTGAGCCAACATCCGTCGGAAAAAACTATGGATTTTGTTGTCGGAATGTCCGATTAATGTCCGACCCTGTGTACAGGGCATAAGAGGCAGCAGTAAAAACAGGACTCAACTGTATGTTTTTGCTGCCCCTCAACTGCAAGTGTAAACAAGTCCTAACAGAGTTCTTTCATTTTCAGTGAACACCTATAGGTGATGCTCAGGATGCCCGGCTGTCTTCTGCGATAAGTCCTTCAGACCTTGGTGAAAAAAAGTCTGAGATTTGCTTCCCTATGTAAATCACGTAGCATTTGTTGAGAATCTCCCAGTGCTCACATTTTACTATAGAATATGAGGGAGACTCCCCTCGGGCAGATTTTTACTCCTTATAAATATTCCAATTGTGTGAGACAATAGAGTTTATAGTGAGGCTTTCAGCACACATCATTTCCAGGCGCTTGGCAGCCTCACAACTGCAGATGGGGACAAAGTTTGTGGTTTATGCACAGAAAACGAATTACGTGAGGTGCGTGTTAGGCTGATCGACTGTCTGCCCACTAAATGACACACCGCTGTGTTCACCGCCATATGAAAAAGGAAGTAAAAATATAAAATGTAACCTAAATAAAAAAACTCCAGAGATAAACACATTCTGTATAACTCAGGTGCTGGCTGAAAACCAAAAAATTAACATACGGTATGTTTCAACATAACCATTATTGTATTAGGAGGACCTGCTATATTCGCTATTTTTTTTTTTTTTATTATTTCTTTTTTCCAATTATTTTATTTAATCATAGGACACATTCGAGAGCCTACAACTGGGTATTCCAAAAAAGGACAACAAGAACATAAAACAAAACATAACACACCATTGATTTTAAACATCCCAGATTTAGAATACAACATTATTTCAACCAGGCAGTATATTGGGTCGCCATCTAAAGTAAATCTCCCATTCGGTCTATTGTGAAAAAAAAATCTCCCATTCGGTGATAAAAAAACTACTGAAAATTATATGTTGACTCCTGCACCTTCACCATGTAGTTGACAATGAACCCTATGTACTGCCTCCTCTATAGTCCCGGACCCGTCCTAATCCATTTTACAACATTATATAAAGAAAAGATTTGAAAACCCAAGGACCCGGATCCAAAAAAAAAAAAGGGGGGTACACAAAAGAAAAAAAAAACAGAAAACAGGGAAAGGAGGGGAAGGAAAGTGAAGCCAATTTATGGGGGTAAACCTCAAGTGTGCCCACACATCGCGGGGAAAGTTAAGATGTAAACCTTAGATACCCACCCTAGCTATTCACGTTATTGTCAAGGAGGGCTCTTCCCTCCTCTGAGGCCAGAAAGACATTCCATAACGACCAGTTCCTGGAGTAGCGCTCCTGCTGGTGTCGTGCAGAGAGAACCATGTCTTCTAATTTGCTAATCTCTTTTACTTTACGTATACACATCCCTATTGTCGGGTGCAGCGATGATTTCCATGTCAGAGGGACACATGCCTAAGCGGCATCTATGATTTATTTTTTATTTCTTCCATTTGCGAATAATCACTCCAACAGCTCCTTCTCACCAATATTTTTGCTGATTGTCTTGTAGCCCACTTACACTTACCTATTTTGAATCCACTCCAGTCCAGTCATGTGATCCCGCAGCTGCGGCTCCCCTGTGTCAATGAGCATCTGCTGCAGGGGAGAGGAGGTAGCGCCAACAATGGCTGGCCCATGAGAGCCTATGGGTGATGTCACGGCTTCTATATTTCAGAGCCATTGTGAAGTACCCCCTTACACACAGTTGCAGGATCACATGGTTGGACTGTATATATCAAAAACAGGTAAGTACTGTACACAGGGTCGGGTGCAGCGATGATTTCCATGTCAGAGGGACACATGCCTTAGCGGTCTCTAAGAGGTGACAGATAATAGATTCATTATATACCTTTTCTGGTATGTGAGATGCATGAAGAAGAAAAAAGGCCGGGTCCTCCGGTATCGTACGGTCTGTAAAAATTTGAAGGATGCGTCTAACCTCTGTCCAGAAGTTCTTTAGTTTGGGACAGTTCCAAAAAATATGTAGCTTGGTGCCTCTATCTCTCTGGCATCTCCAACACAGATCAGAGGAATCAGGGAAGATTCTCTTCAGTCTCACTGGCGTTCTATACCATTGAGTAAAAATCTTAAAGTTCGTCTCTTGTATTCTCATACAGATCGATGATTCATGCGTTTACCCAACTCTCCTTCCCATTCCTGAACACCGTTCAAGGAGTGGGTTTTCGCAGGTGTAATTAATAGTTCATAAACATAATCGAAAGGGTATGGGACATTGCTCCCATCTCCGAGCAAAATTTCTCAAAAGTAGTGGGGGACCCGGTGAACCGTTCTGGGGCTGTTTAAAAACACACATTGCGTCTGGGTTATATTCACTACCTGTAAAAGATTCAAAACCTTTGTGGTATTATCTCTTGCTTCACGTGTAGGAACAAATCCCACCTGATCCAAATGTATCAGGTTTGTGATATGCTGTTGAATCCTGTTTGCCAAAATTTTGGTAAAGAGTTTGAGATCTAAGTTAAGCAGTGGAACAAGAGAAAATATACCCCCTAGATGGGACTTTAATAGACCACCAACACTGAGATAAAAAAATATATATCTTTAAAATGGCAACAAAAAAAGGTGTGTGCAATCTACACCTTGTATAAATACATAAAACCAACAAAACATCAATACAAAAATACAAAAATGCAAATGATCATATGTACTCTCCAGAGGGTGATATACCCTAGCACCCGACGCGTTTCCAGTGTTCTGATACCTTCATCAGGGGTTGAGAGTTGAGTACATTTACATATGATTTACTTCCATTGGAATGATTCCATATTAAAGGAGCACAGGGGGCAAATCTACCGGAAAGAATGTTAAGTGGACGCCAGACCACGGTGGTGACAAATTTTAAGTGCACTGTGTTTACCACATCAGTGGATATTGATTGAAGAGTATAAGGGACAGTCTGTTGCTGGAGCTTTAAGTATGAGCTGCACAGCGGGCGGATGAGTATCCTGCATCCCTGGTTCAATGAGTCCTGTGAGTGACAGGGTCCAATGCGTAGCGTACCTCCTCCTTGTCGGTGCCTGAGGTCTTCAAGACTATCCCTATCTGCGTCTGATAATCGGGGCATAGATGACAATGAGAGATATGAGTCTATCTGAGCTTGGGTAGGGGACTTGTTCTGTAGATTTTACAGGGACTTATAAAATTCTTGAAATTCCTGGGCTATATCATGTGGTTTCGTAACCTTAGGCCCTTTAGATTGAACTAGATGTAGGATATAATTCATTAATTTCTGCTCTTGTAAAGTCCTGGCTAACAATCTCCCACATTTATGCCCAGACTCGTACGATAACTTCCTACAAACCTGTAATGCTGCCTTGGCCTTAAAATGAAGAAGGTCCGAGATTTGTGTTCGTTTGACCAGAAGGTCTCTCTCTAAAGAGAGGGACTGGGGCAGTTTATGTCGGAGCTCCAGGGTAGCCAGTTCTTTCCTGGTTCCATGCTTAATCAGCACCCCTTGTGTGCTTCCCAGACAATTCCGGGGTCACAGTCTGGGGTGTCATTAGTGCTAAAATAAAAATCTAACTCCTTAATTACGTCCTCTAGGACGTCTTTATCCTGTAAAAGGCTCTCATCCAATCTCCACTGAATAGGCCTAGTCGTCAGAGAGTCATGTAAGGCGTATGTCAAAAAAATAGGTGCGTGATCTGACCAGGTAATAGGGCCTATAGTGGCAGCTTGTACTGAATGAAGTTGGGCGTGTGGGACAAGGAAGTAATCTATACGGGAGTAAGATTTATGAGGAAGGCAATAGAATGTATAATCTTTTTCTGTAGGATGGAGTAAACGCCATATATCAATCAATTGGCTTCTGTACAACATTTGGGCAATAAGATTACGTGCACTAAAAGAAATGGATGGCAATCTAGAGGAGGTATCCTCTGCTGGGGCTAATGGAGTATTCAAGTCTCCCCCTATAATCAAATGTCCTTTTGAAAATTCGATCAGCCGCTCAAACGTTTTACCTATAAAGGTCTCTTGGTGGTCGTTAGGAGCATACAGTGTCACCAACGTGACCCTGACATCACCCACCTTGCCCTTCACGAAAAGGAAAAACCCACCAAGATCCCTGACTGAGTCTATATAAAACCATGGTACCCTACTCGAGAGGAGGATAGAAACCCCCCCCGATTTAGCCAATTGATTTGTAGCGTGGTAAACCGTCGGGAATAACCGACTTTTTAGGATGGGTACTTTGTCATCTCTAAAATGTGTCTCCTGTATGAAAGCAACATCTGATTTAAGACGCTGCAGATCATGCAGGAGCATCCGCCTTTTCTTCGGCGTATTTAGGCCCTTAGCGTTGAGCTAGAGCACATTGAGGACCTCCATGGCGGAAGTTTAAGGTAAGGGAGGGTGAGGAATGGAAAAAAAGGGGTGGAAAAGAGAAAAACAGCAACAAAAAATAAATTCCCTTTGCCCAAAAAAAAAAAACGGATAAACCCGATATTTGAGCGTCGACCTATATGGGGTCGTGGATGGAAACAGTCGGAAGAGTCAACAGATTATGATCCATATACATATAATAAGTTCCCCACAATATATAACAGCTTCCCTCATCCAAAAATCGTCTCTCTCTCTACGAATCCTTGTGTGTCTGACTGAAGGCTAATAGGTACAGCTCAATGGCCCTCCCCTCTACAATTCCAAGATAGCATAAGCATAAGAGATTGGGGGACTTCTACCGTTCAGGGGAATGTCTAAGCATGCAAATACTAAGGGTACCAAGACAAAGAATTAATCCATTTTATGTAATATTACCAATATGTAGAGCCCCTAAAAAATATAAAATAATAAATGTGATGTTCAAAGTGAGAACTAGTGACGTAGGTTAAAAAAAAAAAAAAAAAGGAGAGTGACTGCATTACTAAGAATATACCTGAAATATATGTGAAAAGAAAAAAAATGGGTAATTATTATATCAGTGCAATAAAGCAAACCCAAGTGCTTTAAAAATATATCATGTACGAGCTGCAGGAGACGCAACACGGAAAAATTAGTGTTGCAAACGTGCCGCTAAAAAAAAAAGAAAAAAGAAAAAAAATTCAATTGTGTTAAGAAGGGGGAAAAAAAAAAAAGACCCCTATAAACGTGTAAGATTAGATACCAATCAAGTGCTTAAAAAACAGCAAGCCAAACATAACAAAAAAAAAAGGGAGCACATAACCTGACAAATAAATACAAAAAGAGCAGCGCTGTGATAAAAAAAGTTATATATGATATAACCAAAAAAAATGTGAAATATTAAGCCCAAATTTGGGATAGGCTCCAAGTTCATAAAGGTGCATAAACAAGGTGAACCGTCCTATCCAAAATCAATCATAGATGGTGGATAAAAGGAAACGTAGATAGGTGGAAATCAATAAGTCCTTCACCGCACCACTGTGATATTGTTAAAATGCGCGCTTACCAAACGGCAAGCTTGGAAGAGCTTGCGACCTTAACCCGGTCGGGGCCTTTCAGGATGGAACCATCAAGGAGAAAACACGCCACCTTAGCTTGGATTAAGCACGCTGTTCTTCCAATTATCACTCTATGTGGAGATGTGACCCCTGGCTAGGGATAAACCAAAGATATTTCTGACCATCCAGTTCTTGGAGTTACATAGCCCTGCCAGACTCTACAGCCAGTTCAGTGACCTAATGACCTTTTATCACCTTCAATTAAGCAATAATGTAAATTAATCCTTTAGAGGCTTTCCCTCCTTATGGAGGGTGTCAATGATAGTTTTCTGCACTGTCAGGTCAGCAGTCTTTCTCATGATTGTGATTCCATGAGATTGTGGAATCACAATCATGAGAAAGACTGCTGACCTGACAGTGCAGAAAACTATCATTGACACCCTCCATAAGAAGGGAAAGCCTCTAAAGGATTAATTTACATTATTGCTTAATTGAAGGTGATAAAAGGTCATTAGGTCACTGAACTGGCTGTAGAGTCTGGCAGGGCTATGTAACTCCAAGAACTGGATGGTCAGAAATATCTTTGGTTTATCCCTAGCCAGGGGTCACATCTCCACATAGAGTGATAATTGGAAGAACAGCGTGCTTAATCCAAGCTAAGGTGGCGTGTTTTCTCCTTGATGGTTCCATCCTGAAAGGCCCCGACCGGGTTAAGGTCGCAAGCTCTTCCAAGCTTGCCGTTTGGTAAGCGCGCATTTTAACAATATCACAGTGGTGCGGTGAAGGACTTATTGATTTCCACCTATCTACGTTTCCTTTTATCCACCATCTATGATTGATTTTGGATAGGACGGTTCACCTTGTTTATGCACCTTTATGAACTTGGAGCCTATCCCAAATTTGGGCTTAATATTTCACATTTTTTTTGGTTATATCATATATAACTTTTTTTATCACAGCGCTGCTCTTTTTGTATTTATTATGTTATGTGTGTATCTCACTTTTTAGCGGCTGCTCTTATGTTGATTTTTGATCATTGATTTGCCACCTTTTACTGTTTTCAATTTTTGTTTTTTCAGTATGCCTTTATGCACTAATTCATTTATGGTATAGCGCGGTGATTTGCCTTTTCTTGTTACATAACCTGACAGTACAACCAAATAAAATAAATCCTATAACAGTAAAAAAAAAAAAAAAATGCTATAGCCAAAAGGTACCCATACATCTTCTAATTTCCAACTAGCTTATACAACCTGGCTTAATTATTAAGCAAATATTAAGCAAAGAAGGAAAGCAAAGAATCATAAAGAATGTAATTAACCATCTCCTTAAGACCCCCTAGGTAGAGAACTTGCAGCTCTTCAGTCCCGTGGATAGTTGCATTTATTAGTTCTCTCAAGAGACCATAGCCTGTAGCTTTGCATCGGGGACTTCAAAAGTGCTTGTCTTAATGTGTGGGGCAGGAGCCAGAGTCAAAGTCCCGGGGTTGCGGGGACTACTCAGAACGTCCACCAGTGACCCCACTATCACCTACTTCACCTGATGGAACTGGAGGCATAGGTTCTGGTTCTTGGTTCTGGTCCCCACAGTACCCTTGCGCTCTCGGGGGGCCCAGACGACCCCCTGTGCGTGGGATAAACAAAAGCCAATTAGGGATCTGAATAGGTGTCACTTCTATAAATGCAAATAGTCCCGGAAGATCGGCTGGTGTACGGAGGGTAAATGAGGATGATGCCTTGCGAAACATCACCACCAGCGGGTACCCCCATCTATATGTGCACCCCTGTTCTCTAGCTAGATCTAGGACTGGACACAGGCAGGCTCTACGCTGGAGAGTGGCCCAAGATAAATCTGATAAGATCTTAAATGGGAGCCCTTTCAAAGTCAATGTCCCCTGTTTCCCATGCCGCCCTGAGTATCTGCTCCTTCTGTGAATAACTATATAAGCGGCAGAGAACATCCCTGGGTCTCTCTGGGTCTCTTGATTTAGGGCCTAAGGCTCTAAATGCACCCTATCCAATTCAACCATCGTCTGGGGGGATTTCAGCACCGCCTGGAATATCCTACTCACTGTTGTCTGGAGGTCCGTAGATTGTTTCGACGGCTTCTATCTTCTAGAACCTCCATGTGGAGCTGTAGGTCCACTGCTGTATATGCCTGGGTGGTCTGTGCCCTTTCAATAGCCCCAACCCGCTGTTCCAGGGAGGACACCGACCCCTCTCCTGCGTTCATTATTTCCGCAAGTGTTTTAATGTCCGTCCTTACCGCTTGGATGTCTTGGCAGTGCATCTCTTCTACCCAGAGGATCAGGGCCTCGGTGTCCCCACGTGTAGGAAGCTCCCTCAGCAGTACTCGGATATTCTCCAGACTGTTCTCCAGACTTCCTGCAACCTCGGCTTGCAGGGGGCCCGTGAATTCCGGCAAACCAAGATGTCAGGGCCCCGGGGTTTTGGACTTAGAATCCGATCTGGGAGATAAGGCAGGCGAGCTCAGCCTAGTGCTAGCGACACACCACGAGCTACGTGGTGCCGCCACTATGGCTCCTGGAGACGCTCGTGGGGGTAAAATGAAATACTGCTGGATGTCTCCTTGTAAGGTACGAGAGTGAGTTCTCCTTGTTGTGGATCATGTCTTGTACCTTCGGGCTGTACTCATGCCGCAGTATTAACTATCAGTCGGCTATTGGACATGGTAGTCCCAGAGCCTTAGTATAACGTGTCTTCACGCCGCCATGTCCAGGCCATGCCCCCACCGGTTTGCCAAATTTCATATTCGCTATTTTTTAAAATGTTTTAAAAATTATTTTTAAACTGCCGTGCTTCCTGCAAACCATGTAACAGGGTGTTGTGTGATAAGCTGCTGCTGTATCAGATTAGCATTAATATTGTTTGGGCGAGTGACAGCAGAGAGAGTAAAAAAAGGTGATCCACTAGGGGAACCTTGCAGAGGACAAAGATTTCCTTTGCACTGGGCTCCTGGCACTATCTTGGGGGAGCCTGTGTCTGATTGGACGCCAAGCGCTTCTGAGCTTTGGGAATTTTTGCATGCCCTGCAGTGTGAGTAGTATATTGTTATAGACAGGTAAATTCTAGTAAACTTAGTGCAGGGAAAGGTTCCTGAGGAGCAGGGACAGAATATAAATGGTCCAGAGAAACCCTGTATGTTACTGGAGATTGGGGAAGGACTTTGTTGTCCTGCCTTTATATGGATTGGCACATCCTTGCGCCCTACATCGCCAGCACAGCACCCCAAATAGGAAGCCCACTGTGTAAGCCTAAGGAGACCTATTCTAGAGCATATTGCCTCGTTTTCTCTACATTGTGTGCACAATTATTAGTCAAGTTGTATTTTTGAGGATTCATTTCATTATTGAACAACTAAAGTGCTCTCACTCAATCCATAATGTTAATAAACCTCAGACCTGAATATTTAAGAAAGTAAAAATTAAGGTACTTGTACTTCTGAGCACTCCAGGTAGGTTGCAGTTCTGGAATATGACAGCACTGGAGGGTAATGGATTTCTGGTAACTTCATGTATGATTCTTCTAAAATCTTTGGCAGTTACGGTAGTTTGCATCTTTTTTTTCTCAACATGTTACTTGCGAATCTGTTGATTATTTGCAACAAAATGTTTGATGGTTCTGTGATCCCAGAGCACTTTCCAGGTTCTTCTCCTCCCTCTCTGCCCCTCTCATCATTTGAAGCTCACCGTATATTTCTATTTTATCCAATTTCCTTAAGAATTGCTGTTATCTACCGACCCCCTGGACCATTATCAACTTATCTGCCTGGCTACCCTACTTTCTCGGTTCTAAAATTCCCACAATCCTTCTCTGTGACTTCAACCTCCCTGTTACATACTTGCCAACTGTCCTGAATTTCCCAAGATTTAGACCTTTTTCCCGGTTTTCGCGATTCCTGGGAAATGTCCCGGCAAATCCTTGTTTTCCTGATTTTTCGCCGCCGCTAGAGATCCATGGCCAGTGGAGACAATGTCTCCACCAGCCACCATTTTACAGAAGACCAGAACGCCGAGAACAAACAAGAGGCCGGATGCCTGCCAATAGACCTTGAGCTGCGGCGCCACTCACCCTCTGCCCCGCTGCCGGTCTGTCTGTGACTTGTTGTGGAAAAGGGGGGCGGGGTGAGCGGCGCTGAAGCTCAATTTCTATTGTCAGCCACCCGGCTGGCTCCGCCTATTTTGTTCCACTCTGCCTGTTACTTTGTTCAGGTGTTCTGTAATGGCAGTGGAGAGAGTCTCCGCTGCTGGGGGATACCTGATGTAAGGGGGGGCTGCTCCACTGGGGGATACCTGATGTAAGGGGGGCTGCTCCACTGGGGGATACCTGATGTAAAGGGGGCTCCACTGGGGACACCTGATGTAAGGGGACACCACTGGGGGATACCTGATGTAAGGGGGGCTCCACTGGGGGATACCTGATGTAAGGGCGACACCGCTGGGGGATACCTGATGAAAGGGGGCTCCACTAGGGGATACCTGATGTAAGGGGGACACTGCTGGGGGATACCTGATAAAAGGGGGACTCCACTGGGGAATAACTGATGTAAGGGGGACACCGCTGGGGATACCTGATGTAAGGGGGACACCTGATGTAAGGGGGTCCACTGGGGGATACCTGATGTAAGGGGGGCCACACTGGGGGATACCTGATGTAAGGGGGACAATGCTGGGGGATACCTGATGTAAGGGGAGCTCCTCTGGGAGATACTTGATGTAAGGGGGGCTCCGCTGGGAGATACCTGATGTAAGGGGGGCTCCACTGGGGGATACCTGGTGTAGTTGGGCTCCGCTGGGGGATACCTGATGTAAGAGGGGCTCTGCTGGGGGATACCTGATGTAAGGGGGACACCGCTGGGGGATACCTGATGTAAGGGGGGCTCCACTGGGGAACACCGCTGGGGGATACCTGATGTAAGGGGGGCTCCACTGAGGGCATCTGATGTAAGGGGGACTCCACTGGGGACACCTGATGTAAGGAGAGACTCTACTGGGAATGCCTGGTGTAAAGAGGAACTCTACTGGAAATGCCTGGTGTAAAGAGAGACTCTATTGGGAATGCCTGGTGTAAAGAGGAACTCTACTGGGAATGCCTGATGTAAGGAGGGACTCTACGGGCATGGCCTGGACAGCGATGGAATAGGACGCAGATAGAGTGAGCTCCTCTTGCTGGCTATCCTAGCTAATATCCTGGAAGCAAACCAGCCTGAAATACTTACCGCCCAGACACATATAGAACCCAGGCACAGATTTAGCATGTCTCCACCTAAAAGGACCACAGATGTCACAGATAAACTAGCAAAATACCGCCATCAGGAGAAAGAACAGCAGGCCCAAGATGGCGCCGACATGTGCTCAGTGGCAGATCAACAACATGTGGACACCGCTAAAGTATTGGAAGCCATAGCCACTCTACAAGGGACACGCACCACAAAAATTGATGAGGTAAAAATAGATATATCTCTACTACGCCAAGACTAATCCAAAGTCAAAGACAGGGTCACTGAGGCAGAGACTGGCATTGGAGTGGCCCTAGACATATTACACCCCCTGCAACACACCGCTGAGGATTTACAGAGGCAACTGCATCAACTACATGCTCATCCGGACGATATGCAGAATCGACTGAGACGCTGCAACCTCCGGTTCATCGGGCTCCCGGAGAAAATTGAAGGCAACAACTAGGCTGACTACCTGGAATCCCTCATGATTAAAACTTTCGGCAGGGAGGCCTTTTCTGTCATGTTCGCGGTGGAGAGGGCACACCGCATTCCGGCGAAGCCCCCCCGCACTTCGCACTTTTAATTTTAGGGACAGGGATAAAATTCTAAGACTGACCAAGGAACAAGGCAACATCCAAATGGGCAATGGACACGTGGCAGTGTTCCCTGACGTCTCTAATGAAGTCCAGCGAATGAGATCTCAATTCCAAAATGTCAAACAGCGTCTGCCGGTGTTGCACCTTATATATAAGGTATATTACATATAAATAAATATGCTATGCTATTCCTGCCCCGTACACATGGTCGGATTTTCCGACGGAAAATGTGTGATAGGACCTTGTTGTCGGAAATTCCGACCGTGTGTAGGCTCCATCACACATTTTCCATCGGATTTTCCGACACACAAAGTTTGAGAGCAGGCTATAAAATTTTCCGACAACAAAATCCGTTGTCGGAATTTCCGATCGTGTGTACACAAATCCGAAGCACAAAGTGCCACGCATGCTCAGAATAAATAAAGAGATGAAAGCTATTGGCTACTGCCCCGTTTATAGTCCCGACATATGTGTTTTACGTCACCGCATTCAGAATGATCGGATTTTCCGACAACTTTGTGAGACCGTGTGTATGCAAGACAAGTTTGAGTCAACATCCGTCTGAAAAAATCCTAGGATTTTGTTGTCGGAATGTCCGATCAATGTCCGACCGTGTGTACGGGGCATTAGAGTGAAAGAAGATGGCCGAGCACAGTTTTTTCAGGACCCTGTGGTAGCAGCGACATGGCTTGACCAACGAGGACGTCCGGCGGTATAACCTGACTGTTGGAACAAAACTGTGAGTAATGATACTTGGAGCTCTCCACTCCCCCCTATACATGTCCCGCACTTTGTCCTCTTACTGACTAAATATTCTGGATGGGACCGAGGACATCTCCCACATAAAACACTCGGGGAAGGGGGGGGGGGGGGAGTTGCATTAAGACCAAGAAATATTGCTCCAAATCTACACGAATAGTGATGTCTCCCCTACCCTTTTTCATGCTGAACGTACAACACCCCCTTTCAACTACAGAGAGATTGACTGCCCACATCATACATGCACAATAAGGACTCTTGCAGCAAGAGTCTCACACAGACAAAGACTCAAAAGCATTGGACTTCGCCTGCGCACCTACCATGCGCTTCACATTGAAAAATCGCCCCCTTCACTGATTATTCCACTGCTTCATACCGTCAATACTGAATTTACTACTACAAGAAATATACCTCCAGCTTGTTTGATAGGCTGGATGATTGTTCAATCCTTAGTTACAGGGTACTATATGCTTCCACCAAGTTGGGACGGTGAGGAGCTGGGCGGGAAGGAAAATGCTCGATCATCGGATCGGAGCACTGAGATAATTTGCACCGTTGTGCACAGGTTAATGACTTGGAATATATGCAAAAAGGCACATAGATATTATATGCTCTATTTGAATGTTATGCCGCGTACACACGAGCGGACTTTACGGCAGACTTTGCCCGGCGGACTGGATTTCGTCAGACAATTCGATCGTGTGTGGGCTCCAGCGGACTTTGTTTTCTCAAAAGTTGGACGGACTTAGATTTGAAACATGTTTTAAATCAATCCGTCGAAATCAAGTCCGGTCGAAAAGTCCGCTCGTCTGTATGCTAGTTCGACGGACAAAAAGCCACGTTAGGGCAGCTATTGGCTACTGGCTATGAACTTCCTTGTTTTAGTCCGGTCGTACGTCATCATGTACAAATTCAACGGACTTTGGTGGATTGTGTGTAGGCAAGTCCGTTCATTCAGAAAGTCTGTCGTAAAGTCCGTCAAAGTCCGCCGGGCAAAGTCTGCCGTAAAGTCCGCTCGTGTGTACGCGGCATAAGTGTGATGTTGCTGATATTATTTTATTGTACAGGTGATGCTCTGCTGGTCTCTATCTATGGCGCACATCCACAGGCGACATGACTACAATTAAATTCTTAACATTCAACGTTCGGGGTCTGAGAGTTGACATTAAACGCACTGCAGTGCTAACATATTTAAAAGCACAGAAAGCAGACGTTATGGTATTGGTGGAGACCCATATTACTGGCCACTTACAAACTGCATTAAAACGCCCCTGGATAGGATGGGCATACCACACACCTATAAAATTCTATCCAGGGGGTTACTATACTAATATCTAAATCAAAGCCATTTGAACTAGTGTCGTTGGTGTCAGACCAGCAGGGCAGGTAGCTGTTTATGCATATAAGCATAAGAGGCACTCCCATACTACTCCTAGCCAGCTATATCCCTTCCCCTTACAGATCAGATATGGTTACGGAGGGCCTAGCATATATAGCACATAACCCAATGATGCCAGTGGTGTGGATGGGGGACTTTAATACAACAATGATTCCCTCATTAGACCGCCCGACACAGACAGTGACCCGAGACGGAGAGCCACCGAAGACCAAGCTGAGTCGCACACTGACCGAATTTGCCATAGTTGATGTTTGGAGACATTATAACACCACAACCAGAGCATATACGTGCCATTCCACCAGCCATAACACTATGTCTAGAATAGATTTCATATTGACCTCCAAAGCCTTATTGCCTAAAGTTACAGGCGCAGGGTTTGCACCCAGGGCTCTGTCAGACCATCTGCCTTGCTGGATGATGGCATCCCTACGAGCTGCACCTTCCGCACAAGTATGGAGACTCAACCCCTACTGTCTGTCAGCTCTCACGGATCATGATTCCATGGTGAGGGAGATGCAGTTCTTCTTGGACAGAACTCACGACCCGTCTCAACTAAACTCACAATGGGACGAATTTAAAATGCATGTTCGCAGGTTTATATCTACCAGAATAAAAAGACTCAAACAGACCTCTAGGCTTATACTACAACTGTCATCAGATAAGCTGCAGGAACTAGAAACGACCTATAACTCACACCCCACCTCTGAAAACCTTAACAAAGTTAAACTTCAGACCCGCTTGGTTACACAACTATACACTGAAAAGGCTAAACAACGTGTATTTTTCTGCAATCAGCGAGTCTATGAGCAGGGTGAAAGAGCCGGGAAGCTATTAGCATACCTAGCCCACTTAGATGACAGACCACCAGTAGTGGTCTCTCTGAGAGATCAGAATGGGAACAATATTACAGACCCCCCTGGTTGCAGCACAATTTAAAAATGTTATGAAAATCTGTACAAATCTCAAAGTACATATGTGCAAAGTGACATTCAAAACTACTTACATAACATACAATTCCCCCGTCTCAATCCCGAACAAATTAAACAACTAGAGGCATCCATAACTACACAGGACATCATTGATGCAATTGCCCAACTAGCCAAATCTAAGGCACCAGGGATGGACGGGTTACCACTGGAATTCTATGCAACATACTCAGACTTACTGGTCCCTAAGCTTAAGGCCCGCTACCAGTCCATTTTTCATCTAAATACCCTCCCCTCATCTATGCAGGAGGCTCAAATCATAGTACTTCCTAAACCAGGAAAAGACCCCCACTACCCTGAATCCTACAGACCCATATCACTACTTTCAGTAGATATCAAAATACTAGCTAAAATACTTGCCTCCCGACTGAATATAGTTATACTTACATTGATTCACCCCGACCAAACAGGCTTTATGCCAGGGAAGAATACGGCTATGAATATTAGAAAATTATACAGTGGGGACGGAAAGTATTCAGACCCCCTTAAATTTATCACTCTTTGTTATGTTGCAGCCATTTGCTAAAATCATTTAAGTTCATTTTTTCCTCATTAATGTACACACAGCACCCCATATTGACAGAAAAACACAGAATTGTTGACATTTTTGCAGATTTATTAAAAAAGAATAACTGAAATATCACATGGTCCTAAGTATTCAGACCCTTTGCTGTGACACTCATATATTTAACTCAGGTGCTGTCCATTTCTTCTGATCATCCTTGAGATGGTTCTACACCTTCATTTAAATCCAGCTGTGTTTGATTATACTGATTGGACTTGATTAGGAAAGCCACACACCTGTCTATATAAGACCTTACAGCACACAGTGCATGTCAGAGCAAATGAGAATCATGAGGTCAAAGGAACTGCCTGAAGAGATCAGAGACAGAATTGTGGCAAAGCATAGATCTGGCCAAGGCTACAAAAAAATTTCTGCTGCACTTAAGGTTCCTAAGAGCACAGCGGCCCCCATAATCCTTACATGGAAGATGTTTGGGACGACCAGAACCCTTCCTAGAGCTGGCTGTATGGCCAAACTGAGCTATCGGGGGAGAAGAGCCTTGGTGAAAGAGGTAAAGAAGAACCCAAAGATCACTGTGGCTGAGCTCCAGAGATGCAGTCGGGAGATGGGAGAAAGTCAACCATCACTGCAGCCCCCCACCAGTCGGGGCTTTATGGCAGAGTGGCCCGACGGAAGCCTCTCCTCAGTGCAAGACACATGAAAGCCCGCATGGAGTTTGCTAAAAAAAACACCTGAAGGACTCCAAGATGGTGAGAAATAAGATTCTCTAAACTGATGAGACCAAGATAGAACTTTTTGGCCTTTATTCTAAGTGGTATGTGTGGAGAAAACCAGGCACTGCTCATCACCTGTCCAATACAGTCCCAACAGTGAAGCATGGTGATGGCAGCATCATGTTGGGGGGGGGGTTTCAGGTGCAGGGACAGGACGACTGGTTGCAATCGAGGGAAAGATGAATGCTGCCAATACATCGATATCCTGGACGAAAACCTTCTCCAGAGTGCTCAGGACCTCAGACTGGGCCGAAGGTTTACCTTCCAACAAGACAATGACCCTAAGCACACAGCTAACATAACGAAGGAGTGGCTTCACAACAACTCCGTGACT
Organism: Lithobates septentrionalis; assembly: GCA_037952835.1. Taxonomy (NCBI): domain Eukaryota; kingdom Metazoa; phylum Chordata; class Amphibia; order Anura; family Ranidae; genus Lithobates; species Lithobates septentrionalis. The sequence continues at coordinate 381,286 of JBBDGP010001162.1, read as the reverse complement.
GTTCTTGAATGGCCCAGCCAGAGCCCTGACTTAAACTAAATTGAGCATCTCTGGAGAGACCTAAAAATGGCTGTCCACCAACGTTTACCATCCAACCTGACAGAACTGGAGAGGATCTGCAAGGAGGAATGGCAGAGGATCCCCAAATCTAGGTGTGAAAAACTTGTTGCATCTTTCCCAAAAAGACTCATGGCTGTATTAGATCAAAAGGGTGCTTCTACTAAATACTGAGCAAAGGGTCTGAATACTTAGGACCATGTGATATTTCAGTTTTTCTTTTTTAATAAATCTGCAAAAATGTCAACAATTCTGTGTTTTTCTGTCAATATGGGGTGCTGTGTGTACATTAATGAGGAAAAAAATTAACTTAAATGATTTTAGCAAATGGCTGCAATATAACAAAGAGTGAAAAATTTAAGGGGATCTAAATACTTTCGTCCCCACTGTATATGAACATTCAGGCACAACATGACAACTTCGGGATCAGAGTGGTAGTAGCACTAGATACGGCCAAAGCCTTTGATTCAGTAGAATGGCTATACCTCTGGAAATGCCTGCATAACTATGGATTTGGCCCACATTTTATAAAATAGGTACAACTTCTATATCAGACACCCAAAGCAAAAATATTTGTGAATGGCTGACTCTCAGATCAATTCCCACTAGAAAGGGGTACACGGCAGGGATGTCCTCTCTCCCCCCTGCTATATGCACTGTCCGCTGAACCATTAGCAATAGCCATTAGGGCAGACCCTGACATTGTAGGTCTTCAACGGGGCCAGACGGTGGAAAAAATAGGGCTGTATGCAGATGACACCATACTATATTAAGCGGATCAGGGACCATCACTTCAAGCTGCACTGAAGATCATTAAAAAGATGGGAAGTTACTCAGGGCTGCGTATAAACTGGGATAAATCCCAGATCCTCCCCATAGATATCTTTCCTCCCCCTCACACGATCCCTGCATTACCTTTAAACACAGTATCAAAGATCAAATACCTGGGTGTAGAGGTCACTAGGAACCTTAGAGATTACACACCTCTAAACATAGAACAGCTATTCGAACTAATGAAAACCAAAACACAGGCGTGGTCTAGATTACCATTGGGGATGATGGGACCAGTAAATATAATAAAAATGATTATATTGCCCAACATTTTATACATGGTTTGGCATGCTCCCTTGTATATCCCCTTAAAGGTCTTCAAGCAAATGGAAGCCATCCTAAACTCATTTGTATGGGGGAACAGTAGGCATAAATTAGCCTGGCGTATTCTAAAGAATCCCACAGATATGGGAGGTGTCTCCCTTCCAGATCTTCAAGACTATTATATAGCATCTCAGCTCTCTCACATATATCACTTCAATTCCACTGAAATGTAGCGATATAGATCCCTAGTATTTAACCAACCCGGACACCCAGCTTATACACCGCTCCAAGCTATTCTTAGGGTCAAGTAAACAAACAAAAAAAGCTCACGATACAACACGGGAATGCTATTGCACCACCAGAGGGTATGGGAAATAGCCCTCAAAAAGCAAAGTATAGGAAGGGTATATTCTCATACCCCACTATTGCTTAACAGCCATATGCCTGAACTAGAATTGACACCAGACTCGACAATTTAGGCCCTACATGGAATAATATCCCTACACCAAATATTATCGAGTTCTGGGTCAAAACCATTTCAAACACTAAAAGAGGAATATAAACTCCCAAATCATCTAAAATTTGAATACCTACAGCTCAGACATGCAATAAGGTCACAGCTACCAAATATGGAGATAGAAATGGAACCCCCTCCGGTACTGAATATAGTCATAGATGAATAACCCTCTAAACTCATATTGAACCTCTATTCCACTCTCAGACTAAAAAGGACAATAGTAATCACCCAAAAGGCCAAAATCGCATGGGAACAAGACGTAGGACCAATTGAAGATGGGATGAAATACTCGAGGGAGTCAAGACAGTATCCCCTAAATTATCAGATAGGCTGACACAACTGTATATTATACACAAAGCTTATTTAACCCTGCGAAGAATGAAAAAAATTCAACGCACATTAAACCCATTATGTCCCGAGTGTTTGGCCTTTCCAGTCACCTTCTATCATTTGATATGGAGCTGCCCAAATATACAGACTTATTGGACACAGGTAATTCACTTTTTACACGATACCATGGGCTCTCCAGTGGTCCTTGACCCTAAGCTATGTCTGTTGGGGTTGCTGCCTGATGTAGAAATAGATAAATACCAAACTGTATTTATATACGAAACTCTATTTTTAGCACGAAACGTAGTGGCAAGATTTTGGATGCAGGCGGCACCCCCCACTACACTGATTTGGACGAAAGATGTTAATGACACATTACCATATAGAAAACTGGTATACACGCAAAGGGGGTGCTCACACAAATACTCCAAAGTATGGGATAGATGGCTGGAGGATGGGGAAACATGTACATAACAATACCAAACTCCTCAGGGTATTGGGATACACACCTACAAGATACTAGTAAAAAAAAACAGGATTTTCCACTTTATACTCAATGTAAACCAAGGACCAAAGAGCGTCAATACTACTAATAATTGTATGTCAGGGAGCCTGATATATATATTCCATATACAAAGTAAACCACTAAAGAAACTATGTGAGTTATATGTTCGTTGTAATACACCAAAGAGATTCTGTGTTAATCTACCCCTTTTTTTTTCCTTTTGAAAATTGTACCTGTATGTAATGGAATATGTGCTTTTTCTTTTATCAATAAAGTTGGTTTTTCCAAAAAAAAAAAAGGAGGGACTCTACTGGGAATGCCTGGTGTAAAGAGGGACTCTACTGGGTGTGCCTGGTGTAAAGAGGGACTCTACTGGGAATGCCTGGTGTAAGTAGGGACTCCGCTGCAGACACCTGATATAAGGAGGGACTCTGCTGGGGACACCTGATATAAGGAGAGACTCTGCTGGGAATGCCTGGTGTATGGAGGGACTCCGCTGAGAATGCCTGGTGTAAAGAGGGACTCTGCTGGAGACACCTGATGGCATCTGGTGGCAGGCAACATGGCAAGTGACACGCTCAGAGCTTCCCCTGATTCTACATTATGGTGAGTTGAACTATTTCATCTTATATTACAATGTAATAATAGTAATAATAATAATTTCTCTATCCCTCAGCTCACTCCCTCTGTCTCCTCACGTATCACTTATTTACTTTCAGATATATCAGTCTGGATGTCACACCACTTCCTCAAACTCAATCTATCCAAAAGTGAACTTATATTTTTTCCTCCCACATATGCCCCTTCCCTTGATCTCTCTGTCAAAATAGATGGCACAACTATAAGCCCATCCCCACATGCCAAGGTTCTAGGTGTAGTCCTGGACTCTGAACTCTCCTTTAAGCACCACGTCCAATCACTGTCCAAATCCTGCCGCCTCAACCTCCCATGCTCACCTCCAGGACTTTTCTAAAGCCTCTCCAATCCTATGGAATGCCCTACCCCAATCTGTCCACTTATCTCCTACTCTATTAGCTTTTAGACGATCCCTGAAAACCCTTCTCTTCAGAGAAGCCTACCCTACCCAAACCTAACAACTGTTTTTTCATTTTCTCCATCAGCTCACCCCCCCCCCCCCACAGTTATTACCTTTTGTTTCCACTTGACCCTCCCTTCTAGATTGTAAGCTGTAATGAGCAGGGCACTCTGATCCCTCCTGTATTGATTCGTATTGTAAGTTTACTGTCTGCCCTCATGTTGTAAAGCACTGCGCAAACTGTTGGCGCTATATAAATCCTGTATAATAATAATAATGATAGTAATATCATAGTGCTGGGATGATTGAAGCGTTAACGCCAGGTGTTTGGAGTATCTTTATCTGCTGATTGTTAAACTTTCTGAAATACACATATTTCTATTGTGGTGTAGGATCTGGGCCTGCTGTCCCTCCATCCCTTTCTTTCTCTCTCTCTTTCTCGCTTTGTTTCTCCCTCCATCACTCGTTCAGCTCAGACTCTAACCACACCCCACTTGAGTCACGCCGCTTTAAGCCATGCCCAATATTTAGCTTAAACCACACTCATTTATGTGGCGCGCCGCATTTTTATTTCCCCACTACATTCCACCTACAAACGAATGCCTCGCCCCTAATTATAATAAGACTCCATCTACAGACAAAAAAGTGTCCCTATAAATTTTTTTACATTGTTGGCAACTATGCTGTTAATACGAACACTCCTGCTACTTTTAAACATCTTAGTCTAACCTCCTCATTTGATATGAAGCAATGGGTACAGGCTTCTACTCACTCTGATGGCAACACCCTCGATCTTGTATTCTCCTACCTATGCACTCCATGCAACCTCTTCAACAATCCTTTTCCTCTCTCTGATCACCACCTTATTAGCTTCACTCACTCCCTGTCTTCCATCTGTTCTCCCTCCAACCGCCTAACAATTACCCGTAGAAACCTTCGCCACTTGAACCCTCTCTATTCTGCTACTGGCCACCAGTGGCGGCTGGTGCTCAAAATTATTGGGTGGACGCAAACAAACTGAAAAATTAAACTGTTAGTAATGCAGGACAGTAAATAGCCATTTATCAGGTGATTAGGCTTAATTACTGCTAGATAAAACTGTGCCCATCAAATGCAGCCTCACTGTGCCCTTCATATGCAGCCTCACTGTGCCCGTCACAGTAGGCCAATCACATCCACATTTCAAGTAAAATAAAATAAAACCACTTAACATAAGGTGTCCTCATCAGAGCCCCTTTTTACATCAGATGTCCCAATCAGAGTACCCCTTTACAACAGGTGTCCCCATCAGCAAACCCCTATACATCAAGGATTCCCATAAGAGATCCCCTATACATCAGGTGTCCAAATGAGAGTTCCCCTTTACAGCAGGTGCCCCCCTTTACATCAGGTGTCCTCCTTTACATCAGGTGTCCCAATCAGTGTCCCCCTTTACAACAGGTGTCCCCATCAACATCCCGCTATACATCCGGTGTCCTCATCAAAGTTCCTCTTTACATCAGGTATCCCCATCAGAGTCCCCCTATACATCAGGTGTCCCAATCAGAGTCCCCCTTTACAGCTGGTGCCCACTTTACATCAGGTGTCCCAATCAGAGTCCCTCTTTACAACAGGTGTCCCCATCAGCATTCCCCCCATACATCATTTGTCCTCATCAAAGTCCCTCTTTACATCAGGTGTCCCCATCAGAGTCCCCCTTTACATTATATGTCCCCATCAGGGTCCCCCTTTACATCATATGTCCCCATCAGAGTCCTCCTTTACATCAGATGTCCCAATCAGAGTCCTCCTTTACATCAGATGTCCCCATCAGAGTCCCTCTTTACATTAGATATTACCATCAGAGTCTCCCTTTACATTAGATGTCCCCATCAGAGTCCCCCTTTACATTAGATGTCCCCATCAGAGTCCCCCTTTACATTAGCCTTTACATTAGATGTCCCCATCAGAGTCTTTCTATTTACATCAGATGTCACCATTAGAAACCCCCTTTATCAGAGTTTGGGGTGAAGGGACTTGCATAGCCTTCCCAGAAGAGTTGAAGCTGTTATAGCTGCAATATTGAACCCTATGGACCAAGACTGGGATGACATTAATGTGTTAATGTGCGTGTAAAGACAGGTGTTAATGTGCGTGTAAAGACAGGTGTCACAATACTTTTGGTAATATAGTGTATGTTGCTGGGGGTGGGGATTAAAGCAAATTTTGTCACTGAGAGCCAGAAGATGATGCGGTAAAGTATTAGCCCATGCAAAATAAGCTCTAAATCTGAGCGTTGCAGATGTATGGAAATTTAAATACACTTTTTTCTGTCTTAGGTCCTCCAAGAGTTTCAAACAACATTAACAGCTCGCAGAAGAAAGGTAATTATTTGCTTGGATATAGTACACTGAGTTGTAGTGGTTGTCAGGCTTACAGCCAGGGCTGGGGGCCGGGGCAAGGATTTTTTGTCTACCTAGGCGAAGGTGCGTTTTCCCGCCTCCCCCCCCCCCCCAGCCTGGTGCCCTAAGGCTGCAACTTATGCTGCCTTATGGTGGTGCCGGCTCTGTTTACAGCAGCGTTAACACCTTTTCTATAGGAATCAGACAGTTGAGTCCTGTATGAGCTCTTAAACTGCAAAACCATTTTCAAATTTCTAAAGTAAACACATTTAAATCTATGGAATACAAAACAAACTGATGAAAAAACACATATGCATGAGTGGGTTACCTAAGCATAGCTCCCAAATGTCCCTGATTTCGAGGGACTGTCCCTGATTTCGAGGGACTGTCCCTGATTTCGAGGGACTGTCCCTTATTTGGAGCAATGTCCCTCTTCCCCCTCTCATTTGTCCCTCATTTTGGTCTGATCCATATAGCTGTATATAAAATGCACTTTTTATCTTTCAAAAAGTGTTTCCCAGTGCTAAACCTTTTTTACAAATTCTAAATTGCTGCATTTGTACACTTTAAAAGCCAATATAAAGGAATAGTAGTGGTAAAAAAAAAGCCCTTGTGAATTGAATTAACCTTTTTTTCTTGGGTTAATTCTTCTTTAAGGGGGTGTGGCAGGGGGCGTGTGCCATGCCTACATACCTTTTCTGGTAGGTGTCCCTCATTCCCATGTCAAAATGTTGGAAGGTATGCCTAAGTACTGTACTAATGCATTATTTGCTAAAGCTTTGTGTTTAAAAATCATTTGCCATGTTTTTTTTTCTTAAAGTACTAGTTTAACCCTTATTTTATTTTTTTCTGTGCTGTTTTTGCATCTCGTAAAGCAAGGTAAAAAGTGTACATCCTGAAACCATGTACTGTGTGTAATTACAGAATTCAGAAGTAGTTCTAAGGCAACTGTCAGCAGAGAGGAAACATCCAACTTTCAGCCTGCGGATAATCCATAATTTGGCCTAAAATAACCAGACACAAAAATAGGGGTCTGACAAGTGTGCCTTCTTTGCTTAAAAATGCCTAACGGTATTGTTGGCTTGGAATCAGCCTACTGTCCCGAGAGGAGACAAAACATCTTCATTTGCCTACTTTTTTTTATTTTTATTTTTTTACAGATTGTAAGAAAAAAAAAAAAAAGTTTTAACAAGAATTGGGCTTCACTTGGGACCTTGCGCTTCAGGCAGGATCTGCTTGTTCAATGTGTGACCTCCATTCCTCTTCTGTTAACGCTGCATTAAAGGCCGCACTCCATCGTACGGTGGGGAGTGACTTCATTCTCATGCCAACACAATCTTTAGCAATACTGAGTAACCCAAATCTTGCAAGAAGAGTATCATGTGCTCCTTAAACTACTCAACATTCTCCAAAATTTGCTAATTAGTGTGTGTGAATGCGCTACTCCCATAACCACACCACTCACAGTATTCACATACCCTTCCTATTACTGTGTAAAAACTTAAACTAAACAATTTATCATAAATTATAGCATATACATGTATACAATTCACCAAAGTGAGCCAAAACCATAAATCAAAACATAAATTAGCTGACGTATGCGATATGTATCACAAAGTCCCCAAAAAAATGCTTCAGAATCTTCTATCAATTGCTGTGATTATAAGGATAGATAGGAATCTATACATAATTTTTTGGGGAAAAAGAAAAAGGTATATGAAAGTAAATGGATACAGCAAAAAACGTTTTGCTGTTCCATATTACCTGCAGGTCAGTACTTGTTGCGGAACGATAAAATGCTTGATTTGTTTGGAATGTTTAAAATGTTTTAAAATGTGTGGTAAATTGTAAAAGCCTCTACAGCAGATATAGATGGGTCGAACTTTGGAATATAAACACATTCAAATATATAATTCAAGAAGAATAAAGTAAGGAAAAGTAGTGACAACAAAGGGAAGGGGGTATGAGTATCTAGGAAATATAAAGTGGGCAAAGGCCCACAGTCAAAATGGCGTTAAAAGGAAGGAAGTCATAGAAGACACAGAAAGGGAAAACCAATAGTTAAGATGGCGGAACACTAACTTCCGGCCACACGCAATATAAATAGAACACAAACCAATCAAACGGCAGCTTCCTGATGACGCATACTATGATGCGAAACGCGTAGAGGCTGCTGGGAGATTTCTTGCATCAGGTGATCGGATACGTTCGGGGCTGGTGAGGACGCGAACGGGAGCGAGGGGTGAAGCGCAAGCTGAACGCGGAGGTCGCATACTACACACAGGCGGACCACGCAATAGTTCAAACACCCATCTTTAACCACTTGACGACCGCCTCACGCCGATGTACGTCGGCAAGGTGGCACGGACAGGCAAAATCACGTACATGTACGTGATTTGCCTTCCGCGGGTGGGGGGTCCGATCGGTGCCCGAGGCGGTCGTCTTTTGTCCAGCGGCGATCAGAGGTGAGGGGGAGACCATCCGTTCGTGCCCCCCCTCGCGATCGCCGCCGGCCAATCGAATCATTCCTTTGCTGCTGTATGCTAAACAGCAGCAAAGGAAATTATGTCATCTCCCCTCGGCTCGGTGATTTCCGTTCCGGCCCGAGGAGAGAAGACATCACTGTGAGTGCACAACACACTACACACTCAGTAGAACATGCCAGGCACACTAAACACCCCGATCCCCCCCCCCGATCGCCCCCCGATCACCCCCCAATCACCCCCCCCCCCCCCCCGTCACAAACTGACACCAGCAGTTTTTTGTTTTTTTTCTGATTACTGCATAGTGTCAGTTTGTGACAGTTACAGTGTTGGGACAGTTACTGTTACCCCCCTTTAGGTCTAGGGTACCCCCTAACCCCCCCTAATAAAGTTTTAACCCCTTGATCACCCCCTGTCACCAGTGTCACTAAGCGATCATTTTTCTGATCGCTGTATTAGTGTCGCTGGTGACGCTAGTTAGGGAGGTAAATATTTAGGTTCGCCGTCAGCGTTTTATAGCGTCAGGGACCCCCATATACTATCTAATAAATGTTTTAACCCCTTAATGGCCCCCTAGTTAACCCTTTCACCCCTGATCACCGTATAAGTGTTACGGGTGACGCTGGTTAGTTTGTTTATTTTTTATAGTGTCAGGGCACCCGCCGTTTATTACCGAATAAAGGTTTAGCCCCCTGATCGCCCGGCGGTGATATGCGTCGCCCCAGGCAGCGTAAGATTAGCGCCAGTACCGCTAACACCCACGCACGCAGCATACGCCTCCCTTAGTGGTATAGTATCTGAACGCATCAATATCTGATCCGATCAGATCTATACTAGTGTCCCCAGCAGTTTAGGGTTCCCAAAAACGCAGTGTTAGCGGGATCAGCCCAGATACCCGCTAGCACCTGCGTTTTGCCCCTCCGCCCGGCCCAGCCCAGCCCACCCAAGTGCAGTATCGATCGATCACTGTCACTTACAAAAGACTAAACGCATAAATGCAGCGTTCGCAGAGTCAGGCCTGATCCCTGCGATCGCTAACAGTTTTTTTGGCAGTATTTTGGTGAACTGGCAAGCACCAGCCCCAGGCAGCGTCAGGTTAGCGCCAGTACCGCTAACACCCACGCACGCACCGTACACCACCCTTAGTGGTATAGTATCTGATCGGATCAATATCTGATCCGATCAGATCTATACTAGCGTCCCCAGCAGTTTAGGGTTCCCAAAAACGCAGTGTTAGCGGGATCAGCCCAGATACCTGCTAGCACCTGCGTTTTGCCCCTCCGCCCGGCCCAGCCCAGCCCACCCAAGTGCAGTATCGATCGATCACTGTCACTTACAAAACACTAAACGCATAACTGCAGCGTTCGCAGAGTCAGGCCTGATCCCTGCGATCGCTAACAGTTTTTTTGGTAGCGTTTTGGTGAACTGGCAAGCGCCAGCGGCCTAGTACACCCCGGTCGTAGTCAAACCAGCACTGCAGTAACACTTGGTGACGTGGCGAGTCCCATAAGTGCAGTTCAAGCTGGTGAGGTGGCAAGCACAAGTAGTGTCCCGCTGCCACCAAAAAGACAAACACAGGCCCGTCGTGCCCATAATGCCCTTCCTACTGCATTCGCCAATCCTAATTGGGAACCCACCGCTTCTGCAGCGCCCGTACTTCCCCCATTCACATCCCCAACCAAATGCAGTCGGCTGCATGAGAGGCATTTTCTTTATGTCCTCCCGAGTACCCCTACCCAACAAACCCCCCCAAAAAAGATGTTGTGTCTGCAGCAAGCGCGGATATAGGCGTGACACCCGCTATTATTGTCCCTCCTGTCCTGACAATCCTGGTCTTTGCATTGGTGAATGTTTTGAACGCTACTATGCACTAGTTGAGTATTAGCGTAGGGTACAGCATTCCACAGACTAGGCGCACTTTCACAGGGTCTCCCAAGATGCCATCGCATTTTGAGAGACCCGAACCTGGAACCGGTTACAGTTATAAAAGTTAGTTACAAAAAAAGTGTAAAAAAAAAAAAATATATATATATAAAATAAAAAAAATAGTTGTCGTTTTATTGTTCTCTCTCTCTCTATTCTCTCTATTGTTCTGCTCTTTTTTACTGTATTCTATTCTGCAATGTTTTATTGTTATTATGTTTTATCATGTTTGCTTTTCAGGTATGCAATTTTTTGTACTTTACCGTTTACTGTGCTTTATTGTTAACCATTTTTTTGTCTTCAGGTACGCCATTCACAACTTTGAGTGGTTATACCAGAATGATGCCTGCAGGTTTAGGTATCATCTTGGTATCATTCTTTTCAGCCAGCGGTCGGCTTTCATGTAAAAGCAATCCTAGCAGCTAATTAGCCTCTAGACTGCTTTTACAAGCCGTGGGAGGGAATGCCCCCCCCCCACCGTCTTCCGTGTTTTTCTCTGGCTCTCCTGTCTCAACAGGGAACCTGAAAATGCAGCCGGTGATTCAGCCAGCTGACCATAGAGCTGATCAGAGACCAGAGTGGCTCCAAACATCTCTATGGCCTAAGAAACCGGAAGCTACGAGCATTTTATGACTTAGATTTCGCCGGATGTAAATAGCGCCATTGGGAAATTGGGGAAGCATTTTATCACACCGATCTTGGTGTGGTCAGATGCTTTGAGGGCAGAGGAGAGATCTAGGGTCTAATAGACCCCAATTTTTTCAAAAAAGAGTACCTGTCACTACCTATTGCTATCATAGGGGATATTTACATTCCCCGAGATAACAATAAAAATGATTAAAAAAAAATAAAAATGAAAGGAACAGTTTAAAAATAAGATAAAAAAGCAAAAAAATAATAAAGAAAAAAAAAAAAAAAAAAGCACCCCTGTCGCCCCCTGCTCTCGCGCTAAGGCTAACGCAAGCGGCGGTCTGTCGTCAAACGTAAACAGCAATTGCACCATGCATGTGAGGTATCACCGCGAAGGTTAGATCGAGGGCAGTAATTTTTGCAGTAGACCTCCTCTGTAAATCTAAAGTGGTAACCTGTAAAGGCTTTTAAAGGCTTTTAAAAATGTATTTATTTTGTTGCCACTGCACGTTTGTGCGCAATTGTAAAGCATGTCATGTTTGGTATCCATGTACTCGGCCTAAGATCATCTTTTTTATTTCATCAAACATTTGGGCAATATAGTGTGTTTTAGTGCATTAAAATGTAAAAAAGTGTGTTTTTTCCCCAAAAAATGCGTTTGAAAAATCGCTGCGCAAATACTGTGTGAAAAAAAAAAAATGAAACACCCACCATTTTAATCTGTAGGGCATTTGCTTTAAAAAAATATATAATGTTTGGGGGTTCAAAGTAATTTTCTTGCAAAAAAAAAAAAACTTTTTCATGTAAACAATAAGTGTCAGAAAGGGCTTTGTCTTCAAGTGGTTAGAAGAGTGGGTGATGTGTGACATAAGCTTCTAAATGTTGTGCATAAAATGCCAGGACAGTTCAAAACCCCCCCAAATGACCCCATTTTGGAAAGTAGACACCCCAAGCTATTTGCTGAGAGGCATGTCGAGTCCATGGAATATTTTATATTGCGACACAAGTTGCGGGAAAGAGACAAATTTTATTTTTTTTTGCACAAAATTGTCACTAAATGATATATTGCTCAAACATGCCATGGGAATATGTGAAATTACACCCCAAAATACATTCTGCTGCTTCTCCTGAGTACGGGGATACCACATGTGTGAGACTTTTTGGGAGCCTAGCCGCGTACGGAACCCCGAAAACCAAGCACCGCCTTCAGGCTTTCTAAGGGCGTGAATTTTTGATTTCTCTCTTGACTGCTTATCACAGTTTCGGAGGCCATGGAATGCCCAGGTGGCACAAAACCCCCCCAAATGACCCCATTTTGGAAAGTAGACACCCAAAGCTATTTGCTGAGAGGTATAGTGAGTATTTTGCAGACCTCACTTTTTGTCACAAAGTTTTGAAAATTGAAAAAAGAAAAAAAAAAAAGTTTTTTCTTGTCTTTCTTCATTTTCAAAAACAAATGAGAGCTGCAAAATACTCACCATGCCTCTCAGCAAATAGCTTGGGGTGTCTACTTTCCAAAATGGGGTCATTTGGGGTGGTTTTGTGCCACCTGGGCATTCCATGGCCTCCGAAACTGTGATAGGCAGTGAAGAGTGAAATCAAAAATTTTCACCCTTAGAAATCCTGAAGGTGGTGATTGGATTTCGGGGTCCCGTGCACGGCTAGGCTCCCAAAAAGTCCCACACATGTGGTATCCCCGTACTCAGGAGAAGTAGCTAAATGTATTTTGGGGTGCAATTCCACATATGCCCATGGCCTGTGTGAGCAATATATCATTTAGTGACAACTTTGTGCAAAAAAAAAAAAAAAAAATGTGTCACTTTCCCGCAACTTGTGTCAAAATATAAAATATTCCATGGACTCAATATGCCTCTCTGGAAATAGCTTGGGGTGTCTACTTTCCAAAATGGGATCATTTGGGGGGATTTTGTGCCACCTGGGCATTCCATGGCCTCCGAAACTGTGATAGGCAGTAAAGAGTGAAATCATAAATTTACACCCTTAGAAATCCTGAAGGCGGTGATTGGTTTTCGGGGCCCCGTACGCTGCTAGGCTCCCAAAAAGTCCCACACATGTGGTATCCCCATATTCAGGAGAAGCAGCAGAATGTATTTTAGGGTGCAATTCCACATAGGCCCATGGCCTGTGTGAGCAATATATCATTTAGTGACAACTTTTTGTAAATATTTTTTTTTTTTTTGTCATTATTCAATCACTTGGGACAAAAAAAATAAATATTCAATGGGTTCAACATGCCTCTCAGCAATTTCCTTGGGGTGTCTACTTTCCAAAATGGGGTCATTTGTGGGGGTTTTGTACTGCCCTGCCATTTTAGCACCTCAAGAATTGACATAGGCAGTCATAAACTAAAAGCTGTGTAAATTACAGAAAATGTACCCTAGTTTGTAGACGCTATAACTTTTGCGCAAACCAATAAATATACGCTTATTGGCATTTTTTTTACCAAAGACATGTGGCCGAATACATTTTGGCCTAAATGTATGACTAAAATTGAGTTTATTGGATTTTTTTTATAACAAAAAGTAGAAAATATCATTTTTTTTCAAAATTTTCGGTCTTTTTCCATTTATAGCGCAAAAAATAAAAACCGCAGAGGTGATCAAATACCATCAAAAGAAAGCTCTATTTGTGGGAAGAAAAGGACGCAAATTTCGTTTGGGTACAGCATTGCATGACCGCGCAATTAGCAGTTAAAGCGACACAGTGGCAAAATGGAAAAAGAGTAAATGGAAAAATGCGTTGCACTTAGGTATATATTCACCTTATCAATCTAAAGGTGCCCAGTGTATGTGCTTCCAATCTCAAATCAAAATATAGAAAATATTACTGTTATATGCCACATTAAAGTGCCAAATACTAGATAGTGATATAATTAAATCCACCGTATTGTTGAATATAAAATACCAGTATATTGCGCTTAATGATAAGCGACCTATTTATATATAAAGAACATGACCTAATAAATATCAATAAATGCACCTGAAATTTACATCAAAGTGCCATGCATAAATCCAATCTAAAGTGCTACGTGCAAGGAAAACTGCTTATATACAATAGTGGCAAGTGAAAAAGCATGCATTATAAATACGGTAATTAGCATACAAACTGTGAAAAAAACTCTATAAGCAATAAGTGATAAAAACACATAAAAACCATATATATTAATTAGGTGATAATAGTCCTTTAAATGTGAGAAAAATCTTCCAAATCCATATCACGTAACAATGTGTGGCGGAAAAGAATCCAATGGTGCATAAAGGTGCTTCACATGGGAGACGGATCGTGGAACCACAGTGCCCAAATGTGCCCCGGTGACCCCCAAAGTAGCTGCGCTCACCTCTGAGCGTGTGACACAGGGTTGAAGACACGTGACTCCCTGTGTCGAACACGCATAGGGGAGGGGCCAGGACGGAGCGAGCAGCACTGAGCTGGGCTGGAATTATCTGAACACCCCACAGCGCATTGAATTAGCATTTCCGGACGTATATTCTGCCTGTACTGTTTGGTGCACATTAAGCACCTATGCAATGTGAGTACCCCGGTGTGGGGATTGTTTACACTAGTTACTATTAAATATTTTGGCGATATTACACTATGCAGTCCCTTCTTTTTCTTTTGGTATGATGCCTATGGAGTCCTAAAAGAGCTTGATGGGAGATCATCTGGTGTCCTGATTACTGAGCCCAGGGGTGGCTCTAAAGCGTGTTTGGACACAGCTAAATCCTGTGTCACACGCTCAGAGGTGAGCGCAGCTACTTTGGGGGTCACCGGGGCACATTTGGGCACTGTGGTTCCACGATCCGTCTCCCATGTGAAGCACCTTTATGCACCATTGGATTCTTTTCCGCCACACATTGTTACGTGATATGGATTTGGAAGATTTTTCTCACATTTAAAGGACTATTATCACCTAATTAATATATATGGTTTTTATGTGTTTTTATCACTTATTGCTTATAGAGTTTTTTTCACAGTTTGTATGCTAATTACCGTATTTATAATGCATGCTTTTTCACTTGCCACTATTGTATATAAGCAGTTTTCCTTGCACGTAGCACTTTAGATTGGATTTATGCATGGCACTTTGATGTAAATTTCAGGCGCATTTATTGATATTTATTAGGTCATGTTCTTTATATATAAATAGGTCGCTTATCATTAAGCGCAATATACTGGTATTTTATATTCAACAATACGGTGGATTTAATTATATCACTATCTAGTATTTGGCACTTTAATGTGGCATATAACAGTAATATTTTCTATATTTTGATTTGAGATTGGAAGCACATACACTGGGCACCTTTAGATTGATAAGGTGAATATATACCTAAGCGCAACGCATTTTTCCATTTACATTTAAACGCACGGCTATGAATACGTGACCTGTGGCTGCAGCTGGGTATTTGTAGATTTTTACAGTAAGGCATAGGGTCATTGTGGCTCGCAAGACCTCTTCTCTCTTTTTTTAAAATGGAAAAAGACCTCTGGTCCTTAGGCAGCATAATGGTCCGGGGCTCAAGTGGTTAACCCGTCTTTAACTGCTGGATTAGCTTTGTGCCGGCTCGAGGGCACTTTTAAATGTGAGTGTACACTTTTCTTTGGATTTTATTTAATAAATAGTTTTAAACGTATTGCGCGATGATCGTTTTGTCCATATACTTTCACATGAGGAATACTACTAAGGAGTGTTACTAAGGTGGAGTGGTTATCCCATGAATGAACCAAAGGTGCATCATTTAAGAAGTATCTGGTGAGTGGCCAATCTAAACGGTGGTGGTGTGTCACTTAATCACATATGAATATTGAAGGAACACAGGAGCACGTTAATCACAGCGATTGATAGAAGATTCTGAAGCATTTTTTTGGGGACTTTGTGATACATATCGCATACGTCAGCTGATTTATGTTTTGATTTATGGTTTTGGCTCACTTTGGCTCACTTTGGTGAATTGTATACATGTATATGCTATAATTTATGATAAATTGTTTAGTTTAAGTTTTTACACAGTAATAGGAAGGGTATGTGAATACTGTGAGTGGTGTGGTTATGGGAGTAGCGCATTCACACACACTAATTAGCACTTTCAGCCCATTCTAATGAAGGGTTTTTTTTTTGAATGCAGCAACTCTGAAATAAAATCTTTTAAGGATATTTTGAGGGATAAATTGGTTTTGCGCCGGTGACACACACATACTAATTCTCCAAAATTTGGCGAGAAGGAAGATGACATCGTCATTGTATACAGACACACACAAGTGTCCTTTTTTCAACACTTTTAGGGAAGGGAATAGGTGGCACCTTGAATAAGTGGACTTTGCCTTTAAAGTGGAACTTAAAGTGATTGTAAAGCTTTGTTTATTTAAAAAACAAACAAAAAAAACATGTCATGCTTACCTCCACTGTGCAGCTCGTTTTTGACAGAGTGGCCCCAATCCTCCTCTTCTGGGGTCCCTCGGTGGCTCTCGCGGCTCCTCCCCACATCAGATAACCCCCTAGGAGAAGCGCTCTCCCGAGGGGGTTACCTTGCGCGCGCGCTCCCGAGTCCAGCATTCGGCATCCATAACATGACTCAGCCCCGCCTACACCATTGGATTTGATTGACAGCAGCGGGAGCCAATGGCTGCGCTGCTATCAATCTATCCAATCAAGAGCATAGAACCCCCCCCCCCCCCCCCCGGGCAGAGGAAGAGCGCGTCCCCACTGGATCAAGTAGTTGCAGGGCTCAGGTAAGTAAAACTGGGCTGGGGGGCCAGTCACACTACCAGGTCACACTACCAGGTGTTTTTTCACCTTAATGCATAGGATGCAACAACCCATTTCACTCTCCCAATCAACATTGATTATTTTTAATCCTCATGCTGCTAGCATTAGTACATAGATAGGAAAGTGTATTATATTTACTTGTTTTAAACCTTTTTTTTTGTTACATTTCTTCAGTTACTTCCTGGTTTCTTGCCTAGGTACACTCTCCTGCATGTATGCTTGAGCTAAGGGCAGATGGATTCCAGGAAGTAAATGCTACATGAATCGTTTACCCTTACTAAAGATGGCCACAGCTATAAATACTAGGGGGGTGTTTTTCAAAGTGATTTCTCAACAAAATAAAGCACGGAGGCATAAATGGATGAGGGGGTTTGTTTTGAATATTAAAAAATGAATTAAAAGTTTTTTGGTTTGTAGTGCTCAGATGCAGTGAAGATCTACTTTAAGGTGCAAGGTCTGCTTTAGAGTCTTGCCTCTGACTTCCTACTGTCCTTCTCAATTTTTGAATACGATACAGCATTTGTTTTTTCTAGTACACCCCGGTCGTAGTCAAACCCGCACTGCAGTAACACTTGGTGACGTCGCGAGTCCCATAAGTGCAGTTCAAGCTGGTGAGGTGGCAAGCACAAGTAGTGTCCCATAGTGCCCTTCCTGCTGCATTCGCCAATCCTAATTGGGAACCCACCGCTTCTGCAGCGCCCATACTTCCCCCATTCACATCCCCAACCAAATGTAGTCGGCTGCATGAGAGGCATTTCCTTTATGTCCTCCCGAGTACCCCTACCCAACGAACCCCCCCCAAAAAAGATGTTGTGTCTGCAGCAAGCGCGGATATAGGCGTGACACCCGCTATTATTGTCCCTCCTGTGCTGACAATCCTGGTCTTTGCATTGGTGAATGATTTGAACGCTACCATGCACTAGTTGAGTATTAGCGTAGGGTACAGCATTGCACAGACTAGGCACCATTTCACAGGGTCTCCCAAGATGCCATCACATTTTGAGAGACCCGAACCTGGAACCGGTTACAGTTATAAAAGTTACAGTTACAAAAAAAAGTGTAAAAAAAAAAAAAAACACAAACAAAAATATAAAATAAAAAAAAATAGTTGTCGTTTTATTGTTCTCTCTCTCTCTATTCTCTCTATTGTTCTGCTCTTTTTTACTGTATGCTATTCTGCAATGTTTTATTGTTATTATGTTTTATCATGTTTGTTTTTCAGGTATGCAATTTTTTATACTTTACCGTTTACTGTGCTTTATTGTTAACCATTTTTTTGTCTTCAGGTACGCCATTCACGACTTTGAATGGTTATACCAGAATGATGCCTGCAGGTTTAGGTATCATTTTGGTATCATTCTTTTCAGCCAGCGGTCGACTTTCATGTAAAAGCAATCCTAGCGGCTAATTAGCCTCTAGACTGCTTTTACAAGCAGTGGGAGGGAATGCCCCCCCCAACGTTTTCCGTGTTTTTCTCTGGCTCTCCTGTCTCAACAGGGAACCTGAAAATGCAGCCGGTGATTCAGCCAGCTGACCATAGAGCTGATCAGAGACCAGAGTGGCTCCAAACATCTCTATGGCCTAAGAAACCGGAAGCTACGAGCATTTTATGACTTAGATTTCACCGGATGTAAACAGCGCCATTGGGAAATTGGGAAAGCATTTTATCACACCGATCTTGGTGTGGTCAGATGCTTTGAGGGCAGAGGAGAAATCTAGGGTCTAATAGACCCCAATTTTTTCAAAAAAGAGTACCTGTCACTACCTATTGCTATGATAGGGGATATTTACATTCCCTGAGATAACAATAAAAATGATTTAAAAAAAAAAATGAAAGGAACAGTTTAAAAATAAGATAAAAAAAAAAATAATAATAAAGAAAAAAAAAAAAAAAGCACCCCTGTCCCCCCTGCTCTCGCGCTAAGGCGAACGCAAGCGTCGGTCTGGCGTCAAATGTAAAAAGCAATTGCACTATGCATGTGAGGTATCACCGAGAAGGTCAGATCGAGGGCAGTAATTTTAGCAGTAGACCTCCTCTGTAAATCTAAAGTGGTAACCTGTAAAGGCTTTTAAAGGCTTTTAAAAATGTATTTAGTTTGTCGCCACTGCATGTTTGTGCGCAATTTTAAAGCATGTCATGTTTGGTATCCATGTACTCGGCCTAAGATCATCTTTTTTATTTCATCAAACATTTGGGCAATATAATGTGTTTTAGTGCATTAAAATTTAAAAAAGTGTGTTTTTTCCCCAAAAAATGCGTTTGAAAAATCGCTGCGCAAATACTGTGTGAAAAAAAAAAATGAAACACCCACCATTTTGATCTGTAGGGCATTTGCTTTAAAAAAAAAATATAATGTTTGGGGGTTCAAAGTAATTTTCTTGCAAAAAAAAATAATTTTTTTATGTAATCAAAGAGTGTCAGAAAGGGCTTTGTCTTCAAGTGGTTAGAAGAGTGGGTGATGTGTGACATAAGCTTCTAGATGTTGTGCATAAAATGCCAGGACAGTTCAAAACCCCCCCAAATGACCCCATTTTGGAAAGTAGACACCCCAAGCTATTTGCTGAGAGGCATGTCGAGTCCATGGAATATTTTATATTGTGACACAAGTTGCGGGAAAGAGACATTTTTTTTTTTTTTTGTGCGCAAAGTTGTCACTAAATGATATATTGCTCAAACATGCCATGGGAATATGTGAAATTACACCCCAAAATACATTCTGTTGCTTCTCCTGAGTACGGGGATACCACATGTGTGAGACTTTCTGGGAGCCTAGCCGCGTACGGGACCCCAAAAAAAAGCACCGCCTTCAGGCTTTCTAAGGCCGTAAATTTTTGATTTCACTCTTCACTGCCTATCACAGTTTCGGAGGCCATGGAATGCCCAGGTGGCAAAAAAAAAACCCAAATGACCCCATTTTGGAAAGTAGACACCCCAAGCTATTTGCTGAGAGGTATAGTGAGTATTTTGCAGACCTTACTTTTTGTCACAAAGTTTTAAAATTTGAAAAAAGAAAAAAAATGTTTTTTTCTCGTCTTTCTTTATTTTCAAAAACAAATGAGAGCTGCAAAATGCTCACCATGCCTCTCAGCAAATAGCTTGGGGTGTCTACTTTCCAAAATGGGGTCATTTGGGGGGGGGGGGGGGTTGTGCCACCTGGGCATTCCATGGCCTCCGAAACTGTGATAGGCAGTGAAGAGTGAAATCAAAAATTTACACCCTTAGAAATCCTGAAGGCGGTGATTGGTTTTCGGGGCCCCGTACGCGGCTAGGCTCCCAAAAAGTCCCACACATGTGGTATCCCCGTACTCAGGAGAAGTAGCTAAATGTATTTTGGGGTGAAATTCCACATATGCCCATGGCCTGTGTGAGCAATATATAATTTAGTGACAACTTTGTGCAAAAAAAAAAAAAATTGTCACTTTCCTGCAACTTGTGTCAAAATATAAAACATTCCATGGACTCAACATGCCTCAAAGCAAATAGCTTGGGGTGTCTACTTTCCAAAATGGGGTCATTTGGGGGGGTTTTATGCCACCTGGGCATTTTATGGCCTTCAAAACTGTGATAGGTAGTGAGGAGTAAAATCAAAAATGTACGCCCTTAGAAATCCTGAAGGCAGTGATTGGTTTTCGGGGCCCCGTACGCGGCTAGGCTCCCAAAAAGTCCCACACATGAGGCATCCCCATACTCAGGAGAAGCAGCTAAATGTATTTTGGGGTGCAATTCCACATATGCCCATGGCCTGTGTGAGCAATATATCATTTAGTGACAACTTTTTGTAATTTTTTTTTTTTTGTCATTATTCAATCACTTGGGACAAAAAAATGAATATTCAATGGGCTCAACATGCCTCTCAGCAATTTCCTTGGGGTGTCTACTTTCCAAAATGGGGTCATTTGTGGGGGTTTTGTACTGCCCTGCCATTTTAGCACCTCAAGAAACGACATAGGCAGTCATAAATTAAAGGCTGTGTAAATTCCAGAAAATGTACCCTAGTTTGTAGGCGCTATAACTTTTGCGCAAACCAATAAATATACACTTATTGAAATTTTTTTTACCAAAGACATGTGGCCGAATACATTTTGGCCTAAATGTATGACTAAAATTGAGTTTATTGGATTTTTTTTAGAACAAAAAGTAGAAAATATCATTTTTTTTCAAAATTTTCGGTCTTTTTCCGTGTATAGCGCAAAAAATAAAAACGGCAGAGGTGATCAAATAACATCAAAAGAAAGCTCTATTTGTGGGAAGAAAAGGACGCAAATTTTGTTTTGGTACAGCATTGCATGACCGCGCAATTAGCAGTTAAAGCGACGCAGTGCCAAATTGTAAAAAGTGCTCTGGTCAGGAAGGGGGTAAATCCTTCCGGGGCTGAAGTGGTTAACAGGTTCCTAGGTTATAAGACTGGCTGCACAGACTAAAGGCCCGTACACACGATGCAAATTTCGGCGGGGGAATTGTCGTTTGACGGCCCGTCGTCCGAAAGTTTTACCTTTAGTATGCTCCTTTCGACATCCGATTTTAATTTTTCATAAGACAAAAGCTGGGTGAGCAGACTAGTACATTTTTGGCAAACGACAGCTCAATGTCTGATTTTCGGATGGTCAGTACAGAAATCGTCACACAAAAGTCGAAAGTACAAACACGCATGATCAGAATCAAGGAACGTCCGTAATGTGGAATTAATATTCGTGACGCGGCAATTGATGAAATGTCGAAATGCTGCGCACATTCTCATCTTCTTTAATGGGATAATAATGAAGCTGCTTTGCTGGTGATGCTGATGTAGTTATGCCAAACGTATTTTAAAAGGCTTTTGTTTTGTAGTGATATAAATAATATTAATATTATGGTTGTTGTTTGATTTTTTGGGGGAAGTTACCACAACACCATTATCCCGTAGTTTTTAAGATCAAAGATACAACTATGTTGGTGTCCCTTGTTAATTTTCCATTGTGTTGTTTTTAATGTAACTGCCTACTGCCAAACTGTCATTTGAAGATCAGGAACGATCTGAAAATCGCAAATCAATGCTCATTAAACGTCTACTAACACAAAATTAGTAGAAGGGGCCCAAAGGATGGCACTCCAGAAATAAATTTACTAAATAAGCATTCATTTCCTATGATCATCAGCTCCATTTAGTGGAGAAAATTTACTATTTTCCTGATTCACACTATCCTTATGAATGAAGAACATCTGACATGGAAAGAAAATAGCCTAGTGACATTAAAGGATCACTAAAGATTTATATATATTTTTTTTAAAATAACAAACATGTTATACTTACCTCTACTGTGCAGCTCGTTTTGCACAGAGTGGCCCCGAACCTGGTCTTCTGGGGTCCCTCGGTGGCTGTCTTGGCTCCCCCCGCAAGGACTCAAAACTTTCATGCGAGCTCCCTCGAATGGTGTTGAGTGCTTGCGGGCGTGCTCCTGTGATACAGCCGGCGGTCACAGCAGCTCACTTTATCACTCGGCCCGCCCCCCAGCGCGCCGCATCATTGGATGTGATTGACAGCAGCGCGAGCCAATAGCTGCGCTGCTTTCAATACATCCACTCTAGCCAATCAACGGCCAGGCTGAGCAACGGAGAGGATGTCGGGGGCGAGCGCAGGACTTTCGAGGGGTCAGGTAAGTAAAATGGGGGGGCTGAGGGGCCGGGGGGGCCGGTATTGTTGGATGTTTTTTCACCTTAATGCATAGAATGCATTAAGGTGAAAAAATGTTTACCTTTACAACCCCTTTAACTTTGCTGGCATTCCCACAGAATGAATTTACATGCAGATTTGCAGGACTAATAGGTCTGCAAATATTTTAGAAAAACAGGGAAAGGGCTCTTGGGTTATGTAGTTCTGGGGGATGAGAGTGATATGCCTACATAGATAGGCCCTTGCCCCTACAAGAATTTTACAAGGCTGGTGATGGTGCCACAGGGAGTAACAGAAGCTGTTTTCTTGCTACAGAAACAAACGAAAAGAAACAAAACAGACATGCTATAGAGGGGGATAGAGAAGTTTGGGGTTACATTTGGGTAATGCCTGGAAATGCCCTTTAAATAGGGCCAGCACATTTACAGTCACTCTCAGACAATACAGGTATATAAAGATATGACACTCAACTCTTTTTTTTGCAACTCACCGATTTTTTAAATTTTTTTTTATGAGATAGCAAGACCTCCGTCTCACCCGAAAAGTTTAAGCTTATAAACTCTCTGTCATCACATTTTGCTGAACTGGCAGCGGAGCGGTGATCTCTCTCTCTCTGTGGCTGCAAGTGTTCTTCAGTTACACTGAGACTGAGAGTTATTGATGCAGAGGGACCAGGGGGATCTCAGCCTGACAATTTCATCAGGTAGAGTGCAGCTATGAGCCTGTAGAAGCACATCTGTGCATTTAAATAATTAGCTTGCCATACCATCTACTTGCATACTAATGAGATGACCACTATTTCCCGCTGCTCCTTGGACGGCTGCAAAAACTCATTTTCATTTATATCTGAAAGCAGGGCACTTTAAGATCTTAACGGGCTTCGGGCAAACATTGCGATGGTCAGCACTTTCTTCAGTTCCCAACACCTTTGCAATATAAGATTTAATCTATATTTTATTACATTTCAAACATGTACCAAGAGAGGGTACTTACATTATAGATTTTTTTTTTAATGAACTATCACAGCTCTATTAGGACTCATAAATGTCTTAGTATTAAAGCGGTACTTCAGGCAGAGATAAAAATAAAGTCTGGTAATAATTATGCTCCCAGTATTTGTTGTGCCATGTTCTTCTTTTATGCAGCAATGTACTTCTCTAGTGTGTAGAATGTTGCTGTTTTTTGTATGGATAGTGACACCAAAAGTCTCCTTTTTTGTCACCAGGACTCTGCCATAACACTTTACACAAGGAGGTCAGCACTGGCAGCCCCCATATTTATTTAAAAAATATTGTCTATTTGCCACCCCATTGGCAAACCTAGATCATGTATTCAAAGTAGACCACCATGCAATACAGCATCTGATGATGTAGGTGAGTGTTGTTTAAAAGGCAAACTTTTTTTTTTTTTTTATTTGAGTAGAGTAAGGGAGGGTTATAAATCCTGTCAATATTTTTTTTTTTTTTGACAGCTGTGACCCGTAGATGTAGATTTCCCTTCACTTCCTGTTCCAAAGCCAAAATAGGAAGTAAGAGGAGAGCTCTCCAAAGTGCGTGAATCCCTGGTTGGCATCAGAACTAGTGTTCCCATTGATTTCCCATCTAGTCCTGTTCTGATGATACCCCAAAATTTGGTATTTTCTTTCACTTTCATGACGTCATTTACAGCGCTGCATGACCACGCAATTGTCAGTTAAAGTAACACAGTGCCGTATAGCAAAATATGGCCTGGTCATGAAGGGAGTTAAATCTTCCTAAGATCAAATGGATGTAAAGGCAGAAGGATTTTTAATTTAATGTATGATATTCATGAAGATAAAAAACCTTTTGTGTTCAGCAGCATCCCCCCCCCCCCAAACCTGTTACCTGAGGTCCATCCAGATCCTGCGATTTTTCCCAAGAGACTTGGCTGTCCGGGACTCCCCTCCTCATTGGCTGAGACAGCAGCGTGGCCCAGTTGGCTCCCGCTGTTGTCAAAGTCAGTGAGCCAATAAGGAGAGAGGGGGCGGGGCGGGGCCACAGCTCTATGTCTGAATGGACACACGGAGCTGTGGCTTGGCTCGTGTGTCCCCATAGCAAGCTGTTTGCTGTGGCG
The DNA here is from genome assembly GCA_037952835.1 of Lithobates septentrionalis. NCBI lineage: Eukaryota > Metazoa > Chordata > Amphibia > Anura > Ranidae > Lithobates > Lithobates septentrionalis. Next base: position 356,796 of record JBBDGP010001162.1, on the reverse strand, counting down.
ACACTCAATGGGAGGGAGGGGCCAGGAGCAGCGAAGAGGGACCCGACAAGAGGAGGATCCGGGCTGCTCTGTGCAAAACCATTACACAGAGCAGGTAAGTATGACATGTTTGTTATTTTTAACGGAAAAAAACAAGACTTTAGTATCACTTTAAGAAGGCTATTGCATGGTCCCGAACACATGCCACTGCGTCCCAATTTGCAAGAATGGGACTGCCGGCACAGGGAAGTACAGAACACATGTGCATCCCTGTGCAGGTAAACAAGGCCCTCACACAGGCATACTCTGTAATACGCCCATGTAATCAAGGCCTTATTCTGATGATAGAATACAAAGGGAACCATTTATGAGATAAATCTATGTTTTTGAAGTGGCAGACTTTGTCATTTTTACCCTTGCTTATTATTTAGTACAGTGGTGTAGCAATAACTCACGGTGGAGCTGCTGGTTTAAGCGGGCTGTTACCGTCACCTTCTTTACCTCTATTTCACCAGAACCGGGTCTAGGGTCCCGTTGAGTTTACCATAAACAATGTTGGCACCGGACACTTGAGTATATTTTCCAATGCTTTAATAAACATAAAATTGAAGAAAGTAGCAGGAAAGAGGCAGAAGGAAAGTTGCAGGGAAGCTCAAATACCTTTTCTTAATGTTCTTTGTGTAACATTAGGGATTGAAAACTTGTAGCTGAATATATTCTCTCTGTAGGGTTGAATCTTTGCCCGCCTGGATAGGTTTCTCTCACCAACCTAGCAGCCAGTACGCAGCACGAACAAAAGTCTCTGCCACAGACTTGATTGGAACAAAACCCGTACGATCCCCTGCCACAGGATGTATTGGTTTACGATGAACAACGGACACAGCACTAGGACCTTTAAGCCAACCCGGCAGTACTATGCGGTAGGATTACTTCAGGATACGTCCTCCAACTGAGTCACCAGGCCCCTCTCCAGACCAGCACTCTGCATGATCCTTCCATGACGGGTCCTCCCCTGGGATCTTCTCAGTTGTCCAGCTTCTTCACTTAGGATAGACAGCCCAGGACCATTCCTCTGCTGCTGTGGTAGGCCCCAGACAAGCCTCTGGGCCCACCCACACGCCGCAGCGCCGTGGGCCTCCCGATCGGAGGACCACGAGGTAGTACTCTTAGCACATACCTGTCAGCCAGGAGGGCCAGCAGGTTGAGGAAAAAAAAAACCCCGAAACATGGCATCTGTCCCATAAATACCCTCTCCCAATATGCAACTCGGAAAATCACCTGCACCGAGTTATCTCCGGGACAGAGGAGCACTTATACACTTTAACGTGTTGCCTTTCCAACACTGGCCCATAGTAACAACGACACCCACAGGCACAGTGTGAAATTACATGCAACTCAGCCGAGCTGGAACAGAGGCAAATATGACTATGTATAAACAGATAACCCACTAAATTTACCTATCAGCAGTAGATTAAAAATCTACCAGCGCTACAGTGGTCATCAACATTCTTGATTTGGGGGACCTCAAATGTGTCCCCCAACATCACCATATAGCTGCAATAGGGCAATAGAGAAACACAGTTGCCCTGAGGGCTGCATAAAAAGTGTCAAAGGGCTGCATGTTGAGCACCAAAGATTTACTGTAGTGAGTCTCTGACCAGCAGCAAGCATTTGTGCATCAGGTGTCCCGTTACCTTGTATAGAAATGTTTGTTCCAGGTCCATAAAACGTATTCAAAAGACGACTTGTACCTTCAAAAAAACAGGTTAGCAATGGCAACTACCACAGTTCTCTCCTGGCAGATATAGAATGGATACGGAAGAGATATGCTGCTTCATTCTAACTGTAATGTGTATGTTAGCACCCAGCTGGTGAATAATAAAAAAAGAAAGTAACCCAGAGTCCAGTGACCTCATGAGCCTGGGGACTGTCACTCCCGTATAGTTACACCCTTTACTTCATAACACATTGCAGATTGGTGTCTAGAACTGAGAGCATATAGCTTAGCATTGTACAATAGAATACATGACATTATTTTTGTGTGGGTTCACGTTTTACAATCATGTATTCACTTTCTGAAATCTGCCAGTTTGCCTTTTGGTAGGCTCTCCCACGTATCGTTTTACATAAGATGACATATTAGTGAAAGGAATGGTTATTGTCCTTTTCTGAACTCATATATCATTGGCAAGGAGTCCTCTAGAGCTTTTACATACTCCTCTGTAGACTCTCTAAGCCAGCATGTACCCAATGCCAGGTTAACATTGCCAAAAATGTAAATATGTATCCTATTAAAGTGTATAGAAACCCTAATAATGAACTTTTCATATTTGCTTCCTTTTGGTCTGTTAAATATGCCATTAAACCTGTATTGCTACAGTAGATTTGTTCAATAATTGCAAAAATATACCTGTTGGCCCTGTTAGAAATGTGTAGCTATTCTTAGTAATGTTTAGTGGGCTTGTGTTACCTTAAGTGTATTCAGCCTTCTCTGTTCTTATCCTGAGCTACAAAATAAATAAATATCTATGTTATGGAGATGAGGAAAGAAGGGATTCTACAAGAGACTACTGGGCAGGGCTGACACCATTTCTTGAGGTTTTCATCCAGATAAGGTACCGCGTTGTCAGCCACAACAGGAAATTAGAATCTGAGTGCATCTCTGGCACATCAACAGGTATTTCTCCACACTTGTAGGCAGCGGTGTATTTTGGTTTTGTTCTGCCCTAGGCAAGGCTAAAATCGCGTGCACCATCATCTAGATTTGTCCCACCCCAGTCGCGGTTTACCGTTCTTATCTCAAGGTCTGATGAGGAAGCTGCAGCCGTTCGCAGCGAACAGCTGCGGCTTCCTCATCAGTCCCCGAGACATGATTCATCCAAGTGCCACAAATGTGGTCAGCGGGACATAGGATGGGGTCAGCGGGACATAGGATGGGGTCAGCGGGACATAGAATGGGGTCAGCGGGATATAGGACGTGGTCAGCGGGACATAGGATGGGGTCAGCGGGACATAGGATGGGGTCAGCGGGACATAGGATGGGGTCAGTGGGACTTAGGATGAGGCAGCACTGGTAGGCACTAACGAGGAGGCACTGATGAAGCCGCATTGATATGTAGCACTGATGGACACTGGTTGGCAGTACTGATGGGCACTGATTGCCATTGATTGGCAGCACTGATAAGCAGCACTAATGGGCACTGTTGGGGCTGCACTGATCATCAGGCCACTGATGATCAGTGCCTTGATTATCAGTGTGGGTGTTCCCTTTCACATTGGCCGGTTACCGGCTCTCCTCTTCTCACGCTGCGACAGCATGAGGAAAGGAGTGCCGATAACCGGCAAGTGTGTTTACATCGTGATCAGCTGTGATTGGACACAGCTGATCACATGGTAAAAAGCGGCTGTGATTGGCTTTTTACACCAATCTTTGATCAGCTGTGCCCTCCCAGAACTGGACGACCGCACTGTAGCTGTCATTCGGCTATAGCGTGGTCGTCTGAGGGGGGCGCCACCCCCCTGATACACTCCTGCTTGTAGGGTCTTTAACTGCTTGCCACCCACCCACAGTACATTTACTGTGGCAGGGCGGCACAGGCAGGCTTGATCATGTACATGTATATCATCCAACCTGTTCCAAGTTAGGGGCGTACAAGTGTGTGCCCGCTCCTAATCTGCACTGTCACTGGCTACAGCGGGATTTTGTCAGCAGGTCCGGTCAATGATTTATGTCCAAGAACTGCTGATCGGCTGTAGTCAATCACAGTACTTACACCCAGGGTTCTGTACACAGATCAGTGATCTGGCTGTTTTTTCACCCTGCAAAGGGAGAAAAAACAGCCAGAAAAGGAAAAACAGCCAGATCTGTTAGTAAAAGCAGCACATATAACGCACATTACACTTGTTAGGCACATAGTTAACCCCTTTGTTGTCCCTAGATGTTAACCCCTTCCCACCGAGTGCCATTAATACAGTGTACTGTATTATATCTGATCACTGTATTAGTGCCATTATTAATGTCAGTGCCAGTCAATTAGTGTAACTCCCGGTGTGGGTCTGTTAGCACCAGATTGCCCGCCGCACTATAAGTCGCTGACCACTGCCATTATAAGTTTAGCATCATAGCTGCATAATATCCGGTGTATATGCCATTGTTTGTAGTCGCTATAATTTTTACAAAAAAACAATTAATATATGCTTATTAGGATTTTTTATTTTTTTTACCATCGACGTGCAGAATACATTTTGGCCTAAATTCATGAAGAAAGTAAATTTTTAATTTGTTATTGGATCTGTAGAAAATATGGTTTGTTTTTGTTTTTTTTGTTCATATGATAAAAAATAAAAACCCAGTGGTGATCAACTACCATTTATTAAAAAAAGGAAAAAACTCTAATAGGGCGTACACACGGTCGGACTTTGTTCGGACATTCCGACAACAAAATCCTAGGATTTTTTCCGATGGATGTTGGCTCAAACTTGTTTTGCCTACACACGGTCGCACAAAGTTGTCGGAATTTCCGATCGCCAACCACGCGGTCACGTACACCACGTACGACGAGACTAGAAAAGGCCGGTTCAGAACCAAGCGCGGCACCCTTTGGGCTCCTTTTGCTAATCTCATGTTAGTAAAAGTTTGGTGAGAGACGATTCGCGCTTTTTCAGACTCGTGGCTTTCAGATCGTTTTCTGCCGTTCAGTTTGTGCTTGTGGGTTTGTATCTGCTCTTCAGTGCGTGCAGTCAGTTCGTATCGGAGTTTTCTGTGTGATCTTGCCTGCTCGTTGCTGTTTTTCAGGTCGCTCTTCACAGGCCTTGCTGTTCTTCAGTGCGTTCTGTTACTTCGTTCTGAGCAGCCGACCGTTTTCTAGCCATGTTTCCTATGCGTACTCCTCGTAGAGTTCGTGCTGTGCGGGGGCTTGGTGTTGGGGTCCTGACCTTGACACAAGTCCAGTCCATGAACAGGGTGGGGAGGAGTTCATGGACCAAGAATTGGTTGCTTCAGCGTGACCAGTTCTCTCATATGCCTTTGCTCCGTGAGATCCGTGAGAATAATCCTGATGATTTCAAGAACTTTCTCCGGATGACGGACCCCGTGTTTCACCGTTTGTTGGCTTCGCTTACCCCCTATATCAGCAGGCAGGATACCTGCATGAGGCAAGCCATCACTCCGGAGCAGAGGTTGGTCGCTACCTTGCGGTATTTGGCCACAGGGAGAAGCCTGCAGGACCTCAAGTTCTCGACAGGCATCTCCCCCCAGGCTCTGGGGATCATTATCCCAGAGACATGTTCTGCCATCATCCAGGTCCTTCAGAAGGAATATATGAAGGTAAGATTTTTATCCTTTAATATCACATTTTATTGTATTGAATGTTTGCTAATATATTGTATTTCTTTCCTCATTCCCTAATGACCATGATTGTAATATGCTATGAATGTCCCCTTTCTCCTCATGCATGCTGGATTTTTATGTAATTATTATTTTAGGTCCTTCATACATATTTGCCCTTCAATAACCTCCCCAGCATGGTGTCTCCTGCCCTATATTCACCACATGTAGTCACTTAACAATGTATTTTATCAGCTCCATAGTAGTGCTTTACCCCAAACACCCCCTAAAATGTTTGGAAATGTTATTTTTGATTTAAATTCATGCAGAGTGCCAGAGGCTTTTTTTTGTGGTGTCCCCAAATAATTTTTAGTAACCCTCCCTCCCCCCAACTGCTAAGTCAGCTGATCCCAATTCTCTATCCTCAATCCTCTATCTGCTGACTTTGCCAAACCCATACACACTATACCCATCTCTTTACTGGTCAGATTTATGGATGAATTCCCCAAAGCATGTAGTGCAATCGCCTGCCTGTATAGTTTACAATGGTACTGTTTAAAGTTTTTGTATCCTATTATTATCTTGATAGGTAATAGCAGAATGTCCAAATGTCCTCAAATGTGTACAGTGTGTATTTATATCTTTGTATTATGACACTTCTTACCTGTCCAGTGGGCTGCCAATGGTGTAACTAAGGAGGGTCTGTTCCAAGTAATACCCTGTATTTAGGCATTCATCTCTCAATGAAGTGAAGAGGGTTACCTGTCCAAGAGTTCCCCCCCGTATAATGTTAGAAATGGCCCATGAGAGGGGGGGAGGGGGAATATGATAGGTGTACCTTATACTTTGGCGTTGTTAAATTCCCCTTAATAAATGCTATCTGGAAGTTGCCCCATAATGTTTGTGTATAATCTGCTTGCCATGTTTCTGTGAAAAAATACTAATGTTTATTGTTTTTTCTTCAACAGTTTCCTTCCACGCCACAGGAATGGCAGACTGTGGCCTCCCACTTTGCCCAGCGGTGGGACTTTCCTAACTGCGGAGGGGCAATTGATGGGAAACACGTCCACATCGTCCCACCACCCAACTCGGGGTCGTACTATTATAATTACAAGCAGTTTAATAGTATAGTAATGTTGGCGGTGGTGTCGGCTAATTACGACTTCTTGTATGTGGACGTGGGGAAGAATGGCCGGATGGCCGATGGTGGAGTCATCGCCCAGACAGAGTTCTACAGGCGTCTCCAGAATGGCAGCTTGGACTTGCCAGCTCCAGAGGACAATGTGGAAGGTCTCCCATTTGTGTTTGTTGCTGATGAAGCGTTTGCGCTGGAGGACCACCTGGTGTGGCCATTCCCGATGAGGACCCTCACCCCGGAACAGAGGGTTTTTAATTACCGGCTGGCCAGAGCCCGAAGAGTGGTGGAGAACACATTTTGGCCAGCCGGTTCCGACTATTTCTGACACCCATCCATATGGCGGAGTATAAACTGAACCATATAATACTTGCATGCTGTGTTCTCCATAATTTTTTAAGAAAACATTCGGCCAACTATGCTGGCTCAGTTGGGCCTGAGGCCGGAATCCTACATCCAACAACACTGACGGCGCTTGAAAGCGGATGTCCTGGCTTGTCCTTCCTGAGTGCCCGTGATGTCCGGTTACGATACCTGGAGTTCTTTGCGGGTAGGGGGGCTATCAATATGCCAGACAATATGTGAAGCCTTTTTCTAATAAAAAATAAATAAAAGAAATTCTTTGTGGACATTTACTGCTTGTGTTTGTTTGAACTAACCCTGACAGAAATGTGTGGAGTCCAGAAAATGGCGTGATTGTGTAACCTTATACAAAGCACTGTTGGCTGTTATTTACTAAATGCAAAGACACTTTTCACTACAAGTGCACTTAAACTGCACTTGTAGTGCAAAGTGGATTTGCCCTTAGGAAATAACCCCCATTTTCTCATAAAACAACAATTACATCACCCCAAAAATGTTGTAGCGTTGAGACAATAATCCACACATTCTTGATGAACAATCTTTTTAATACCAGCACAATCACATGTGCATTTACCAAAGGTTTTTCTGACAAACCAACATCTTTGTTTTTTGTGGTGGCATTATCCAAAATCAAAATGTGCATTTTATAGAAAACAGGCCTGTGTAAAAACAACAAGAAAGACACAAATCTTGATCTTACAAAGTTCACATTTGGTAGAACTGGAAGGCAATATCAGACATCAGTATTTAGGAACTGGGTTTGATATTGCGTTCAGATGGGGGGAAATCACTAAAAGCCTAATTTGGAAGATGCACACAAATTTCACAATGTCAACATGTGCTATCTGCCATCACGGGGGATCAAGGGATGTGTTTTGGGGGAGAAACCCCTTCCTCACCGCTACTTTATTATTGAGGAAGGGCTTGCACCCCCAAAACGCGTTCATTGATCTCCCGTGATGGCAGATAGCACATGTTGACACACTGTGTGCATCCTCCAAATTTGGCTTTGGGAAAAATCACAAAAACATTTCGCACATTGTAGCACACAAAAGAAGTAAGTGATTTGGAGGGGCTTTAAACTCGCCCCAAAACATCAATGATGTTTTTATATTTTGGAATAACATCATTGATGTTTTGCTTGATGATTTCCAATTGTAAATTATACCCCATGATCTCCCCGATCAGGATCTGGGCACTTTCGGATGTGAAAGGATCTGGATCCACAACCTCACGATCACCTAAAAAGAGAGGAAACCCAAAATAAATTTTGTTTCCAAAAAAATTCCGCAATCCATCTCTTATCTGAGCCTGTGGTCGCAGACACTCACCTGTTGTGGTGACTAGTTCCACCATGTCTTCTTCCTCCTGCTCAGCTTGTGTTGGGGGGATTTCACCTTCTTCCAGAGGTGGGGGGTCTCTGGTCTCCTCGGATGAGGGGTGTCCTCCGAGTCTTTTCTCCCCTATGTAAAACAAAAATGGTATAATTAGCACACAGATATTTGATGGCAGAACTATAAATAGGAAACATTGCTTGGAAGTGTGGTACAATTATCTATTTTAGCCGAGTTCCAAGATGTAATTTTTTTAATGCCCTTTGTCAAGCTGCAATACTTTACCTATTTGGTACGAGCTTCACAGATGGAGTCACCCCTATAGTATACACTGGAACACCTGTGTGGCCCCCCTGATAAAAATGGTGTTCTTGTGTCCCACACTAGTGCTCCAGTGTCCAGATGTGAAAACAGCTGCTCAGTGTCCTCTCCTTACACACAATCTAGTTTGCATTTCATTCTAGTAACAAAGCCATCTACACAACCCAATTCTTTGAAGACAAGTATAGGGCCTCAAAATGGTGGCCAAATGCATATGGCCTAAACAATGGTATTTTATAGTCCGAAAGAAAAATGTGTGATCCGAACGAATAATGTGCCCATGAACATGAAAGTTGCCATTTTAAACTGTACAACAGTTCCTAAAAGAACATGGAGCAGCACGAACGTAATAAACATAAAGAATAGGAGCACAGCACAACTACTTACTTTTTTGCAGCACTCTCCGGATCTTTCTGTACTGCTCATATTCTCGTAATTTGAGGTCCGACCACCGCTTCCTGAGCTGATCTTTCGATCGTCATACCCCGAAATTCCGGTGCAGACTCCTGACCACTTTCGCCATGATCTTGGCCTTTCGGACATTGGGGTTGGGGTAAGGCCCATACTTTCCGTCATAGTCGGCCTTCTTCAGGATGTCCACCATCTCCAACATCTCCCCAAAGGACATATTTGAGTCCTTAAATCTCCTTCTGGATCGGGACGTTTCAGGCTCCAGCCTTTCCTCCTCCTCCTCCTCGTTGCTACAATTAGCACGCACCTGCTGTCTATCCGCCATGTGCTCTTCCCCCACTGCGCCGAACGAAAAGGGGCGGGGAATAGACTAGAAAGAACGTCAGGGGCGGGCGGAGTTATACGCATGCGCAGTATGTATAAAGCGTAACACACGTTTGTCTTACGTACGATCTGTGAGCGGAGGAAGGAGCATCGGAGACGCTGATCGTGCTAACGAAGGTAGGATCTAAACTTGGGCCTATACTGCTTCGAAATGGAAGCCTATATTGTAACAAGATTAGGGGAGTTTTGCCTGACATTAGGGTTTGTCTTGTGTTGTGTCTTGCAGAGAAAATGGATGGGTTCAACGACCACAATTTCCTGCCCCTGTTTATTGACAAGTACAGAGAGCTGCCCTGTCTGTGGCAGGCCAGACACCCACATTATAATCACAAACAGAAGAGGCAGGCAACGCTGGAGAAACTGCTGGAGTTGGTGAAGCCGGTGGTCCCCACAGCAACCATCCCTTTTTTAAAAGCTAAAATTGGTGGCCTGAGGAGCACATATCTGAGGGAGCGCAAGAAGGTCACAGATTCCCAGAGGACCGGAGCTGCAGCAGATGACGTTTATGTCCCCAGGCTGTGGTACTATGAGAGACTGCGATTTCTGTCAGACCAGACTGAAGTCAGGGAATCCCTCTCTACTCTTCCTTCCACGCTTCCTTCCACTCCAGCTGAGGCTTCTGATGTCCAACCTGGGCCTTCCAGCCAGGAAGAAGTGGAGGAGCCCAGCTGGAGTCAGGTATAGCATTCTTCTACAGATTTCTGGGCAATAAATAAATGATGTTTACTAGATGTTATTATTGATCACTAATTGCTGATTAAAAAAAATGTTTTACATATCAATAAACAGTAGTGGGCACCCAAAATTGGGACAAGAATGAAAAATGCTGGGCTCAGAATGATAGTCTGTTATATTTGTTAACATAGAATTTGCAGCAGTCAGGAGGTGAAAATTGTGTGTGATTGATTGAAAAAATACTAAAACTATGTCCCTTTTTCATACACAGGAAGACCTCAGCCAGGAGGAGGCTGTGGAATGTGGCAGTCAGGAGGAGGCGGGGATTAGTGGCAGCCAGGAGGGGGTGGGGCTAAGTGTCAGCCAAGAGAAGCCTGGGACCAGTCGCAGCCTGACTGAGTCTCAGGTTCCTCCCCTCCGCCTGCCACATAAACGAGCCAGGAAGATGACTCCCAGTCCTGTGCAGGATTCAGCATACAGGCTGATCCAGGAGGCTTCTGCGTCCCTCAGAGTCTTCCCCAGTCCTGAAGAGCCTGCATGGCTGCCACAAAATTGCAGGGCATGCAGGAGGGCCAATGCAAGCTCTCTGAGGACCTGATTTATAAAGTCCTACGTAAGGGGGAGAGTGGGGAACTGACACCCAAGACGGATGTCATTGAGATGGACAATCCTCCTCCTCCTCCTGCTGCCACAACTCCACCACCACAGCCACAGCCTGTAAGGAAGCGTGGAAGGAAGACCAAAGAGTGATTGCCCTGGGTTCAGTCTGGTCTGACAGAAGATGCAGTCTCTCGTATGACCACAGCCTGGGGACACAGATGTCATCTGCTGCTTTCCGGGACTTCTGGACCAGACTGCCCTCCCTAAGATATGGGCTCCTCAGGCCACCAATTTTGCTTTTAAATAATTGATGTCTGCCCTGAGGGTCCAAGGCTTCGCCAATTTCTGCAGTTTCTCCAGCGTTGCCTCACTCTTTGTTTATAGTTGTGACCCCTTAATAAAAATTTTTTTTGGAAATTATACTCTCCTGTGTGTGTTTTCATCCAAAAAAGACAGTTTGTTGGTGACGATTCAGGTATATTTCCAAAGTACAATGTGAAATTAACAACGGACAACAACACGAAACAATCTCCTACAGATTAAATAGAACAACATATTAATGGTGTTGTGGGAACTTGTCACAAAAAACACACAAACATTTTCGGGAGTACAAATCAAAATCACCAAAAAAAAATAGAAACACAAAAAAAGATTCTACATTAAAGCCAAAAACAAAAAATAAAATATACAAAAATATGTTGTCAGATGTGAGAAATCAAAATATATTGAGGGAATCCAGATAAATAGTAACAAAATAAGTTTGTGAGAAGTCTGTGTGAATATCAGCAGCAAAACTACTATATTCTTGTCACATTATAAAGAAGAAGAGAGTGCGCTGTATTAAACCATTTTTTACATTGCAGCGTGACGAAAGTGCTGTATCCATTGCGAACGCGAAGTTTACCAGAACGAGCTGTCCCATCTCGGAATTTCTTCTGAGCATGCGTGGCACTTTGTGCGTCGGAACAGGCCACACACGGTCGGAATTGACGCGATCGGATTTTGTTGTCGGAAAATTTTATCTCCTGCTGTCCAACTTTGTGTGTCGGAAAATCCGATGGAAAATGTCCGATGTAGCACACACACGGTCGGAATTTCCGACAACACGCTCCGATCGGACATTTTCCATCAGAAAATCCGACCGTGTGTACGGGGCATAACACCGCTGATACCTACTTTTCCTTATCTCAGCGCTATGGTGTTTAAATTTCAACCGCAGGCACAGTGTAAAAATTAAATACTACAAAAAATTAGTTCACATGTTATGTGTATATCAGCAGCCGCTTAAACAAACAGATCAATTCCTCTCATAAGATAAATACTTCCCATTACTACATAGTATCAAGCAATTCATCAAAAGCAGCTCTCCTGTCACTATTTAAAATAACTGGCTAACAAATGTCTATCAACATAAGTGAAGAAAGAGCAACAATAGGGGTAGCAGGTGGTGATGAGAAAGAGTCCGAAGTAGACACAGGTGGTAATCTTAATGTTGTCTGTAAAACGTGCACCTTTCACCAGATTCCTTAGGAGATTGTGTCACACTCCCCTCTGGGGTCTAAACTCACCGAACTGCTGTAATTCACAAGCCTCAACAGATATCCAAATGCTATCTCCACACGATCTCCTCAAGCAGAGTCTTAAACGAAATCCACAGGCACCAAAAATATGAGAAGAAAACTCCACATAGTCTAGTCCCATTTTGAATTTTTATTGAAATTCCTCCGAATATAAAAACATATATTCATTAAAACTTTCACAATCCTTATAAAACTGTGTAATCATTTAAATGTTTACAGTCCTTGTTATTATCAAACCTTACTGAGGGGCCAAAGATGGTTCCGTGGTGTGCTCAGCCAAACATGCCGACCCGCACTACTTCCGGGTTCCTCACTCAGTTCTTTGGAACGCAAGACATCAGCACGTCACTTCTGGTCGCCGTAAGATCACGGTCTGATGCGTTTCGTCATTACGACTTTGTCAAAGGGCGTGGTCTTATGGAATTTCGCCTCAGTGACACTTTTCTGTAGAAATCTGTCCAAATATTGACCAAGCCTTGATGTCACAGACCCTATCCCATTAACGATGGGTCTGGGTGGATGATTTGTTTGATCCTTATGGATTTTGGGGAGGGTATAGATCGTGGGTATGCAGCTACTACTAGGTACAAGAAATCTATTTCCTTCACATTAAGAACGTGTGACTGATATCCACACTCTACCAACAATTCTAATTTGGATCTATATTGAGGGGTGGGGTCTCTGTCTAATTTGCTCTACGTATCTGTATTGGATGGCAATTTCATTAATTGATTATTATAATAATCTTTAGACAAAATCACCACACCACCCCCTTTATCCACAGGCCTGATTATTATATCATTCCTGGTTTCCAACATCTCTATCCCTTCTCTAATATACCTGGGATTCACATTTTTTTTTGGTTTTAACTTATCCAGATCTCGTAACACCAAATTTTCAAAAACTTCTAGATGTTGATTGGCCGTATTCGGAGGGTTGAAGAGTGAACGATTTTTTAGACCGCTATCAACTGCTATTGATGCATTCCCACTTATGCTTACGGGGTTAGAATTTTTATTCAGAAAGTATTTTTTAACACTGAGCTTCCTCATGTATTTATGTACATCCACATAAACATTAAATTTGCTTACGGGTCTTTCAAACCACATTGATTATGGTTGTAATGAGTATGCTAATGGATTATATTTATTGTATTAATTGTATTATTAATATTATTAATATTCTTTTTTCAATGTAGAATAGAAAGTATGAGTCCATAGATTGTATCTATATAGGACCCTATTTACCAGTAATGAAATGAGGTATCAGCTCTAAATTATGCGGTTTAAGTTAGATTTTAAATTCTAGATTTATATATTTTTTTAAATAAATTAGATTTATTGATTGATAATTTTTAGTGAATATTAATACTGTTACAATTTTATATAAGACATGGATGAACAAGAATACACCGGTTCTCTTTTATAGTGCTAATACATAGACCTATAGAGGAATAATATAATTAATCAATTTATTTTTAATTAGTAAATTGTATTTTTATTAATGGCTGACCTAGATAAGATTTTATGATTTGTAATGATCTATGGTTTGATTTCAGTTAATATCAATATAATGGGAAGAAATAACCATTATAATAATGATAGCATCCCCTCCGCTAATGTGCACCTATATTAAAAGCGGGTGGGGAGTACACAGAGAGTTAATCCTAATTGACTGGCTATCAGATAAATTCCGGGATGCCGCGCCGTAACACCATGCTCTTTGACAAAGTCGTGATGACGAAACGCATCAGCGCGTGATCTTAAGGCGACCGGAAGTGACATACTGACGCCTTGTGTTCCAAAGAACTGAGTGAGGAAACAGGAAGTAGTGCGGGTCGGCGTGTTTGGCTGAGCACACCACGGAACCATCTTTGGCCCCTCAGTAAGGTTTGATAATAACAAGGACATCAAGTTATAAGATCAATCGAATGGCAAGGACTGTGAAAGTTTTAATGATTACACGGTTTTATAAGGATTGTGAAAGTTTTAATGAATATACGTTTTTATGATCGGAGGAATTTCAATAAAAATTCAAAACGGGACTAGACTATGTGGAGTTTTCTTCTCATATTTTCGGTGCCTGTGGATTTAGTTTGAGGCTCTGATCGAGGACATCATGTGGAGGTAGCATCTGGATATCTATTGAGGCTTGTGAATTACAGCGGTTCGGTGAGTTTAAACCCAGAGGGGAGTGTGACACACTCTCCTAAGGAATCTGGTGAAAGGTGCACGTTTTACAGACAACATTAAGATTACCACCTGTGTCTACTTTTGACTTTTTCTCATCACCACCTGCTACCCCTATTGTTGCGACAGGAGCGCTGCTTATGATGAATTGCTTGATACTGTGTAGTATTGGGAAGTATTTATCTTATGAGAGGCGATCAACTACCACCAAAAGAAAGCTCTATTTGTTTTAAAAAAATTATATTTCATTTACTTACATGGTTGCCTAACTGAGCAATTGCCAGTTGAAGTAGCTCAGTGCTAAATAGCAAAAAATGGTCTGGTCATGAAGGGGGTAAAACCTTCTGTGATTGGAGGAGGTACAGTTGAACGTCTTATTTATTATTTTTTTATTTTATTTATTTCAGATACTTATATAGCGCCGTCAATTTACGCAGCACTTTACATATACATTGTACATTCACATCAGTCCCTACCCTCAAGGAGCTTACAATCTAAGGTCCCAAACTCACATTCATACATACTAGGGACAATTTAGACAGGATCCAATTAACCTACCAGCATGTCTTTGGAGTGTGGGAGGAAACCGGAGTACCCGGAGGAAACCCACGCAGGCACAGGGAGAACATGCAAACTCCAGGCAGGTAGTGTCATGGTTAGGATTCGAACCAGCAACCCTTCTTACTGCTAGGCGAAACTATCCACTACACCACTGTGCCGCTCTCCTCCTCCTATCACAGATCACCTTGAGCTCATTGAAAAGAATACAAGATGTTTTTAGAATAGACCAGCTGCAGAGAGTGACCCGCTGTGATCTACAGTCAGGTCCATAAATATTGGGACATCAACACAATTCTAATCTTTTTGGCTGTATACACCACGACAATGGATTTGAAATTAAACGAACAAGATGTGCTTTTACTGCAGACTTTCAGCTTTAATCTGACGGTATTTACATCCAAATCAGGTGAACGGTGTAGGAATTACAACAGTTTGTATATGTGCCTCCCACTTTTTAAGGGACCAAAAGTAATGGGACAGATTAACAATCATCCATCAAACTTTCACTTTTTAATACTTGGTTGCAAATCCTTTGCAGTCAATTACAGCCTGAAGTCTGGAACACATAGACATAACCAGACGCTGGTTTTCATCCCTGGTGATGCTCTGCCAGGCCTCTACTGCAACTGTCTTCAGTTGCTGCTTGTTCTTGGGGCATTTTCCCTTCAGTTTTGTCTTCAGCAAGTGAAATGCATGCTCAATCGGATTCTGGTCAGATGATTGACTTGGCCATTGCATAACATTCCACTTCTTTCCCTTAAAAAACTCTTTGGTTGCTTTTGCAGTATGCTTCAGGTCATTGTCCATCTGCACTGTGAAGCGCCGTCCAATGAGTTCTGAAGCATTTTGCTGAATATGAGCAGATAATATTGCCCGAAACACTTCAGAATTCATCCTTCTGCTTTTGCCAGCAGTCATATCATCAATAAATACAAGAGAACCAGTTCCATTGGCAGCCATACATGCCCACGCCATGACACTACCACCACCATGCTTCACTGATGAGGTGGTATGCTTTGAATCATGAGCAGTTCCTTTCCTTCTCCATACTCTTCTCTTCCCATCACTCTGGTACAAGTTGATCTTGGTCTCATCTGTCCATAGGATGTTGTTCCAGAACTGTGAAGGCTTTTTTAGATGTTGTTTGGCAAACTCTAATCTGGCCTTCCTGTCTTTGAGGCTCACAAATGGTTTACATCTTGTGGTGAACCCTCTGTGATAGTGACAGCTCTTTGGATCTCATATTGAGAGTTGACAGCAACAGATTCCAAATGCAAATAGCACACTTAAAATGAACTCTGGATCTTTTATCTGCTCCTTGTAAATGGGATAATGAGGGAATAACACACACCTGGCCATGGAACAGCTGAGCAGCCAATTGTCCCATTACTTTTGGTCCCTTAAAAAGTGGGAGGCACATATACAAACTGTTGTAATTCCTACACTGTTCACCTGATTTGGATGTAAATATCCTTAAATTAAAGCTGAAAGTCTGCAGTTAAAGCACATCTTGTTTGTTTCATTTCAAATCCATTGTGGTGGTGTATAGAGCCAAAAAGATTAGAATTGTGTCGATGTCCCAATATTTATGGACCTGACTGTATATACTCTAACTGAAACAGTAATTCATGTACAAATGTTAGTATGATTGTACAAATGCTATATTTTAACATCAATAAAAGCTTATTGTTTAAAAAAAAAAAAAAAAAAAAAACAACAGCAGCCACACATTGCACACACTTCATTAGTGTTCATTTATTTATTTTTACATTATAAATGGCTAAATATTGTTTTTGGCCAGAGATCAGCTTTAAATGGATAAAACATGTGAGAATATACATGTATTGCAGAGATCTACTGTATAACAGTGACGGCTGGTGCTTAATATTTTGGGGGGGCGGCAAACCAAAATGCCTCCCCCCGCGGGAGAAGGACGGCAGTGATTGCCCCCCCCCCCCCTCATGGAGACGTACGGTGGCGATCGGTTCCCCCCACGGAGACGTACGGTGGCAATCAGCAACCCCCCCTCGTGGGAGACAGACGGCAGCGATCGCCCACCCCCACCCCCCCACGGAGACGTATGGTGGCGCTCAGTCCTCTCCCCCCCACCCATGGGAGATAGACGGACGCGATCAGCTGCCTTACCTTAGGAGGCCGATGCTGCTCTCCGCTCCAGGGAATAGCTGGGGCCGTTGCTTCTCCTCCAGGCCACACAGGAAGTGGGTCCTGAGACTCCCTGGCCTATTGGGTCTCAGGATCCGCTTCCTGATTGGCCAGGAGGAGAATCAGGAAGACAACAGCAAATATTAATTCGCTATTGTCACACAACTGGGTGGGCTTAGGGCGCAGTGCTATGTGCCCCGAGCCCACCCTTTTTTTAAGACAATTAGAGCCTCGGGCTTAAATTATGAGCTTCTGAAAAAAAAAAAAAAAAGACCCTATTGAAATCCATGCGTCCTGCATGTAGATTAGGGGCAGAGCACATGGATGGGCTGACACTGCTGTATATTCTTTTTTTATTTTGTCTTGACAAATGCTTTAAAACCTTTTTTTTATTATTTTTTTTTAATCAGCACAATTGATGATACTTAAAGAAATGAGAAGTGTCCCTTGTGCTGGTGCCTGTCATCTTAGTTAAAATTTTCTGATTCCTGAAACCGCCCCGCTCCCGCACAAACACATACCCGCACCCTGCAGTGGTTCTACTGCTCCGGTGCTGTGGGGGCTAATACAGGATTCTCGTCAGGAGTGCTGACTATGCCCGCCTGTTCCGCCCCCCCTCCTTCATTCACTGAAGCTGTATTTTAGCTTCCATCAATGAAAAGCACTCTATGAATGGAGGAAGGGACGGGCGAATGAAAAGTTTGCCTCCTCCATTCATAGAGCTTTTTTTACATTCTTAAACCATGCTTGGAGGATTGATCACTGTTCTCTTCACCCCAAACTGTAAAATACTGGGGTGGAGTTCCATTTTGAAAAGCACAATGAGAATGCTTTGTGGCAGTACATGTTTTCCCAGAGCACAAAAATATTCATAGACAACTATTCCAATGCCCTATAATAAGTCTACAGCCACAACCATAACTCGAATAATGATTTCTTTATGAGAAAAATAAAGAACACACATTGGATAAAAATGCTTGAAAACAGCAGAAATCAGCAACAAATTCCCCTTTTATATTGTCAGTATGGTAAATTAAATATATCTAGGTGAACACCAGCTAATCTCAGTAAGGACAAGTAATATTCCTCCTGAGATAATTCAAAATCCGGATGTGTACTGATATAATACAGGAACAAGGGATCATATAAAGCGCATAGTACAATAGATGAATCATCACGAGTAAACAAATATCAGTTCATATGTTTGTACATCCCCATATGTACATAGCTCCTGTCCTGATTGCTAATGTTCATATGTAGAAAGTTTAATTCTCTTACTGGGAATAACTGGTAATAAGGAAATCATTATCTAAAATATTGTTGTGGTCGTAGACTTTTTCCAGGGTACTGCAATAGTTGATTTTGCTGTGGCAGTACATTGCCTGTTCACACCCTCTCTAATATAAATCCTCATAAGTAGCATTTATACCTTGCCGAGAGCTATGTCACATTTCTCTATAAAGGAAAAAAAAGATTTGTAAGGTGATGTACTGTATATACTCTTGTTATCCTCCACCTCTGCATATGTGCACATATCAAAAGCTGTAATTGTAAAAACAATCCATGCCATTGCCATCCTGTACACTTCATGCCACTGCCATTCATGTACCCTTCTTTCTACTGCCATTTCTGTAGACTTCATGCCATTGCTATCCTGTACATTTGACTGCCATCATGTATACTTTATGCCACTGTCCTCTTGTACACTTCATGTTACTGCCATTTCTGTAGACATCATGCCATTGCCATCATGTACAGTATCTCACAAAAGTGAGTTATTCTATCTTTTCATGTGACAACACTGAAGAAATGACACTTTGCTACAATGTAAAGTAGTGAGTGTACAGCTTGTATAACCGTGTAAATGTGCTGCCCCCTAAAAATAACTCAACACACAGCCATTAATGTCTAAACTGCTGGCAACAAAAGTGAGTACACCCCTAAGTAAAAATGTCCAAATTGGGCCCAAAGTGTCAATATTTTGTGTGGTCACCATTATTTGTCCAGCACTGCCTTAACCCTCTTGGGCATGGAGTTCACCAGAGCTTCACAGGTTGCCACTGTAGTCCTGTTCCACTCCTCCATGACGACATCACAGAGCTGGTGGATGTTAGAGACCTTGTGCTCCTTCAACCACCTGTTTGAGGATGCCCCACAGATGCTCAATAGGGTTTAGGTCTGGAGACATGCTTGGCCAGTCCATCACCTTTACCCTCAGCTTCTTTAGCAAGGCAGCGTTCGTCTTGGAGGTGTGTTTGGGGTCGTTATCATGTTGAAATACTGCCCTGCGCTCAGTCTCCAAAGGGAGGGGATCATGCTTCAGTATGTCACAGTACATGTTGGCATTCATGGTTCCCCCAATGAACTGTAGCTCCCCAGTGCCGGCAGCACATATGCAGCCCCAGACCATGGCACTCCCACCACCATGCTTGAGTGTAGGCAAGACACACTTGTCTTTGTACTCCTCACCTGGTTGCCGACACACACACACGCTTGACACCATCTGAGACAAATACGTTTATCTTGGTCTCGTCAGACCACAGGACATGGTTCCAGTAATCCATGTCCTGTGGTAGTCTGCTTGTCTTCAGCAAATTGTTTATAAGCTTTCTTGTGCATCATCTTTAGAAGAGGCTTCCTTCTGGGACAACAGCCATGCAGACCAATTCGATGCAGTGTGCAGCATAAGGTCTGAGCACTGCCAGGCTGACCCCCCACCCCTTCAACCTCTGCAGCAATGCTGGCAGCACTCATACGTCTATTTCCCAAAGACAACCTCTGGATATGACCCTGAGCATGTACACTCAACTTATTTGGTTGACCATGGCGAGGCCTGTTCTGAGCAGAACCGGTCCTGTTAAACCGCTGTATGGTCTTGGCCACCATGCTGCAGCTCAGTTTCAGGGTCTTGGCAATCTTCTTATAGCCTAGGCCATCTTTATGTAGAGCAACAATTATTTTTCAGACCCTCAGAGAGTTCTTTGCCATGAGGTGCCATGTTGAACTTCCAGTGACCAGTATGAGAGAGTGAGAGCGATAACACCAAATTGAACACACCTGCTCCCCATTCACATCTGAGACCTTGTAAAATGAACGAGTCACATAACACCGGGGAGGGGGAAAAAATGGCCAATTGGGCCCAATTTGGACATTTTCACTTAGGGGTGTACTCACTTTTTTTGCCAGCGGTTTAGACATTATTGGCTGTGTTGCGTTATTTAGAGAGGGCAGCAAATTGACACTGTTATACAAGCTGTACACTCACTACTTTACATTGTAGCAAAACGTCATTTCTTCAGTGTTCGCACATGAAAAGATATAGTAAAAAATGTACAAAAATGTGAGGGGTGTACTCATTTTTGTGAGATACTGTACATGCTACTGCCATCTTGTATAATTCATGTCACTGCCATCCTGTACACGTCATGCGACTGCCACTACTGTAGAGCTTATGCCACTGCTATACTGTACACTTCATTCTACTGCCATTTATGCAGACTTCATGCAGTTGGTCATCCTGTACATGCTACTGCCATCCTTGATGACACTGCCATCCTATAATTGCTGTAACAAAGAAATCATTATTCAAAATATGGTTGTGGTCAAAAACTTTTTTTACAAGGTACTGGAATAATTGATTTTGCTGTGGCAGTACATGGCCTGTTCCCACCCTCTCTAATAAGAATCCTCGGAAATGGCATATCTGCCTTGCCCAGAGCTAAGTTATATTTGCCTATAAAGGAAACATATTTCTAAGGTGATGTACTGTTTATACTCTTGCATAGATCAAAAGCTGTAATCCTAAAAAATCCATGGCATTGCCATCCTTACACTTCATATCACTGCCATCTTATATCCTTAATGCAACTGCCATTTATGTAGACTTCATGCCACTGCCATCCTGTAGCCTTCATTTTACTGCCACTTCTGTAGACTTCAAGTCATTGCCATTCTGTACATGCCACTGCCATCCTGTAGACTTCATGCCACTGCCATTTCTGTAGACGTCATGCCATTGCCATCAAGTTCATGCTACTGCTGTCTTGTACACTTCATGTAACTGCCATTCCTGTAGACTTCATGGCACTGCCATCCTGTACACTTCATTCCACTGTCATCCTGTACACTTCATGCCACTGCCAACCTGTACACTTCATGTTACTGTCAATTCTGTGGGCATCATACCATTGCCATCATGTACAACTGCCATCATTTAGATGCTACCACCATCATGTATACTTCATGCTATTGCCATTCTTTATACAGTACTTCATGCGAATGCCATTCCTTTAGTCATCATGCCACTGCTATCCTGTACACTTAATGCAACTGCCATTTCTTTACACTTCTTGGCACTGCAGTGTGACATCTTATTGCTCCTCCTCCTGCAGAACAGTTTACAGATACTCCTCCTGCAGAGCTGCTGTCAGCTTTCAGCTGGTATGTGAACTTGGTATAAAGATAGTAACAGCAGCTGAGGAAACCTGCACTGAAAGAACATATAGGATGCCATTGCTGGCCTTTCCTTCTGAAAATGCTGGTTGACTGGCTGCTATACTGATCCATTAGCTTCTATCCTGAAACAAGCAGGTCAATCCGGAATTCGGACTTCACTAGCTGCAAGTTTCAAATCAGTAACTCACCAAGTACCAAACCCAGAAACAGCCAGGCAACTTAATAAATGGATGGTATGACTTTTAATGGCGCCCACAAGTGCAATAAATTAGTTTTTTATATACATGCCTGCAGCTGTTCTTTAATTAACCATAATTATTGCTGTCATTTTGTGTTTAAGCTGCAGTTTAGATATTTTAATCTTTTCAACCAGACATATAAATGTTTTTACCAAACAAAAGAAAACTCATTAACAGACTGATGTATATTAAAAAAAAAAAAAAAAAAGTCAAAGAAAAGTATATTTGTTGCCAATAACAACCAATTAGATTACAGCTGCTATTTGTCTAGTGCTAATATGAAACAACAAGATCTAATTGGTTGTCACGGAAACCACTCTTTTTTTTTTATCATCCAGTTTAACACAATACATCAGTCCTGTTCTGTATTAGAAGTGTGTTGTTCTGCTCTATCGTTAGTGGCAGAGGCAATGGATTTGTACTGGAACATCTGCTACACCATTTTGTTACAAGTCTTTATTGGACTACACATTATGCCCACTGTCAGAGGTCCCCCCCCCCCCCGTTCCAGACTCTAACCTGAGAGATGCATGGATATAAAAGTATAATGAGCCAGGCAGTAGAAGAAATCAAAGGGAAATAAATATATATTGCGTTCTCACCCTTTGAACAGATGGCGCTAACAGTACGCACTGGCCTCAGAAACCGCTGATGAACCAGCCGAAGGCCCGGATCAGCAGGGACCCTAAAGATGTGCCTCATCCGTAGTGTGTTGTCAAAGCTTTTTATGATGCTCGCCACATGTTTTTGTGTTAGCAGATGCTTTTTTAGAAATGTAACACCTTTCGCCGTTTCTTTATAGTGCTTACAGTGTGAACTTACAATGCCAGATGATATAACGTAATAATAAACGACATCTGCTCTGATCTGGAACAACCCAAAATAGCCATCCATAGGCTTGGTGAACAGTAATAAAATAAATAAAATAAAAATACAATAAAAAAAAAAGAATAATATTCATAATACTAACAACAACCTACAACGTCTTCCACAACTCTTCCCCAAAGCTACATCACCAACCGCGTCTCAAAATACCAACTAAACTGTCCTCTCCGCTCCTTCCAAGACCTCCTGCTCTCTAGCTACCTCGTCATCTCTTCCCATGCTCACCTTCAGGACTTCTCCAAAGCCTCTCCCATCCTCTGGAACTCCTTACCACAATCTGTCCAACTATCTCCTACTCTATCTGCCTTTTGGCGATCCTTGTAAACTCACCTCTTCAGAGAAGCCTAGACTGCCTCTAACTAATAAACTGTATTATTACTTATTCCTTCAACTGATCCCTAACAGTTACTACTTTTTGTATCACTTGACCCTACATATTAGATTGTAAGTTCTAATGAGCAGGGCTCTCTCTTACCTCCCTTGTATTTATTTGTACTGTCTCCCTCCATTTTGTAAAGTGCTGCGCAAACTGTTGGCAATATATAAATCCTGTATATTAATAATAAAAGAAGCTGCAGCTGGGACTCGAACCTGTCTAATGTATTGAAATTCCAAAACTGATTTCAAGTGACCCTTTTCCCCAATCGCTCACCTTTAAAAGAAGCATGGATATACTTACTCTTCCAGTGACCTGTGTATAGAAAAAGCAGCTGCTGCACGTCCTTGGTCGGGAGGGAAATACTTGATCCCTCCATCAGCTCTTGTGCCAGCTCATACTTCCTATAGTGGTATACGAACCAGCGGAAAGAACCACAGCCAAATGGAGCGCAAGTAATCTACACATCCAAAAGGAATGGTAACCATACTTACTTTTCTTTAAGGCCTCATTCACATGTGTAGCTGAGAAGTGCTAAAAATAGGCAGTTAATACACATTTTTACTGCCCCGACCGCTTAGCTGCTTTACAGTTGTCAGCAGAAAAGGAGATGGAGGAAAACTTACAATTGGGGCATTCAAGGGCATAAAAAAACAAATCATGAGGCCTTATAACAAAATTCATGGGGCTCCCTGGTGCCCTTTCTCTGTGGCACCTGGCAGTATCAACAACACTGTCATTAATCTTAATATAATGCAGGGATCTCCAAACTTTCTAAACAAAGGGCCAGTTTATAGCCCTTCATACTTTGTGGGGGCCAGTGTGAGTAGAAAATGCCCTGGTGTCAAAAAGATTAAACCATTCCCCATCAGTGGTATTAGTGGGAGGATGATTGTCCCATTGTGGTTATCAGGGAAAGGAATAGTGCCACATGATTGGTGTTGGGACAAAATAGTACCCCATTATTGGTGGTGTCAGAGGGAACAATCGTGCCTTGTCGTTGGAGCCAGTGGGAAGAATAGTTCCCCATCCTTGGTGTCAGTGGGAACAATAGTTCCCCATTGTTGGAGACAGTGGTAGGAATAGTGCCCTCTTGTTGGTATCAATGACAGGAAATATGCCCTCATGTTGATGTTAGTGGGAGGAATAGTGCTCCAAGGGCTGGCAAGCAAAGGGCCACATCTGGCCCCTGGACCACAGTTTGGAGACCACTGATATAATCCATGCACACTTTAGGACAGGTAGCAAGGAAGCTATTACACTAATGCCCTGTACACACGGTCGGATTTTCTGGCGGAAAAAGTGCGATCCGATTTCGTTGTTCGAAATTCCGATCGTGTGTGGGCTCCATCGGACTTTTTCCGTCGGAATTTCCGACACACAAAGTTTGAGAGCAGGCTATAAAATTTTCCGACAACAAAATCCGATCGGTTAAATTCCGATCGTGTGTACACAAATCCGACGCATAAAGTGCCACGCATGCTCAGAATAAATTAAGAGAAAGCTATTGGCTGCTGCCCCGTAAATGTACACTAATGATCTTCCACATCCCTCTGGTTCACAGTTATGTTCTGATTTTGGTCACGTGGTTAAACTGTATCCTGGGACAGACTTCCCAGGCAGAACTGACCTATTAGTGGTCTTTTGGGATCAAAACCAGTTGGCTTCCTTGGCAGAGACAATGGGGTTTATCTACTAAAGGCAAATAGACTGTGCACTTTGCAAAGAGCAGTTTCTCCAGAGCTTAGTAAATGAGCAGAAGCTCTGCTGACTTCCATCATCCAATCATGTGCAAGCAAAAATGCTGTTATTTTTATTTTCCTTGCCCGTGATTGGGTATTCTTTGCAAAGTGAAGCTTTACCTCATTTACTACGTTCCGGGAGCAAGTGCACTTGCAGAGTGCAATTGCACTTTGCAAAGTGCACAGTCTATTTGCCTTTATTAAATCAACCCCAATGTGACTCGTGTGTCGGCCCTGCTCACCTAAATACCCAAGGGCTATGGATTACCTGTTTCTGGTCAAGGGAATTTTTTAAGTGAACTGTACAGAGATGTACTTTTAGACTACAGATTGTCTTAATGAGGCAAAGAGCAGCATGCATACTGCTCTATAAACAGTAGAAGTAACATTATGAAAGAAGTCTTTACTTTCTCCAAGACTATTCAAACCATCATTATGAATGTCATTGATATTCACACATTACTTTATCAAACATCAAGCAAAAACAGTAGTTACATGCACGTTCCTTCTACATTTTGTAGGCATCTTTACAGGGGTTAGTTTTCATAGTTCAGAATAGAATGCTAAATAGAAGGAGCAGGACCATGGGTCACAAAGCCATCTTACATAAGATGGCACCCTATTATGAGAAATGCATATATATCCACTATAGGGCCTTATTTATGCAGCTGCACGTATGCACTCTGATTTTAACATGCAGTAAGCAAAGGCAAGCCAAGGAGAGCTTATTAATTAATTCCTTCAGGTCTTCTGGAAGAAGATGTTGTTAAAAGGAAGTTAATCACATGTATACCATGTACTGTACATTGCTCTATGGTTGGCAACATGTAATGGGGGTTCAGAGGGCAGCTACTACATAAGAGAAAGGTGGGGCGAGGGGGGCTTACAAAGGCAAACCAATATCCTAATAGAAAGAAACAAGAAACACCGCTCAGATAGGTGAAACCAGATAAATAGGTGAATAAAGTGAATTGAAGGACTCCTCTCAAGGGTGCTAGCCACAGCTCGCCATTGCATCATTGTGTGAAATATGTCTACCTCGATGCCTTGATTGTCGTTTTTCCTGTGGTGCGTCACTTGGATGGATCAATAAAGGACTCATATTCATCATCTTGGGGTGCAGCCATTTATTCCTTTTTTAAATCAATATCCTAATACACCAGATGCTCTCCACTATTACCCCACGACAGCAGTGGCAGATAGGTACTATATATCCCAGGGCCACACTATTTCACTAATGTGCACCACTCAGAATGCTCCCTCAATCAACAGACCTCATCAGGCTTCCTATCACCAATCTACTAGTACCTCTTAAGGGCAGACAGCAAGAAGTGGGGATTAACATAATGCTTACCCAAAATTTCCTAAAACATCATCAGATCTAACCGACTGCACCCCCTTTTCTCTTTGCCTTCATCGTCTCAGGCTTCAACCAACCATGCATCCCATTCTCTCCTCAGCCTTTGTCAACTCCTTCCTCTTGTTCTTGCCCACATTACTTTTAGAAAGTTTGTCTTTATGTTGTTAAGGCATTAATGGTGTCCATACTTCATTTAAAATGTTTATTTTCTAAACCATTTTTGCCTTGTTTGCCACAAAGATCAGGAACTAGTAACCTCATAATTTAGAGTGAAGTCCAATATCACAACTGGTAGCAAAAACAGGCGCATTTTCTCTTTAGGCCATTCACTCTGCGAGGTGCATCAAGAACTTTTCCTCCTTACCTCAACACTGCTGAGTGTGCTTATTGGAAACCCTCCTGGGGACTGGGGATCATACCCAGTGATCTCATAAGGGGAACCCAACAACTGGCTACATGACGATTTGTCAGTTAAAGGAAGCAGATATAAAATCTAGCAAAGGAGTCTGCAACAACCATTGATTTGGTCAAAAAACACTTCCCAGGTAGGGTTTTTATGACTGAATATTCCCTGGTTGTCTCTTCTGTCATAAATGCTTCTCTGTGCCATGATGAAGTGTCCCCTATGCACATGCACAAGAATGATGTCGTCGCAGCCTGGCCATTTAGTAGGCGAAACAGAGCAAACCCACAAAGAAGACCCAGTGAGGATGGAAGCGCCTGGGACCAGTTGGAGCAGCTGACATCGCAGTGCTGAACGGTTTCCTTTGACAGGTAAGCCTGCTGTACATGCTAGCACATTATGGCATAAACCATATTTTAAAAAAATATGTAGTGGGTTTAATTCGACTTTAAATACATAAATTTGTTCCTATAGCAAATAAAAAGCAGCCTCCCCTGGTTGGAAAAAAATACTTCCCTCCTAGAGTGTTAGACCTGGGTCTGTGCATATATTTCTTCCATTACATAGTATAGAAATGAAAGGGTAAATAATCAGTATAAAGTGATTGTAAGGCCTTGTACAGAGCAGCCCCTATTCTCCTCTGGGGTTCTGCCACTGCTTCTGGCTCCACCCCTCTCCCTCGCCAAGTGCTCCCATTGCAAATGGTTGTCTATGGGAGCAATCATGCATGGATCATTACACACAGAGGGGGGCTTGGCCGTACTCTCTTCGCTGGCTCTGATTGACAGCAGTGGGAGCCAATGTCTCCTACTGCTTTATCTGAGCCAGTCAGGAGCAAGAGACCTAGGAGAGCCTTTGCTCTCATGCACATTGCTGGATCGAGATCAGGAACAGGTATGTATTTTGGGGGGGGCTGCAGGGGAAGCTGCATGCAGAATATTTTTTACCTTCCTGCAAAGAATGCACTGTCCTTGCACTTGTAGCACCCTGATGTTTAGGCAGGGTTGCTCTAAAATGTATGGGCCAAGTGATAATTGCCTTGGCCAATTGATAGGAGGTCAATTGATTTCACCCTAATTCTGCAATTGCTGAACTTCTCTCTTCTGTCACTAGATGGCTGGGTATCTGGTGGCATTAGATATGAAAAATGCACTGCAAGGACAGATTAGGAATGAATGGGGTGTCTCAGCGAATGGGCAGGGATTTTCTTGGGTCCCTTGCCCTGCTGGGAGAGCCTGTTTATTGGGGAGGAGTCAGGTGACCGGGGTTCTGTGCCACCTGGACAGCTGTCTGGGTGGATGTGTGTTGTGCTGCCCCGGGCTGCTAGGCCAGAGACCTGAGGCCTATCCCGGGGACATCTGGCTTCTAGGCTGTCTGAGGGCCTATCCAGAAGCAAGAGAGCAGCGTAGGGTTTGGATTGCGGCTTGCAGTCCAACTAGAAGTGACGGTTCTGCCAGCCGGAGAACCTGTCATGGTCGAAGGTAGAGGGGAAGCTGTCACCACTAAGGGACCGTCCACCTTATATCCAGGGACCACTGTGAGTAGCTGAAGCAAGTACCAGAGCAGTATTCTCACCAACCGGGGACGGTGAAGAATTGGCAACCTTCAGCAGATGTCAAGCCAGTGACCCAGCCAGGAGGTGATGCTTGCAGAGCAATATTGTGTGCCAAGTCAGGGACCAAGCAGACTAGTAGGGTGACACTTGAAGAAGTATCTGTAAGTGTCAAGGGACCCAGCAGGAATATGGGGGTGATGCTTGAGGAAGATACTGAACGAGAGGATTGGAAGAGCTCAGATGATCCAGTGGCAGTGAATCAGCAAGTCTAGTGAAAGACTGGGAGCTCAGTTGAGTGAACATCTACAATAGGAGATTGTAGAGGAAGTGAATAAGTTCATTATAACCAACCTTTGTTGGAAACTGTTCAAGATTGTTGCAATAGGAGACAGAGGTCCTACTCATGCAGATGTGGTGTCTGGCTGGATGCCTTTCCCTGCATGGCTGTCTACCTATAGAAGTCTTGGAGTCTGGTAAATTAACATTGCAACTACTAAAGGGTGTCCTGGCCCTAACCCTCTCTCCCACTGTTCTGTTTAAGAGACAATAAATCTCTTTGCTTTCAAGGAGTGTCTGGCGCCCATGAATGCATCTTACATTACACTCACCATGCCTCGTAACCCACTCCACACAGAAGGATGTTGGCTGTCCCTGACTCTGGAGGTCACCATTAGGCCTCAGGGGTCCCGGGACCTCGCTACACACTATCAATATATATTTTTTTATATCCAACAAAATTTTAGCTAGGTTGCAGAAGTACATTACAGACATATTCTTCATTGCAATATGGGTTGAAGTGCATTACAAACATAGTCTTCAGTGCAATATGGGCTAAGTGCATATTGTCCAGCCAGAAAAACAACCACCTACATAACCACATCAGTATTGTCACATTATCCCCTTTATTATTTCACATAGCCCAATCCTCACCTGACATTTATTCCCAATAATCTGTCTACCACTAGGTCCACCGGGGCTAATCCCGGCACATCCAACCACAGTGCCCATACTTTCTCAAACTTGTGTACGCCAACCCTATGCTGGTGCACCAATTTTTCCATTCTCAATACCAATCCAATATTGTCAATCCACTCCTTTGTGGTCGGGGGAGCCTCAGACCTCCAATGTAGCACAACTAATTTTCTCGCATGAGATAGAATTCTATGTACAGCCTCTCTGCAATGTTCGTCCCACTCGTATTCCTCCAGAGCACCCAGGAGGCAAGCTCTCGGGTCCTGTGGAAGAGAGACTTTAAACACCGAGTTGGCCGTAGTCACCACACTTCCCCAATATGTGTGTAGTTTACGACAACGCCACAGCATATGGATAAGATCCCCATGGTCTCTTTTACATCTTGTACATGTGCAGTCGAGCTGTAGATTCAAGTGGAGCCTGTGGGGTGTATAATAAGTTCATAACAGAATGTACAGCTGGGTAAGCCTTTGGGATACATTCAGTGAGCACTTGCCCACCGCCTGAAAAATCTCCTCCTATAGTTCCCCATCTAACTGTCCAACATCTGCCTCCCATTTCTCCCTTACCTTCAAAGGATGCTGCCTCATCACGGACTGCAACAGGATGGCGTAACATTGGGAGATAAATCCTTGAGACAAAGCAGCATCCCCCAGAAGGCTAAACACAGGGGTCAGGGACAAATGCCACTCCGAAGAACGGCTCTGTGCTGCCACCGCATGACTAAGTTGTAAATAGTAGAAGTGCATCAATGGCGGAAGACCATAGGCTTCCTTCAGATCAACGAAGGAGCGCAACACCCCATTGCGGAATATGTGCTTGAGATGTGTAACCCCGTACGTCTTCCACCTAGCTCCAGACTGCAACTTGGCCAGTTCAGTGTACGTATCGTTCTACCATATGGGACTGTACTCTGTATAGCCATCTGCATTCTGGATATATTTGGATTTGTTCCATACCTTCTGGATTAGACTAAAGGTTGGGTACTTTTTATGAGGTTTGGCAAAGGCCAATGCCTCCAACGCCATGAGAATTGGCCCTTTGCACACGGTATGAAGTAGTAATTTCTGAGAAGAGCTTTGCAAACTAGCCACTGTCCCCACCGCTGGTGGAAACATTCCAATGAGATGCTGCAGCTGAGCCGCTAGGTAGTATAGACAGGGGTTCGGCAACTCCAAGCCCCCGCTGTCTTTGGGCCGCTGCAGGTGTTCTAGTTTGATCCTAGGGGGTCTATCCTTCCATATGAGGCTGCGGAAAATGGCATTTACCGTGCGGGATGTCTTCAGTGGGATAACCATGGGGGTATTATGGAGAAAATACAATAGCTGCGGCATAAGTATCATCTTAATTAGATTCACCCTGCCCGCAACTGATAGGAAAAGTGATTTCCAAATTTTGACCTTGTCCCTAAACCTCAGGAGTAGGGGGGAGATATTCAGATGTAGAAACTCCCTTGGTTTAGCTGTGATCAGGATCACACTGTCAATATTATCTAGTAAGAGCAATGGTCTGCTCTACCAAACAAAAAGCATGCAAAAATGCAAACGCATTCTTTAAAATGAATGGTACACACACGCAGACCCATAGCTCCCAACTGTCCCTGGTTTCAAGGCACTGTACCTGATTTGGAAGAAATACCACCTTATTTGTCCCTCATTTTGGTCTGATCTATATAGTTGTTTATAAAATGTACTATTTATCTTTCAAACAGTGTTTCCCAGAGCTAAACCTTTCATCCAAATTCTAAATTGTTGCATTTGTAAACTTCAATAGCCAATAGAAAGGATTAGTAGTGGTAAACAAAAGCACTTATGGGTTTAACTAATATTTTTTTTTTGTACAATTCTCCTTTAAGGGGGCGTGGCAGGGGTGTGTGTCCTATGCCTACATACTTTTGCTTAAAGGTGTCCCTCATTCCCATTTCAAAAAGTTGGGAGGTATGCAGGCCTGAAAGACACATTGGGGTTGATTTACTAAAGGCAAATAGACTGTGCACTCTGCATAGCTCAGTTGCCCTCTTAGTAAATGAGGTAAGGCTTGACTTTGCAAAGAGTACCCAATCCCGTGCAAGGAAAATAAAAAAAAACAGCATTTTTGCTTGCACATGATTGGATGATGGAAGTCAGCAGAGCTTCTGCTCATTTACCAAGCTCTTGAGCAACTGCTCTTGCAGAGGGCAACTGCACTTTTAAAAGTGCACAGTCTTTTTCCCTTTAGTAAATCAACCCCATTGAGGCAAATCTCACCCACTTTCCATTTTGCCAGTAGCATATACTGAGTGCTTTGCCTTCTTTTTTTTAACAGAAATGTTTATTGCAGAACAAATCAGCATTACACTGTCATGATCGGTAGAAATACATCCATACACACATAAAAAGCAGGATGAAATCTGTAAAAGTCTAGGGATTTAATCCCTACTCCTGTGGAATATATTCTAGATATTTATCAAGTTATTCCTAGTTTCAACCAGGGTTCTCCATCAGCATAATCTTCCCACATCCTATGCCCATGCATATAGCTTACATAACTGAAAAGTGAGGTATTCCCGGGGGGGTTGGGGTGAGGATGAGAGGAGGGTGAGTAAAACGGATCCAGATAAGATGACCTCTATCCCATGTGATCCTACTTTGGCCATTAGCATCTATCCACCCCGACTGGACCTTATCGAATTTCGCTGGGCACTGCCTGCTCTCATATGTGAACCTGTAAAGGGGTAGTCGAGTTTATTGAAAGGCACCAAGAGTCACACGTGGGTGGCTCCGTTGACCTCCATTTTAGGAGTATTTCTCTTCTAGCATGGAGCAGGGAGAATGTCATGCAAAGCTTAGTATACCTGTCTTCCTGCACCTCACCCAAGTGACTTAGTAAGAGAGTTAAGGGGTCCAGCGGGATCTGTGTCCCACTCACCTTGCTCAAGGTATCAGTGACTGCCTCCCAATAAGGTCGGAGTTTGGGGCAGGACCAGACCATATGCCAGAATGATCAAACCTGTCTACATCTAGGGCACAACAGGTCTAGTTGAAGGTATAGGCGGGCTAGTCTCTGTGGGGTGTAGTAGGCCCTGTGGAGGAATTTGAGTTGAATAAATCTGTCTTTCGCCGCTATCATTGAGGGGATAAAAGTGGAGGTGCATTCCTCCCATTCTTCGTCACCAAGAGTCTGTATGTCTATCTTTCACTTGTCCAGAGATTGGGTCGGTTTAATGTCGTGGGCTACCGTCAAGTAAAGGTATAGAGAGGAAAGGGGTTTCCCCATATTACTAGAGATTAATAGACGCTCGATAGAATCCGACACCAAAATTATTGTTTCCGGGAACTAGGTCCTAAAAGCATGTCTTAATTGCTAGTATCTAAATTCCCATGAGTTGGGTATCGAGTACAGGGTTTCAATTCCTGAAATGTCATGAGTTTACCATCCTTAGTGATATGTTTCAAAGTCGTGATCCCTTTCCTTGCCCATAGTGAAAGGTCCAGTAAGGTATTTAGATGGGGTAACACTGGATTCCCCCATAAGGACATGTGAGGGGATATATAAAAGGGTTTTTTATACACTGCTCTAGCTTCCTGCTATGCCCTTATCGTGGTCTTCATAGGGGTGGTTACAGAGGGGTCAATCTGCATCCCCCGAAATGCTAGGTTGCTAAAAGCTGCATATGGCCCCAGGATGGCCGTTTATAATGTAACTGCTGTTTTTTTTCTGGGCTGGGGGAACCACCAGCGCATGGTGACAAGGACGGCTGCCCAATAACAAATTTGGAAGCGCCAGACCTCTTCCCGAAAGGGGGAGGTACAATATTTGTTTTGCCACCCCAGGGGCTTCCCAGCCCAGATAAAGGACACCAGCAACCCCTCCAACCTCTTGAAGAAGCTTTTGGGGAGATGCGACAGATTATTCCTAAAGAACTATAGAAATTTAGGTAGATACACCATTTTCAGTAGGTTGACCCTACCTGCAGGTGTCAGGAGTGCGCCATGCTGCACATTTGGTGGTGACCTGTGACATAAGGGGCTGTATATTATTGCCCATGTAATCTCCTATGTCACTGGTAACTTTAATTCCTAGGTACATGAACTCCACCCATTTAAGCTGTGTCTGGGTATCGGGTCTAGTGGGTGAGGGGTGCAACGAGAAAAGTACAGACTTATCCCAGTTGACGTGTATGCCCAAGTAGTCACTGAATTGATCAAATAAGAACAGCGCTGTGCGAAGAGATGTGGATGCATCAGCTAGATAAAGCAGAGCATCATCTGCTTAATGAGACAGTTTTTCTTCAATTGACCCAACCTGTATACCCCTCACTTCCCTGTCCACTTGGACCAGGGGTTCTAATGCCAGGGCAAACAGTCCTGAGGATAGGGGGCTCCCCTGCCTTGTTCCACGGCTCAACTAAAATGGTTCAGACAACCATTCGTGTGGACCCTAGCTTGCAGATTGGCATACAGCATCTTTACCCATGACATGAATTTAGGGCCAAAGCCAAATTTGGAGAGAACTGCCCACAGATATCCCCACTCAATGGAGTCAAAGGCCTTCCCCGCGTCTAGAGAGGCCACCAGCCCCACACCTTCCCGGCCTGCTCTGGCAATGTGATATCTGTGCCCCTACCTGGCCTGAATCCTGTTTGGTTGGGGTGGACAAGGGCTGTTATAACTGTGTTCAGTGTGTTTTGGCTAGTATTTTCATGTCCACATTTAATAGGGAAGTAGGCCTATAGGAGGAGCACAGGGAGGGGTCCTTCCCCGGCTTAGGGATCACTACTATGACAGCCTCCCCCATAGATTTGGGAAGGGTCTCCGATTCCGCCGATTTAACCATCATGGCGTGAAATCTAACGGCAAGGACATCCGCATACTGTTTGTACAGCTCTACCGGAATACCATCGGGGCCAGGGGTCTTGTCTGATTGCAGTGTTTTGAGTGCCCTGAGTATATCCTCTACTGTGATAGGCCCATCTAATCCATTCCTATAAGTGGCAGTCAGAACTGGAATATCTATGTCCTCTAAATAGGATGTCAGTTTGTCCTACCTATAGGTCACTCAGGAACTATAGAATGATTGGTAGTATGAGGCGAAGCATCGGTTAATCTCTTCAGGGATAAAAAGGAGGTCTCCACTAGGGCCAAGAATGTGGGGTATACTAATCCCACCTGACTGCTCTTTAGAGAGCCAGGCCAGAAGTTTCCCCAATCTCTCTTCCTGCTCAAATATGCATTAGGATTGTGCAAGTAACTTCTTCTGAGTAAGGGGGGTACGGAGGGAGAGGACCTCCCTGGTCAGAGTCTGTAGTCGGGTGTAATGTTGGGGTTCTCGAGATCTAACATAGAGCACTTCCTGAGTGCCAACTTCAGATTCAGCTTTAATCAAAGCGGTCCTACTCTCTTACCTAATCCTAGCAATGATGGTCTGGTACTGCCCTCTCGTGAATGCCTTAAAGGCATCCCACACCACCATGGCCTTTGCTGATCCCGGGTTGACCGCCCAGTAGCCCTCCAACTCTCTCCTAAATTATGTGTCTACCTCCGGGTCCGAGACCTAGAATCTAGAAAGCCTCCAGAGTTTATCTGTGGGGGAGCCAAGGGTGCCTAAGCTCAAGAATAGATGTGAGTGGTCCGATATGCCTCTGGGCAGTATCTTGACCTCCTGGACCCTAGATAGGACTGACCTCCCAGCAAAAATTAGGTCAATGCAGGAAAAGGACCTGTGGGATGCAGAGTGGCAAGTATAGGCACAAGACTGAGGATATCTCTATCTCCATACATCTGTCGGACCATAAGTCTAAGCCCATGACGCCAGACCAGAGTAGTGGGGGCCAGCAGTTGCCTGTCTGTCCATGCCTGAAACAGGAGCAATATTAAAGTCACCTAGCATCACTATATGGTCTGAGGCAAACTCCGCGATCTTGGCTGTTATTTGGTTTAGTAGCTGCAGTGATTCAGGAGGAGGCAAATATCGACCCACAATAGTCCATGTCTGGGAAAGAATTCTAGCATATATAATGACACATCTGCCATCCGGGTCCAAAGCCAAGTCCAAGAGTCTTAAGTACCAGAATGCTAACACCCCGTGCAAAGTTGGAGTAGGTGGAATGATAGTGGTAGCCCACCCACGGTTTTTGAGGGCTAAAGCCCTGCTGCCCACCAGATGGGTTTCCTGGAGTATGCAGATATGAGGGCTGTTTGATTTAATAAATTGGAAGACCAGTGACCTTTTGACTGGGGAATTCAGCCCCCTGGTGTTCCTAGATAGAATGTTAAGGATGGACATAAGTGCTAGAGTATTCAGGAGAGTTAGGATTATGTGGTTGAGACCGTGGTGGACTTGGCAGTAGGAGCCGGATGGAGCAATCATAATGCCAATGCAATTCTGAGGTATTTAATATGGTAGTTAATAAACAAGCAATCATACATCTTAAAGTGTACCCATAAAAAACAAACCAGCCTTTAAGGGGCAACAATCCCCCCCCCACACCCCACCCATTCCCCCAAAACTGAGAAGGGCCTCCAACCCCAAATCCCAACTCAGCATGCTGGCTGCACAGGGGACCCATGCAAGAGGTGAGCTGGACCCCTCCGGATCTTATCGGGGGGCTGATTTGAGCGCATCATTTCTCCACTCTGTTAACCTCCGCTAGTCATCATGAAGTCTGATGGGGGGTATGGCAGAGTCCTAAAAAAAAAGATCAGTCATTTATGCACCCCACATCAATAGGAGTATAATTCAGCAAGGAAACGTGAGCTCTACTAGATAGTTTTCTGTTGCCTTGGACAACAAAGGGAAGAGAAGTCTCTTGACCATGTCAGGGGCACAAACTTGTGTTGTGGGAAAAACAGGAACAGGCTTAAGCCTACGTATAACAGTGCAGACCACCCCAACAACCTGCTTCACAGTCCCAGTGAATGTTACCCAGGGGCTCTCCAGTGCCCCAGCAGGACAGTCAAAGGAGAAGGGGTAACTGGGGGGGAGAACTAGAAGGAAGTCTGCTCAGAATGAGGGTCCTGGCGGGTGGCTGAGAGGCATACCTCAGGGGGCACAACAGGTGCAGGGAAGTTGACAGGTAGGCCACAGGCCAGGGTGACGCAAAGTGTAGAGTTGGGAAGGGAGAAAAAACTCACTGATACCCTGATCAACGGATTGGTGGTAGGGAATCCAACCAGGCAGATGCTTCCCTCGGTGAGTGGAAGAAGCGGGTCGTCTCTCCATCCTGGACACGAAGGCGCGCAGGGAAGAGCACACTATGATGGATATTGCGAGTCCTCATCGCCACTTTCAATGAATCAAACGATTTGCGGATTTTTTGCGTCTCGACAGAGTAGTTCGGGAAGATCATCAATTTGTTGTTTTGGTAGTGTAAATCACCAAGCAGCCTGGAGGCACAGAGTATTTCTTCCCGGTCCTGAAAGTTCAGCATGCGGAGGATGAAGATTCTCAGGGGAGCTCCTAGAGGAACAGGCTTAGGTGGGACGTGGTGGGCCCACTTCATGATGTAGTGGGGGGAGAAGCGGGCATCAGGAAGAAGAGTGCGCAGCATGCCCTTTATGAAGCTTATCGGGTTCCCCCCTCAGCTCCCTCAGGCAGGCCGATTATGCGAATGTTGTTCCTTCTGTTCCTGTTCTCTGCATCCTCCGCCCTATACTCAAGGGCCTTTACTTTAGTCTGGAGAGTGAGGAGGGCCGCCGATTGTTCCAGGACATCGTCCTCCATCTGACCAATCCTCTGCTCGGTCTCCAGGGTTTGTCCATATCTTGACGTATGAGGCCTACATCCATCTGTATACTGCCTTAATCTTGGCGGTAAGGGTAGATTGGCAAGTAGCGATTGCTGCCATCTCCTCGCAAGCCATGGTGGCCTAGAGTCAGCCGACTCCATGGGGTTTGTCTGCGAGGCCACGTGAGAGCAGCACCTGGATCACGTCTCCACGTGTGCACAGGGAGACGGCAGTGGAACTTCTGTGGTTGGAGGGAATTTAAGCCTCTTCCCCTTACCGGACTGTGTGCCCAAGGATCTGCGCCTCATCCAGGTGTTGTCAGGGCAGAAATTAAGGGATTATATCTCGTGGATGCGGATAATTTCCAGAAAGCCAGCGGAGCTCGTGGAGAAAACAGATGCCCACGTCGCCATCTTGGACACACCCCCTCATGCTTTCCTTTTTTAATTTTCTCTATTACATCATTCCTTTTTCCCTCTCTGTTTCATGCTTCACTTTGCTGTGCCATTCCATTTTTGTCATATTTGGTATATTGTGCATTCCCTGGTGAACACAAATACACCCTTCTTAGTACTGAAAATAGTTACTGCAGGTCACCTTAAAGTTGAACTCTTATATTTTGCTTTTTGTGGTTCCTTACTCCCCTCTTCATCAACATGCTAATAATATGTTTAACCACTTTAGCCCCGGAAGGATTGACCCCCGTAATGACCAGGCCATTTTTCGCGATACGACACTGCGTTACTTTAACTGACAATTGCGTGGTCGTGCGATGTTGTACTCAAATACTTTCCCACAAATAGAGCTTTCTTTTGGTGGTATTTGATCACCTCTGCGTTTTTTATTTTTTTGCGCTATAAACAAAAAAAGACCGACAATTTTGAAAAAAAAAAATACATTTTTTACTTTCTGCTATAATACATATCTAAAAAATAAAAATAAAAAAAAGAATGTATTCATCAGTTTAGGTCAATATGTATTCTTCTACATATTGTTGGTAAAAAAAACCCCAATAAGTGTATATTGATTGGTTTGCGCAAAAGTTATAGAGTCTACAACAAAAGGGGATAGATTTATGCCATTTTTATTTTTATTGATTTTTTTACTAGTAATGGTGGTGATCAGCGATTTGTAGCGGGACTGCGACATTGCGGTGGACAGATCGGACACCTAACTGACATTTCTGACACTTTTTTGGGAACCAGTGACACTAATTCAATGATCAGTGATAAAAATATGCACTGACATTGTACTAATGACACTGGCAGGGAAGGGGTTAAATGTGTTCCCTGTTTGTGATTACTAACTGTATGGGGGACTGTGTGACTGGGGAAACACACAGATCCATCTTCCTGGATCTCAGTGTCATTCCCTGATAGAACAGAGATCTGCCTTGTTTA
Organism: Lithobates septentrionalis; assembly: GCA_037952835.1. Taxonomy (NCBI): domain Eukaryota; kingdom Metazoa; phylum Chordata; class Amphibia; order Anura; family Ranidae; genus Lithobates; species Lithobates septentrionalis. Next base: position 318,683 of record JBBDGP010001162.1, on the reverse strand, counting down.
CTTCGGACGATCCCCGTTCTATCTCTGTGGTGAACGATTGCAGGTGGCCTGCTGATTGGTTGCCCCACTGGCGCGCGCGCCGACGTATATAGTAGTGCATGAATCACCGTACCGGTACGGTGATTTGCGCAGCCGTGCCACCTTGTCGCAGTACATCTACGACGGATGGTTGTCATGTAGTTAAATAAAACCTTTCTGTTTTCATTACATACCTTATTTTAGACCCTGTGACGTCATTATTGGAATTATGTGCTTCTATATGCAATGTAGGCAGATCATGACTGGAGGCAGGGGCTTCAGGGGTTCTGTGAAAACATCACAGAACCCAGCATCAATATTCCTCTCAAAAACCCAAATCCTGTGCATGCAGACTGCTCTGGGTAACACCCACATGTAGTACTGAGCCTCCACAATTGAAAGAATCTTAAAGTGTTACTAAACCCAGTAATATGAAAATAGTTCATCTGCCCCCCCCCCCCCCCCCCTCCCAGTGCCCACAGCTTATAAATCTTCTTTTTACATTAAAATACTGCCACTATATACCTTTTTGGATGATCTGTATACCACGGTCAGTGATAAACTGCAGGGTTTCTCCAGTGCTGGGAGATCAGGAAGGAGGAGATTTTCGCTATAGCCTTTATACACTCCCACATGTATGATGTCAATGAGAACAAGTAACTGTTCTCTCCAGCATAAAAGCACAACTAAGCATGTGCAGGACGGCTATTACCTGTGTTAGCTGGCCTTCCCCAGATAGCCAGTGCAGGGAGGGGGAGGATCTATGCATACAGGATCAAACAGCCTTTTTACACAATGCAGAGGATTAACCCCTTAGGTTCCACAGTGAGTATAACAAGCATGCTATGCTGCATATACAGACTGATTTTACTGTTGTGGGTTTAACCCACCCACCCACTTTAACCACTTCCGGACTGCCGCACGCCGATATACGTCCATACTTTGAAGAGGAATATCGTTGTTATGGCAGCAAGTAGCTGCCATAACCCCAGTATCCTCTTCTTCGGCCGGTGGTCCGCTTTTCGATAAGAGTGGTCTCTAAGGCAGATTCGCCTTGAGATCACTTTTATCGGCGGCGGCAGAGGGTCCCCCCCCCCGCCGTGCTCCGGTGCTTTCCACCGCTTACCGGAGCCGCCCGCAGCGGCGGAGACGATTGGATCTTCACCCTTGCTGGGTATTGAGACGAGTGAGGGAAAGATGGCCCCCAAACTTCTCCATAACATTGCAAGGCGGAAGCGATGTCAAAACATCACTTCCGCCCATAGCTCTTAAAGGGCCTTTTTTTTTTTTTTTAAATGACAAATTTTTTCTTTTTTTTTATTGCATTTTAGTGTAAATATGATATCTGAGGTCTTTTTGAACCCAGATCTCATATTTAAGAGGTTCTGTCATGCTTTGTTTCTATTACAAGGGATGTTTACATTCCTTGAAATAGGAATAAAAGTGACACAATTTAAAAAAAAAAACTGTGTAAAAATAAAAGGTAAAATAAATAAGAAAAAAAACATTTAAACACGCCCTGTCCCGCCGAGCTTGCATGCAGAAGCAAATGCATACGTGAGTAACGCCCGCATATGAAAACGGTGTTTAAACCACACATGTGAGGTATTGCCGCGATTGGTAGAGCGAGAGCAATAATTCTAACCCTAGACCTCCTCTTTAACTTAAAACATGCAACCTTTAGAATTTTTTAAACGTTGCCTATTTTAAAGGGTAAAAGTTTGTCATTCCACGAGTGGGCGCAATTTTGAAGCGTGGCATGTTGGGTATCAATTTACTCGTCGTAACATTATCCTTGTAAGGTGCAAATAATTATTGCGCTAACCTGTGAAGAAAAAAGAGAAAAGCTGCTACATACGAATGTGACAAAAATTCATGAGTGAAAGGAGGTGAAAATGTAGCACTAATAAATGAACAGTGCTGGATGCCCCAGTAGAAGTCCTAGTAGGACAAAACGCATAGGGCTTGGTTTCTCCGCTCCCCATATTGCTTTTATATACCGTGATCACATTTTATTTGTATGCTGTTTTTTATGAAGAATAAACAACCTACACCATCGGAAGCCCTTCTCCCTTTGTTTTACATATTGCCTGCTCTATGAGCTTGCCTGACCTTCCCACCTAGTGATCTATTGCTTGGTGGCTGTCTTTCCATCATTTGGATTCCATTGAGAGATGACTGGATCTCTGAGGATATCGCTGATCATTTTATACCCATTAAGTGACCCTCCAGGACCTTCCGGACCGTCCCTGTTCCATCGTGGTTCCATCCATCCATGCTCGTTTGACTTGGTGTCGCTGACATCCAGGTCCACTCTCTGGTAAGAGTACCCATCTTTATCAAACCATTGATGTCATTTTCTTCAGATACCAACCCAACTGCTCTTGGTTATCCCTATATGAACAATTCTGTGTCTGTGGTAGACCTGTCGACCGTTGGGACTGATTTTCTTTAGGACTCCCTTACAGTCCTTTCATCTTCATTCAATGGGGATCTATTTATGCACATAACCTATTTATTTATATTGATGGCTATTTATGTAATGTTATTATTCATTAGCACTACTCATTGGTACATGGTTATTCATGTATTTACACAGTTTATTAGTAACTTTATCCTTCACATTAAAAAAAAAAAAAAAATGGGCTAACTATACTGTTGTCTTTTTTTAATTAAAATTTTTTTTATTTTTTCCAAAAAAAAGTGCGCCTGTAAGACCGCTGCGCAAATACGGTGTGACAGAAAGTATTGCAACGACCGCCATTTTATTCTCTAGGGTGTTAGAATTTTTTTTTTACAATGTTTGGGGTACCTTAAGTGGTTAAGAATGAAAGGGGCAGGCCAGAGACAATCAGGCTGGGGAGGAAAGGTAAAGATGCTGAAGGAAATAAGTCAGGCTCCATCTAACATGTCACAGCTTCTAATGCATACTTTGAGAAGCTCATGGTGTACATTACAAACAGAGAAAGTATTTTAAGTACAAGAGAGGAGCCTGTACAACTGTGCAAGACTGAGAGGATAGCTAAACCCAAGAATTTTTTTAAATCTTTTGCAGCTTATTGGTTCTTAGATGTGGTGGCTGCATTTGTATTATACTTTCGAGCTAAGTACTTTTTCTGCACAGTACAGTTTATCCTGATATAAGTCCTTTATTCTTGTGAAGTGCTACTCCCGAAGGAGCCACAGGTAGCTTTCGGTCCTCTGCTCTGCTCTTGGCCCTAAACGGAGCCCCACTCCTGCTGACACCACCAAAATACCTTAACTGGGTAGTCTCTTGGCAGTTACACATAAAAGATACACACCAACTATAATAAAAGCAGGGCTTTTTTTCAGCATAAATGCAGGGGAATGCAGTTCCGGCACCTACAGGGCTGACTGTATGTAATGGCAAGGGGTGTGCTGCAGAGTCTATTGATGCTTGCAGCTGGGGGATCTATTCTGGCTGGAGGGAATCTATGTGTGCAGGGGGGTCAATTGTTGCTGAGGAGATCTAATGTTGCTGGTGGGGGACCTATTGTCGCTGGGGGTGGGTCTTATGTTGCTGGGAGGGGTCAGTTGTTGCTGGGAAAGATCTACTGTTGTTAGGGGGATCTATTGTTGCTGGCTGCAGGGGATCTATTCTACTGCTTAGCCTGTTATCATTACCAAATTCCATACAAATTACTTAGCACCGCAAAATGATACTTGGTTCTGTATTGTCTAAAAGGACAGTAATGGGAGGTAGGTAGGGTTATGGAACCAAGAAATGGTGCTCAGAGGTGGGTAGGGTGGAGAAGAGGGGTGGCTCAGAAAGGGAGAGTTCCTGCACCTATTCTCTGGGAAAAAAAGCCCTAGGTTAAAGAAATAGCCAGGTTGTATTGGTAGCAATAAAGGGCAAATGGTAAAGCAGTTCACAGAGGTTAAACAGTAGGCAAATTTAATCAACACGAGAACAATACAGCACAGTCATATACCCTTTAAAGTGTGGCCACCTGTTCTGCAGGACTGAAGGTATAAACAATAGCCCTTCGGTTGGGAGATCGCTCCCCAAGTGAGACGTGAATTGATATCAAGTATTGAAGATAGGTAGCTCACTAGTAGGCCCTCAGTCAGGAAAGCCTAGGTTTAAACCTGAAAAATATATTAGACCTCCTGCACACCAGTACTTTCTAAAAAGAAAGACTCTGCATATAAACAGTCTGTAGGTTGTTTATTCTTCCGGCTTAGTTGGGGCCATTAAGCTGGCGTGCAATACAAGATGCTATCCCTTTAAGATATGTAATAAACAGAATAGTTCCTGTTGAGAGGCACAGGTGACTTTAAGATATAAGATTATTGATACAGTTCACTTTAAAGGATAAGGCTGTTGGTACAGCGTTTCTTTAAGATTTGATGTTGTTGGCAGAAGTCACTTTAAGAGAAGGTGTGAAATGGTAGGTGTGATTCACTTCAAAAGTTGAGTTTGAACTTGGGCAGCAAAAACTCCCTCCTCAAATGGCCTAAGCAAACCTGGGTGTAGCTGCAGGCACAGGATTCTGTCTTTCAGGAAGCAAAGGGTTCAGCAACCTGCGGGCAGTAATCTCAATGGCAAACAAGGGGTGGCAGTTTGCAGCAATAAAGGGCAGCAGTGTATTGTACTTGTCTCTAATATGGGCCAGTGTTGAAGAATGTTTGTACCCCTAACAGGTCTAACCAGTGACAAGAACTAGTTGTAAGCAGTAGCAACAATGTGGGTCGGCGATCTTCTCATCAGTTCTTTTGCAACAGTCCAGAGAGGCGGTGGTTGTTCTGTGGTTGGGGGCCCCCTTTAACTCGAAATGCTGCATTAGTGCATGCAACTCTTGCACTCCTGCAGCTGAGCAGCCTCCTAAGTGTGGTGTTCTGCTAAACAGACACTTTCTCAGCTCTTTCAATTAGTCAGTACTCTCTAGCCCAGTGGTTCTCAACTCCTGTCCTCAGGACCCACTAACAGGCCAGATTTTAAGCATTATCTTGGGGAGATGCAGACTAGAATACTGCAATCACTGATCAGCAAATGATATCACCTGTGATGTATTTCAGTTATCTTGCAAACCTGGCCTGTTAGTGGGTCCTGAGGACAGGAGTTGAGAACCACTGCTCTAGCCCAACCTGGCCCAAAACACCACAGTTCGACACAAACTCTCGCACGCTCCTTCCCCTTGGAAAGCCTCTCTCTAACTCCCCCGTATCTTCCCGGGCTTTTACTTTTATATACTCCTGCCCTTTGGTGATGGCTCATGGATTCTGTGGTTTGACTTCAGCTCAACTGTGTAGAAAGTTTTGCTTTCAGCCTACAATTCCCAGCACTCTCTGAACACCTGTATTAAAGAGGCAGTAAAACCTGATGGCTTTTACTTCCTCTTTTGTTTCCTGCAAAGTAAAAGGATAATGGGCTAGTTGCATACTAGCCCATTATGTGCCACTTACCTTCAAACAAAGCCCCCCGATGTCCCCGCTGGTGGCCGCGTCCATCTTCACCCCTCTTCCTTCCGAGACCATGGACTCCGGCTCTGTGACTGGCTGGAGTCGCGTGACTGACTCCCGCACGTAACGGTCATGGCACAGGCCCTTTAGAAATGGCACAATCGTGTCCTTTCTTCTGTGTGCATACACCGAAGATGTTGGCGCAAGGGTATATGGTAAATATCTCCTAGACCGTACAGGTTTAGGAGATATTTCCAGTACCTACAGTACCCTATTATAGGCTTACCTGTAAATAAAAGTGGTGTGTAAGGGTTACAACCCACAAAAAAGAAAAAAAAAACCCTTGAAAACAAAGGCATAATGAGCTAGTATGCATAGCATACTAGCTCATTATGACATACTCACCTTAGTTTGAAGGCCCCGCAGCAGTCCCAGTACACAGCTCCGGCTGCCAACATCGCAGCCAGAATTACTTCCGGGTATCCCGGGAGCCGCCGGTGACGGCACACTAGCTGAAGCAATGGCACAAACGTAGCCAAAGAGAGGGAGAGGAGGAGAAGCCGGAAGCGCTGCAATGGGAGGAACAAGAGGATTTTTATCTGCAATAAGGCAGTACAGCCAGTCCTCCTGCTTGGCAGATGCCTGGACCCCCCTTTAGAACTAATAGGGCATGGGCCTAGTAGAGGAAGGCAGGCTGAACTGCCTTATCATCGGCCCTGGCGCACTGGGTGATTAGGGTGTGCGCACACACCCTGCGCACGCCTATAGCTTCTATCCAAAGGTGCCCCCTGTGCTCCTTCATCCAGAGTGCAGGCACTCTAATACAGGAGGTGTGTTACTGGTTAGATTACCAGGTGAAAACAGAGGGGGAACAGCCTAAAACAAGAAAACAAATGCAGCTACCACATATAATGATTTGTAAGCTGCAATATATTAAATTATTTGTTTTGGGTTTAATGCTGCTTTAAGGTTACATTTGACCAGCGATTAGGCAGTGCCACTGCCAGAGACCCAAAGACCAGTGAAGAATCGGCTGCAGTGAAGACAGCGCTGGACTCCTGGGCTGGTGTCTATTTCAGCAACTACAGTATTGTGGCTGCTGACTGTTGAATTTTTAAAGCAGGAGTGAAGTTCCTGTTTACACTGATAAGTCTGTGGTATATTATATTATATTAAGGCATACTTGAAATTAAGGCCACTTGAAATATACAGTATCTCACACAAGTGAGTACCCCCCTTACATTTTTGTAAATATTTTATTATATCTTTTCATGTGACAACACTGAAGAAATGACACGTTGCTACAATATAAAGTAGTGAGTGTACAGCTTGTATAACAGTGTAAATTTGCTGTCTCCTCAAAATAACTCAACACACAGCCTAAAATGTCTAAACCGCTGGCAACAAAAGGAGTACACCCCTAAGTGAAAATGTCCAAACTGGGCCCAAAGTGTCAATGTTTTGTGTGGCCACCATTATTTTCCAGCGCTGCCTTAACCCTCTTGGGCATGGAGTTCACCAGAACTTCACAGGTTGCCACTGAAGTTCTCTTCCACTCCTCCATCACGACATCACGGAGCTGGTGAATGTTAGAGACCTTGCACTCCTCCATCTTTCGTTTAGGATGCCCCACAGATGCTAAATAGGGTTTAAGTCTGGAGAAATGCTTGGCCAGAACATCACCTTTACCCTCAGTTTCTTTAGCAAGGCAGTGGTCTTCTTGGAAGTGTGTTTGGGGTTATTTTCGTGTTGGAATACTGCCCTGTGGCCCAGTCCCCGAAGGGAGGGGATCATGCTCTGCTTCAGTATGTCACAGTACATGTTGGCATTCATGGTTCCCTCAATGAACTGTAGCTCCTCAGTGCTGGCAGCACTCATGCAGCCCCAGACCATGACAGTCCCAACACCATGCTTGACTGAAGGCAGGGGCGTTGCTAGGTCTACAAAAGATCTGGGGCTAGAGCCCATAGTAGCGTAGTAAAGAAAGTCATACGCTTGGGCGGGCATACACATGTATATACAGTAATATATGTGTGTGTGTGTATATATATCCCCAGAGAGCCCCCCACTTACATCAGGGTCCCCAGAGAGCCCCCTTACATCGGGTCCCCAGAATGCCTCCTTCTTACATCAGAGTCCCCATAGAGCCTCTCCCGTGCATCAGGGTCCCCAGAGAGTCCCCCACTTACATCAGGATTCCCAGAGAGCCCCCCTTACATTAGGGTCCCCAGAGAGCCTCCCCTTTAAATCAGGGTCCCCAGAGAGCCTCCCCCTTAAACCCAGGGTCCCCAGAGAGCCTTCCCCTTGCATCTGGGTCCCCAGAGAACCCCCCACTTATATCAGGGTCCCCAGAGAACCTCCCCTCCCCTTGGGGACCCCTGCAGAGACTCGGGGCTATAGGCCCCAGATTCGGGGCTATAGCCCTACAAGCCACCCCCTAACGACGCCACTGACTGTAGACAAGACACACTTGTCTTTGTACTTCTCACCTGGTTGCCACCACACACGCTTGACACCATCTGAACCAAATAAGTTTATCTTGGTCTCATCAGACCACAGGACATGTCCTTAGTCTGCTTGTCTTCAGCAAACTGTTTGCGGGCTTTCTTGGGCATCATCTTTAGAAGAGGCTTCCTTCTGGGATGACAGCCATGCAGGCCAATTTGATGCATCGTGCAGCAAATGGTCTGAGCACTGACAGTCTGACCTCCTATCTCTTCATCCTCTGCAGCAATGCTGGCAGCACTCATACGTCTATTTCCCAAAGTCAACCTCTGGATATGACGCTGAGCACGTGCACTCAACTTCTTTGGTCGACCATGGCGAGGCCTGTTCTGAGTGGAACCTGTCTTGTTAAACTGCTATATGGTCTTGGCCACAGTGCTGCAGCCCAGTTTCAGGGTCTTGGCAATCTTTTTATAGCCTAGACCATCTTTATGTAGAGCAACAATTCTTTTTTTCAGATCCTCAGAGAGTTCTTTTTAAACAAAAAGCTTTTATTAATGTTTGAAAATAACATTGGTACAATCATATTAACATTTGTACATAAGTTTCATATAACAGTGAATAATTGACTTCAATAATAGAGTATTTACTGGTAAGGCCACCAAGGTGGTTTCGTAGCCGACCTATTGTTATATTGATAAATTATTTGGAAATACTCTAGCTTTGTATAGAAAAAATCTGTTATTTATTTTGAAAGGGAGAATAAATTTGTGGACCCCTGAGAGGTGTCCTTAGATATAGATATAGTAATAGAAATGAAGAGTAAAGAGGAGGAAAGAAAATTAAATAAAAATAAAATAAAATAAATATATTATAGGAAAAATATTGGTCTATGCATAAAAGGTTTATCTTTATGTGAAAGTGGTATATGAATCAGAATATTTAAAAGTAATCCATGGTTGCCATATTTTATTAAAATTTTCTATATTCCCTTGTGTTGTTGCTCTGATCTCCTCCATTCCTTTAACCACTTCAGCCCCGGAAGGATTTACCCCCTTCCTGACCAGAGCACTTTTTACAATTCGGCACTGCGTCGCTTTAACTGCTAATTGCGCGGTCATGCAATGCTCTACCCAAACGAAATTTGCGTCCTTTTCTTCCCACAAATAGAGCTTTCTTTTGATGGTATTTGATCACCTCTGCCGTTTTTATTTTTTGCGCTATAAACGGAAAAAGACTGAAAATTTTGAAAAAAAATGATATTTTCTACTTTTTGTTATAAAAAAAATCCAATAAACTAAATTTTAGTCATACATTTAGGCCAAAATGTATTCGGCCACATGTCTTTGGTAAAAAAAATGTCAATAAGCGTATATTTATTGGTTTGCGCAAAAGTTATAGCGTCTACAAACTAGGGTACATTTTCTGGAATTTACACAGCTTTTAGTTTATGACTGCCTATGTCATTTCTTGAGGTGCTAAAATGGCAGGGCAGTACAAAACCCCCCCAAATGACCCCATTTTGGAAAGTAGACACCCCAAGGAAATTGCTGAGAGGCATGTTGAGCCCATTGAATATTTATTTTTTTTGTCCCAAGTGATTGAATAATGACAAAAAAAAAAAAAAAAAATTACAAAAAGTTGTCACTAAATGATATATTGCTCACACAGGCCATGGGCATATGTGGAATTGCACCCCAAAATACATTCAGCTGCTTCTCCTGAGTACGGGGATACCACATGTGTGGCACTTTTTGGGAGCCTAGCCGCGTACGGGGCCCCGAAAACCCAGCACCACCTTCAGGATTTCTAAGGGCATACATTTTTGATTTTACTCCTCACTACCTATCACAGTTTTGAAGGCCATAAAATGCCAAGATGGCACAAACCCCCCCCAAATGACCCCATTTTGGAAAGTAGACACCCCAAGCTATTTGCTGAGAGGCATGGTGAGTATTTTGTAGCTCTCATTTGTTTTTGAAAATGAAGAAAGACCAGAAAAAAATTTTTTTTTTTCTTTTTTCAATTTTCAAAACTTTGTGACAAAAAGTGAGGTCTGCAAAATACTCACTATACCTCTCAGCAAATAGCTTGGGGTGTATACTTTCCAAAATGGGGTCATTTGGGGGGGGGGGTTGTGCCACCTGGGCATTCCATGGCCTCCGAAACTGTGATAGGCAGTGAAGAGTGAAATCAAAAATTTACGGCCTTAGAAAGCCTGAAGGCGGTGCTTGGTTTTCGGGGTCCCGTGCGCGGCTAGGCTCCCAAAAAGTCCCACACATGTGGTATCCCCGTACTCAGGAGAAGCAACAGAATTTATTTTGGGGTGTAATTTCACATATTCCCATGGCATGTTTGAGCAATATAACATTTAGTGACAACTTTGTGCAAAAAAAAATAAAAAAATAAAAAATTTGTCTCTTTCCCGCTACTTGTGTCACAATATAAAATATTCCATGGACTCGACATGCCTCTCAGCAAATAGCTTGGGGTGTCTACTTTCCAAAATGGGGTCATTTGGGGGGGGTTTGAACTATCCTGGCATTTTATGCACAACATTTAGAAGCTTATGTCACACATCACCCACTCTTCTAACCACTTGAAGACAAAGCCCTTTCTGACACTTTTTGATTACATGAAAAAATTATTTTTTTTTGCAAGATAATTACTTTTAACCCCCAAACATTATATATTATTTTAAAGCAAATGCCCTACAGATTAAAATGGTGGGTGTTTCATTTTTTTTTTTCACACAGTATTTGCGCAGCGATTTTCAAACGCATTTTTTGGGGAAAAAACACACTTTTTTAAATTTTAATGCACTAAAACACACTATATTGCCCAAATGTTTGATGAAATAAAAAAGATGATCTTAGGCCGAGTACATGGATACCAAACATGACATGCTTTAAAATTGCGCACAAACGTGCAGTGGCAACAAAATTAATACATTTTTAAAAGCCTTTAAAAGCCTTTACAGGTTACCACTTTAGATTTACAGAGGAGGTCTACTGCTAAAATTACTGCCCTTGATCTGACCTTCGCGTTGATACCTCACATGCATGGTGCAATTGCTGTTTACATTTGACGCCAGACCGCCGCTTGCGTTCGCCTTAGCGCGAGAGCAGGGGGGACAGGGGTGCTTTTTATTTATTTATTTTTTTCTTTATTATTTTTTTGCTTTTTTATCTTATTTTTAAACTGTTCCTTTCATTTTTTTTTTTTTAAATCATTTTTATTGTTATCTCAGGGAATGTAAATATCCCCTATGATAGCAATAGGTAGTGACAGGTACTCTTTTTTGAAAAAATTGGGGTCTATTAGACCCTAGATCTCTCCTCTGCCCTCAAAGCATCTGACCACACCAAGATCGGTGTGATAAAATGCTTCCCCAATTTCCCAATGGCGCTGTTTACATCCGGCGAAATCTAAGTCATAAAATGCTCGTAGCTTCCGGTTTCTTAGGCCATAGAGATGTTTGGAGCCACTCTGGTCTCTGATCAGCTCTATGGTCAGCTGGCTGAATCACCGGCTGCATTCTCAGGTTCCCTGTTGAGACAGGAGAGCCAGAGAAAAACACGGAAGACGGTGGGGGGGGGGGCATTCCCTCCCACTGCTTGTAAAAGCAGTCTAGAGGCTAATTAGCCGCTAGGATTGCTTTTACATGAAAGCCGACCGCTGGCTAAAAAGAATGATACCAAGATGATACCTAAACCTGCAGGCATCATTCTGGTATAACCACTCAAAGTCGTGAATGGCGTACCTGAAGACAAAAAAATGGTTAACAATAAAGCACAGTAAACGGTAAAGTATAAAAAATTGCATACCTGAAAAGCAAACATGATAAAACATAATAACAATAAAACATTGCAGAATAGAATACAGTAAAAAAGAGCAGAACAATAGAGAGAGAATAGAGAGAGAGAGAACAATAAAACGACAACTATTTTTTTTTATTTTTGTTTGTGTTTTTTTTTTTTTTACACTTTTTTTTTGTAACTGTAACTTTTATAACTGTAACCGGTTCCAGGTTCGGGTCTCTCAAAATGCGATGGCATCTTGGGAGACCCTGTGAAGGTGTGTCCTAGTCTGTGGAATGCTGTACCCTACGCTAATACTCAACTAGTGAATGGTAGCGTTCAAAACATTCACCAATGCAAAGACCAGGATTGTCAGGACAGGAGGGACAATAATAGCGGGTGTCACGCCTATATCCGCGCTTGCTGCAGACACATCTTTTTTTGGGGGGGGTTCGTTGGGTAGGGGTACTCGGGAGGACATAAAGAAAATGCTTCTCATGCAGCCGACTGCATTTGGTTGGGGATGAGAATGGGGGAAGTACGGGCGCTGCAGAAGCAGTGGGTTGCCAATTAGGATTGGCGAATGCAGCAGGAAGGGCACTATGGGCACGACGGGCCTGTGTTTGTCTTTTTGGTGGCAGCGGGACACTACTTGTGCTTGCCACCTCACCAGCTTGAACTGCACTTATGGGACTCGCCACGTCACCAAGTGTTACTGCAGTGCTGGTTTGACTACGACCGGGGTGTACTAGGGCGCTGGTGCTTGCCAGTTCACCAAAACGCTACAAAAAAAAGTGACAGTGATCGATCGATACTGCACTTGGGTGGGCTGGACTGGGCTGGGCCGGGCGGAGGGGCAAAACGCAGGTGCTAGCAGGTATCTGGGCTGATCCCGCTAACACTGCGTTTTTGGGAACCCTAAACTGCTGGGGACGCTAGTATAGATCTGATCGGATCAGATATTGATGCGTTCAGATACTATACCACTAAGGGAGGTGTACGGTGCGTGTACGGTGCGTGCGTGGGTGTTCGCGGTACTGGCGCTAATCTGACGCTGCCTAGGGCGACGCATATCACCGCCGGGTGATCAGGGGGCTAAACCTTTTTTCGGTAATAAACGCCGGGTGCCCTGACACTATAAAAAATAAACAAACTAACCAGCGTCACCCGTAACGGTTATACGGTGATCAGTGGTGAAAGGGTTAACTAGGGGGCCATCAAGGGGTTAAAACATTTATTAGATAGTATATGGGGGTCCCTGTCGCTATAAAACACTGACGGCGAACCTAAATATTTACGTCCCTAACTAGCGTCACCAGCGACACTAATACAGCGATCAGAAAAATGATCGCTTAGCGACACTGGCGACAGGGGGTGATCAAGGGGTTAAAACTTTATTAGGGGGGGTAAGGGGGGTACCCTAGACCTACAGGGGGCTAAACCTTTATTCGGTAATAAACGGCGGGTGCCCTGACACTATAAAAAATAAACGAACTAACCAGCGTCACCCGTAACGGTTATATGGTGATCAGTGGTGAAAGGGTTAACTAGGGGGCAATCAAGGGGTTAAAACATTTATTAGGTAGTATATGGGGGTCCCTGTCGCTATAAAACACTGACGGCGAACCTAAATATTTACGTCCCTAACTAGCGCCACCAGCGACACTAATACAGCGATCAGAAAAATGATCGCTTAGCGACACTGGTGAGGGGGAGTGATCAAGGGGTTAAAACTTTATTAGGGGGGGTAAGGGGGGTACCCTAGACCTACAGGGGGGTAACACTCACTGTCCTACCACTGCTAACTGTCACAAACTGACACTATGCAGTAATCAGGAAAAAAAAAAAAAAAAAAAAACCTGCTTGGTGTCAGTTTGTGACAGGGGGGGGGGGTGATTGGGGGGGGATCGGGGGGCGATCGGGGGGGGGATCGGGGTGTAATGTATGCCTGGCATGTTCTACTGTGTGTGTGTGTGTGTTTGGTGCACTTACATGTCATCTCTCCTCGGCGCTGGAACGGAAACTGGCCAGCCGAGGAGAGATGACATCACATCCTCTGCCTCTGTGTACTATACAGAGGCAGGGGATGTTTCTCATTGGCTGGGAGCGATCGCGAGGGGGGGGCCACGATCGGATGGCCTCCCCCTCGTCTCTCAATGCTCCCAGCCAAATGCCGACCGCAGCTGGCACCGGGGCGGGAAGGCAATCACGTTTCAGGTACGTGATTTTGCCTGCCCGTGCCGCTCTGCTCACGTATATAGGCGTGAGGCGGTCGGCAAGTGGTTAAGGAGATGTATTTCTTCCAGCCATTCCTTAATTGTAGGGGCGGTGGTGCTTCTCCAGTGTCTTGGTATCACTGTTTTAGCTGATGTGATTAAGAATCTGGTCAAAGAGTTTTTGTATTTTCTCAGAGTGCAATTGGTGATATTTATGAGGCAGCAAGCATCATCTAGATGAATTGTCGTTTTTGTGATATGTTTTATAATCTTTATTACTTGATTCCAAAAGGGTTTTATCAGGCCACATTCCCACCAGATATGATATAGAGTACCCTCTTCTTAGTTGCAGCGCCAACAATGTCCAGGCACTGCCGGAAACCATTTGTGTATTTTATTTGGTGTTATGTACCAATTTGTTAAAATTTTAAATGATGTTTCTTGCAATCTTACACTGATTGCACATTTGTGTGCGAACACACATGCTTGTAACCATTGGTCTTTTGTAAAGGATTTATTTAAAGTTGATTCCCAGAAAGTTTTGTGTCTATTCGGTTCCTGTACATCGCTGGACTGCAACCATGTGTATGTTAAGGAAACACTCTTAGTGGTTGTAGTAGCTGAAAGACAAATAGTTTTGAAGGGTGTTAATGGTTTAAGGAAATGTTCTTGTTTTTGAGTGTTCATAATGAATTCATGTATTTGTTGATATTCCCTGGGTTGTAGAGGTGTTTGTCCTATTTCTTTTTGCAATTCTGATAGAGATTTGATTTTGTTTTTCTGTAAACAGTGTGCCACTAAAAGTGGTGTGTTTCTGTTGTAAAGCGATTGGATAGAACCATCCATTCCCGGTGAGAAATCAGGGTTTGTTGTCAGAGGTGTTAATGGTCCCAGTGATGAGGTGAGGAAATGCCTCTGATTGATTGTTTGTAAGTTTTTTAAAGTGGCCCCAATGAGAGTATGTTGTTTTAATTGTTTTGGGCATAGGTTCCAGGGTATCCATGGAGTATGTGATGTCCGAATGTCCCATATTATTCTCCAATCCCACCCAATCTTTATTCTCTTTGTGGCATGTCCAATCTATAATTCTAGTTAGGTGTGCGGCTAGATAATAATTTTTAAAATTAGGAAAGCCCATGCCTCCCTTTTGTTTATTCATAGTTAGTAGGTTTAAACTAATTCTGTTTTTTTGGCGGCCCAAAGGAATTTTCTTATCATAGAGTGTAAGGATTTAAAGAAGCTTGAAGGTAGTAATATGGGTATTGTTTGGAAAACGTATAGTATTCTGGGTAAGACTGTCATTTTAATTATGGCTGCCCTACCGAACCATGAAAAATATTTCAATGTCCACTTCTCTAGGTCTTTGGTGATCTTTTGTAAGAGTGGTTGAAAGTTGGCTTTATACATCAAATCTAGTTTTGGAGTTAATTGTATTCCTAAATATGTGAGAGATGTTGTTTCCCATTTAAATTTGCAGTTGTTTTTTGTGTTGTTTAAAGTGGTTTCTGGGAGTGTCAGATTCAATGCCTCAGATTTTTTGTAATTAATTTTGAAGTTTGACATATAGCTATATTGGGAAAATACCTTACATAGGTTGGGCATAGTGATGTGTGGTTGGGATATGAAAAATAGTAAATCGTCAGCGTATGCTGCACATTTGTATGTTTTGTTTTTGATATCGAAACCATGAATGATCGGGTAATTTGTTTACAATGCGAATTAGTGGTTCTAAGGTGAGAATGAATAATAGGGATGACAATGGGCATCCCTGTCTTGTCCCATTATGAATCCTTACTTTGTCAGATAGTGTTCCATTTATTTTAATTTGGGCTGTCGGATTGTAGTACAACATCTTTATCCAAATTAACATATGTGTTTTTAGTCCTATATGTGAGCATACGGCAAAAAGGAAGTCCCACGACACCCGATCGAAGGCCTTCTCTGCATCGGTTGATAAGATCATGCCTTCCAATTTATCTATGTGTGTTTTATGAATGAGATTCATGGCCTTGGTCACATTATCTTTGGCCTCTCTGCCTGGCATGAATCCCACCTGTTCAGGTCCTATTATTTGATTTAGTAATGGTCTTAGTCGGATTGCTAGTATTTTAGTATGTATTTTCAGATCGATGTTCAGTAAGGAAATCGGTCTGTAATTAGCACAGTCTGTGGGGTCTTTATTTGGTTTTGGCAATACTGTTACGTGAGCTCTCAAAAAGTCCTCAGAAATAGCCTGTGGATTCCTTAGGGAGTTCAGTGTTCAGTGTGGTATCAAAATTTCGGAAAAAGTTTTGTAATAATGGGCCGTTAGGCCGTCTGGACCGGGACTTTTTCCTAATTTGAGGGATTTAATGGCTTCAGTCATTTCTGTTTTTGTTATCGGTTCTTCTAATGTTTGTGTGTCTATGTCTTTTAGAATGGGTAGGTCACTATCTATAAGGAACTTGCGATTTATTTCTGCTTTGGATCCTATAAGGTCTTTAGGTTTATGTGTGGAGGATAAGTTGTAAAAAACTGTGTAATATTCTTGAAATCGCTGGGCGATCTTTTGGGTATCATTAGTTATTTGGTTTTGTCTGGTTTTGATGGCCATTATGTTTGTAGATAATAAAGTTTCCTTTAATGCTTTTGCTAAAAATTTACCTGACTTGTCTCCGTGTTCGTAAAAGAACCTTTTTCTTGAAAAAAGGATCTTTTGGGCTTTAAGGTTGAAAATCTTGTTTATGTTTAGCTTCCATATCTCTTATGGCCTGTGTTAGAACCATGAGTTCTTTTTCTGTTTCTCTCTTTTTTGCAGCCCCTAATCTGATAAATTCCCCTCGGACCACGCATTCCCGTGAGCTTCCCATATGTTCATAGGTGATATATCTTCTGATTCGTTTTCTTTAAAATAATATTTAATCGTTTCTGATACTTTATTTGTATCTACTATATCAGTGAGCAGGGAAGGATTTAACCTCCAAATTGTTGTTCTGGGCCTATTGGCCTTTTTGTGTAGAGTCATTGATATGGGTGCGTGGTCCGAAAGAGTCTTTATTCCAATATCGGCTGAATATAAGAGTGGTAGATCTCTTTGTGTAATAAAGATATAATCAATACGTGTAAATTTATTATGCAATGTCGAAAAGTATGTATAGTCCTTCCCTGATGGGTTGCATGAGCGCCATGTATCTATCAACGTGAGTGAGGCTAGGAGTGTTTTTATTTTCTTTAGTTTTTTGTATGGCACACTAGATTTGCCATCCGATGTGTCTTGTAAAGGATTGAGTGCTAGGTTGAGGTCTCCCCCGAACACAATACTGCCCGTCGCAAAGTTTTTTAATTCGTCAATTACTTGTTGGCAAAATGTGATTTGTGCAGAGTTAGGAAAGTACACATTAGCCAACGTAATTGGAATCCCCGCCTAATTTCCTTTGCGGAAGATATATCTCCCTTCTGTGTCTATCAGTTGTTGCGAGACAACTATTTCTGAATTTTTGTGTAATAAAATGGAAACTCCCTTGGATTTGGAAGTAGGATTGGTTGCGTGAAATACTTGTGGGTAATGTTTGTCGTGTAATTTGGGAATGTTACCTGTCTTAAAATGAGTTTCCTGGAGAAACACCACCGCTGGTTTGGCTTTATTTAGTTCTCGAAGTAACGATACTCTTTTTTCTGGTGCATTCAGACCCCTGACATTGTGAGATATTACAAAAGAATGTTTATTGATTTTTGTATATGACATATTATTTTATTTAGAGGTTATTATTTATTTGCTTACGAAACAACCCTGGATATTCTGATGTCGAAATAAAATATATAACAAAAATAGAGAAGGAGAGAAAAAAGAAAAGGTGGTAAGAAGGAAAAAGAAGATTTAGTAACCCTCTAGGGGAGTGTCACTATTAATGAGAAGTATTAAGCTCGTCTCCAGGTTTTAGCCTAAGGAGAAAGATGTATTGGGTGTGTGTTGGTAAATGCCAACCCACATCCAATGGAGGGAGCAATGGGAGGTATTCACTTTAGGGGATCAGGGGTAACTGTACCTCAAAACCTGATCAATTAACTTGGTTTAAGTACTAAAATGATTGTGAACTCCCGTGACTCAATTTACATCATATATAAATAGGATAAATCATATACCCAATTCAGCCGTTAGGCAATATCATGAGCTTTTTTTAAGTTTGTAACATTGTGGAGCCATGGCGCACAGCAACATCTATGCACCATTTCTCCACCACATCCACATCAGGACATTCAGACGCACTCTATTGTAATTAACTCCTGTAAGAGCAGGTATGCGTCTGTAATTCTAAACTACATGGAATAATATTAGTTATGTAACCCTCAGAGAGTTCTTTGCCACGAGGTGCCATGTTGAACTTTCAGTGACAAGTATGAGAGAGTGAGAGCGATACCAAGTTTAACACACCTGCTCCCCATTCACAGAGACCTTGTAACACTAATGAGTCACATGACATTGGGGAGGGAAAAATAGCTAATTGGGCTCAATTTGGACATTTTCATTTAGGGGGTGTACTCACTTTTGTTGCCAGCAGTTTAGACATTAATACTTGTGTGTTGAGTTATTTTGAGGGGATAGCAAATTTACACTGTTATACAAGCTGCACACTCACTACTTTACATTGTAGAAAAGTGTCATTTCTTCAGTGTTGTCACATGAAAAGATAGAATAAAATATTTACAAAAATGTGAGGGGTGTACTCACTTTTGTGAGATACTGTATATAACAAGCATGAAAGATGTGAATGATGTTGGGGTGAAAAGGAGGAATTTTCCTTTAATTAGAAAATGCCATGGGCAAGCTGTCCTATATAGCACACTGTAGTCACCTGTATGTTATTACGTGTTCTGAGCAGCGGAGAGACATCAGCACGGCGGGCAGCTGTGTGTGCTATACTTTATATATGCCAACAGCTCCATGACCCACATTTATCCCAACAACCCCTGTGGTTAACAAGTGACATCCCACTGTGTCTCCTATCATTAAATCTTACTTCCCACCCACCTAGGTCAGCCTGCCCCGGCTCAGTATAATGATACGCTAGGACAAAGTTCTTTACAGCTACTTGGCAATTTAGAAGGATTTTAAATGGTAATGCACCTTGGAAACCAATTTAATCAAGAAATAGATTCAGGGATATTTCTGCTTCTTTTCTTAAAAAAAAAAAAGAAAAGAAGCTTTTATGTGTTCAGAGTTTGTGAAAAGAGCACCTAATGGGACATTTTGTGGCTGAATTCATTGCCTGATGGAGCACAGCTGGCTCCTACGGTGATTTAGAAGCAGTTTCTGGCTACCTGAAAACAATTGCCAAGTCTCTAACATACTGTATGTGTAAATGTACAGTATATCTACAGGCCTGAGAAATGGTTGGATTTCACAATCAGTAGCTTATATAAACGTCTGCTGATTTTCATGTAGCTCAGCGGCTCCCAAACTGGAGTACTTGAAAATATATATTTTTTAATGGTGGCAGAGGGGAGTCAGGGACTTAATTCTATTTGTATTTACTTCATTTACATGAGTGCGATTGGGGCCCAGAGCACCTTAGAGAGGAGGCAGCGCCGGACCGATTGCACATATTGAGCAAGCCTGCCAAAGCGGGCAGTAAGGTAAGTATTCCTGCACCCCTAGAGGCTAAGTTTATTTTTGTTTTTTTTTTGTTATATAACAATATATTAATAATGTACTGCCTAGCAGAAATGGAAAAGCGTTCCCTATGTTCTAGGGCAGTCTCAGCTCAGCCTCCAGTTCCTTCTACAGAAACCTCCTCCATGACTGTCTGGTATCCATCCCCCAAGACAGGAAAACTGTTAGTAGGGTGTGGATGTTCTCTGCAGCCTCAGCACGTATTCAAACACATCCACTTCCCGCCCACTGCTCTCCTGCACCAGAAAACCCGCTGACCACTCCAGGAGAAATCTCCTCCCCAGTCTCCGCCCACTGCTCCAGTGCCAATGTATTTTACCCTTTACTCCTGACTGCATGAAATCTAGGGTTGCCACCTGTCCGGTTTTCACCCGGACAGTCCGGTTTTTGAATGATGTGTTTGGGATTCCATCTACCTGAGACCCGGACACAATATTCAGACCGGACTGCACCAGGAGGGACAAGTTTGCTTTGGATCGGATGTGTGTCTCCCCCCTTTCCGCCGACAGTCTGTCTCACACATAGCACAGTAGATCAAAGCTGCCTCCTCCTTCTCGGCTCTGCTACTGCTTCATGATGTAGCACCCTGTTGTTTTGGCAGGGTTGCTATTACATTTAGTTGCCAGGCAATAGTTGCTTTGGCTAATTGTTAGGAGATCAATTGGTTCCTCTCTAAATCTGGACTTGTTGCACCCTTTCTCTTTTGTCACTGGGTGGCACTATGCTAGTGACAATAGATAAGACAGGGGCTTTGCAAGTTCAGACATGAATGGATGGGGTGTTTCAGCCAATGGGCAGGGATGTTCTTTGGTACCTTGGCCTGCTGGGAGAGCCTATTTATTTGGGTGGAGTCAGGTGATCGGGGCTCTGTGCCACCTGGACGGCTGCCTGGCTGGACGTGTTACCATTTCATCTTGCATTACAACCGCCATGCCTTGTAACCCACTCTACACTGAAGGATGTCAGCTGTCCCTAACTCTGGAGGTCACCATTAGGCCTCAGGGGCCTATCCACCATTCCTGTCCTTATAAGTTCTGCCAGAGCTGACAAGTTGTGCTTACCCTGATCTCTTCTGCAGTCCATTAGTTCCATTTGTATTGCCTTGTGGTCCTGTTCCCTGGTGTGTAGAATAAGCAAGCTGACCATAGAGATAATCTCTTTTCCAATCATTTACTGAACTAATAGCTAAAACATACCAATTTAGTCACCTATCAGTGCAGTGGCACATGGCTTTAACAGTGGCACAGAAAGTTAATGATAATGTAAGCAGGGTGCAGGCAGCTGCAATCAAAGGGAATGTGTTGTTGTTGTTGTTCAGTTGTTTAGTCAAGTCTGACTCTTTGAGCTCATGGACCATAACACGCCAGGCTTTTCTGTCCTCTACTGCCTCCCGGTGCTTGCTTAACTTCATGTTCATTGTTTTGATGATGCTATCTATCGATCTTGTTTTCTGTCATCCTCTTCTCCTTTTTTCCTTCCATGTTTTCCAGCATCGGGGTCTTTTCCAATGAGTCCTCTCTTTGCATTAGGTGGCCAAAGTATTTGAGTTTCAGCTTCAGGATCTGCCCTTCCAGTCAATATTCAGGGTTGATTTCTTTCAAGATTGACTGGTTTGATCTTCTTGCCCTCAAGGGCCTTCTCCAACACCATAGTTCAAAAGCATCAGTTCTTCGGCGTTCAGCCTTCTTTATGGTCCAACTTTCGCAGCCATAGGTTACTACCGGGGGTATTTTGCACTCTCCTTACCCTTACACTGGGAGTATACTATGTAAGTAAATTAACTAGTCTGCCCAGGGTAATGAAAGGTTAATGCTAGCTCTGCAGTTCCCGCTCTTTCTGGGTTCTGCCTCTCTCACTGTGCTGTAAATAAAAGGTGGGAAGGGCACTGCACAGTGAGCAGTCTGGATGGGAAGAAGAGAGAGACAAGCCATAAAGATGTAATCTCCAGCTGCTTTACAGAGTGGGCTTTGCGCCATCTTTAGCCACATGGAAACAGAAGGAAGAGGCTAACAGAAGAAGATGTAACCCTTTACAGCCAGAAGCCACCCAGAAGCCCCCTGGGGCTCTCTTGCCACAGCATGGACTTGTACCGAGTAATGGACTCTTACCTGTCACGTACCTGAAGGGAGACTGAAATTACGAGGTCGGCCTCTCTTGTATCTCCAGCATGGGTCCTGCTGAGGATGGAACAGAAGGAGCCGAGGGTCAGGAGGAACACAAGTGCCTGTAGATGAAGACCCGGAAACCTGTTGCAGGAAGTTGCAGCTGGTCACAGGACTGTAGTCGCAGACACTCAGATGGAAGTGCTGAGCCAGACAGGACACAGGAGCAAGGTCACAAGGATAGCTGTGTTCGTTAACAGACAGGCAGCAGGGTACCAGGACATCAGGCAGAGGCAAAGTCAGATGGGAAGCCGGGATCAGGAGCCAGGGATCAGGTATAACATAGTCCAGAAGCAAGGTCAAATGGAGAGCCGAGATAAGTAGCCAGATGGCAGATATAACAGAATCCAGAAGCAGAAGCCAAGGTCAGCAACGGGTTATCGGACAGAGACTTCACAAGGTTCAGGAGATCAGGATTACAGCTGAAAGAACAGTAAGCACTGATCAGTGGTTAAGGCACCCTTTAAGTAGGCCGTCTGGCGCCAATTGTCACTAGGGATGCGCTCCTGCGCGTGCACGCTAGTCGTCATGCATGCGCATAAGAGCACACGCACATTTGCAGTAGCCCGTGTGTGCACATGCGCGCAGGCACACGCCAGGCGATTACTACTGGTATCCTTACATTACCTTTGCAAGGGATGCCTGGGCAGTCACACTCTAGTGTAGCTAGTTAGATGGATGCATTGACTTGTGCTTGCACTCTGTTATGCTGCAGAACATTCAGTAAAGTTTAACTATTTCCTGAGCCTGGTCTTAAGTCACAAAAGAGGTGTATGAGTGTAAGGCAGATACACTACACTACACTGGGTCAGTAAAGCACATATGCAGTGGGGACGGAAAGTATTTAGACCCCCTTACATTTTTCACTCTTTGTTATATTGCAGCCATTTGCTAAAATCTGCTAAAATTTGCAAAAAATTTTCACTCTTTGTTATATTGCAGCCATTTGCTAAAATCATTTGAGTTCATTTTTTTCCTCATTAATGTACACACAGCACCCCATATTGACAGAAAAACACAGAATTGTTGACATTTTTGCAGATTTATTACAAAAGAAAAATTGAAATATCACATGGTCCTAAGTATTCAGACCCTTTACTGAATGCACCCTTTTGATCTAATACAGCCATGAGTCTTTTTGGGAAAGATGCAACAAGTTTTTCACACCTGGATTTGGGGATCCTCTGCCATTCCTCCTTGCAGATCCTCTCCAGTTCTGTCAGGTTGGATGGTAAACGTTGGTGGACAGCCATTTTTAGGTCTCTCCAGAGATGCTCAATTGGGTTTAAGTCAGGGCTCTGGCTGGGTCATTCAAGAACAGTCACTGAGTTGTTGTGAAGCCACTCCTTCGTTATTTTAGCTGTGTGCTTAGGGTTATTGTCTTGTTGGAAGGTAAACCTTCGGCCCAGTCTAAGGTCCTGAGCACTCTGGAGAAGGTTTTCGTCCATGATATCCCTGTACTTGGCCGCATTCATCTTTCCCTTGATTAAAACCAGTCGTCCTGTCCCTGCAGCTGAAAAATACCCCCACAGCATGATGCTGCCACCACCATGCTTCACTGTTGGGACTGTATTGGACAGGTGATGAGCAGTGCCTGGTTTTCTCCACACATAGCGGTTAGAATTAGGGCCAAAAAGTTCTATCTTGGTCTCATCAGACCAAAGAATCTTATTTCTCACCATCTTGGAGTCCTTCGGGTGTTTTTTAGCAAACTCGGGCCACTCTGCCATAAAGCCCCGACTGGTGGAGGGCTGCAGTGATGGTTGACTTTCTACAACTTTCTCCTATCTCCTGACTGCATCTCTGGAGCTCAGCCACAGTGATCTTTGGGTTCTTCTTTACCTCTCTCAGCAAGGCTCCTCTCCCCTCAGTTTGGCCGGACGGCCAGCTCTAGGAAGGGTTCTGGTCGTCCCAAACGTCTTCCATTTAAGGATTATGGAGGCCACTGTTCTCTTAGGAACCTTGAGTGCAGCAGAATTTTTTTGTAACCTTGGCCAGATCTGTGCCTTGCCACAATTCTGTCTCTGAGCCCTTCAGGCAGTTCCTTTGACCTCATGATTCTCATTTGCTCTGACATGCACTGGGAGCTGTAAGGTCTTATATAGACAGGTGTGTGACTTACCTAATCAAGTCCAATCAGTATAATCAAACACAGCTGGACTCAGCATATGAATGCTGGTAATTTACATGTAAACACAGGGTCTGGCAGGTGAGTCATCTGTACACAATAGGGCAGAGCTGGGCAGCGTTAGTAGCAGCACTTCACCCTGAGATATTGGGACACAGCACAGGACTAAAGCACAGAGGGATGAGGGAACTGACCATTGGAGCTCTGCCACATGCATACACCATCCATACCTCCCAACTTTTTGAGTTGGGAACCAGGGACACCTATTGGCAAAAGTATGTATGCATAGGACACACACCCCTGCCACACCCCCTTATAGAATAATTATACAAAAAAATGATTAGTTTAACCCACGTGTTTTTTTTTTTACAACTGTTACTCCTTTATACTGGCTTTTGGAATTTACAAATGCAGCAATTCAGAAATGAGATGAAAGGTTTAGCACTGGGAAATACTTTTTGAAAGCTAGTGCATTTTATATACAACTACAGTATATAGCTCAGTCCAAAATGAGAGACAAATGAGGAGGAATGAGGAACAGAGGGACAATGTTCCAAATCAGGGACAGTCCCTCCAAATCAGGGACAGTTGGGAGCTATGCACCATCCCATTATCCAATGAGACAGTAAAAAACAAAGAAGAGAGCAGCGCCATCTAAGTGAAGCATGATAAAAACATTTTAATATAGGACAGACAATTTTAAACTCACAAGATTGTAGAGATTACAGCGCACGTGAAATGGTATAGGACGTTCATCCACTCCTGGGGGAAGGCGGTCGGCTCGCATGTGGAGAGGCAGTTAATGTTCCCGACGCTTCCTGGTTCTCAGATTCGGCTCAGGGGTGGCTGGACACATCACTTCCGGATGGTGAGAGAATGGGGAGGAGTGCTCCTCTTCTTTGTTTTTTTACTGTCTACAGAGCCCCTTCTAGCTTGTTATGAGCCGGCAGCCATCCAGAGTCAGCCCGTCTGTGACCATCTACACACCTCTTGCTGCATTTGAACTCTCATGCATGGATTCCCCACTACAGAGAGTAGATTAATCGCCCATTCCTCTCTATTTGAGCTGACAGAGCGCACAGGAACATACAGTGGGGACGGAACGTATTCAGACCCCCTTAAATTTTTCACTCTTTGTTATATTGCAGCCATTTGCTAAAACCATTTAGGTTCATTTTTTTTTGTCATTAATGTACACACAGCACCCCATATTGACAGAAAAACCACAGAATTGTTGACATTTTTGCAGATCTATTAAAAAAGAAAAACTGAAATATCACATGGTCCTAAGTATTCAGACCCTTTGCTCAATATTTAGTAGAAGCACCCTTTTGATCTAATACAGCCATGAGTCTTTTTGGGAAAGATGCAGCAAGTTTTTTACACCTGGATTTTGGAATCCTCTGCCATTCCTCCCTGCAGATCCTCTCCAGTTCTGTCAGGTTGGATGGTAAACGTTGGTGGACAGCCATTTTTAGGTCTCTCCAGAAATGCTCAATTGGGTTTAAGTCAGGGCTCTGGCTGGGCCATTCAAGAACAGTCACGGAGTTGTTGTGAAGCCACTCCTTCGTTATTTTAGCTGTGTGCTTAGGGTCATTGTCTTATTGGAAGGTAAACCTTCGGCCCAGTCTGAGGTCCTGAGCACTCTGGAGAAGGTTTTCGTCCAGGATATCCCTGTACTTGGTCGCATTCATCTTTCCCTCGATTGCAACCAGTCGTCCTGTCCCTTCAGCTGAAAAACACCCCCACAGCATGATGCTGCCACCACCATGCTTCACTGTTGGGACTGTATTGGACAGGTGATGAGCAGTGTCTGCTTTTCTCAACACAGACCGCTTAGAATTAAGACCAAAAGGTTCTATCTTGGTCTCATCAGACCAGAGAATCTTATTTCTGACCATCTTGGAGTCCTTCAGGTGTTTTTTTTAGCAAACTCCATGCGGGCTTTCATGTGTCTTGCACTGAGGAGAGGCTTCCGTTGGGCCACTCTGCCTTAAACCCCCGACTGGTGGAGGGCTGCAGTGATGGTTGCCTTTCTACAATTTTCTCCCATCTCCCGACTGCATCTCTGGAGCTCAGCCACAGCGATCTTTGGGTTCTTCTTTACCTCTCTCACCAAGGCTCTTCTCCCCCGATAGCTCAGTTTGGCCGGACGGCCAGCTCTAGGAAGGGTCCTGGTCACCCCAAACGTCTTCCATTTAAGGGTTATGGAGGCCACTGTGCTCTTAGGAACCTTAAGTGCAGCAGAAATGTTTTTGTAACCTTGGCCAGATCTGTGCCTTGCCACAATTCTGTCTCTGAGCTCTTCAGGCAGTTCCTTTGACCCCAGGATTCTCATTTGCTCTGACATGCACTGTGAGCTGTAAGGTCTTATATAGACAAGTGTGTGGCTTTTCTAATCAAGTCCAATCAGTATAATCAAACACAGCTGGACTCAAATGAAGGTGTAGAACCATCTCAAGGATGATCAGAAGAAATGGACAGCACCTGAGTTAAATATATGAGTGTCACAGCAAAGGGTCTGAATACTTAGGACCATGTGATATTTCAGTTTTTCTTTTTTAATAAATCTGCAAAAATGTCAACAATTCTGTGTTTTTCTGTCAATATGGGGTGCTGTGTGTACATTAATGAGGAAAAAAAATGAACTTAAATGATTTTAGCAAATGGCTGCAATATAACAAAGAGTGAAAAATTTAAGGGGGTCTGAATACTTTCTGTCCCCACTGTATGTATACAGTATTTCTGTGCTTATCCAATGAGACAGCCAGCATTAGCAGCCAAGATGCTTTTATTAGGTAGTGGAACAATGGGTGACCCTAGCTCCAAGAGTGCCCCTGGTATTGTATCATGGTGCACTCTTGTCAAACACTAACTTAAAAAAAAGGAACCTGTCCTGTAGGCACCTTGTGTAATCTGTTCCTGTTGTGGGTTAGCAAACCTAGAGGGAACATGAAAGGTTCATGTTAAAGTCTTCCAAACCACAAACTATGGGAAACTGGGGTTATGAACTTGGAAAATGTGATGTTTTCAAAGCAAATGACTGTGATGTGCAAACCAGTTTCCAAGTTCATATGTGCACAAAAGCCCTTTGTTGAAGCAATGCAATGAATTTCCATGTCTTATTACAAACATCTGCCCAGGGATGGCTCTTTTGTCTGGCTCCAAATTCCCGTTCCTGTTCATACTCATTAGAATCGTAATCTTTTAATTGCAACGTAAATGTTTCATTGTTAATTATTTGTGCGCTGCTGTTTGCACTCCAGCGATAAAATAAAATAATTATATAAAGTGCCCATTTTTCTAATGGTGATGAGAAGCTGGAAGATATAATATTCAGCTAATGATAGAATTAAGGATGTGCATGCGGAATGCTAATGTTTCATAATAAATGTAAATTCTGGAAAAGGGAAGGAATATTTTATTTGCAATGCGTGCTTCTTGTAAATGCAGGATTTCCAATCCCTCTCCATACCAGACGGGCAACTGAGGATCTGGTGGCCCCAGACCTCTTCTAAAGGGCTTTATGTGGTAACATTTCTGATTGTGTTTATATTTTTGTCATCTAAAAGCAATAGGGAAGCTATTAAAGCAAAATCTTTTCATTCGGTGGTAGATGCATTTAAAATGCAAATTGATGAATTTTAAAATGTTGCTTTCATAACTACTTGAAGCCTGCAGTGGGTAGACAAAATAACAGAAATATTTCACTAACGTCACAAATCAGCATAGATAAATAAACTTTTTCATCAAAGTTTTACCTTTCATCATTATTAAGAATCTTTGGACTCATTGACACTTGTGGTAAAGACTGCCGCTTCTCTGAAAAGAGAATTGCACTTGGATCGCTTTTAAGATGTCACCTCTTCACTGCCTATTTTAACTACCTAAATGCCGCACTACAGCACCACAAACATGTGTTTTGTGCAGTAGTATTTGTTTTTTGTGTATTATTTACACACTCGAGTTTGATTTCCATCACTGGAAACTAGGGATACACTGATACAATTTTTTTACAAAGAGTACAAGTACTGATACCTTTCTTTTAGTACTTACCGATACCAATACCTACCGCAACAGTTTTGTTTACACTTCAGCTGTCAGCAATGGTACAAAGCATTGAAAAGTTATTTACAAATGAATGACATTTTTGTTTTTTTTCAATGTGAAACGTGTAAATATATGTGTAAATATGTAAAAATATTAACGAATAAAGCAAACAAAAAAAAGTTTTAGTTATTAATAGTTTATAAAATAGAAATGAACAAAAAAAACCAGCAGGAAAATAATAATTAAATGGAGAAGGAGAATAAGGAGTTAATTAAGGCTGATTAGAGTAAATTAAGGGTTAATAAGGGGTTAAACAGATGAACATTTAATTAAAAAAAAACCCTAAAAATGTTTTTCTCACTTGGTTCCACTCCTTAACAACTGAGTCTGAAAGTATTGGTATCAGGTATTGGAGAATTTGCATGAGTACCGACACAAATGCTTAGTATTGGCACCGATACCGGTATCGGTGCAACCCTACTGGAAACGACTCAAAGCATCAACCTTCCATTGAAATCATCTCTTTTACATAGACCATGGCCTTGTTTTACTGCTTGTAACATGGTTTAGAGCAGGGATGGGCAACCTTGGCACTGCAGCTGTTGTGGAACTACAAGTCCCATGAGGCATTGCAATACTCTGACAGCCACCGGCATAACTCCCAGAGGCAGGGGCTTTGTACTTTCACTACAGAAGGAGTGTCGAGGTTGCCCATCTCTGGTTTAGAGCAACGGTCTCAAATTGTGGCCCACAGGCCAGATGCTGCCTTTATCCAGCCTGTAGGCAGGTGCCTAAGTGCGGGGAATGTTGGCTATGCTTTACCTTCCTATTGCGTCTGCCCGGAAGTTAGGAAGGGATTAAGGTTCCGGCTCCTGAGTGTGCATTGCCCCTTGTGACGAGCTATGAATAGAAAGGTAGGCAACCTAGCTGGGTCCATGGATGGGGAATTACATGGTGGATTGCTGCCACAAGTAACTCTGTTATCACTTTTGGGGCTTCCCTTGGTGGGTATCCATTTGGGGTACCAATCGTATTTTATGGAATTGCACAATTTATAAGGTATGATCTGGGACAGCCTGAAGTTAGGATGAACTAGAGTCATGTATGGAGGAAATCTGAGAGAGCCTATTTCATACTAGCTTGTAACGGCAAAAGTTTTCAAGTAAGTAGTGTTCTGAAGTTTCAACATGGTGCCTGGTCGGAAGTTGCTTGAAAAGGTGGGCATGCATGGTGTGTTAAAGAAAAGTGCTTAGTGGGGGGATGAAGAGAAGTCAATATGGATAAATTCCAAAGGTCTAACCTTCAGTGGAAGGAGAATAGGTTATAGTGCCGTTGCTTGGGGCAATTGAAGTAATGTTGGGTGCTTAAGCAATCAGCCAGCGGGAGTCGTAGTGACATGGCATGGGTGCTGAAAGGCTCTGGTAGTAAGTGGATTTTCGAGCTAAGCCCCCTCCCCCTCCCACATACAGGGACTGACATCGCGGCACAGGGCATCCCATACCTAGCCTGAGGTGTCACAGAAGAGAAGAGAGAGAATGAGAGACCTCACTGGAGCAGCTCAGGAACAGGTAAGGAGATGATCTCTTGAGTCAGGGATATGTCTCGTGATGTCACTGGGAGTGAGGTCACATGTCATGCTGTGCTGGTGGAGTGGGGTACAGGCTCCATGGTACCCACTCGGAAATGTGGAGAATTTACAGAGCAGCCAAATATGAGGTGTGTGTATTAAATAAGAGGATTGTACAGGAAGGGTTGCTGTGACAGTGGCCTGTGTAGTACAGGTATTAGCGAGCACTACAGTGACCTCTGGGCACTATTCTTCCTACAGACACCCACAGTGAGGCAAAATTCTATCCAGTGACACCAACAATGGGGCACTATTCCTCCCACTGGCACCAACTATGGGACATTATTCCTTCCACTGGCATCAACAATGGGGCATTATTTTTTCCACTGTCACCAACAATGAGACACTATTCCTTCCACTGGCACCAACAATGGGGCACTATTCCTTCCACTGCTGCCAACAACAGGGTATCATTCTTCCCACTGACACCAATAATGGGGCACAATCCCCCCCCCACTAATACTAACAATGGGGCACTATCCTTCCCACTGACACCAACAATTCGGCATGATTCCTCCCACTGATGCCAATGATGGGACACTATTCTTTTCACTGACACCAACAATGGGGCATTATTCCTCCAATGATACCAACCATTAATAATGTTGCTCTCATCAATACCAATAAAGGGGCACGATTCCTTCTCCTACTGACCACAAGTGTTATGGCCCGGACTGGGACAAAAAATAGGCCCGGGCATTTAAGACTGAGCAGCACCCAATTTTTCCAGGAACCGGGGGTGGCTGGTGTCGGTGTCCTCCACACTGTAGTGTGCAGGCAGGGGACACTGTGATATAATAGGGGGGGGCGGTACTGTAAATTTGCACTGTAGTGATTTCAGTGTCCCTTTACAGGCAGTCCCCTTTATATTACAGTGCCCCTGCAATTATCCCCCCTTTTCTCTGTAATCACAGTGCCCCCTTTTACTCTCTGCTCACTTTGCAGATCTCCATCTCCTCCTGCCCCCTTACATCAGAGTCCGCACAGACCCCCCTTACATCAGGGCCCCCTTACATCAGAGTCCGCACAGAGGTCCCCTTACATCGGAGTCCGCACAGAGGTCCCCTTACATCGGAGTCCGCACAGAGGTCCCCTTATATCAGAGTCTGCACAGAGGTCCCCTTACATCAGAGTCCGCACAGACCCCCCTTTCATCAGGGCCCCCTTACATCAGAGTCCACACAGAGGTCCCCTTACATCAGAGTCCGCACAGAGGTCCCCTTACATCAGATTCCGCACAGAGGTCCCCTTACATCAGAGTCCGCACAGAAACCCCGTTACATCAGAGTCCGCACAGAGGTCCCCTTACATCAGAGTCCGCACAGAGGTCCCCTTACATCAGAGTCCACACAGATGTCCTCTTCCATCAAAGTCCTCACAGAGGTCCTCTTCCATCAAAGTCCGCACAGAGGTCCCCTTACATCAGAGTCCGCACAGAGGTCCTCTTCCATCAAAGTCCGCACAGAGCCCCCCTTACATCAGAGTCCGCACAGAGGTCCCCTTACATCAGAGTCCACACAGAGGTCCCCTTACATCGGAGTCCACACAGAGCCCACCTTACATCAAAGTCAGCACAGTCCCCCTTAGAGTCTGCAGAATTAACACTTACTGTAAGGGGGAGCCTTGTGGACTCTAATGTAAAGGGGAACCCTTATTTAAGGGAGGATCTCATGTAAAGTGTTGTTCTGAGAACCCTGATTTAAGGGGGAATGCTGTGGACTCTGGTGCAAAGGGGAATTCTGATGTAAGGGGGTCTCTGGTCACCAAAGCCTCCCTCTTGCATCAGAGTCCACAGAGCACCCCTTAAATTTGTTTTACACACTGGGAGGCAGGAGAGAGGGTGATCTTACTCACCCCAGGATGGAGGCTCAGGCACAGGCTGTCTGTAGCATTTATCTTCTGAGTTAAAACTTCCTTCATATCTCCCCGAGTGTGTGGGCGGGGCAGACACAGAAGTAGAGGGGCGGGAGGAGGAGGAGCAGTCCGTCCAATCGGAGAGCAGAGAGCTGAACTGTCAGCGTGGGCTCTGAGGCTGAGCTGTGTGTGAGAGACACACACACAGCTCAGCCCATGCAGCCTCTAACGTCATTTGTAGTTCCGCCAGGGAAGACACAGGCATGGCAGCATAGCAGAAGGTGAGCGGCGGCCGCGACCTGTGTTATCCCTGTCCAGGCTGTGGTCGCCGCTTACCTCCCGCTGTACGGCCTGGACATCAACAGGCCATGGAGCGGGCGGCCCCGGCCCACGCGGTCCCAGCCCACCGGGCAAATGCCTGGTCTGCCCTATGGCCAGTCCGGGCCTGCTTCCAGTGACAACCACGCCTCAGGCATTGTTGACTCCCACTGACACTGGGGAATTTTCAACTTTACAAACAAATGGCCACCACCTCAACCTATAACTAGGTGAACTGCGCTAGCAACTAAATGTGAAAATTATATATATATATAAACAAAAACCACCACAAAAAACCACAGGCGATGGTAAAGTGGCGCGTGAGTATAGATATGGATGTGTCAGAGAACTGGACCTGCAGCTCGCGCATCTGAGCCAACACTCAGCACGCATGCACTATACTGCACTACCAGATCTCCAAGACCCTCCACAACAATTATAACAATAAGTGTAGGAATGACAGGATCATGGAACGATGCACTACTAGGACAAATGCATCTATCAAACCTCAGAGATAACAATTTGGCATACAATGATAAAAATATATATGTAAAAATATGGCATATCAATGGTGCAAGAAAGAAAAATTATGGAGCAAACCACTCAGCAAGTTCCAGATGACACAAAGAAACCATGAAAATGTCATCTATAATATAATATAAAAATATAAAAACTCCTTCATGGGGCAAACAATGAGAAGGCTTCCAACTTTTCCATCTTTTCCAACAACCAGGGCCAATCGTGTGGCGATGTAAAAGGTATTGCTCGTACACCCACAAAAGCACACGTTCCACCGAAGGAGAGAAGAGAGGTATATAGCATAAAACCTTAAAATACCAAAGGTCACCTGCGCATAAATGCGCTACTCACGGGACCAATAAGGAAAGCAGGCATTCAGATATTTCGGTCGGTTCGCCGCTCTTGGCGTGCGTTCCACCGCCAGGAAGTGATGTCACTGGTAAGATACAAACGAACGTAGGCAGGATGTTGCGTCGACGCGTTTCGCCCCTCCCCCAGGGCGTTATCAAAGACTCAACATCCTGCTGACGTGTAAACCTTTTATATTATGTTCAATGAGTGACAGCCATTGACGGCCAATGGGTAAAAAGTTACCCATTCCTTCCTCTATCATCATATCCTGTTTGCGAATTAAAACTTTACTCAATGGTTGGAGACAAACAACTCCAGTGTACAGATAGGTGTTTACAACATCTCCATAAGGGAACCATCTTGACACTCACTATCTTCCATAGAATTCCCTTATGGAGATGTTGTAAACACCTATCTGTACACTGGAGTTGTTTGTCTCCAACCATTGAGTAAAGTTTTAATTCGCAAACAGGATATGATGATAGAGGAAGGAATGGGTAACTTTTTACCCATTGGCCGTCAATGGCTGTCACTCATTGAACATAATATAAAAGGTTTACACGTCAGCAGGATGTTGAGTCTTTGATAACGCCCTGGGGGAGGGGCGAAACGCGTCGACGCAACATCCTGCCTACGTTCGTTTGTATCTTACCAGTGACATCACTTCCTGGCGGTGGAACGCACACCAAGAGCGGCGAACCGACCGAAATATCTGAATAACCTGGTTGTTGGAAAAGATGGAAAAGTTGGAAGCCTTCTCATTGTTTGCCCCATGAAGGAGTTTTTATATTTTTATATTATATTATAGATGACATTTTCATGGTTTCTTTGTGTCATCTGGAACTTGCTGAGTGGTTTGCTCCATAATTTTTCTTTCTTGCACCATTGATATGCCATATTTTTACATATATATTTTTATCATTGTATGCCAAATTGTTATCTCTGAGGTTTGATAGATGCATTTGTCCTAGTAGTGCATCGTTCCATGATCCTGTCATTCCTACACTTATTGTTATAATTGTTGTGGAGGGTCTTGGAGATCTGGTAGTGCAGTATAGTGCACGCGTGCTGAGTGTTGGCTCAGATGCGCGAGCTGCAGGTCCAGTTCTCTGACACATCCATATCTATACTCACGCGCCACTTTACCATCGCCTGTGGTTTTTTGTGGTGGTTTTTGTTTATATATATATATATAATTTTCACATTTAGTTGCTAGCGCAGTTCACCCGGTTTATACATCTTTAAAGTACAGTACTTTCACTCTGCAGCTGCAACAAAGTTTTTTTTCTTTGGTTTCACAAAAATATTTTTTTTTTTGATATTATATATTTGCGAGCGCTGTATTGTATGATTTTATATCAACCTATAACTAGCCTTTGCAACAAGGAGCACAGGAAGGGCAATGCACATCAAAAACAAATAAAAATTCCCAGCTCCCTTACCAGCCAACATGTGGATGTGAGCGCTATATTCAGCACATTAGAAAAACAGTTTTGGCCCCCAAAATCTGATTTCTTTTGGTGAAGAAGAAATGGGGTGGTTGGGAAGGTTAATACACAACTAATAACATAAATTGACAATCTGGAACTATAATAATAAATGGGTAATCAAAACAACAGACTCTGAGCTGCTAAAGTCCAAAAGGAACTGGATTATAGTCCAATAAAAGCAGTTGTAGAAGGCAGCCCTGTTGATAAAGAAGAAGCAATTCTCTGGATACTGTGGGAGAAGAACAACAAGGGCGCCACTCTAAGTGCAATATTTAAAAACGAATTTAATAGATCTTAAAAGCAGGTACTCACAAGGGTACATGTAATCAGGCATGTAAATAATATGCAGATAGTGGCAGGTGTCCCAGGGATATTGTCCAGTCACATCTAGTGGTGTCGTTCCGCTTCATAAGACAGGCTGCGCTGGTGAATTCTTGGCAGATCCGGCCACTGGAACGCACTGTGTGTGATGATCTGGGGGAGCGAGAGCACTTCCGGGTCCGTGCAGGGATAGCAAATAGGCGACGCGTTTGCGGAGCTACGCTCCTTCCTCAGGCCTAACGAGACCTGTGATTGGTCGAACCTGTTATAGTCTAAGACGGGCTGGGATTGGAGGAGAAAACCATCTGTCACTCTCACGCACAGGCTATGTGCTGGAAGTTGTGTGCTGGCGTGTCTGCGTCTGCAGCTGTAACGAATCTTAATAAAACCAGCGCTGTGTGTGTATAAATGGGAGAATTTAAAATAATGCATTCTATATTTTCCATTCGGATAATGTTGTTTAAAAGAAAAAATAATAATAAAGAATAAAAATATATAGGTAAGATGTGTAAATAGACTGACTATAATGGCAATGTTGTGAAATAGGGAATGTGGATACCTGGTAAGATAAAAAATGGGGAGATGAGAAGACGGAATGGACAATGATGAACAAAAAAGAAAAAATGGAAATAAGAATAAAAATAATAATAATAAACAGATATAATGAAGTGATGTAGATTTTAGTATTGTTATTGAAAAATAAAAATAGAAATTATATTGAAAAAGAGGAAAAGACATGATAACAGAGATGGATAAAAATAAAAATAATAACTGCATTAAAATAGGTGATAGAATAATATGATATGGTATAAATGAAATAAAAAATAAAAAATAATAAAAAATAAAAGAAAAAATAGAAAATGAAAGAGTATATAGAAAATTATTATTATAAAAAAATATATAAAGAAATATGAATAATAATAATATTGAAAATGGAAAAATAAATAAAAATTGGGTAAATGTAATAATATGGAAATAAAAATAAAAATAACAATAAAAATATGTAAGTAATAAGGATAAATTATAATAAACTGAAAATAAGGTAATATGGATAATAGCAATAAATCTAAATAAAAAATGGTTCTGACAATATTGTGGAATTCTTGTGATATTGGGATGATACTGATAAGTGCAATTGTTGTTACGTGACTAGTACATAATAGACAGATCATAATTATAAATTCTAAATAGAAATGTGAATGTGCTTTGATGTGGGACCACACTAGTATGTTTTCTTATAAAATGAAGGAGTATATATGCTGATTGAGCTTAAAAGTAATGTTCAAATGTAACATATTAGCGACCACTGCTACATCATGATGAAAAAAGGGGGGGGGGAGGACATACATGATGATATTTCTGGGGTACCTACTTCAAAACAAGAAATATGTTTATATAACAAACAGGTATGTTAGGAGTTCTAACAGCCTAATATACCATGGAGGACTAGGAGAGTGGTCAAATAAGACTACTCGTCTCTATTTCCTCGTTTAGTCCTCCAGGGGCCAGGGTGTCCAGAGTGTATATCCAGTACGTTTCCCTATGGCAGAGACGTTTAAAACGCTCTGCCAGTGGGAACGTACCGGAAATAGACTCGATAATCCAAACTTTGAGGCCAGATGAAGAATGATCGTGTTTTTGAAGGAAATGGAGGGGAACACTGTGATGGTCATCTCCTGCCTCTACTAGGCGGCGGTGCTCACCAAACCTCTTTCTTAAAGTGCGTATGGTGCGGCCCACGTAGTACAACCCACATGGACATGTCAAGCAATAAATGACAAACTCTGTGGAGCAGTTGTAGAAGTTGCTGATCTGATATGTCTGACCCTTGATGGTAAATTCCTTTTGACCATGATGGACATGACTGCATGTAAGGCACAGTTTTTTTCGGCACTGGTACATTCCAATTAAGGGAATAAGACAGGGAAATGTTTTGTTGGAATTTTGTTGGCATTTGTATTTACTAGGTGCTACCAGATTTTTAATGTTCCTACTCTTCCGGTACGTAAACTTAGGTTTGGAGGTGATTGTGGATTTTAAATGTGGATCCTGAAGAAGGATCGGCCAATGTTTGGTGAGTATACGTTCCATGGCTTTGTGTTTAGAATGGAACTGGGTCACAAACCTAACCGGCTGTAATGAAGATTAAGTGGTTTCACTGGTGGATATAGGAGGTTCTGACAGATAGAAATCATATGCTTCGTTTATGAGTTTTGGTGGGAAAGCTTTATCCATGAACTTTTGTTTTAAGTGGGACCCTTCCGTGATATAATCAGATTGTCTGGTACAGTTTCTGCGTAACCGGCAGAACTAACTCTTAGGGATGTTTGCAATCCATCTCGGATGGTGGCAACTCTGATGGTGCAAAAAAGAATTGCTGGCTGTCGGCTTATTGTAATTTTTGGCCAATATTTTGCCATCTTGGTGAAAAAGTAGAAGATCTAGAAATGCGAGTTGAAGCTGATCATGTTCTGAAGTGAAAGTGAGGCCATACTCATTGTTATTGCATGAGAAAAGGGGCTCTGGGCCATCCCAAATGACGATAATATCGTCTATATACCTCCCATAGAAAACTATATGGGAGGTAAAGGGATTATTGAGCCAGATGTAATTGGCCTCCCAGTAACCCATAGTCAAATTCGCACCCATAGCTGTGCCCTTTGTTTGGAGATAGAAATCACCATCAAACTCAAAATAGTTATGGGTCAGGCAGAATTCTGTGGCCTCTAGAATGAACTCTGCCTGACCGAGGTTTAGCATGGGGTCGGAAGAAAGAAAGCTAGCGATAGCTCTGAGGCCTATGTGATGTGGGATTGAAGTATAGAGCGAGCTAACATCCAAGGATGCCCACGAGTATGTGGGCTCCCATGTGTAGTGTTCACCCCCCGATCCCCCCCCAATCACCCCCCCCCCCCCCCGTCCCCCGTCACAAACTTACACCAGCAGTTTTTTTTTTTTTCTGATTACTGCATTGGTGTCAATTTGTGACAGTTACAGTGTTGGGACAGTGAGTATTACCCCCCTTTAGGTCTAGGATACCCCCCTAACCCCCCCTAATAAAATTTTAACCCCTTGATCACCCCCTGTCACCAGTGTCACTAAGCAATCATTTTTCTGATCGCTGTATTAGTGTCGCTGGTGACGCTAGTTAAGGACGTAAATATTTAGGTTCGCCGTCAGCGTTTTATAGCGACAGGGACCCCCATATACTATCTAATAAATGTTTTAACCCCTTGATGGCCCCCTAGTTAACCCTTTCACCACTGATCACCGTATAAGTGTTACGGGTGACGCTGGTTAGTTCGTTTATTTTTTATAGTGTCAGGGCACCCGCCGTTTATTACAGAATAAAGGTTTAGCCCCCTGATCGCCTGGCGGTGATATGCGTCGCCCCAGGCAGCGTCAGATTAGCGCCAGTACCGCTAACACCCACGCACGCAGCATACGCCTCCCTTAGTGGTATAGTATCTGAACGGATCAATATCTGATCCGATCAGATCTATACTAGCGTCCCCAGCAGTTTAGGGTTTCCAAAAACGCAGTGTTAGCGGGATCAGCCCAGATACCTGCTAGCACCTGCGTTTTGCCCCTCCGCCCAGCCCACCCAAGTGCAGTATCGATCGATCACTGTCACTTACAAAACACTAAACGCATAACTGCAGCGTTCGCAGAGTCAGGCCTGATCCCTGCGATCGCTAACAGTTTTTTTGGTAGTATTTTGGTGAACTGGCAAGCACCAGCCCCAGGCAGCGTCAGGTTAGCGCCAGTACCGCTAACACCCACGCACGCACCGTACACCTCCCTTAGTGGTATAGTATCTGAACGGATCAATATCTGATCCGATCAGATCTATACTAGCGTCCCCAGCAGTTTAGGGTTCCCAAAAACGCAGTGTTAGCGGGATCAGCACAGATACCTGCTAGCACCTGCGTTTTGCCCCTCCGCCCGGCCCAGCCCAGCCCACCCAAGTGCAGTATCGATCGATCACTGACACTTACAAAACACTAAATGCATAACTGCAGCGTTCGCAGAGTCAGGCCTGATCCCTGCGATCACTAACAGTTTTTTTGGTAGTATTTTGGTGAACTGGCAAGCACCAGGCCCAGGCAGCGTCAGGTTAGCGCCAGTACCGCTAACACCCACGCACGCACCGTACACCTCCCTTAGTGGTATAGTATCTGAACGGATCAATATCTGATCCGATCAGATCTATACTAGCGTCCCCAGCAGTTTAGGGTTCCCACAAACGCAGTGTTAGCGGGATCAGCACAGATACCTGCTAGCACCTGCGTTTTGCCCCTCCGCCCGGCCCAGCCCACCCAAGTGCAGTATCGATCGATCACTGTCACTTACAAAAGACTAAACGCACAACTGCAGTGTTCGCAGAGTCAGGCCTGATCCCTGCGATCGCTAACAGTTTTTTTGGTAGCGTTTTGGTGAACTGGCAAGCACCAGCGGCCTAGTACACCCCGGTCGTGGTCAAACCAGCACTGCAGTAACACTTGGTGACGTGGCGAGTCCCATAAGTGCAGTTCAAGCTGGTGAGGTGGCAAGCACAAGTAGTATCCCGCTGCCACCAAAAAGACAAACACAGGCCTGTCGTGCCCATAGTGCCCTTCCTGCTGCATTCGCCAATCCTAATTGGGAACTCACCGCTTCTGCAGCGCCCGTACTTCCCCCATTCACATCCCCAACCAAATGCAGTCGGCTGCATGAGAGGCATTTTTATGTCCTCCCGAGTACCCCTACCCAACAAACCCCCCCAAAATAATGTCGTGTCTGCAGCAAGCGAGGATATAGGCGTGACACCCACTATTATTGTCCCTCCTGTCCTGACAATCCTGGTCTTTGCATTGGTGAATGTTTTGAATGCTACCATACACTAGTTGAGTATTAGCGTATGGTACAGCATTCCACAGACTAGGCACACTTTCACAGGGTCTCCCAAGATGCCATCGCGTTTTGAGAGACCCGAACATGGAACCGGTTACAGTTATAAAAGTTACAGTTACAAAAAAAAGTGTAAAAAAAAAAAAAAAAAAAAAAGATATATAAAATAAAAAAAAAAAATAGTTGTCATTTTATTGTTCTCTCTCTATTGTTCTGCTCTTTTTTACTGTATTCTATTGTGCAATGTTTTATTGTTATTATGTTTTATCATGTTTGCTTTTCAGGTATGCAATTTTTTATACTTTACCGTTTAATGTGCTTTATTGTTAACCATTTTTCTGTCTTCAGGTACGCCATTCACAACTTTGAGTGGTTATACCAAAATGATGCCTGCAGGTTTAGGTATCATCTTGGTATCATTCTTTTCAGCCAGCGGTCGGCTTTCATGTAAAAGCAATCCTAGCGGCTAATTAGCCTCTAGACTGCTTTTACAAGCCGTGGGAGGGAATGCCCCCCCCCCACCGTCTTCCGTGTTTTTCTCTGGCTCTCCTGTCTCAACAGGGAACCTGAAAATGCAGCCGGTGATTCAGCCAGCTGACCATAGAGCTGATCAGAGACCAGAGTGGCTCCAAACATCTCTATGGCCTAAGAAACCGGAAGCTACGAGCATTTTATGACTTAGATTTCGCCGGATGTAAATAGCGCCATTGGGAAATTGGGGAAGCATTTTATCACACCGATCTTGGTGTGGTCAGATGCTTTGAGGGCAGAGGAGAGATCTAGGGTCTAATAGACTCCAATTTTTTCAAAAAAGAGTACCTGTCACTACCTATTGCTATCATAGGGGATATTTACATTCCCCGAGATAACAATAAAAATGATTAAAAAAAATAAAAAATGAAAGGAACAGTTTAAAAATAAGATAAAAAAGCAAAAAAATAATAAAGAAAAAAAAAAAAAAAAAGCACCCCTGTCGCCCCCTGCTCTCGCGCTAAGGCGAACGCAAGCGGCGGTCTGTCGTCAAACGTAAACAGCAATTGCACCATGCATGTGAGGTATCACCGCGAAGGTCAGATCGAGGGCAGTAATTTTTGCAGTAGACCTCCTCTGTAAATCTAAAGTGGTAACCTGTAAAGGCTTTTAAAGGCTTTTAAAAATGTATTTATTTTGTTGCCACTGCACGTTTGTGCGCAATTGTAAAGCATGTCATGTTTGGTATCCATGTACTCGGCCTAAGATCATCTTTTTTATTTCATCAAACATTTGGGCAATATAGTGTGTTTTAGTGCATTAAAATTTAAAAAAGTGTGTTTTTTCCCCAAAAAATACGTTTGAAAAATCGCTGCGCAAATACTGTGTGAAAAAAAAAGTAATGAAACACCCACCATTTTAATCTGTAGGGCATTTGCTTTAAAAAAATATATAATGTTTGGGGGTTCAAAGTAATTTTCTTCAAAAAAAAAAAAAAAAAACTTTTTCATGTAAACAATAAGTGTCAGAAAGGGCTTTGTCTTCAAGTGGTTAGAAGAGTGGGTGATGTGTGACATAAGCTTCTAAATGTTGTGCATAAAATGCCAGGATAGTTCAAAACCCCCCCAAATGACCCCATTTTGGAAAGTAGACACCCCAAGCTATTTGCTGAGAGGCATGTCGAGTCCATGGAATATTTTATATTGCGACACAAGTTGCGGGAAAGAGACAATTTTTTTTTTTTTTTTGCACAAAATTGTCACTAAATGATATATTGCTCAAACATGCCATGGGAATATGTGAAATTACACCCCAAAATACATTCTGCTGCTTCTCCTGAGTACGGGGATACCACATGTGTGAGACTTTTTGGGAGCCTAGCCGCGCACGGGACCCCGAAAACCAAGCACCGCCTTCAGGCTTTCTAAGGGCGGGAATTTTTGATTTCACTCTTCACTTCCTATCACAGTTTCGGAGGCCATGGAATGCCCAGGTGGCACAAAACCCCCCCAAATGACCCAATTTTGGAAAGTAGACACCCCAAGCTATTTGCTGAGCGGTATAGTGAGTATTTTGCAGACCTCACTTTTTGTCACAAAGTTTTGAAAATTGAAAAAAGAAAAAAAAAATGATTTTTCTTGTCTTTCTTCATTTTCAAAAACAAATGAGAGCTGCAAAATACTCACCATGCCTCTCAGCAAATAGCTTGGGGTGTCTACTTTCCAAAATGGGGTCATTTGGGGGGGTTTTGTGCCACCTGGGCATTCCATGGCCTCCGAAACTGTGATAGGCAGTGTAGAGTGAAATCAAAAATTTTCACCCTTAGAAATCCTGAAGGCGGTGATTGGTTTTCGGGGCCCCGTACGTGGCTAGGCTCCCAAAAAGTCCCACACATGTGGTATCCCCATACTCAGGAGAAGCAGCAGAATGTATTTTGGGGTGCAATTGCACATAGGCCCATGGCCTGTGTGAGCAATATATCATTTAGTGACAACTTTTTGTAAATATATATATTTTTTTTTGTCATTATTCAATCACTTGGGACAAAAAAAAAAAAAATATTCAATGGGTTCAACATGCCTCTCAGCAATTTCCTTGGGGTGTCTACTTTCCAAAATGGGGTCATTTGGGGGGGTTTTGTACTGCCCTGCCATTTTAGCACCTCAAGAAATGACATAGGCAGTCATAAACTAAAAGCTGTGTAAATTACAGAAAATGTACCCTAGTTTGTAGACGCTATAACTTTTGCGCAAACCAATAAATATACGCTTATTGACATTTTTTTTACCAAAGACATGTGGCCGAATACATTTTGGCCTAAATGTATGACTAAAATTGAGTTTATTGGATTTTTTTTATAACAAAAAGTAGAAAATATCATTTTTTTTCAAAATTTTTCCGTTTATAGCGCAAAAAATAAAAACCGCAGAGGTGATCAAATACCATCAAAAGAAAGCTCTATTTGTGGGAAGAAAAGGACGCAGATTTCGTTTGGGTACAGCATTGCATGACCGCGCAATTAGCAGTTAAAGCGACGCAGTGCCAAATTGGAAAAAGACCTCTGGTCCTTAGGCAGCATAATGGTCCGGGGCTAAAGTGGTTAAGGAGGGGTGGGCTCCCTCCAGGCAAACCTGCCCTCAATCTATCCAACTGCTATATTTTTGCTCCAGTTTGAGAATCTTTGGAATATTCTGATAAATTTGTTTAGAAAAGTTGTGTTTCTGATCATAGGAAAGTTTAACTGATACCCTTTATTGGCTAATTAAAATGGCATTAAACCCAAAACCAAAAACATAATATATTGAAAAAAAATTTTAGGCTTTTTTCCCCTCTGTTTTCACCTGGTGATCTGGCCAGTAACACACCTTCTGTATTCGAGTGCCCCTACTCTGGAGGAATGAGCACAGGGGCATCTTTGGATAGCAGATTGTCAGTTTGGGGGGGGGGGGGTGCTAGATGTACAGGCAGATTTAGATACACCAACAAATTGATGCAAAACTCCAACCAATACTTTATAAACAGTTATATCAAACTTTTTTTTTAAATAAATAAAAGCTGACCCTTGTGAGTACCCCTTTCAGTGTTAAATGGTTTGTCTCAACACTCTTATGCCGCGTACACACGGTCGGATTTTCCGACGGGAAATGTTTGATTGGAGCTTGTTGTCGGAAATTCCGACCGTGTGTAGGCTCCATCGGACATTGTCCGTCGGAATTTCCGACAAACAAAATTTGAGATCTGGATCTCAAATTTTCTGTCAACAAAATCTGTTGTTGTAAATTCCGATCGTATGTACACAATTCCGATGCACAAAGTTCCACGCATGCTTGGAATCAAGCAGAAGAGCCGCACTGGCTATTGAACTTCATTTTTCTCGGCTCGTCGTACGTGTTGTACGTCACCACGTTCTTGACGTTCGGAATTTCCGACAAGATTTGTGTAACCGTGTGTATGCAAGACAAGTTTGAGCCAACATCCGTCAAAAAAAACATGGGTTTTGTTGTCGGAATGTGCGGATGTGAATCGTGTATACGCAGCATAACTGTTACTGGCCGAATCATCAGGTGAAAATAAAAGAAAGCCTAAAACAGAAAATGAATGCAGCCATCACATCTAAGAATTTGTAAGCTGCAATATAGTAAATGTTTGCTTTTGGGTTTAATAGGGCTTTGAGTTAGTAAAGATGTAAGATTTTGGGATAACTTAGATCCCTAAACGGCCTAATCCTGATAATAGGAAAAGACTGTGCAGCTGGTACCGACTCTATACAATGAATAAGTGCATATTTACCCCTGCAACCCATAAGCATCAGCCTATTTTGCCAATTTGTCAATCTGGTATTTGTTGGCACTATTTACATACCAGAAATTCATAATATAAGCTGTGGAGCCATGCAGACACCAACCGCTGGATTCCATATTAAATCACATAATGCATATGCTAATGGTTTGCTGATGCAAGACAACACTTCTTTGATTTAATACAATATCCTACTTTTTAATTAAACTAGAGTTTAGTTTATTTACTTTATTAATTTGTGTAGTGACAATAAATTCCACAGCTCTTTACAGAATTCCCAAATCATTAACACTAGTCCCTTGCAGCAATAGATCTTACAGTCTAGGATGTGCAAGGAAATTACCCACTCTGATGTGTTCTTGCCAGCGGTTTAGACTATAATGGCTGTGTGTTGAGTTATTTTGAGGGGACAGCAAATTTACACTGTTATACAAGCTGTACACTCACTACTTTACATTGTAGCAAAGTGTCATTTCTTCAGTGTTGTCACATGAAAAGATATAATAAAATATTTACAAAAATGTGAGGGGTGTACTCACTTTTGTGAGATACTGTATATTGGGGTTGATTTACTAAAGGCAAATAATCTGTTCACTTTGTACCGAAGTTTTTACTTTGCAAACAATACCCAATCATATGCAAGGAAAATGAGAAAAAACGTATCTTTGCTTGCACATGATTGGATGATGAAAGTCAGCAGGGCTTCATCTCATTCAGGGATAATTCCCTTGCAAAGGTAACAGCTTATTTGCCTTTAGTAAATCAACCACATAAGTAGGCTCTCCCTGGGGGAACATACGGTAATCTGATCAGCCATACAGTATCTCACAAAAGTGAGTACACCCCTCACATTTTTGTAAATATTTTATTATAGCTTTTCATGTGACAACACGGAAGAAATGATACTTTGCTACAATGTAAAGTAGTGAGTGTACAGCTTGTATAACAGTGTAAATTTGCAGTCCCCTCAAAATAACTCAAAACACAGCCATTAATGTCTAAACCGTTGACAACAAAAGTGAGTACGCCCCTAAGTGAAAATGTCCAAATTGTACCCAATTAGCCATTTTTCCTCCCCCGTGTCACGTGACTCGTTAGTGTTATGCCACGTACACACGACCGGACTTTATGGCATACTTTGCCCGGCTGACTTTTTCGACGGACTTTCCGAATGAATGGACTTGCCTACATACGATCAACCAAAGTCCGACGGATTCGTACGTGATGACGTACGACCCGACTAAAACAAGGAAGTTCTTAGCCAGTAGCCAATAGCTGCCTTAGTGTCGGTTTTTGTCCGTCGGACTAGCATACAGACGAGCGGACTTTTCGACCGGACTCGAGTCCGTCGGATAGATTTGAAACATGTTTCAAATCTAAGTCCGTCA
This sequence comes from Lithobates septentrionalis, assembly GCA_037952835.1. Classification (NCBI taxonomy): domain Eukaryota; kingdom Metazoa; phylum Chordata; class Amphibia; order Anura; family Ranidae; genus Lithobates; species Lithobates septentrionalis. Next base: position 273,763 of record JBBDGP010001162.1, on the reverse strand, counting down.
AACTTTTGATAAAACAAAGTCCGCTGGAGCCCACACACGATCGAATTGTCAGACGAAATCCGGTACGCTGGACTAAGTATGCCGTAAAGTCTGATCGTGTGTACGCGGCATTACAAGGTCTCAGGTGTGAATGGGGAGCAGGTGTGTGAAATTTGGTGTTATTACTCTCGCTCTCTCATACTGGTCACTGGAAGTTCAACATGGCACCTAATGGCAAAGCACTCTCTGAGGATCTGAAAAAAGAATTGTTGCTCTACATAAAGATGGTCTAGGCTATAAGAAGATTACCAAGACGCTGAAACTGAGTTGTAGCACAGTGGCCAAGACCATAGAGCGGTTTAACAGGACAGGCTCCACTCAAAACAGGTCTCATGGTCGACCAAAGAAGTTGAGTGTACGTCCTCGGCCTCATATCCAGAGGTTGTCTTTGGGAAATAGACGTATGAGTGCTGCCACCATTGCTGCAGAGGTTGAAGGGGTGGGGGATCAGCCTGCCAGTGCTCAGACCATACGCCGCACACTGCATCAAATTTGTCTGCATGGCTGTTGTCCCAGAAGGAAGCCTCTTCTAAAGATGATGCACAAGAAAGCCCGCAAACAGTTTGCTGAAGACAAGCAGACTAAGGACATGGATTACTGGAACCATGTCCTGTGGTCTGATGAGATCAAGATAAACTTATTTGGTTCAGAAGGTGTCAAGCATGTGTGGCGGACAACCAGGTGAGGAGTACAAAGACAAGTGTGTCTTGCCTACAGTCAAGCATGGTGGTGGGAGTGTCATGGTCTGGGGCTGCATAAGTGCTGCCGGCACTGGGGAGCTACAGTTTATTGAGGGAACCATGAATGCCAACATGTACTGTGACATACTGAAGCCGAGCATGATCCCCTCCCTTCGGAGACTGGGCTGCAGGGCAGTATTCCAACATGATAACGATCCAAAACACACCTCCAAGACAACCACTGCCTTGCTAAAGAAGCTGAGGGTAAAGATGATGGACTGGCCAAGCATGTCTCCAGACCTAAACCCTATTGAGCATCTACGGGACATCCTCAAACGGAAGGTGGAGGAGCGCAAGGTCTCTAACATCCACCAGCTTTGTGATGTCGTCATGGAGGAGTGGAAGAAGACTCCAGTGGCAACCTGTGAAGCTCTGGTGAACTTCATGCCGAAGAGGGTTAAGGCAGTGCTGCAAAATAATGGTGGCCGCACAAAATATTGACACTTTGGGCCCAATTTGGACATTTTCACTTAGGGGTGTACTCACTTTTGTTGCCAGCGGTTTAGACATTAATGGCTGTGTGTTGAGTTATTTTGAGGGGACAGCAAATTTACACTGTTATACAAGCTGTACACTCACTACTTTACATTGTAGCAAAGTGTAATTTCTTCAGTGTTGTCACATGAAAAGATAGAATAAAATATTTACAAAAATGTGATGGGTGTACTCACTTTTGTGAAATATTGTAACTATATCACCACTGACAGGTTGAATAACCTTTAAAGAGGAAGTAAACCCTGATGGTTTTTTTCCCCTGCAAAGTAAAAGCATAGTGGGCTAGTATGCATTGCATACTAGCCCATTATGTTGCACTTACCTGCAAACGAAGCCCTCAATGTCCCCGTTATCCCTGCTGGTGGCCGCATCCATCTTCACCCCTCTTCCTTTTGTGGCCATGGCTCTGTGACTGGCTGGAGTCGCATGATGTCACTCCTGCGCATGTGCGCGGGAGCCGCCGGTCACGGCACGGGCCCTTAAGAAACATCACGATCGTACCCTTTCTTCAGTGCACATGCCCCGATTACATCGACGCAAGCGTATATGGTAAATATCTCCTAAACAGTACATGTTTAGGAGATATTTCCAGTACCTACAGGTGAACCTTATTATAGGCTTACCTGTAGGTAAAAGTGGTGTAACTAAGTTTACAACCACTTTAAAATCTCTTCACAATGGCATCTGAAAGTTGGAGGGATATATTAGGCAGCAAGTAAACATGTTGTCTCCGAAGTTGATGTGTTGAAAGCTGAAAAAAGGGCATTGCAGTTTGTTGTGTATGAGGCTGCATAGCCGCAGACTGGTCATGGTACCCATACTGACCTGTGTCCACAGACAAAAGCACCTATAATGTGCACATGAGCAAGCATCAGCACTGGGCCACAGAGCAATGGAAGGAGGTGACCAGGTCTGATGAATCACATTTTATTTTGCAGCATATGGATGGCCGGGTGCGTGTGCATCACTTACCTGGAGAAGAGATGGCACCAGGGTGTACTATGGGAAGAAGGCAAACCAGCAGACAGTGTGATGCTTTGGGCAATGTTCTGCTGGGAAACCTTTAATCCTGCCATTCATCTGGATGTTACTTGACATATACCACCTACCTAAACATTGTTGCTGACCAAGTACACCTCTTCATGGAAACGATATTCCCTGATGGCCGTGATTTGTTTCACCAGGATAATGCTCCCTGCCACACTACAAAAATGGTTCAAGAATGGTTTGAGGAACACAATGAGTTTGACCTGTTGACTTGGCCTCCAAATTCTCCAGATTGAGCATCTGTGGGATGTGCTGGAAAAACAAGCCTGATCCATGGAGGCCCTTCCTCACAACTTATAGGACTTAAAGGATCTGCTGATGACAGTTTGGTGCAGATACCACAGCATACCTTCAGATGTCTAGTGGTGCCTCAATGGGTTAGAGTTGTTTTGGCGGCAAAAGGGGACCTACTCAATATTAGGTGGGTGGTAATAAAGCTATGTCTGATTGGTGTACACCGAGGAAGCTCTCTATGGGGGCAAATACATTGGGATGAATATGTGCAAAGCACTTTTATAGAGGAGACTCTATAAGGATGAGGAAAATACACGGTCCGATCAATGTCGACCGTGTGTACAGGGCATTAGTCCGTAGGGTTCAATATTGAGTTGGCCAACCCTTTGCAGCTATAACAGTTCCAACTCTTCTGGGAAGGATGTCCACAAGGTTTAGGAGTGTGTCTATGGGAATGTTTGACCATTCTTCCAGAAGCGATTCGTGAGATCAGGCACTGATGTTGGACTAGAAGGCCTGGCTCGCAGTCTCTGCCCTAATTCATCCCAAAGGTGTTCTATCGGGTTGAGATGCAGGCCAGTCAAGTTCCTCCACCCCAAACTCACTAATCTATGTTTTTATGGACCTTGCTTTATTCACTGGTCCAAATCATTTGGTGGAGGGGGGGTTATGGTGTGGGGTTGTTTTTTAGAGATTGGGCTTGGCCCCTTAGTTCCAGTGAAGGGAACTCTTAAGGCGTCAGCGTACCTAGACATTTCAGACAATTTCATGCTCCCAACTTTGAGGGAACAGTTTGGGGGTGGCCCATTTTTGTTCAACATGACTGCACTCCAGTGCACAAAACAAGGTCCATAAAGACACGGATGAGTGAGTTTGGGGTGGAGGAACTTGACTAGCCTGCACAGATTCCTGACCTCAACCTGATAGAACACCTTTGGGATGAGTTAGAGCAGAGACTGCGAGCCAGGCCTTCTCAACCAACAACAGTGCCTGACCTCACAAAAGCGCTTCTGAAAGAATGGTCAAACTTTCCCATAGACACACTCCTAAACCTTGTAGACAGCCTTCCCAGAAGAGTTGAAGCTGTTATAGCTGCAAACGGTGGGCCAACACAATACTGAACCCTGCAGACTAAGGTCTGGTTCACACCTATGCAGGTTGCAGTTTGTATATTCTGGGTGTATTTTGCATTTTTCAATACACCTTTTTGATCCATTGACGTCTATAGACCCAAAAATCAGAAAAAAGTCCCTGGCCCTTTAAAATGCACAAATGTGAACGTGACCCAAAGGAAACCATGTTAAATGGACTATAGTGTGTTTCTGCAAAACTGAAAACAAGCTAAAAAATGCATAGGTGTGAACCAGGCCTAAGACTGGGATGCCATTAAAGTTCACGTGTGTGTAAAGGCAGGCGTCCCAATACTTTTGCCAATATAGTGTACATCCACACAAAGGATGCGGATAAGAGGAGTTCCCTCTGCCGTAACATTGTACACAAGAGCGGAATGTCCGTCAGAAAAAATCAGACGGAAGCTTTTCATCGTCTATTCCGATCCTGTGTATGCCTCATTGGACTTTTTTTTCCGAAAATTCTGACGGACCTAGAAAAGGAACATGTTCTAAATATTTCCAATGGAATCAATTCCCATCGGGAAAACCGCTCCTCTGTATGCTGTTCCGACATACCAAAAAAGACGCATGCTCTGAAGCAAGTACGAGACGGAAGCTATTGGCTACTGGCTATTGCACTTCCTTTTTCTAGTCCCATCGTACGTGTTGTACGTCACTGCGTTCTGGACGGTCGGACTTTGGTGTGACCGTGTGTAGGCAAGACAGCTTAAGGTGGAATTCCGTCGGAGTTCAGTCGGAGAAACCTTCGAAGTTTATTCTGACGGCAAAACCTGTCTTGTGTACAGGGCATGACAGTAGTTCAGCAGCTCCTGCTGATTGAGAAAAGTTTTCCAACTTGTCTGTTCATCAAACTTTTGACTTCCGTTGAACATGGAAGTCCATACATCGAACAAAATTACTCCGGTTCCTGCTGAACCAGCTACATTTCAATCAGTCAATGGCCAGCTTTAGTCATACCCTTTTAAAATCACCCACTGAACCATAGAAGTACTTTCTATCCCACCATGTGTTCCACTTTCCCAACCCAGAGCCTTACATACACAAAGAAATACCTTTGCCGTGTTTTACTTGCTAACACAACAAATACTTTGTCTTATCTCATTGGTTTAGTTTAATCAATCGTTCTCTTGTAACGATTGAGCGTATCAGCCAAAAGCTGCCAGCAGCTGTCCGCCGTTCCTCTTAACCCGAAGGCTCAGAATCCCTCGAGCCCCCGTTGGAGCTCATTTAAAAAGTTCTCCTGTATCGCAGTCACAACATTTCGCCTGTATGAAAGTGTTTTACCTGCCACAGCACAATTACCAGCGGCATGTATTATTAATGAACAGTGCTCCGCTCCGCACATCCAGGTCACTCGCTGCTGTGCTGACACAATACACAATGAATTCTTCCTTGCTCGTTTTAGCAAAGCAAACTGTTTTTAATGTAACACAAGAGAAGAGATGTAGGTTCCGTTTAGAGGTCTTGAAATCAAATGCACACATCTATCCGCCATGAAAAGGCCATGCTCTGTGAAAGTACAAGGAAGACCTCCAGCTATAAAACAAGCCTGTTCATAAAGGACACTATCTCTGAAATCGATTCCACTCTTGAGCCTAATCTGGAGGGTGAGAGGGACAGTCAGGGAGGCTCATTTGCTAAAAGCCTAACTATGTGAAGTAGAACTGGCAACAGGTGCAGAATTAAAGGAAGCAGGACAATTATAAAAAAACAAAAACAAAAAAAACTTACGTTTCCGAACAAAGGTTGTCACCCTTTATTTAAAAGGTGGTAACAATTTTGGTTCCCCAATGAGCTCCGGGCTGACCTTCTTCTTCTTCTCTCTTTATTTCTTTCTTCTCACCCTTTTTTTCTTCCGTTACTTCTTCTCTTTCCTCTATCTACATTTAACATATGTTAGGATGTCTTTAGAGCCTTATACAGTTCTATGTTCAATGATAGTCTCAGGGATTAGTGTCAGGGGCCTCCCCGCTTCTCCTTACCCATTATTTTCCTCCTACTCTTCCCCCCACCCCTATTCCCCTGTACCATGTCTTTGCTCCTGTCTTCCATTATATATAGCTGCATTCCTGGTAACTGATAGGAAATATTTGCTCCCTGATCCCTCGTAGATCAGGTTTATGTGCTTTTGTATTTTTTGACAATGATGAATAGTACAACTTTTGAATATCAACCTGAGACCATTTTTTACTAATGTATGTCCTTTTTTCTGATGTTGGATTTTGCATATTTTCTCTGTTCATATTGTAGCAGAGCGTCCCAGAGAGAGCCAGGAAAAGTCCTGTTCGGGGTTTATACATCTCCCAGGCTCCTCTCATACAGGTTCAGGGATCTCTGATCCATGGTCCAGTTCAGTTCTTGGTCCTCTCCCCCAGGCTAATTTAAGCTCACCTGAGCAAGACAGCCTTGCTCTTGGCCTGGGATACTCAGAGAACTTCTGTGTAAGAGTGCAAAAAGGTATGTGGAAGCTGACAAGCTGTAGGCTTGCTCAGCTTAGTAGTTAGGATCTGTAAATATTGTTTAGTTAGTGCCGAGACACGGCTAGGTTTTGTTTTGGCTATTTTGTTCCTATTTGTTTCTTTTGGAACACTGTACAGCACCTGTATATAGACTTGTATATATCACAAATAAACACCGCACTGTTTGTCACTATTCCACTGGATTTGGTATCTGTGCCTGAAAGACCACTCATCCCAGGGAGCTTTGTGCCTGCTACCTGTCCCCCAGGTTACATATGGTGGAGACTGCGACCAGCTGTAGTAAGTTACTACTTAAAAGGCCAGTACCTAGAGTGACTAAACATGGAGGAAATCCTAAAACAATTGGTGATATCCAATGCTGCACAGCAACAATCCAATGCTGCACAGCAACAAGCAAACGTTGCACTGCAGCAAACAAACGCTATCGCACAGGAGCAAACCAAGGCGCTGTGCCAACAGATTGGTGCTGTACAGGAGCTATCGCAGAGGCTGTTTGAACAGCTAGCCACTGATGCAAAAGAGGATAGGAAAACCTTGGCTGCGGTTGTGGAGACGCTAGCACAGTGGTCACCTGCTAAAGTTAATGTTGTTGGAGACAAGCCCTCAGCCATCCATGTGGGTCGCTTTCTTTCCAAGATGACTGCAGATGATGATCCAGAGGCCTTTCTCTTAACGTTTGAACGGACCGCTGAGAGGGAAGGTTGGCCCAAAACCCAGTGGGCAGGACTGGTCGCCCCCTTGCTGTCTGGAGAATCGCAGAAGGCCTACTATGATTTGGAGTCAGCAGAAGCAGGAGACTATGAAAAGGTCAAGCGGGAAATCCTGGCGCGACTTGGTGTCACCCTGGCAGTTCGAGCACAGCGGGTCCACAGCTGGTTCTTCCAAGACGAGAGGCCCCCAAGATCGCAGATGTTCGACCTAATTCACTTGGTGAGAAAATGGCTACAGCCGGAGTCCCTGTCTGGGCCACAAATAGTGGAGCGTGTGGTCATGGACCGGTTCCTGAGGTCCCTACCAGTTCCCCTGCAGAAGTGGGTGAGTCAAGGAGACCCCAATTCGGCGGACAACCTCGTGGAACTTGTTGAAAGGTACTTTGCTGCAGAGAACCTGGTCACCACCCCTACAGCCGCACAGACTTTCCGCCCAAAGCCACGGTCTCCCCAGGCAACCGGTAAGACTGTTCCAGGGGAAGTGGGTGGTAAGCATGGCAAGGAAATAGGGGGGAGGATTTTTGGTGCCAGGACTGAAGTTTGGCGTCCCAAACAAGGGAAGCTACTGCCTGTCAGCAAACCAAACTGGGGAAACATCAGGTGTTTTCGTTGCCAAGAACTGGGACATGTTGCAGCAAACTGTCCATTGACAGATGAACCAATGCAGTGCGATCTGTCTATTAGAAGGCAGTCTATGTTTGCTGCTGTTTCATGCGCTGCAGCACCAAGTATGGGAAAACACATGTGCCAAATGACTGTTAATAATAAGCCTATTACGGCCTTGCTAGACTCTGGAAGTCTAGTGACTTTGGTTACAGCTGAGATGGTTGACACTGTGAATTTGCATGCTAAAAAAGTTGCTGTGATCTGTGTACATGGGGATACCCGCGAGTATCCTATAGCCACTGTTCAGTTTAAAACTGGCTTAGGTACGGTGACCCATCCGGTCGGACTTGTGCCCCACTTGGTGCACGAGGCCATCATTGGTAGGGACTTCCCTAAGTTTTGGGAACTGTGGGATCGTCCCGACCCGGTCGCAGTAGCTGACTCAGTGACAGAGCCAGAACTCCTGGCCGCTACTGACAATATGGGTTCAGGGGACTCTTCTCAGGGCTCCCCAGGTTTTCCTTTCTCAGTTATGGCAGGAGAGCTGGAGGAGCCTGAGGAGGTCCCCACAACCAGTGGAGCTGGACAGCCATCTGCTGAATCTGAGCCTACGTTGGAGTTTGCTGACCTTAATGTACACAAGGAAAATTTTGGTACCGAGCAGAGAAAAGACCCAACCCTTGCCAGGGCCTGGGAAAATGTAATGGTGATTAATGATGTACCTGTCGAATCAGGGGACAGGCTCTGTTTTCCTTATTTTAGCAGCAATGAGGATTTATTGTATCGTGTATGTAAAAAAAATGATGAAGTGGTTGAACAGTTGGTGGTCCCTAAGCCATACAGACGGGTGGTGTTGGAACTTGCCCATGGGCACTTGCTAGGAGGTCATTTAGGGGTTGAGAAAACTACTGAAAGGGTGTTGCGCAGGTTTTATTGGCCCGGAATACAGAAGGATATTGAGAATTATTGTCAATCCTGTCCTGTGGGTCAGATGTCAGCCCCACTACAACACTTCCGAAGTCCTTTAGTGCCCTTGCCTATTATTGAAGTGCCCTTTGAGAGGATTGCCATGGACCTTGTGGGTCCACTCCCCAAGTCTGCCCGAGGTCATCAGCATATCCTCGTAATCATGGATTATGCTACCCGTTACCCAGAGGCAATTCCCTTACGCACCGCGTCTGCTAAAAACATTGCCAAAGAGCTGTTTATGGTGTTCAGTCGTGTTGGAATCCCTAAAGAAGTCCTTACAGACCAGGGCACCCCATTTATGTCACGAATAACTAGAGAGCTGTGCAAGTTATTTAAGGTGACGCAATTGCGAACCTCGGTGTACCATCCTCAAACAGATGGCTTGGTGGAACGCTTCAATAAAACATTAAAGAGCATGTTAAAAAAGGTTGTTGACAAGGATGGGAAAAACTGTGACTTCCTGATACCATACTTGATGTTTGCCATCAGGGAGGTTCCCCAGTCCTCCACGGGGTACTCTCCCTTTGAGTTGCTTTATGGGAGACACCCTCGGGGACTCTTGGACATAGCCAAAGAAACTTGGGAGGGGGAGCAGACACCCCATAAAAGTGTCATTGAGCATATCGCTCAAATGCAGGACAGGATTGCAGCAATCATGCCGTTGGTAAAAGAACACTTACTGCAGGCCCAAACAGCTCAACAGAGGATATACAACAGGGGGGCCCAACTCCGTGTTTTCTCACCTGGTGATAGGGTCCTGGTGTTAGTTCCCACTGTTGAGAGCAAGTTCCTGGCTAAGTGGCAGGGTCCCTTTGAAGTAATTGAAAGAGTTGGGGAGGTCAATTACAAAATATATCAACCAGGAAAAAGGAAGCCCGAACAGATTTACCACATAAACCTGTTAAAGCCCTGGAAGGATAGGCTGGCGTTAACTGCGAGGTCCCTCCCGGTAACGCCTAAGGGTACTGAGTCTCCTCTGATCCCTGAGGTCACGATTCCAGACACCCTGTCATATTCTCAAAAGCAGGAAACTAGAGAATTCCTGATAAGAAATAGAGAGAAATTTTCAGAGTTACCTGGCACGACTTCAGCAGTTCAGCATGATATTGTTACTGAACCTGGGGTCCGTGTCAAGCTAAAACCATACCGAATTCCTGAAGCAAGGAGAAAGGACATCAGCGAGGAAGTTAAAAGAATGTTGGAGCTAGATGTCATTGAGGAATCCAATAGTGACTGGTCTAGCCCCATCGTGTTAGTCCCAAAACCGGATGGCACTTGGAGGTTCTGTAATGACTTCAGGAAGCTTAATGCAGTGACAAAGTTTGACACGTACCCAATGCCCAGAGTGGACGAACTTATAGACCGACTTGGCAAGGCTCGCTATCTGACCACTTTGGACTTGACAAAAGGTTATTGGCAAATACCCCTGACTGGTAGCGCCAAAGAGAAGACTGCATTTGTGACCCCAGAGGGTTCCTTTCAATATAAAAAAATGCCTTTTGGGTTGCAAAATGCCCCCGCCACATTTCAGAGGGCCATGGACAGGACTCTAAGACCCCACCGACAGTATGCAGCAGAATATCTAGATGACATAGTGGTACATAGCACTGACTGGGAGTCTCACTTGCCCCGGGTCCAGGCTGTCCTCGATTCCCTCTTCAAAGAAGGTTTTACAGCAAATCCAAAAAAATGTGCCATTGGTCTAGAGGAAGCCAAGTATTTGGGCTACACTATTGGGCGTGGTGTAATAAAACCTCAAGTGAATAAAATAGAAGCCATCCAGGAATGGCCACGTCCTGCAAACAAGAAGCAGGTCAGGGCCTTTCTTGGCATTGCGGGGTATTATAGAAGATTTATCCCAAATTTTGCAACTATAGCTGCCCCACTGACAGACCTTACGAAAGGGAGAGACTCTGTAATGGTGAAATGGTCCTCAGTAGCAGAGGAATCTTTCCAAGTCCTGAAGAAGGCTCTTTGTGCACAACCAGTACTGTACTCCCCCGATTTCTCCAAAGATTTTTTGGTTCAGACGGATGCGTCTGATGTTGGTATTGGGGCAGTACTATCACAGGTACACAATGGGGAAGAACACCCTGTGGTGTACCTAAGCAGAAAACTCAATGACCATGAGCAAAGGTATGCAGTCATTGAAAAGGAGTGTTTAGCCATAAAGTGGGCCGTGGACGCACTCAGGTACTATTTGTTAGGACGCCAGTTTGAGTTAATAACTGACCATGCTCCTCTGAAATGGATGGCCCAAAAGAAGGAGACTAATAGACGGGTGAACCGGTGGTTTTTGGCTCTACAGGATTACTCATTCACTGTAAAACACAGGCCAGGTGTTGAGATGGGGAATGTAGATGCCCTGTCCCGTGTTCACTCCTGTTGGGCTACAGGTGTTCCAACCCTGGGGTTGAAACAAGGGGGGAGGATATGTAGCAGAGCGTCCCAGAGAGAGCCAGGAAAAGTCCTGTTCGGGGTTTATACATCTCCCAGGCTCCTCTCATACAGGTTCAGGGATCTCTGATCCATGGTCCAGTTCAGGCCTTGGTCCTCTCCCCCAGGCTAATTTAAGCTCACCTGAGCAAGACAGCCTTGCTCTTGGCCTGGGATACTCAGAGAACTTCTGTGTAAGAGTGCAAAAAGGTATGTGGAAGCTGACAAGCTGTAGGCTTGCTCAGCTTAGTAGTTAGGATCTGTAAATATTGTTTAGTTAGTGCCGAGACACGGCTAGGTTTTGTTTTGGCTATTTTGTTCCTATTTGTTTCTTTTGGAACACTGTACAGCACCTGTATATAGACTTGTATATATCACAAATAAACACCGCACTGTTTGTCACTATTCCACTGGATTTGGTATCTGTGCCTGAAAGACTGCTCATCCCAGGGAGCTTTGTGCCTGCTACCTGTCCCCCAGGTTACAATATGTTATTTACCTGTGGCTTGCTATGATGACAAGCTGAGAATTGGCTTTGTTCACATGGTATTATTGTTTATACCAGATCCTTTCAATAAAAATATTGAAATATAAAAGGTGGTAACATAGTACAACCCATTGTGATAAAGAGTGAGAACAGGGTTTATATTACAAATTCCAGACAATACGGGTATTAAAAACATAACCCAAGAGAAGAACACCCCCTCACACCTCCAAGGGTCTCTACTTACCTCCACCGATGCTTCTGGCCTCACGCGTGGTCTGCATCTCACCCAGCAGAAAGCTAGTGCTGAGATACTGCCATCATCGTCTATAGATATGGATGGTGTTTGCACTATACTTGTATGTTTAATTCAAATTTATGTAACATAAATGGAAAATGAAGCGCCACACCGTTGCCAAGAGGTCCAGATACAACTTTATTCCAATAAAAGTCAGGAGGACAAGCCATAAGGGATGCCATGAGGGAATATGATTTCAATTTACAAATACCATACTGGTGACCCCACAATAGGGATAAAACTTTTCCGCGGAAGGGAGTTTGACAAGACACGTGGCCACTCATTAAAATTAGAAGAAAAGAGGTTTAACCTTAAACTGCGTAGAGGGTTCTTTACTGTAAGAGTGGCAAGGATGTGGAATTCCCTTCCACAGGTGGTGGTCTCAGCGGAGAGCATCGATAGTTTCAAGAAACTATTAGATAAGCACCTGAACGACTGCAACATACAGGGATATACAATGTAATACTGACATATAATCACACATATAGGTTGGACTTGATGGACTTGTGTCTTTTTTCAACCTCCCCTATTATATACATATATATATATATATATATATATATATATGTGTGTGTAATACTTTATGCTACCAATACCACTGAGATAACCCAATGGGTCCAGCACTTTTTTTTCCACTTTCCTCAACTATTCAACTGTATGGGCGTTGTGCAAAGGCCAGGCTGCAGGCAGTGCAGAAGGTTGCAGGCATATGAGGTGGTAAGTGTGTGTTGGTGGGGAGTGGGGGTGTTAGTACACCTCTTTTCCTATATTTTATTTTTTTGTACCGGGGGGGGGGGGGGGGGGGGGGACACCTGAAAGTTTGACAGGGCTGGTGAAAATAAAAAAAAGGACTTGTAGTTTAAAGAGACTCTGTTACTTAGCCTATTTAGGCCGAATTGACAGGTTCTTTTGAAAATGCGACCCTCCATCAGCTGATATTCACCTTCACAAAGTTCCCCTGCCACTCTTTTTATTGGTCAGAGTTGGAAGACTTAACCCTGTGTAAACGTCATGTCAGATAGTCCTGGCGGTGTGTCTAAAAAGTTTGGGGAATGGTCTGATATCTCAACGGCAACATAGGCCAGGTGCAAGGGCATGCACATGGCTATCCAGAGACACACGTCGAGAAGCGCCACTTAGCATGAAGTACACGTGACCGTCAGGGTAAACCTGCTGCAGGCAGTTGAACGTAGTCAGTGTGAGAGGGAGGGTCACAGTCCAATGGAGCAATAAGTGAACATCAAGTTCTGCTACAAATTGGGGAAAATGGCAACGGAGATGCAACATAAAGCAAAATGGATGGAAACCTCTGGAGATTTCATTACCATGTGTGGTAAATGCATAGTTACATTGGTACAAGCTGGGCTAATTTAACTATGTATAAAATAGCCATTGTTGGAACTCTTATTTAAATCAGTTAAATATTGTAAATTTCAAGTGCATCAGAAAAAAATATGTCACACACTTTGTTTTCCTTATAAAAGTCTGTCACCTTGCAGCAACTGCAGAGAAGAACCCTTGCACTCTTGAGGCAGTGATTTCATTGCAGAGGTCTGACACACCCCCTACAGAGTCTGGTTCTATTGCTCTGTAATCGATTAGTCATCAGTAAAGGTCATGATACTGATTAAAGCAGTAGTAAATCGCTGTGCGTGTGTTTTTTTTTTTTTGCAGCCTGCAAGGTAAAGCCATAATGTGCTAGTATGATTTGCATACTAGCACATTATGTCAAACTTACCTGTAAACGAAGCCATCCAGCATCATGCTGTCACCACTGAGAGGGCTTCAATCGTCACCCAGTCTTGCTTCCGGGGTTTTGCGGACTCCGGCTGAGTGAGTGGCCGGAGCGGCTATGACGTCACTCCCACGCATGCACGCGGGAGACGCCGCTTATGGCAAAGGATGCTGAGGGAACATCCCGGGTGGCCATTCCTTCAGAGCGCATGAGCCGGTGATGTCACCGGCTGCATCTAAAGTAAGTATCTCCTAAATGGTGCACGTTTAGGAGATATTCAAACTACCTATAGGTAAGCCTTATTATAAGCTTACCTATAGGTAGAAGTCAGAGATGGGAGTTTACTCCCACTGTAAAGAGCACTGGCCCTGAATCCACAGGGAGTGTGTCAGACCTCTTCAATGAGATCACCTTCCCCAGAGAGATTCTGCAGCATGCTGGAAGGTCACAGGCTTTTCCACCTTGGCTGTGGCTGCTTTCTAAAGAAAAACAACTGTAATGCCCTGTACACACGATAGGATTTTCCAACAACAAATGTTGGATGTGAGCTTGTTGTCGGAAAGTCCGACCATGTGTAGGCTCCATATAGAACATTTGTTGTTGGAATTTCCACCAACAAATGTTTGAGAGCAGGTTCTCAAATTTTCCAACAACAAAACTTGTTGTCGGAAATATCGATCGTGTGTACATAAGTCCGACGCACAAAAGTTCACGCATGCTCGGAATCAAGCAGAAGAGCCGCACTGGCTATTGAGCTTCATTTTTCTTGGCTAGTCGTACGTGTTGTACGTCATCACGTTTCTGACGTTCGGAATTTCCAACAACATTTGTGTGACCGTGTGTATGCAAGACAAGTTTGAGCCAACATCCTTCGGAAAAAAAATCCATGGATTTTGTTGTCAGAAAATCCTATCGTGGGTGGAGCTATAGGACCTGACGTCACCACGCACCAGCTGGCTGGTCTGAGCTGCAGCTGTGCATTTCGTTTGAATTGTCTGCTATCGCTTGTTAAGATGTCAGTTGCCCATCATATGGAATAAAGGAACCTCTGATTTTAAACCTACTGCACTATGAAGCCCTTTCACTTCCTTTTATAATATACTCCATGAGTGCACCTACTCTGATACGGGTCCTAGGGAGAGCATTGCAGCATTTGGAATTCCCGGTGGAGGAGAGAATCCAGATGGATGTGTGAATTTACCGCCCCTGCCTGAGTGATCCCTCCTGTATGTGCCCATAAGATCTCTGTAATAGAGATCCTACTGATCTAGTAAGCGGCCCTCTGGCATTTCATTATTTCTTGGCTGTCTTTTGGGAGTATACGGTGAAAAGAACTATCTGCCTTCCTACCGAAGGACTTACTCCCAATGGAGTTATACTGAATGTCATTCACAGTGCCATCTTAAAAGCATTATAGGCCCCCGGGCAATACAGTGCACTGGGGCCCTGTCTACACAATCACGCACGATTGCCCATCAAATGCAGCTTTACTGTGCCCATGAATGCAGCCTCACTGTGCCCATCAAATGCAGCCTCACTGTGTCCATGAATGCAGCCTCACTGTGCCCACCATTGCAGCCTCACTGTGCCCATCAAATGCAGCCTCACTGTGTCCATGAATGCAGCCTCACTGTGCCCACCATTGCAGCCTCACTGTGCCCGTGAATGCAGCCTTACTGTGCCCACCATTGCAGCCTCACTGTGCCCGTGAATGCAGCCTCACTGTGCCCACAATTGCACCCTCACTGTGCCCATGAATTCAGAATTACTGTGCCAATTAATACAGACTCACCATCGCCTGGTAACACACACACAGCGGGCATCTCCTCCTGTGTATCACGGAGCTGGCTGGGTCTGTGTTCGGCGACCGCGCTGTAACAAGTAACAACTGGATTCTGCAACCTGTATATAGCACGTCAGGATTCTGCAACCTGTACATAGCACATGTCTGGATTCTGTAACCTGTACATAGCACATGCCTGGATTCTGCAACCTGTACATAGCACATGCCTGGATTCTGCAACCTGTACATAGCACATGCCTGGATTCTGGAACGTGTACATAGCACATGCCTGGATTCAGCAACCTGTATATAGCACATGCCTGGATTCTGCAACCTGTATATAGAACACGCCTGGATTCTGCAACCTGTATATAGCACATGCCTGGATTCTGCAACCTACATATAGAACACTCCTGGATTCAGCAACCTGTATATAGCACATGCCTGGATTCTGCAACCTGTATATAGAACACGCCTGGATTCTGCAACCTGTATATAGCACATGCCTGGATTCTGCAACCTACATATAGAACACTCCTGGATTCTGCAACCTGTATATAGCATATGTCTAGATTCTGCAACATGTACATAGCACATGTGCGGATTCTGCAACCTGTACATAGCACATGAGTGGATTCTGCAACCTGTACATAGCACATGTTTGGATTCTGCAACCTGTACATAGTACATGTGCGGATTCTGCAACCTGTACATAGCACATGTGCGGATTCTGCAACCTGTACATAGCACATGTGCGGATTCTGCAACCTGTACATAGCACATGTGTGGATTCTGCAACCTGCATATAGCACATGTCTGTATTCTGCAACCTGTATACAGCACATGCCTGGATTCTGCAACCTGTATACAGCACATGTCTGGATTCTGCAACCTGTACATAGCACATGCCTGGATTCTGCAACATGTATATAGCACATGCCTGGATTCTTCAACCTGTATATAGAACATGCCTGGATTCTGCAACCTGTATATAGCACATGCCTGGATTCTGCAACCTGTATATAGAACACGCCTGGATTCTGCAACCTGTATATAGCACGTCTGGATTCTGCAACCTGTACATAGAACATGTGTGGATTCTGCAACCTGTACATAGCACATGTGCTGATTCTACAAACTGTACATAGCACATGTGCGGATTCTGCAACCTGTACATAGCACATATGTGGATTCTGCAACCTGTACATAGCACATGTGTGGATTCTGCAACCTGTATATAGCACATGCCTGGATTCTGCAACCTGTATATAGCACATGTCTGGATTCTGCAATCTGTATACAGCACACGCCTGGATTCTGCAACCTGTACGTAGCACATGTGTGGATTATGCAACCTGTACATAGCACATGTGTGGATTCTGCAACCTGTACAAAGCATGTGTGTGGATTCTGCAACCTGTAGATAGCACATGTCTGGATTCTGCAACCCCCTTTATCAGGTCAACTTCCTATACCTGGGTGGTGGTTAGGGTTGCCACCCGTACGGGATTGACCCGGACAGTACGAGTTTGGCAACTTGTGCCCGGGTTTCTGTCCCCTGGAAACCCGGGCACAACTAATATCCAGTGCCTCTGTCTGTGTCCCGTCCTCCGCCTCATAGCTCCGTATTTATTATGTGGCCGGGGCGGCTGTGCGGCGCGCGCCTCTCTGCTCCATATCACAGACCGCCGGTGTAGCCTGTCTGTGTAAGAGGCGAGCAGCCACGAGCTCCGACCGACCTCACGGTCCTCATCTCATGGAGCCTCGGCCTCGCCCTCTTCCTGCTCCACCACAGCTGGGGACTGTGGGAGATGAGAGGTGACAGGGGAGCCCGAGACCTTGTCAGCACAGCGGGATGCGGGAACCCAAAGGTATGATCGCAGCGGCAGCCCCCTCCTCTCTGTCAACCCCCCCCCCCTCCTCTCTGTCAGCCCCCCTCTTCCTCTCTGTCAGCCCCTGTTAGCCCCCTCTGCCTCTCTGTCAGCCCCCTCTCCTCTCTGTCAGCCCCCTCTCCTCTCTGTCAGCCCCCCTTTCCACTCTGTCAGCCCCCCTTCCCTCTCTGTCAGGGTCCCTTTCCTCTCTGTCAGCCCCCCTCTCCTCTCTGTCAGCCCCCCTCTCCTCTCTGTCAGCCCCCCTTTCCTCTCTGTCAGCCCCCCTCTCCTCTCTGTCAGCCCCCCTTTCCTCTCTGTCAGCCTCCCTCTCCTCTGTCAGCCCCCCTCTCCTCTCTGTCAGCCCCTCCCTCGGTCAGCCCCCTCTCCTCTCTATCAGCCCCTCCTTCTGTCAGCCCCCCTCTCCTCTCTGTCAGCCCCCCTCCTCTCTGTCAGCCCCCCTCCTCTCTATCAGCCCCTACTTCTGTCAGCCCCCCTCTCCTCTCTGTCAGCCCCCCTCTCTGTCAGCCCCCCTCCTCTCTGTCAGCCCCCCTCCTCTCTGTCAGCCCCCTCTTCCTCTCTGTGAGCCCCCTCTTCCTCTCTGTCAGCCCCCTCTTCCTCTCTGTCAGCCCCTTCTTCCTCTCTGTCAGCCCCCTCTTCCTCTCTGTCAGCCCCTTCTTCCTCTCTGTCAGCCCCCTCTTCCTCTCTGTCAGCCCCCTCTTCCTCTCTGTCAGCCCCCCTCTCCTCTCTGTCAGCCCCCTCTTCCTCTCTGTCAGCCCCCTCTTCCTCTCTGTCAGCCCCCTCTTTCCCTCTGTCAGCCCCCCTCTTTCCCTCTGTCAGCCCCCCTCTTTCCCTCTGTCAGCCCCCCTCTCCTCTCTGTCAGCCCCCCTCTCCTCTCTGTCAGCCCCCCTCTCCTCTCTGTCAGCCCCCCTCTCCTCTCTGTCAGCCCCCTCTTCCTCTCTGTCAGCCCCCTCTTCCTCTCTGTCAGCCCCCCTCTTCCTCTCTGTCAGCCCCCCTCTTCCTCTCTGTCAGCCCCCCTCCTCTCTGTCAGCCCCCTCTTCCTCTCTGTCAGCCCCCCTCCTCTGTCAGTTCCTCTCTGTCAGCCCCCCTTCCCCTCTGTCAGCCCCCCCTTCCCCTCTGTCAGCCCCCCTCCTCCTCTCCCCTGTCCCCCCATACTACACCAGGAGACCTCCCCCACCCCCCAAAATTACACTGGGAGGCTCCCCACCAAACATTACACACTACATATACACTATATTGTACATTACACATGCCTGCACTATATACACACTATATTGTACATTACAGACGCCTGCACTATATACACACTATATTGTACATTACACACCTGCACTATATACACTATATTGTACATTACACACGCCTGCACTATATACACACTATATTGTACATTACACACCTGCACTATATACACACTATATTGTACATTACACACCTGCACTATATACACACTATATTGTACATTACACACTCTGCACTATATACACACTATATTGTACATTACACACTCTGCACTATATACACACTATATTGTACATTACACACCTGCACTATATACACTATATTGTACTTTACACACACCTACACTATATTGTACATTACACACGCCTGCACTATATACACTATATTGTACATTACACACGCCTGCACTATATACACACTATATTGTACATTACACACCTGCACTATATACACACTATATTGTACATTACACACTGCACTATATACACTATATTGCACATTACACACGCCTGCACTATATATACACTATATTGTACATTACACACCTGCACTATATACACACTATATTGTACATTACACACCTGCACTATATACACACTATATTGTACATTACACACCTACACTATATTGCACATTACACACACCTGCACT
Source organism: Lithobates septentrionalis (assembly GCA_037952835.1). NCBI lineage: Eukaryota > Metazoa > Chordata > Amphibia > Anura > Ranidae > Lithobates > Lithobates septentrionalis. The sequence continues at coordinate 254,792 of JBBDGP010001162.1, read as the reverse complement.
ATATACACACTATATTGTACATTACACACTCTGCACTATATACACACTATATTGTACATTACACACCTGCACTATATACACTATATTGCACATTACACACACCTGCATTATATACACACTATATTGTACATTACAGACGCCTGCACTATATACACACTATATTGTACATTACACACCTGCACTATATACACTATATTGTACATTACACATGCCTGCACTATATACACACTATATTGTACATTACACACGCCTGCACTATATACACTATGTTGTACATTACACACGCCTGCACTATATACACTATGTTGTACATTACACACGCCTGCACTATATACACTATATTGTACATTACACACTCTGCACTATATACACTATATTGTACATTACACACTCTGCACTATATACACTATATTGTACATTACACACCTGCACTATATGCAATTGGCTACACCCACTGTTCACTGCTGCGCGTGCCACATTAATACTCCCCTAGGGCACACAGAGGTGTCCCAGGTATTTTACAATCTCATTGTGTATGCTACAAAAAAAATGCCAAGCCCCGCTGAAGTGTTCGGGTTTGGCTCGAAGAAAAGGTGGCAACCCTAGTGGTGGTGGACACAGCAATTACCCCCCCCCCCCCCTTCTCTGTCAGACCAGCACATTCAGGGTGGCAGGGCAGACACAAACACTCCTCCAGCCTCTTCTCACAACCCACACACACCCCCTATCACCAGCTCACCTCGGGCTCTCAGCTTCAGCTGGGGAGGTCCGGACTCTGGAAGACTGTGTGGACACAGTGTGTAACAGCAGCCGCCCCCGTGCTAAATGATGACACATTCAGCTAGGCTGCTCAGCAGTGGTGGGTGGAGCTAGCAGGGGAAAGCTACTAAACAGAGCAGCCAGAGCCAAGGATGCCCTCGGGATTCTGTCAGACAGTGTCACCATAGTTGCCAACTGTCCCGGATTTCCTGGGACATTCCCGGGATTTAGACTCCATTCCTGATTTTGTTGTTTCCCGGTAAATGTCCTGAGAAATCCGGTTCTTCACGGATTTTCGCCGTCGCCTGCCGCTAGACTTCCGCGGCCGGCAGAGACCTTGTCTCTGCCGGCCGCCATTTTTCAGAAGACCAGGAAGACGGCTGGGGGGGGGGCTAGACGGAGCTCCTGCGTCGCCGCCCACCCTCCGCCCCACTCACCCTCTGCCCCGCTGCCAGTCTGTTATGGAAAGGGGTGGGGGTTCTAGCCATGCGGCCGGCGGAGGGAGACAGTATACACTGTCTACTACACTACTAGGACACCTGAGGTAGGGGGGGCGCACTGCTGGGGGAATCTGATGTAAGGGGGGCTCCACTGGGGACACCTGATGTGAGGGGGCCTGCACTGGGGACACCTGATGTGAGGGGGGGCTGCACTGGGGACACCTGATGTGAGGGGGCTGCACTGGGGACACCTGATGTGAGGGGGGGCTCCACTGGGGACACCTGATGTGAGGGGGGGCTCCACTGGGGACACCTGATGTGAGGGGGGCTCCACTGGGGACACCTGATGTGAGGGGGGCTCCACTGGGGACACCTGATGTGAGGGGGGCTCCACTGGGGACACCTGATGTGAGGGGGGCTGCACTGGGGACACCTGATGTGAGGGGGGCTCCACTGGGGACACCTGATGTGAGGGGGGCTCCACTGGGGACACCTGATGTGAGGGGGGCTCCACTGGGGACACCTAATGTGAGGGGGGCTGCACTGGGGACACCTGATGTGAGGGGGGCTCCACTGGGGACACCTGATGTGAGGGGGGGCTGCACTGGGGACACCTGATGTGAGGGGGGGCTGCACTGGGGACACCTGATGTGAGGGGGGCTGCACTGGGGACACCTGATGTGAGGGGGGGCTGCACTGGGGACACCTGATGTGAGGGGGGCTGCACTGGGGACACCTGATGTGAGGGGGGCTCCACTTGGGACACCTGATGTGAGAGGGGGCTCCACTGGGAACACCTGATGTGAGGGGGGCTGCACTGGGGACACCTGATGTGGGGGGGGCTCCGCTGGGGACACCTGATGTGAGGGGGGGCTCCACTGGGGACACCTGATGTGAGGGGGGCTCCGCTGGGGACACCTAATGTGAGGGGGGCTGCACTGGGGACACCTGATGTGAGGGGGGCTCCGCTGGGGACTCCTGGTGTGAGGGGGGGCTCCGCTGGGGACTCCTGGTGTGAGGGGGGCTCCGCTGGGGACGGACTCTGCTGGGACATCTGACGCAAGGACGGACTCTGCTGGGGGCACCTGATGCAAGGACGGACTCAGCTGGGACATCTGACGCAAGGACGGACTCTGCTGGGGGCACCTGATGCAAGGACGGATGGCTGGTGGCAGGTGACACGCTCAGGGATCCCACTGATTCTGCATTATGGTGAGCTGAATGATTTCATTTTATATTACAATGTAATAATAGAAATAATGCACTTCAGTCATCCTGACACCATAACAACCATGGTGTCGGGATGATTGAAGTGCTAATACCAGGTGTTTGGAGTATCTTTATCTGCTGATTGTTAAACTTTCTAGAATACACATATTTCCATTGTTGTGAAGGATCTGGGGCTGCTGTCCCTCCATCTCTCTCCCTCCCCTTTCCCTCTCCATCCCTCATTCATCTCAGACTCTAACCACACCCCTTTTGAGCCACGCCCATTTAAGACACGTCCACGTTTCCGCGTAAACCACGCCCACCTTTCACCGCAGCGCGCAAAGCGCGCCACATTTTTGCTTTGGCCCTTTGTCACGCCCACAAATGCATGCCCCGCCCCCTAATTAAAACAAGACTCCGCCTACAGCCCAAAAAGTGTCCCTAAAAATTTTTTTTCAATGTCGGCAACCATGTGTCACCTGACCTGGGTGCAGAGCGCACCCCCATAGAAATGCCACCCGGCCACTGACTGGAGCTGTCAAATCTAAGCACTGATGTCGGGGATAGGCGGGGCCCCGCCCATCCCCGTCATCAGTGCTTAGATTTGACAGCTCCACTCTCACTGCGGCCACACGCCCCCAGCTTGCCCACCAATAACTGGATGTTTACATTTGGGGCTAATGAGAAATATGAGACCCGGGATTTTTGGGGACGCTGGGCAGGTGGGGCCCCCTGGGCAACTGCCCAGCGTGCCCATGCGAAAAGACAGCCCTGGTCATTCACTACGGACGATTTTAACCTTTTCTATTCATTAATTAACACATGTTGATGATACATTTATTTTTCACATATTTGTTTGCACATTTTTTGGTTGCGCATCTAATTTTATGTTATACACATATATCGTTTGTAAAGGGCATAATGCCGCGTACACACGGTCGGATTTTCCGACGGGAAATGTTCAACGTGAGCTTGTTGTCGGAAAGGAAAGTCCGACCATGTGTATGCTCTATCGAACATTTGCTGTCGGAATTTCAGCCAACAAATGTTTCATAGCAGGTTCTCAAATTTTCCACCAGCAAAACTTGTTGTCGGAAAGTCCGATCGTGTGTACACAAGTCCGTCACACAAACGTTCACGGATGCTCTGAATCAAGCAAAAGGAGCCGCACTGGCTATTGAACTTCCTTTTTATAGTCCTGTCGTACGTCTTCTCACGTTCAAATTTTTGGCCAAGATTTGTGTGACCGCAAGACAAGTTTGAGCCAACATCCTTCGAACAAAAATCCACGGTGTTGTTGTTGGAAAATCCGATCGTGTGTACGCAGCATAAGACTTTTTGTTGCACCTAAAATGTAATTAGCTAATTTAAACTAGTTTTAATGCTCACTGCAGGACATAGACAACAATCAATACCTGACAGCCTTCCCTACTCCAAAATGAAAAGTTCTGCCTTTAGCTACACATTATTGTTTATGTGCACTGCGTTCCGGCAGAATTGATTGGCAGACATACCAAAAGAGCGCTAGGAATGGCAAAAGACAATCACTGTTCAGCATTACTAAGCAGGAAGCACAGTCTGCAATTGTAATTAGAAAATGACTGCCCCATATACATACTGTATATGTCCAAACTATACATAGAAGTATTTTTTTTTCACAAGCATTGATATGAGTATGTTTATTGATATTTTTATTGATTTTGATATTTATTTTTATTGATATTTATTGATATTAATTTTTATTGATATTTTATTCTATCAATATTTATTGATATTGATCAATAATATTATATATATATATATATATATATATATATATATATACATATACACAGTGGGGACGGAAAGTATTCAGACTCTTTGTTAAATTGCAGCCATTTGCTAATATCATTTCAGTTAATTCTTTTAATGTACACACAGCACCCCATTTTTGCAGATTTATTAAAAAAGAAAAACTGAAATATCACATGGTCCTAAGTATTCAGACCCTTTGCTCAGTATTTAGTAGAAGCCCCCTTTTGATCTAATACAGCCATGAGTCTTTTTGGGAAAGATGCAACAAGTTTTTCACACCTGGATTTGGGGATCCTCTGCCATTCCTCCTTGCAGATCCTCTCCAGTTCTGTCAGGTTGGATGGTAAACGTTGGTGGACAGCCATTTTTAGGTCTCTCCAGAGATGCTCAATTGGGTTTAAGTCAGGGCTCTGGCTGGGCCATTCAAGAACAGTCACAGAGTTGTTGTGAAGCCACTCCTTCGTTATTTTAGCTGTGTGCTTAGGGTCATTGTCTTGTTGGAAGGTAAACCTTCGGCCCAGTCTGAGGTCCTGAGCACTCTGGAGAAGGTTTTCGTCCAGGATATCCCTGTACTTGGCCGCATTCATCTTTCCCTTGATTGCAACCAGTCGTTCTGTCCCTGCAGCTGAAAAACACCCCCGCAGCATGATGCTGCCACCACCATGCTTCTCTGTTGGGACTGTATTGGACGGGTGATGAGCAGTGCCTGGTTTTCTCCACACATACCAGTTAGAATTAAAGCCAAAAAGTTCTATCATGGTCAGAGGCGTTGCTAGGGGGGTGCGGTCCGCACCCGGGTGACACCCTCCCGACGGTGTGGAAAGCACTGGTATTTTTTTTTTAATCAGCTGACCCGTTCACCCCGCACTCCACAGCCTGCCGGGTTGAAACAACACACACCTCCAGTGCCGTGGCGGCGCTTGGTATGTCAGTGTGTGAGCGTGCTGCGTGTCCTCCTTCTTCCTCCTCCTACTGTGCCAGCCTGTCACATCTCATCTCTCACACTGCACTGCAGAGTGAGAGATTACGTCACTGTCTACACACACTACTATCTCCGCCCGGGCGGCGCGGCGGCTGTACGCTGTGAAACTGCCCTCCGCTCTTCTCTCCACTGGCACTAAACACTCGATCCGGGCACACACCCAACACATGCCATTCCCACAGATAAAGCCTCAAGCTCTGCTGTCTGTGCCTCCAGTGAGGATGGCAGAGCCGGCTGTGTGCCTGGACAGGATGTGCAGGAAACGGCCGAAGGGTAAGGATCCGGGGCAAGGTGAGGAGGGGTCTCGCCCCTCTCTGTGTCTCACCCCCCTCTCTCATCCCCCTCTCTCCCTCACCCCCACCCCCTCTCTCAACCACCCTCTCTCTCACCCCCCTCTCTGTCAACCCCACTTTCCTCTCTCACCCTTCCACTCCCTCTCTCACCCCCTCTCTGTCACTCCCCACCCCCCTCACTGTCTCGTTCACTCCCCTCTCTCTCTCTCATCCCCCTCTCTGGCACCCCCCTCCTCTCTCTCTATCTCTCACCCCCACCCCCCTTACCCCCTCTCTGTCACCCCCTCTCTGTCACCCCCGCCCTCTTCTCTTTCTATCTCTCACCCCCCACCCCCTCTCTCTATCACCCCCCACCCCCTCTCTCTTTCACCCCTCACTCACCCTCAACCCCTCTCACCCCTTCTCTCTCTCTCTCACCCCTTCTCTCTCTCTCACCCCTTCTCTCTCTCTCTCACCCCTTCTCCCCCCTTCTCTCTCTCACCCCATCTCTCTCTTTCACCCCTTCTCTCTCTCAAACCCCTGCCTCTCTCCCCACTTTCTCTATCTCTCTCCTACTTTCCCATCTACCCCATCTCTCTCCCTCCTGTTCCTATCTCTCCTACCACTCCCCCCTTCTGTCTCTATCCCTCCAACCCCTCTTTCCCTCTTAGGGCTAATTCACACTGAAACAGCATGAAATCGCAGAGCAATTTGGCACTTTAGCCGCTCTGCATTGCAGGCTGCTAGGGGGGCAGTGTGATGCACAATTTAGTGCGTCGTACTGCCCCCCTTTTTTGTACAACCTTTGTTTGAAGTATACAAAATGTACATTTCATTCTCCACAATATCGGGCAGCGCGCTGTCATCTCAGCTTCTCAGGAAAAAAAAGCATTCTGTCAGTAGATTTTCAATGTGTATAACAAAATTGTGGGGGGTTGGCAACGCTATTGGGGGGGGCTTCAGAGTCCAGTGCCTATAGGCTCCTGCGATGTAAATCTGGCCCTGGAGAGAGAGGCGGGTAGGGGGAACAGGGACAAGTAAAGGGAGAGGAAGAAGAGATAGAAAGAACAAGAAAGATGGATAGAGAGAGAGAAAAGGGAGAGATAGAAAGACAAATGGAGAGAGAGAAAAGGGTAAGAAGGGAGAACAGAGAGAAAACAGTAGGGTAAAAATATATTGGGAAGAGGTTATTGTGGGGGGGGGGGGTGACACCATGTTTTCTCGCACCAGGTGACACCAACCCTAGTGACGCCACTGATCTTGGTCTCATCAGACTAAAGAATCTTATTTCTCACCATCTTGGAGTCCTTCAGGTGTTTTTTTAGCAAACTCCATGCAGGCTTTCATGTGTCTTGCACTGAGGAGAAGCTTCCGTCGGGCCACTCTGCCATAAAGCCCCGACTGGTGGAGGGCTGCAGTGATGGTTGACTTTTTACAACTTTCTCGCATCTCTGGAGCTCAGCCACAGTGATCTTTGGGTTCTTCTTTACCTCTCTCACCAAGGCTCCCCCCCCCCCCCCCCCCCCCCGATAGCTCAGTTTGGCCAGATGGCCAGCTCTGGGAAGGGTTCTGGTCGTCCCAAACGTCTTTCATTTAAGGATTATGGAGGCCACTGTGCTCTTAGGAACCTTAAGTGCAGCAGAAATTTTTTTGTAAACTTGGCCAGATCTGTGCCTTACCACAATTCTGTCTCAGCTCTTCAGGCAGTTCCTTTGACCTCATGATTCTCATTTGCTCTGACATGCACTGTGAGCTGTAAGGTCTTATATAGACAGGTGTGTGGCTTTCCTAATCAAGTCCAATCAGTATAATCAAACATAGCTGGACTCAAATGAAGGTGTAGAACCATCTCAAGGATGATCAGAAGAAATGGACAGCACCTGAGTTAAATATATGAGTGTCACAGCAAAGGGTCTGAATACTTAGGACCATGTGATATTTCAGTTTTTCTTTTTTAATAAATCTGCAAAAATGTCAACAATTCTGTGTTTTTCTGTCAATATGGGGTGCTGTGTGTACATTAATGAGGAACAAAAATGAACTTAAAGTGGATGTAAACCCAATGTCATCCTTTCTAAACTACTGCCATAGGGGTTATCTATAAGGATATACACGCCTCCTGCATGTATCTTTACCTGTCAAATGTCTCCCCTCTGTCTGTTATTAGACCCGAAAAACTGCATATTCTGTGGGTGGGTCTGTTGTCTGGAGCTCGGTGGGTGGAGTCGTGATGTCAGTAGACTCCCCGCCCACCTCTACACTCCCCTTGTCAATATGCATTTTCTCCTGTGTATTTCTAACACTGAACTTATGCTATGATCTCTAACATCCAGTGAAAAGACAGGAAAGTAACCACATGACTTCAGCATGCCAAATCATGCTGAGGTTGTATCACTCCCATGGGAGTCTATGCCTCTTCCCGTCCCCACTGCGCTGTCTGCTGGGAACACACAGCTCCCAGGAGAGAGTGGGGATCACTAGGGACGCGCAGCGCGACTCGCGCATGCGCAGTAGGGAACCGGGAAGTGAAGCCGCAACGCTTCACTTCCTGATTCCCTCACCTAGGATGGCGGCGGCAGCTGCCGAGAACCGAGAGGGTTCTCGGTGTCCCCTGCCGACATCGCTGGACCCTGGGACAGGTAAGTGGCCATGTATTAAAAGTCAGCAGCTGCAGTATTTGTAGCTGCTGGCTTTAAATATTTTTTTTTTTTTTGGCGGTGTGGGTGAACCCCCGCTTTAAGGCCTGAACAGCACTGTGTGTTGTACATTTTTTATATTACTGATCTGTGATTACGAACGTTTAAATAATTCATGGTCAAATAAATCTGCCTGTGAGCTCTGAACACCCACCATAACATCAGCGCTGTTTGGTGGGCACGCATATTTTGTCCCTAATGGCAATTTGGGAGACACTAGACACATTCTGCAATGCTTCACTTGCTGATAATAAAAAAAAGACAATGCATATTGTGCCACCATCAGCTACTGGTTATGTGTAATTAAAATTTATATCCATCAAGAAGTCTGTATTTGCCTCGTAAAACTGGACATGTGCGGAGGAGACAGCGTCTCTGTACAATGCAATTTAGGACCTTGTGGCTGGTAATTTTTCTAGACTGAGTACTTGTAAGCTGCTGATTATAAATTCTCTTGTATCACTCTAGAGGCCCGATGTTCTCATTATTTTCCTGCTCTCTGAATTCTGGGTGCATTCTGCTACTAAAATTAGCAGCTTACTCTGAATAGGTGATATGGGCTGATGAATACATAAAGGGAGGGCAGTGAAAGTGAAAATGGGATGTTAAAGGAAACCTGTACTGAGAAATATGAGTATAGTCATAACTGAACTCCAAAAGGGAATGCTAGTTGCATGGCAGTCATTCTGTCCTAGTGACCTGAAACAAGTATGCAGAAAGTGAAGTCAGGGTAAAGCTAGATTAGAACTCCTGGCTTGCATACTTCTCCCAGGTCAGCGAGAAAGTATTTTTTTTTTTTTAACAGAAAATTTTTATTAAACAAATCAGCATTACAGTACAAGAAATTAGTACAGTCATTGCGGTAAGAATAACAACAGTGAGATTTACTCAGAAACAACTGTTTATCAGGTGTTCCAGATGTGCACACAACAGAATTTCACTTAACCATACTTCTCATGGCTCGTATCATCTTATAGTTCTTAGACAATATAAAGAAAATAACCCAGTATTCAATCAAGCCTATTAGGGGTGGCGGGGGGGGGGGGGGAGATGGGGGGGAGAAGAAAAAAGGGGGGGGGGGGGAGAGGGGAGGGAAGAGAAAGGAAGGCAGGGGGAGGGGAGAGGGAAAGGAAAGAAAAGGAAGGGGAAGAAGGGAAACGGGCATAAGAGGAATAGACTTGAGATGCAGGACATCCTCTACTATTTCCCACGTCTTACTTATGGGGTAGGGGGTTCAGGGTCCCCAGAAGCGTCTACCCAGGACAACCAAATTTTGTCAAACTTCCCCGGGCATTGCCTACTTTCGTACGTCAGTCTATACAGGGGGAGTACCTTGTTCACCGACCTTATCCACAAGGCCAGGGTAGGAGGCTCCCCCATTTTCCATCGCAGTAGAATTTCCCGTCTAGCATAGTACAATGTGAAGGTTAGACACAATTTATCATATCTATCACCCTCGACATCCTCCAGATGACTGAGCAATAGTATTTGGGGATCAACCGGTAAGACTGAGCCTATGACATTCCCCAGTGTGGAGGCCACTGCTGACCAAAATGGTCTTAGTTTGGGACAAGACCAGACCATGTGCCAGAAAGTACCTGCTTCCTGTCTGCATCTCTGACAGTTGGGATCTCTTTGGCGGTATATGCGCGCCAATCTCTGTGGGGTGAAATACGCTCTGTGTAGGAACTTGAATTGTATAAACCTATCCCTTGCAGCGATCACGGAAGGAATGTAGGAGATTAAACACTCCTTCCACTCTTCCTCATCTAAAGAGGGGATGTCAACCCTCCACTTCTCCCATGTTTTAGTTAATTTCGCATCATACTCCACCGTAAGGTATAGATATAGTGTTGAGAGAGGCTTCCCCATCACGCTGGAGGTCAGGAGCCTTTCAATGGAGTCTGGTTCCAGAGTGAGGGGGACAGGGAACTGAGCCTCAAAGGCGTGCTTCAGCTGCCAGTATCTGAATTGGAAGGAGGTTGGGATAGCAAAGGATTGCCTCAGTGCTTGGAAAGTCATAAGCCTACCATCTTTAACTATATGTTTTAATGTGAGGATTCCCTTTTTTGCCCAGAGAGAGGGGTCCGGAATAGTGTAAAAGTGGGAGAGCAGAGGGTTACCCCAAAGGGGCATGTGGGGTGAAATGTAGTTGGGCTTTCTATAGATTTTCCTAGCCTCCTGCCATACCTTCACAGTGGTTCACATCGGAGTTGTCATGGACAAACTGGCCCTAAGACCGCAAAACGGGAGATTGCTCAGGGCAGCAAAGGAACCCAGAATGGCTGCCTCCAAAGTGACCGCTGGATTCTGCGTGGGCTGGGAGAACCACCACCGAATCGTGACCAAAACAGCTGCCCAGTAGTAGATTTGAAAATTCGGTAACGCCAGTCCTCCCCCCAAAAGTGGGAGATATAAGATCTGCTTGGCCACCCTGGGTGGCCTCCCAGCCCAGACAAATTGTATCAGCAGACTCTCCAGCCGTCGAAAAAAAATCCTAGGGATGGGTATGGGTGTGTTGCGGAAGAAGTATAGATATTTCTGGAGGTAAATCATTTTTAATAAATTGACTCTGCCAACAGGGGTCAGTGGAAGGGAACGCCAAGCCGCACACCTGGCCGTAAGCTGTGCCATGAGTGGACGCAAATTGTTATCGATGTAATCTTGGACTTTACCACTTATTTTTATCCCCAGGTATTTGAAGTCATCTAACCATTTTAGCTGTGGGTGAGGTATTCTAGGGGTCGAGGGATGGAGTGGGAAAAGAACCGACTTGTCCCAATTAATGCGAATCCCTGAGTACCCACCAAATCGGTTAATCAGTTCGAGTGCAGTCTGCAAAGAGGACGACGCATCCGCAAAATAAAGCAGAGCGTCATCCGCGTACAGTGATGACTTCTCCTCAATGGGACCCACCTGGAGTCCCCTTACCCCAGGGTCGGCCCTCAACAATATAGCCAGGGGCTCCATCGCCAAAGCAAATAGACCCGGGGAGAGGGGACACCCCTGTCGTGTGCCTCGAAACAGTTGGAATTTTCCCGAGAGGCTTCGTATTCTAGCTGAAGGACAATGATATAACATGCGGAGCCATTTCGTGAAACCCGGGCCGAACCCGAATCTCGAGAGCACTTCCCACAGGTAGCCCCACTCGACGGAGTCGAAAGCCTTCTCCGCGTCGAGTGAGGCCACCGTTCCATTAGCCGCCTCGTCTGCCCTGTCTATGTGGGTGTGGAGACGTCTGATATTAATGTCAGTTCCTCTCCCGGGCATGAAGCCTGTTTGATCCCTGTGGATGAGAGCAGTAATTACCAGGTTAAGCCTGTTGGCCAGAACTTTTGCCAGTACTTTTGCATCCACATTCAGAAGGGATATAGGGCGATACGAGGAGCATAATGTGGGGTCCTTCCCCGGCTTGGGGATCACCACTATGATTGCTTCGCTCATAGTGTCCGGGAGTTTTCCGAGATGCGTCGATGCAGAGAAGAGGCCCTGAAGTTTATCCACTAGTTCCGTAGCATATTGTTTATAAAACTCTACAGGGACGCCATCAGGTCCCGGAGTTTTCCCTGTCTGCATTGATTTAAGAGCCTGTATTATCTCTAAGGACGTGATTGGAGCATCAAGCTTGTCACGATATGTTACAGTAAGGGTTGGGATATCAATGTCGTATAGGTACGCCACCAGATGCTCCCCTCTATAGTCCACCCTGGACCCATAGAGGGATTCGTAGTACTCCGCAAAACAGCGGTTAATCCCTTCCGGGGTATGGATCAACTGTCCCGAGGAGTCCCTAATATGTGAGATGCTCATCCCGCCTGCCTATTCCCTGGAAAGCCAGGCCAACAAGCGACCCGACCGCTCTCCCTGCTCAAAAATCCGTTGGGATTGAGCCAACATTTTCTTCTGGGTAAGAGAAGTACGGAGACGAACCACCTGTACAACGAATGAGTTGTAGATGCGAATAGTGCGCAGGGTCCCGGGTACGAACAAAAAGAGCCTCCACACTACTCGCCCCCCCCTCAGCCTTAATTAAGTCTGCCCTACGCTCTCGTCGAACTCTGGCAATGATGGTCTGGTAACATCCCCTCGTCATGGCTTTAAAGGCATCCCACACAACTACGGGGTCAGCCGAGCCCTCGTTTATAGCCCAAAAATCAAGCATTTCCGTTCTAAATTGGGAGTCTACTGCAGTGTCTGAAATCCAAAATCTGTAGAGCCTTCATATCCTTTCTACTGAGCCAAGGGAAAGGTCCAGTGACAACAACAAGGGTGCGTGGTCGGAAATTCCCCTAGGCAGTATTTGTATGTCTGTGACCCGTGGGAGGACCTGACTTCCGGCGAAGACTAAGTCTATGCGGGAGAACGTTCTATGAGAGGCCGAGTGGCATGTGTATGCCCTGGTCTGGGGGTGTCGCCACCTCCAGACATCAGTCAGGCCATAGGTGTCGGCCCACTCAGCCAACCCAGAGCAATGATGTCCCGCAGGAGTCAACCTGTCAAGGCATGGGTCAGGGACCAGATTAAAATCACCCAATATAACATTGTTGTCTGATGCAAATTCGGCCATCCTGCCGGTGATCTGATTGAGCACCAGCAGGGTGGCCGGGGGCGGCAAATATAAGCCCACAATGGTCCATGTTAGAGAATATATTTTAGCATGAATAATTACATACCGACCATCAGGGTCCAGGGTCAAATCCAAGAGCTGAAATGGAAGTGATTTCAATACCAGTATAGTAACACCTCTAGAGAATGAGGAGTGTGTGGAGTGGTAGTGGTGTCCCACCCATGTTTTTTTTAGGGCCAGAACCCTGCGTCCTGTTAGGTGTGTCTCTTGGAGCACACATATATGTGGGTTATAGGTTTTAATGAATTGGAACACCAGGGAACGCTTGACCGGGGAGTTCAGTCCCCTGGTGTTCCAGGAGATAATGTTAAGGGAGGACATGGCCACCAGGAATATGAAGAGTGTTAGGATCAATAGAATTCACGGCTCCCGGACTGGACCCCGTCACCCGAAGTGGACACATCTGTAAATAGTGCAATGCTGATGAGTCAATATTTTTAGTACAAATACCAAACAAAAACAAAACCAAACTAACAACAGGTAAAGGATGCCAAAATCTAGAGTAGATGAAACTAGCCCCATTAGGTACCCCAACCCCCCACCTCACCCAACCCCCCAGAACTGAGGCGGGTTTCAATCCCCAACTTATTCAGCTCGCCGGCTGCAACAGGGGGTCCGTGGAAGAGGCGAACTTACCCCCCCGAGACTTCACACGGGGGGGGGAGTAGTAGTTCAAGCGGCTTATGTACGTGAGGTCTCCACTTGTGATACAACAGGCTGTGAGGACTTAGAAAATAAAACGATGGGAAGTAGCCCATAATGCGACCCCACAGTGAATTCGATCCATCTTTTTGATGAAGATACCAAACCAGAAGTCCAGCATTTCTCAAGGAAACAAGCTTATTTAGAAGAAACTTTATATTTCAACGGTCTCCTGACCAAGTTCTTTGGCAGGGGTGCTATCTTAGAATTTTCCTGATAGGGATTATCCCGCCACAAGTCTGCAGACACCATGGATTGAACTGGGCATAACTTGTGCAACATAGTAAGTCATCCATGTGGAAGTTCGTGTGTTAACGCAGACCTGGGCCCAGGCTATGATAAGTAAACAACAAAAGGGGTCACACAGTACATACCAGGTAGATCATCATCGAATCTGTGGTAGCGAGTCCAGCCAGGCAGAAGCCTCTCTCGGAGTGGTGAAGAAGCGAGTTGTCTCACCGTGCTGGACTTTTAGGCGAGCAGGGAAGAGTACACTGTAGCGAATGCTGCGTGAACGCAGAGCCGCTTTAACTTGGTCAAAGGATTTCCTGAGTTTCTGGGTCTCTACAGAATAGTCGGGGAAGATCATCAACTTCGTGTTCTGGAATTTGAGGTCCCCTACATTTCTAGAGGCGTGGAGGACTTCGTCTCTGTCTCTGAAATTGAGGAGACGGAGGATGAAGGTGCGGGGGGGGGACCCAGGAGGCCCCGGCTTAGGCGGGATGCGGTGGGCCCTCTCCACCGTGAAGTAAGGCGACCAGCGGGCCTCGGGTAAGAGATCACGAAGCAGATCCTCTATAAAGGAGGTAGGGTTGTTTCCCTCCGCCCCCTCCGGTACTCCAACAATGCCAAGATTATTACGCCGGTTTCTGTTCTCCGCGTCCTCAGCTCTGTACTCAAGGGCCTTTACTTTGGTTTGAAGCGTACGGAGTGATGCTGCATGTTCCTTAATGATGTCTTCAGAGGTACTCAGTCTTTGCTCCGTCTCAGTGACTCGCGACCTGATTTTATCAATATCTTGGCGAATTAGACCCATATCCAGCTGGACTGCTTCAATCTTTGTTGTTAGCGTGGATTGGCAAGTGGCAATGGCCGCCATAACATCCGCCAACCAGGGGGGCCAAGAGTCATCCGACTCCATAGCTTTTGTCAGCGGAGCCCTTTGGGTGCTGCGTGTATGGGGGGTCTCCGGGGGGGACAGTTGGGCGTCTGAGGGGAGTCCGGTTGTGGTGGGAAGGTCAACTTCTTACCCCCTTTGTTATATCTTGCGCTGGAGTTTCTGCGCCTCATTCAGGTGACAGTGGCCCAGGTCTGGGCAATTATCGACAGCTGGCTGTGGGAACCTGTCCGCAGAGTGAGGGGTACTCAGGCAATAGGTAGGGTAAAGTGAATGTCCCCTTTAGTAGTTCTCCCCCCACCTGCAAATGTATGGTGCAGGAGCTGTCTAGTGCAGGCCAACACTGTCCAGGGATGGGATGACAGGGATGATCAGCCCATCCACCTCCCTGCACAACCAGGATGGGAGGGATGTGGGCGCTGTAGGATCCGGTCCTGCTATCAGGCAATCCTCCCCAGCCGTCCCAGGGTGTCCTCTATCAGGGCAGGAAGATCCGACGGTCCTGCAGACAGTCTGGCGGGCCGGAGCTCCAGGAGAGGCCGCGGGCGCGGCCTAGTAAAACGTGGGGAGTCAGCTCACCCGCCTCCATCCACGGTTTGCGGCATCCGACGAGGCCTGGCAAAGGATCCGACTGCGGCAGAGGTCTCCCGTCCCGCCGCGCGGCCGACAGGAAAGGCCGCGGCTTCGGCCTAGTCGCCCGTGGTAGGCCGGGAGCCGATCTCGAGCCAGGAATCAAAAAATCTCCTCAGTATTTAACAGATAGGGAGTCTCTGAGTCCCCCCTAGTCAGCTGGGATGCAATTGCTGGGGTCTTGGAGCCGATGCATCCGGATTTTGCTGACAGAATAGCGGAGCTCACTAAAGAAGCGACCGCTCACTAAAGAAGCGACCGCTCACTGCGCCATCTTGGCCACGCCCCCCCGAGAAAGTATTTTAAGTTTAAATCAGCTAAATACATTCCAGCTGCATCCAAACAAAAGGGGTTTAAAGTGGAGTTCCAGCCATATACATTTTTTTTAAAGTCAGCAGCTACAAACACTGTAGCTGCTGAGTTTCAATAAGGACACTTACCTGTCCAGGGAGCCCACAATGTTGGCCCCCCTGAGGTCCAACCGCCCATCGGATCGGGTGCAGGTGTCGCTATTCTAACTAAGGGAAACCGGCAGTGCAGCCTTGCGGCTTTACAGACGGTTTCCTACTGCGCATGCGCGAGTCACGCAGAGCTTTGTGAATGGCCTGCTTGTCTTCTGGGACACACACAGGTCCAAGAAGACAGCAGGGGGCTCGCCACACAAGAGGACATGACGTCCTGGAACGGAAGTACACTTAGTACTTCAGAAAAAGGTTTTTTAAATATCCAAAAATGAGCGGTGGATGGGTGGTCTTTAGTTTAGCAGAAGGTGCCCAAAGGGTGGCGCTAAAGAGCTGAAAAAACATGTGGTACGTCACTATATTCGTGTTTGTTGGCCGACAATTCCTTGCCGTTTGTATGTAAGAAAAGTTTCTGGCCAACGCCCTTCGAACAAAAGTCCGAGGTTTTGTCTGCGGAAAATCCGATTGTGTGTACGAGGCTTTACAGATCATTTACTTCCAGAAACAATGGTCTCTCTGCAGAGGTCTGGTGCACAATCTCTCCTGAATCAAATCTAGAGCTCTGCAATTAGCAAAGCAGATGTTCCCCACTAAATTGTAGCGCTCTAGCTCTAACTCAGTAGGGGGTGTGTTGGACCTTTGCAAAGAGTTTACGTCTTCCACACAGGGAGCAGTGATTCCACTCAGCAGCATGATGTCAGGAGACAGGCTTTTCTAATCAGGCTGTGGCTGATTTTTAAAGAAAACAAACTAAGATTCTGCACACCCATTTGGCAAATTTAAACTGAGAGTTCAGTAGAGCTTTAGGCAGATTCATAGCATGGATAGGCAGGTTCTTCTTCAGACTGTGGCATGACCATGGGTAGACAGCTTATTTAAACTGAAGCATGGCCATGTGTAGGAACCCTATTCTTCAGTGGTAGCCCACCCATAAGGGGCACAGGGGAGTCGCCCCCCTAATCTATGCGTCCGGCCCCTAATATACATGCAAGACGCTGGACGCATGGATTCCAATGTTTTTTTTTTTTAATAAAAGTATATGATTAAAGAGGCTCTAATTTGCTTAAAAAAGGGTGGGCTTGGGGCACAGAGCATTGCGCCCTGAGCCCACCCAGTTGTGTGACAATAGCGCATTAATATTCGCTATTGTCTTCCTGATTCTCATCCCGGCCAATCAGGAAGCGGGTCCTGAGACCCGATTGGCTGAGAGGAGAAGTGATCGTATTGGCCGCAGAGGAGAAGATGTAGGGGAAGCCGCCATGATGGCAAGGACAAGGAGACACAGGGTGAAGCCAACAAGGAGGAAGCTCTGCCCGCAACCTAGATGGGGTACATGTGGGGCTTGTGGGCTGATGACTGAGCAACGTGGGGGGGGGTGTCCGCCCGACCAACTATACGACCTACCTGGGGGGAGGGGGGTGCCGGGCAGTTTTGCTGGGCCCCCAAAAAATAGAGCACCATTGATATCTTAGTGTGACCATGGGTAGGTGGCTAATTCGTCTTCAAACTGTAGTATGACCATAATAAAGTAGCTTCCTTTTTAAACTATAGTATGACCATAGGGTCTATGACTAAGCCCCAGTGAGCAGGACAAATGTATCAAGGTGTGTGGTGTGGTGGAAACATGTAGGCTGAGGTCGCTCCTAAACGTTTATTCACCTGGGCTGGTCAGGAGTAGCAGCGATCTTTTCCTCTTTACAGCAGTAACATAGTCATTCACTCACAGCTGGGGAACATGAGATTTGCAGAACAGTTTGCAGAACATGTACAGCTATACTGGAACGGTCTACAGCAGGGGTAGGCAACCTGGGGCCCTCCAGCTGTTGCAGAACTACAAGTCCCATCATGCCTCTGGGAGTAATTGTAACTGCCAGCCTTGCAATGCCTCATAGGAAATGTAGTTCCACAACATCTGGAGGGCCCCAGGTTGCCTGCCCCTGATCTATAGTATAGGTTTATGACTGTGGGACCATGAAGTAGCTTTAGCACAAATACAGGGAGACTTGCACAGTCTATAGGTTTATGGCTGGGGACCATGAAGTAGCTTTCAGGTGCAGCACAAAAGAGAGACTCCACTCACACAATCCTGAGACAAAGTCAGTCCATATGTATAGGTGTGGCCTGCTGTAGACTAACTCAGCATCTAAAGGTGTCACATACATTGTGGCAGAGCCTGACATGTAGAGGGAGGCCTCTCATACAGCGCCGGCTCTGAGACCACTGATGTTGCAACAGTGGCCTCGAGAGCGCAGTGAGGTATGAGTGCCTGTAAGATGCTCTGTCAGCCGCACCAGGTGCATCGCCAGGAGCAGGTCAGATCACTGGAACAGTGGATAGTAGCAGACCCCGGGCTAGGCAGACAGTAGGCGATAGATGCTTGATGGGCAGCAAGCAGATGGCTGGTGTGGTAGGATTGGTAACACTCAGCAGGTGAAGAACCAGCAGGGACCAAGTAGCATGCAGAGCAGAGCTGGGAATAACTGGATGCAAGGTCAGACAAGCCAGATCGGCAGCAGACGGTCAGATACAGGCATAGACAGCAGGCAGAGAATTGTGAGGGTACAAGCAGAGGTTGGCGACGTTGGAATCAGGCAGATGAACAGGAGACAGAGCAAATCCAAAGACAGGCCAAGGTCAGGGTAGGAAGTGTTCAAGCAAGGTCAGGGCAAGCCAGGTCAAAAACAGGAATCGATACAGGAACAGATGCAGGAACACGGGTAATAGCTGAAGATCAGACAACAGTGGCTGAAAGCACTGCTGCAGTTTAAATAGTGTCATTGGTGCCAACATTAGTGACGGGCGTGCGGGTCCACAAATACGCATTCACGCACGGTTATGCACAGGCAAATGGCACCTGTAAATCTTCACCTGCTCACCCACTGACGTCTAGAAGCTTAAGCTGTACTAGTGCCAGTGCCTTCCTGACAAAAGGTGCTGTGGGCAAGCCACCCCTCCTCCTCTCAGTTCACAGACCCATTCCCTCAGGAGTGAAAAAGTGAAAAAGACAATCTCATCAGGGCTCCAGACTATTTAACAGCATCCCAGCCACCAACTGAGCACTTGGCTTTGAACCAGCATGAATTCTTACACTTTAACAATGTCAGAGATTTTTTAGGATTAAAGTCAGGTGTATGATTAACCAATTATACCAAGCAGGTGCTTGTGATCATCAACTTCATATGTAGGTTGAGACACAGTCATTAACTGAAAAAGAAACAGCCTGAAACTGGGTGGGGAACAGCCAAACTTTGCAATAGGGTGAAGTTGTGGCAGGCAGTTTCAAGTCACAGGCCTTACACCTTGGGAAGACTGAGCACAGCAACAAGACACAAGGTAGTTATCTTGCATCAGTAAGGCCTCTCCCAGGCAAAGATTTCAAAGCAGACTGTGGTTTCAAGATGTGCTGTTCAAGCTCTCATAAGGAAGCACAAAGAAATAGGCAATGTTGGGGACCATAGATGCAGTGGTCAGCCAAGGAATGCAACAGATGAAAGACACATCATGCCTACTTCCCTTCAACAACGGAAGATGTCCAGCAGTGCCATCAGGACAGAACTGACTGAAACCAGTGGGACCCAGGTCAGAGAAGTCTGTCCAGAAGTGCTCTTCATGGAATTGTGTCCAAAAAGCTATACCTCTGGAAACAAGGATAAACGACTCAACTATGCACGGAAACTGGTGAACTGGGGTGGAGAAAAATGGCAGCAGGTGTTCTGGACTGATCATATCATCAGTGAGGCGTTCAATTGGCCTCAAATTTATTCTTCAGCAGGACAACGTTCCTGAAATATACAGTCAATGTCTTTCAGAACTATCTTCAGCCTAAAAGTGTCCTGGAAGTGATAATTCGGTCCCCATAGAGCCCTGATCTCAACATCATTGAGTCTGTCTGGGATTACATGCAGAGGCAGGGGTAAATTTACTAAAACTGGAGAGTGCAAGATGTGGTGCAGTTGTGCATGTTAGCCAATCAGCTTCTAACTTCAGCTTGTTCAGTTAAAGTGTTACTAAACCCAGGACCCTGCATTCACTATATCTGGTCTACCAGAGTACACAGAACATAGAAATGCAGTTAATTCTAGTAAAAAATTAAACCTGACTGATTTCTGTACAGAGCTGCACCATATTTTGGCAAATCAACCCAAAAAAGGATTTGAGGTAGCTTACATCCACAAAAGTTCTGTGGTTAGTTCTCCAAGATGATTGAAACAACCTACCTGCCAAAAACTGTGTGCAAGTGAACCTAGAAGAATTGATGCTGTATCGAAGGCAAAAGGTTGTCACACCAAATAGTGATTTGATTTGAATCTCTCTTCTGTTCATTTACTTTCCATTTTGTTAAATAATGAAATTAAACTATTTACACTTCTATTTCTGAAAGCATTCTTAATTTACAGCATTTTTTCACATCTGCCTAAAACTTTTATGCAGTAGTGTATATTACCATAGAGCAGCGTTGCTTTTAAAAAAGAAATGTTTCATTTACAAATGGATTTTGGTTCCATAGTTAGCAGCTGGCTCCAGGACAGAACTTGCCAGCTTTCATAGGTAAGCTCCGCAGCTGTGTGGAACTGAATTACTAGAGCTTGGAGCTCACATTCTTCAGCTGATCCTCTCAATGGTACCTTACATGACAGCCATACATTTAACAGGATTTTGCAGGTCAGTACGCAATTCATCTTGTAGTCGCAAAACAAATGCACTTATATTAAATGTCTGAGTGGTTGGAATACCGTAATAGTCCAATACATTTCCATTTTGTAATCCAAAAGTCCAAAAAGTTAGTTATATAATCTTAGTGCTTGTCTTGTGAAACAGCTCAATGTGAAGAAATTCCATTTCTACATTTTATCATTGTACTTATATCAATTTTATGCATGCAATACCTGAAAAAGGGAAAGATGGTAAACTTTTGTTTTATGTGGATTCGTTATCCTGAATGATCTTAATGTATCATATTCTCTCTTTGAGAAATAAAGAGACTGCTATATCTGTATTAAACTAAAAGAATTAAGAAAAATTATGTATTTTCTTTTTTCGTTTTCTTTTTTGTTGCACCCACAGAGCTGATATAACTGAAAAATTATCCGTAGCAGAGCAGAACTGCTTTAACACTGATTTAGATTTGTAATTATTCCTGCAGCTGTTTTAAACTGCAAATGAGGCTTCAGACGCATCCTGGAACTAGACAGAAGGGTTTGTTTCCTTTCCGTCTGAAACGGGTTGGGCTCATCTTCACCTGTGGAGTCATTTTAGAGCTGGTGGTGCAGTGCAGCGTGGCTCTCTCTCTCTGGTGGTGCGGTACAGCGTGGCTCACTCTTTCTGGTGGTGCGGGTACAGCGTGGCTCTCTCTGGTGGTGCGGGTACAGCGTGGCGCCCTGGTGGTGCAGGTACAGCATGGCGCTCATGGTTCTCTTTGGTGGTGCGGGTACAGTGTGGCACTCATGGCTCTCTCTGGTGGTGTGGGTACAGCATGGCGCTCATGGCTCTTTCTGGTGGTGCAGGTACAGCGCGGCGCTCATGGCTCTCTAGGGGTGTGGGTACAGCGTGGCTCTCATGGCTCTCTGGTGGTGCAGGTACAGCGTGGCCCTCTGGTGGTGCGGGTACAGTGTGGCCCTCTGGTGTTGCGGGTACAACGTTGCTCCCATGGCTCTCTGGTGGTGCGGGTGCAGCGTGGCGCTCTCTCTCTCTGGTGGCGTGGGTACAGCGTGGCTCTATCTGGTGGTGCTTGGGCTATTAGTTTCCCCAGCACAGTCCTCTTTCTTTTTCCATGTCTCCTGTAGTACCTGCTTGTTTCCGGGTTTTCTCTTTTCCCCCCAGCAGAGTGCATGCTGGGGACTGTAGCCCTCTCCCTGCTGAGTTCAATTCTCTGGGACTACATTTCCCATGATGCCCCACTAGTTCTTTCTGATTGGCCCTCTGCTGTGGCCAATTGGGAGGGAAGAAGAGCAAGCTGGAAGCTTTCTTCTCTCCCATCCCGTGCTGCCAACAAGCCCGACATGAGAAAGGGGGAGAGGGGCAGAGGGATCCTGACAGCGGCCCAGAGGAGGAGGAGCAGTCTGTAGGGGCCTAGAGCTGAACTGTCAGCGCGGCTCCGAGGCTGAGCTGTGTGTGAGAGACACACAGCTCAGCCCATGCAGCCGCTAGTTCCGCCGGAGAAGGCACAGTCACGGCGGAGCGGTGGACGTGGCCTGTGTTAACCCTGTCCAGGTCGCAGTCGCCGCTTACCTCCCGCTGAACATCAACAGGCCACAGAACGGGCGGCCCCGGCCAACCAGGCAAATGCCCTATGGAATACTTTTATGCTTCTTCAGGGAGTGGGGCCCTCACAAACGTAATTTAGGTAAGAGGCTTGTTTGTTGGTACCCGAGAACACATTGCATAGCCAGTGGGTTTTTTTTGGCCCAATCTACAGATGTATTATCAGGCCATTTGTAGGATGGCCCATAAATAATAAAAAAAATCCTTGATCGCAACATTTTAAAGGATAATTTTAGATGAATAATGTCTATCATCATATCCAGTTTTTCAGCTTCTTGCTGCAGACCTGTATTATATACATAGTTACATAGTAGGTGAGCTCGAAAAAAGGCACAAGTCCATCAAGTCCAACCTATGTGTGTGATTATTTGTCAGTATTACATTGTATATCTCTGTATGTTGCGGTCGTTCAGGTGCTTATCTAATAGTTTTTTGAAACTATCGATGCTCCCCACTGAGACCACCGCCTGTGGAAGGGAATTCCACATCCTTGCCGCTCTTACAGTAAAGAACCCTCTACGTAGTTTAAGGTTAAACCTCTTTTCTTCTAATTTTAATGAGTGGCCACGAGTTAAACTCCCTTCCATGAAAAAGTTGTGTCCCTATTGTGGGGTCACCCAGTGCCAGCCCAAGACATTGTGCTGCCTGGTACCAAGAATGAAATGCTGCCCCCTCCCCCAAAAAAAAAAATCACGCCCACCAAAATGCCCCCACATCCATTATTTTATATCATGGTAACTAAAGTTGACCTGTCATGGCTCTATACATGTATATAGAAGTATAAAGAGGACCTGTCATGGCTCTATACATGTAAAGGAGTATAAAGAGGACCTGTAAAAATACAAACCGCAGAGGTGATCAAATACCACCAAAAGAAAGCTCTATTTGTGGGAAAAAAAGGACGTAAATTTTGTTTGGTTGCAACGTTGCACGACCGCGCAACTGTCAGTTAAAGCGACACAGGGTCATATCGCTAAAAAAATGATTGAAGTGCAATATTTCTATTATTAAATTGTTATATAAGATAAAATAGTTCAACTCACCATAATGCAGAATCAGTGGGAGCCCTAAGCGTGTCACTTGCCACAACATCACCTGCCTCACATTGCGGATTGTCACTTGCCACGACGTTACCTGCCTCACATTGCGGATTGTCACTTGCCACGACGTTACCTGCCTCACATTGAGGATTGTCACTTGCCACGGCGCCACCTGACACACATTGCGGATTGTCACTTGCCACCTGCCACACATTGCGGATTGTCACTTGCCACACATTGCGGATTGTCACTTGCCACCTGCCACACATTGCGGATTGTCACTTGCCACCTGCCACACATTGCGGATTGTCACTTGCCACGACGTTACCTGCCTCACATTGCGGATTGTCACTTGCCACAACGTTACCTGCCTCACATTGTGGATTGTCACTTGCCACGGGGCCACCTGACACACATTGCTGATTGTCACTTGTCACCTGCCACACATTGCGGATTGTCACTTGCCACCTGCCACACATTGCGGATTGTCACTTGCCACCTGCCTCACATTGCGGATTGCCACCTTGCCACTTGCCTCACATTGCGGATTGTCACTTACCACCTGCCTCACATTGCGGATTGTCACTTGCCACCTGCCTCACATTGCGAATTGTCACTTGCCACGATGTTACCTGCCTCACATTGTGGATTGTCGCTGCCACGACGTTACCTGCCTCACATTGCGGATTGTCACTTGCCACTACGTTACCTGCCTCACATTGCGGATTGTCACTTGCCACGGCGCCACCTGCCATACATTGCGGATTGTCACTTGCCACCTGCCAAACATTGCGGATTATCACTTGCCACCTGCCTCACATTGCGGATTGCCACTTGCCACCTGCCTCACATTGCAGATTGTCACTTGCCACCTGCCTCACATTGTGGATTGTCACTTGCCACCTGCCTCACATTGCAGATTGTCACTTGCCACCTGCCAAACATTGCGGATTATCACTTGCCACCTGCCTCACATTGCAGATTGTCACTTGCCACCTGCCTCACATTGTGGATTGTCACTTGCCACCTGCCTCACATTGCAGGTTGTCACTTGCCACCTGCCTCACATTGCGGATTGCCACCTTGCCACCACACCACCTGCCACACGTACCGGATTGTCGCTTGCCACATCACCAGGCACACATTGTGGATTGTCACTTGCCACTGCTGCTGATCCCACTGTCAGGAGCCCGGTGTTCTGCCGAAAAAGATCTTCCATCGGATACTGTCCACCCTGTAATGCGCAGGAGCAGAGGACAAAGGAGACGGCGAAAGTCTCCGAACATCAACAGCGGGAGCTTGTGGCACAATGTACTCTGAAGCGCAGGCGCCGTGGAGAGCTCATGAACAGCTGTTCATGTTCGGAGACTTTTGCCGTCTCCTTTGTCCTCCGTACTGCGCAAGCGCTGCGGCTGCGCAGTACAGGGCGGACAGTATCCGATGGAGGACCTTTCTCGGCGGATCCTCCCAGTGGGATCCGCAGCGGAGCGGGCGGAACGGGCTGGCTGGCGTGCGGCAATTTGCCACCCCCCTGAATGTGCCGCCTGGAACCATGGCTCCATCGGGTCCCATGGTAGGGCCGGCCCTGGGGTAACCAGTATGGTGTTTGTATATTGAAACCATATCCCCTCTCAAGCGTCTCTTCTCCAGAGAGAATAAGTTCAGTGCTCGCAACCTTTCCTCATAACTAATATCCTCCAGTCCCTTTATTAGCTTTGTTGCCCTTCTTTGTATTCGCTCCATTTCCAGTACATCCTTCCTGAGGACTGGTGCCCAGAACTGGACAGCATACTCTAGGTGCGGCTGGACCAGAGTCTTGTAGAGCGGGAGAATTATCATTTTATCTCTGGAATTAATCCCCTTTTTAATGCATGACAATATTCTGCTTGCTTTGTTAGCAGCAGCTCGGCATTGCATGCCATTGCTGAGCCTTTTCCATCCTAGATTCTATCTATGTCACTGGAAAGTTTTTCATTTATTCAGGTCATGGTATAGATAGTAGTGTTTAGTCACATTAAACAAGGAGGAAAGTCACCAGTAACTAAAGGCAAAACCTTTTTAGTTTTGGATAGAGTGGAGAGGGATTAGACCACAGTTTTTTGCGGTTTGTGCCCCAGATAGGTAGATTCACCCTCTCTATTTGTCCTGTTTACCGTTATCATTAAAAATGGAAGTACAAAAAAATCCCAAATTTTAGTTTGTCATCAGAACAGTAATAGAGGGGAAATCTTCCAATAGGGACACTAATTCTGGTGACCCTGGTGACACCCCGGGAATCCTTCACTGACAGGGGCTATAAATCTCCCTTATGCTATCCAAGTTGAAAAAAAAAAGTTTTACCTTTAGTTACACTTTAAAGTTCAGTTGAATTTGACTAAAATACCTCTCTAATTACCACTCTTTATTATGTGTAAAGCAAATCTATGCTTTGCCAATAGGACTTGTATTTCTGTATTTTCCCATTCGGCCGTTCGCAGAACACCTGAATTTGCAGGGTGTTCGCCCTGACGAACAACCTGCAATGCACTGAGCACTGCACAGTGTATTCTGCGCCCTGATTGGACAAAGCTTTGCTTTGGACAAAGCTTGTATAACCACTTGAGCCCCGGACCATTATGCTGCCTAAGGACCAGAGGTCTTTTTCCAATTTGGCACTGCGTCGCTTTAACTGCTAATTGCGCGGTCATGCAATGCTGTACCCAAACGAAATTTGCGTCCTTTTCTTCCCACAAATAGAGCTTTCTTTTGATGGTATTTGATCACCTCTGCGGTTTTTATTTTTTGCGCTATAAACGGAAAAAGACCGAAAATTTTGAAAAAAAATGATATTTTCTACTTTTTGTTATAAAAAAAATCCAATAAACTAAATTTTAGTCATACATTTAGGCCAAAATGTATTCGGCCACATGTCTTTGGTAAAAAAAATGTCAATAAGCGTATATTTATTGGTTTGCGCAAAAGTTATAGCGTCTACAAACTAGGGTACATTTTCTGGAATTTACACAGCTTTTAGTTTATGACTGCCTATGTCATTTCTTGAGGTGCTAAAATGGCAGGGCAGTACAAAACCCCCCCAAATGACCCCATTTTGGAAAGTAGACACCCCAAGGAAATTGCTGAGAGGCATGTTGAACCCATTGAATATTTATTTTTTTTGTCCCAAGTGATTGAAAAATGACAAAAAAAAAAAAAAAAAAAAATATTTACAAAAAGTCGTCACTAAATGATATATTGCTCACACAGGCCATGGGCCTATGTGGAATTGCACCCCAAAATACATTCTGCTGCTTCTCCTGAGTATGGGGATACCACATGTGTGGGACTTTTTGGGAGCCTAGCCGCGTACGGGGCCCCGAAAACCAATCACCGCCTTCAGGATTTCTAATGCCGCGTACACACGGTCCTACTTTTCGTCTACAAAAGTCCAACAGACGCTGATGGACTAAAGCTGGCTGGTAATCCGATCGTGTGTGGGCTTCTCCGGACTTTCAACTGACTTTTTTAGCCTCAAATCCGACGTACTTTAGATTTGAAACATGTTTTAAAACTTTACTTCGTAACTACGACGGACCCCGAAATCCGCTCGTCTGTGTGCTAGTCCGACGGACAAAAAGCCACGCTAGGGCACCTATTGGCTACTGGCTATGAACTTCCTTATTTTAGTCCGGTGTACGTCATCACGTACGAATCCGTTAGACTTTTGTGTGGTCGTGTGTAGGCAAGTCCGTTCGTTAGAAAGTAGGCCGCAAGTCCGCCGCAAGTCCACCGAAAGTCTGCCGGAAGTCTGTCGGACAGGCTGTCCGACTTTTGTAGACGAAAAGTACGACCGTGTGTACGCGGCATAAGGGTGTAAATTTTTGCTTTCACTCTTCACTGCCTATCACAGTTTCGGAGGCCATGGAATGCCAAGATGGCACAAAACCCCCCAAAATGACCCCATTTTGGAAAGTAGACACCCCAAGCTATTTGCTGAGAGGCATATTGAGTCCATGGAATATTTTATATTTTGACACAAGTTGCGGGAAAGTGACACTTTTTTTTTTTTTTTTTTTTTTTTTCATAAAGTTGTCACTAAATGATATATTGCTCACACAGGCCATGGGCATATGTGGAATTGCACCCCAAAATACATTTAGCTGCTTCTCCTGAGTATGGGGATACCACATGTGTGGGACTTTTTGGGAGCCTAGCCGCGTACTGGACCCCGAAAACCAATCACTGCCTTCAGGATTTCTAAGGGTAAAAATTTTTGATTTCACTCTTTACTGCCTATCACAGTTTCGGAGGCCATGGAATGCCCAGGTGGCACAAAACCCCCCCAAATGACCCCATTTTGGAAAGTAGACACCCCAAGCTATTTGCTGAGAGGCATGGTGAGTATTTTGCAGCTCTCATTTGTTTTTGAAAATGAAGAAAGACAAGAAAAAACATTTTTTTTTTTTCTTTTTTCAATTTTCAAAACTTTGTGACAAAAAGTGAGGTCTGCAAAATACTCACTATACCTCTCAGCAAATAGCTTGGGGTGTCTACTTTCCAAAATGGGGTCATTTGGGGGGGTTTTGTGCCACCTGGGCATTCCATGGCCTCCGAAACTGTGATAGGCAGTGAAGAGTGAAATCAAAAATTCACGCCCTTAGAAAGCCTGAAGGCGGTGCTTGGTTTTCGGGGTCCCGTACGCGGCTAGGCTCCCAAAAAGTCTCACACATGTGGTATCCCCGTACTCAGGAGAAGCAGCAGAATGTATTTTGGGGTGTAATTTCACATATTTCCATGGCATGTTTGAGCAATATATCATTTAGTGACAACTTTGTGCAAAAAAAAAAAAAAAAAAAAAAATTTGTCTCTTTCCCGCAACTTGTGTCGCAATATAAAATATTCCATGGACTCGACATGCCTCTCAGCAAATAGCTTGGGGTGTCTACTTTCCAAAATGGGGTCATTTGGGGGGGTTTTGAACTGTCCTGGCATTTTATGCACAACATTTATGCCGCGTACACACGGTCGTACTTTTCGTCTACAAAAGTCCAACGGACGCTGACGGACTAAAGCTGGCTGGTAATCCGATCGTGTGTGGGCTTCTCCGGACTTTCAACGTACTTTTTTAGCCTCAAATCCGACGTACTTTAGATTTGAAACATGCTTTAAAACTTTACTTCGTAACTACGACGGACCCCGAAATCCGCTCGTCTGTGTGCTAGTCCGACGGACAAAAAGCCACGCTAGGGCACCTATTGGCTACTGGCTATGAACTTCCTTATTTTAGTCCGGTGTACGTCATCACGTACGAATCCGACCGACTTTTGTGTGGTCGTGTGTAGGCAAGTCCGTTCGTTAGAAAGTAGGCCGCAAGTCCGCCGCAAGTCCACCGAAAGTCTGCCGGAAGTCTGTCGGACAGGCTGTCTGACTTTTGTAGACGAAAAGTACGACCGTGTGTACGCGGCATTAGAAGCTTATGTCACACATCACCCACTCTTCTAACCACTTGAAGACAAAGCCCTTTCTGACACTTATGCCGCGTACACACGGTCGTACTTTTCGTCTACAAAAGTCGGACAGCCTGTCCGACAGACTTCCGGCAGACTTTCGGTGGACTTGCGGCGGACTTGCGGCCTACTTTCTAACGAACGGACTTGCCTACACACGACCACACAAAAGTCTAACGGATTCGTACGTGATGACGTACACCGGACTAAAATAAGGAAGTTCATAGCCAGTAGCCAATAGGTGCCCTAGCGTGGCTTTTTGTCCGTCGGACTAGCACACAGACGAGCGGATTTCGGGGTCCGTCGTAGTTACGAAGTAAAGTTTTAAAACATGTTTCAAATCTAAAGTACGTCGGATTTGAGGCTAAAAAAGTCAGTTGAAAGTCCGGAGAAGCCCACACACGATCGGATTACCAGCCAGCTTTAGTCCATCAGCGTCCGTTGGACTTTTGTAGACGAAAAGTAGGACCGTGTGTACGTATTGTTTACATGAACAGTTTTTTTTTTTTGCAAAAAAATTACTTTGAACCCCCAAACATTATATATTTTTTTAAAGCAAATGCCCTACAGATTAAAATGGTGGGTGTTTCATTTTTTTTTTTCACACAGTAATTGCGCAGCGATTTTTCAAACGCATTTTTTGGGGAAAAAACACACTTTTTTTAATTTTAATGCACTAAAACACACTATATTGCCCAAATGTTTGATGAAATAAAAAAGATGATCTTAGGCCGAGTACATGGATACCAAACATGACATGCTTTAAAATTGCGCACAAACGTGCAGTGGCAACAAAATAAATACATGTTTAAAAGCCTTCAAAAGCCTTTACAGGTTACCACTTTAGATTTACAGAGGAGGTCTACTGGAAAAATTACTGCACTCGATCTGGCCTTCGCGGTGATACCTCACATGCATGGTGCAATTGCTGTTTACATTTGACGACAGACCGCCGCTTGCGTTTGCCTTAGCGCGAGAGCAGGGGGCGACAGGGGTGTTTTTTTTTTTTTTTTTTTTCTTTATTATTTTTTTGCTTTTTTAATCTTACTTTTAAACTGTTCCTTTCATATTTTTTTTTTTAATCATTTTTATTGTTATCTCGGGGAATGTAAATATCCCCTATGATAGCAATAGGTAGTGACAGGTACTCTTTTTTGAAAAAATTGTGGTCTATTAGACCCTAGATCTCTCCTCTGCCCTCAAAGCATCTGACCACACCAAGATCGGTGTGATAAAATGCTTCCCCAATTTCCCAATGGCGCTATTTACATCCGGCGAAATCTAAGTCATGAAATACTCGTAGCTTCCGGTTTCTTAGGCCATAGAGATGTTTGGAGCCACTCTGGTCTCTGATCAGCTCTATGGTCAGCTGGCTGAATCACCGGCTGCATTCTCAGGTTCCCTGTTGAGACAGGAGAGCCAGAGAAAAACACGGAAGATGGTGGGGGGGGGGGGGGCATTCCCTCCCACGGCTTGTAAAAGCAGTCTAGAGGCTAATTAGCCGCTAGGATTGCTTTTATATGAAAGCCGACCGCTGGCTGAAAAGAATGATACCAAGATGATACCTAAACCTGCAGGCATCATTCTGGTATAACCACTCAAAGTCGTGAATGGCGTACCTGAAGACAAACAAATGGTTAACAATGGTTAACAATAAAGCACAGTAAAGTGTAAATAATTACACACCTGAAAAACAAACATGATAAAACATAATAACAATAACAATAACAATAAAACATTGCAGAATAGAATACAGTAAAAAAGAGCAGAACAATAGAGAGAGAGAATAGAGAGAGAGAGAACAATAAAACAACAACTATTTTTTTTTATTTCATATATTTTTTTTTTTTTTACACTTTTTTTGTAACTAACTTTTATAACGGTAACCGGTTCCAGGTTCGGGTCTCTCAAAATGCGATGGCATCTTGGGAGACCCTGTGAAAGTGCGCCTAGCCTGTGCAATGCTGTACCCTACGCTAATACTCAACTAGTGCATGGTAGCGTTCAAAACATTCACCAATGCAAAGACCAGGATTGTCAGGACAGGAGGGACAATAATAGCGGGCGTCACGCCTATATCCGCGCTTGCTGCAGACACGACATCTTTTTTGGGGGGTTCGTTGGGTAGGGGTACTTGGGAGGACATAAAAATGCCTCTCATGCAGCCGACTGCATTTGGTTGGGGATGTGAATGGGGGAAGTACGGGCGCTGCAGAAGCGGTGGGTTCCCAATTAGGATTGGCGAATGCAGCAGGAAGGGCACTATGGGCACGACGGGCCTGTGTTTGTCTTTTTGGTGGCAGCGGGACACTACTTGTGCTTGCCACCTCACCAGCTTGAACTGCACTTATGGGACTCGCCACGTCACCAAGTGTTACTGCAGTGCTGGTTTGACTACGACCGGGGTGTACTAGGCCGCTGGCGCTTGCCAGTTCACCAAAACGCTACCAAAAAACTGTTAGCGATCGCAGGGATCAGGCCTGACTCTGCGAACGCTGCAGTTATGCGTTTAGTGTTTTGTAAGTGACAGTGATCGATACTGCACTTGGGTGGGCTGGGCCGGGCCGGGCGGAGGGGCAAAACGCAGGTGCTAGCAGGTATCTGGCTGATCCCGCTAACACTGCGTTTTTGGGAACCCTAAACTGCTGGTGACGCTAGTATAGATATGATCGGATCAGATATTGATGCGATCAGATACTATACCACTAAGGGAGGTGTACGGTGTGTGCGTGGGTGTTAGCGGTACTGGCACTAATCTGACGCTGCCTGGGGCTGGTGCTTGCCAGTTCACCAAAATACTACCAAAAAAACTGTTAGCGATCGCAGGGATCAGGCCTGACTCTGCGAACGCTGCAGTTATGCGTTTAGTGTTTTGTAA
Organism: Lithobates septentrionalis; assembly: GCA_037952835.1. Taxonomy (NCBI): domain Eukaryota; kingdom Metazoa; phylum Chordata; class Amphibia; order Anura; family Ranidae; genus Lithobates; species Lithobates septentrionalis. Next base: position 223,441 of record JBBDGP010001162.1, on the reverse strand, counting down.
GTGACAGTGATCGATCGATACTGCACTTGGGTGGGCTGGGCTGGGCCGGGCCGGGCGGAGGGGCAAAACGCAGGTGCTAGCGGGTATCTGGGCTGATCCCGCTAACACTGCGTTTTTGGGAACCCTAAACTGCTGGGGACGCTAGTATAGATCTGATCGGATCAGATATTGATGCGTTCAGATACTATACCACTAAGGGAGGCGTATGCTGCGTGCGTGGGTGTTAGTGGTACTGGCGCTAACCTGACGCCTGGGGCTGGTGCTTGCCAGTTCACCAAAATGCTACCAAAAAAACTGTTAGCGATCGCAGGGATCAGGCCTGACTCTGCGAACGCTGCAGTTATGCGTTTAGTGTTTTGTAAGTGACAGTGATCGATCGATACTGCACTTGGGTGGGCTGGGCCGGGCCGGGCGGAGGGGCAAAACGCAGGTGCTAGCGGGTATCTGGGCTGATCCCGCTAACACTGCGTTTTTGGGAACCCTAAACTGCTGGGGACGCTAGTATAGATCTGATCGGATCAGATATTGATGCGTTCAGATACTATACCACTAAGGGAGGTGTACGGTGCGTGCGTGGGTGTTCGCGGTACTGGCGCTAATCTGACGCTGCCTGGGGCGACGCATATCACCGCCGGGCGATCGGGGGGCTAAACCTTTATTCGGTAATAAACGGCGGGTGCCCTGACACTATAAAAAAATAAACAAACTAACCAGCGTCAACCGTAACGGTTATACGGTGATCAGTGGTGAAAGGGTTAACTAGGGGGCAATCAAGGGGTTAAAACATTTATTAGGTAGTATATGGGGGTCCCTGACAATATAAAACGCTGACGGCGAACCTAAATATTTACCTCACTAACTAGCGTCACCAGTGACACTAATACAGCGATCAGAAAAATGATCGCTTAGTGACACTGGTGACAGGGGGTGATCAAGGGGTTAAAACTTTATTAGGGGGGGGTTAGGGGGGTACCCTAGACCTAAAGGGGGGTAATACTAACTGCCCTAACACATTTACTGTCACAAACTGACAACTAGCAGTAATCAGAAAAAAAAAAAAAAAAAAAAAAAAAAAAACTGCTGGTGTCAGTTTGTGACAGGGGGGGGGGTGATTGGGGGGGGATCGGGGGGCGATCGGGGGGGGGGGATCGGGGTGATTTGTGTGCCTGGCATGTTCTACTGTGTGTGTGTGTGTTTGTGCACTCACATACTTGTCGTCTCTCCTCGGGCCGGAACGGAAAATACCGACCCGAGGGGAGATGACATCACTTCCTTTGCTGCTGTTTAGCATACAGCAGCAAAGGAAGATTCTCATTGGCCGGCGGCGATCGCGAGGGGGGGGCCACGAACGGATGGTCTCCCCCTCATCACCGATCGCCGCTGGACAAACGACGACCGCCTCGGGCACCGGGGGGGGGTCCGATCGGACCCCCCACCCGCGGAAGGCAAATCACGTACCCTGTACGTGATTTTGCCTGTCCGTGCCACTTTGCCGACGTACATCGGCGTGAGGCGGTCGTCAAGTGGATAAGTTGTCCACTAAAGTATTTGAAGCAGATAAGCACACATATAGTACTGAACCTCACTGGGAATGAAGAGAAAATTAAGACAGGATAAAGTATATAGCTCTCAGTTCCTGTTAAGTGCTGTGTCATGCATTAACATGCATTGCGTTTAGACACTTCATTCATTTTAAATGTGCTGCAAATGAACAGGAAATGACCAAAAAACAGACATGCTGTATTTTTTTCCAATGCAGCGCACCACAAAGCGTTACTGTGCATTGTGGTTTGCTGTGAGGCATGTGTGTTGAGGTGTCATAGAAAATGAATGGCACCAGAATGCACTAATGCATACTACCCCAATGTACCTGATCTCAAAAGTGTGTTTCAGTCCTCAACAATAACTGCTGAACCAGGGGCGGATCCAGAGTCTAGTCTCGGGAGGGGCACTGCCAGAAAATACGTTTTTTGCGGGCAACTTATCAGGGAAATGGCTGGCGTTGGCGCTTCAATCATCCTGGCACCATGGTTGGTACAGTGTCAGGGTGATTGAAGCGCAATATTTCTATTAATACATTGTTATATAAAATTAAATAGTTAAACTCACCATAATGCAGAATCAGTGGGAGCCCCGAGTGTCACTTGCCACCGTCGCCTGCCACCAGATGCGGATTGTCACTTGCCATGTCACCTGCCAGAAGTTGCGGCTTGTCACTTTGCCATGTCACCTGCCATAGGTTTCGGATTGTCACTTGCCACGTCACCTGCCACAAGTTTCGGATTGTCACTTGCCACGTCACCTGCCACAAGTTGCAGACTGTCACTTTCCACGTCACCTGCCACAAGTTGCAGATTGTCACTTGCCATGTCGCCTGCCACACGTTGCGGATTGTCACCTGCCACGTCGCCTGCCACACATTTCGGATTGTCACTTGCCACGTCGCCTGCCACACGTTGCGGATTGTTACTGGCCACACATTGCGGATTGTGACTTGCCACATCACCTGCCACACATTGCGGATTGTCACCTGCCACACGTTGCGGATTGTCACTTGCCTGCTACAATTGTCACTTTCCTGCTAAGGTGGGGATTGTCACGTCCTGTGTGCCAGAGTGAAGTTGGACATAGAGAGCTGATGTAATCTCTCTGCTGCCCGCGGCTGCACAGTGAGGGCGGAACTGCAGGGATGCAGGGAAGGCGCCGGGCGGTGAGAGATGATGTCATCTCTCTGCTCCCTCGCCAGCCGGCCCGCTGATTGACCAACCGCCCACTCACCTGCCGACTGGCCCACCCGCTCCCCCAAGGAGCCGCCCGCCTGTTCACTCACCCACCTGCTGTGCCGCCCACTCACTCACCCACCTGCCAAGCTGCCCGCCCGCCGAGCCATCCGCTCACTCACGAGCTGACTGGCCGCCGCTCACCTGCAACTCGGGGGGAGGGGGAATTGCCCCATTGCCCCACCTGGATCTGCCCCTGTGCTGAACAACTGGCTTACAGGTCTGTACATGGCATCATCCATGTGGAGAAGAAAGTCAGGGGGCCCTCTACATGAACTTTTTCAGAACCAAGTATCATTTTATGGTGCCAAGTAATCTGTATGAAACTTGGTAATTATGATTAGAAAAGCAGTAAAATGAATCCCATGCAGCCAGCAATGATAGCTTCCCAAAGCAAAAATAGATTGCCCCCCCCCAACAATAGACTGCTTGCAATAAAATACCACCTCGCAAAAAACAGATCCACCCCAGGAACTATAGACCCCACCAGCAACAATAGACCCATCCCACAACAATAGATCCCCCCAGCAACAATAGATTCTCCAGTAGCCAGCATTAATAGACCCTCCAGCAGTCAACAACAATAGCCCCTCCCTTAACAGTAGATCCATCCAAGCAACAATTGACCCCTGGCAACATAATACCCCCCCAGCAACAATAGATCCCCCAGGAGCTGGCATCATTGGACCCTTCAGCACAACCCACTACCCCCCTTGCCACTGCATACATTCAGTGCTGGAGGTGCTGGAACTGCATTCCGCTGGGTTCCCACTGAAAAAAGCCCTGGGTACATATAAAACAAAGTATTTTTTGTTACTCACTGTGAAATCCCTTTCACTTAGTTCATTGACGGACATAGCTCTTCAATTCTTGACCATAGGTTTATAGCGCCGCCTACAGGAGTAGGACACTAGACAGAAAAAGAACACAGCACCACCTATGGGCAGTCCTAGCTGGTATAAACCCCCTCTCAGCTATAGGCAACCTAGTTAGTCACAAAGCAGGGTGAGGAGACAGAAAAAACTCAAAAAGATTGTTGGATGCTGCGTCCGTCAATTAACACAGCTCTTCTGTTCTTGACCATAGGGGTGTCCCAAAGCAGTGCCTCGATAAGCAGTGGGCAAGCCAAAATAGACTGAGGCACTTAGGAAAACATGCCAACTACCCACACAAACCCCTTCTCTTGGGGGGAACAAGGAACCTCATCAGTGGCCTGCAAAATCTTGCAGCTCAAACAAGCATCAGCAAATGCCAACACAGCAATTTAGTAAAAATATGCACAGACGACTAGGCAACCACTGTGCAAACCCAAACAGACACAAACACCAGATGTAGGAATGCCCAGGAGGCTCCAATCGCTCTGGAGGCGTGTGGTGTGGCAAGGAAGAGCAAAGACCAACCCATAAAAGGTAGAAATCCGAACAACCATCTGCCAAATCCCTCAGAAAATAATGGTTTAGGAGGCCACCAGGCCAATTCGTTACCTCTCCATGATTACAATAAAAACAGAGGGAATCTGGCCTCCGGAAGGAATCTGTAGCAGCCAGGCATACGCGAATGGTTCAGATAATAAGAGTGCAGCACAACCTCTTGAGGGTGCGAAAGTAGGGGTCACAATGCAGAACAATGCCCTCAACCTGGTGAAAATCTGACCCCATCTTTGGAAGAGAGGAGGGGCACGGATGGAGAACCCTTTAAATCCTGTGTAAGACCAAGTGGAAAAAAAAAAAAACATCACTCCCTATGGGAGTGAAGGTGACCCAAAAAAGAAGGTAACTTCCATAGAAAGCATAAGTAGAGGAACGTCCCAAATACTCTCTGGCTTGCCTATAGCATAAAGGGGGTTTATACCAGCTAGGACTGCCCATAGGCAGTGCTGTGTTGTTTTTCTGCCTAGTGTCCTATTCCTGTAGGTGAAGCTATAACCCTATGGTCAAGAATAGCGCTATGTTCTTCAATGAATGTAAGAGAAAAAGATTTTTAAATAAGTTGCTAAGTTAAAAACAAAAGATGTTGCTGCTCTTACGGGTTGAATGATGTCTAGTATCATTTATTCCACTTTCTGTGAGCCCAGGCTGTCATGCACACACTCCCTGTGGACATATAAGGGACACCTACTGCCACTTGTAGGGTAAAGTGGTGGGGGAGATAATGTTAGAGGGAAAAAAAAGTGTGGATTTAAAAATCCATATTCAATATTAAATACTGAACTATTTTTATTATTTATCCCTGACTATATTAAAGAAAGAAAATATATATACAAAAACATTATATTAGGTGTGCCTTACCATCCAGTAGAATTAAATTAATGTCACATTCATGTCTAGAGAAGATTGTATATGGCAGTGTCCCTTGAATTTAGTTCATATTCAGTGTATGTTACATTATAACTCAATTCATGCAGCGATGGATTAGTCTTGACAGCTAAGAGTTATGAGCTTTACTGAATAATGAATTGATTTTAGCTTTAATTCAGCTAATCATGGCATTTGAGAATTAATTATTTGACATACAGCAGCAGATGTAGACTATTTTGGGGTGTTCATTTATAAGATTTACTATGTACTGTAGCGGTCTCCCCGACTTCCAAGGGCCTAATGGTGACCCCCCAGGAGAACTGACATTCCTCTTCAGGGTGAGGGTTACAAGTAGGGTTGTCCCGATACCGATACTAGTATCGGTATCGGGACCGATACCGAGCATTTGTGCGAGTACATGTACTCGCACAAATGCTCCCGATGCCTAATCCGATACCTGCAACCGGAAGTCGGTGGGCGGAGAGGGCGGAACGGAGATCGGTCTGGCAGCAGTAGAACTAAGGGTAAGCTGGCCGGGGCAGGGATGCAGGGCGCCGCCGCATATTCTGTCTAAAACGGTGACTGGAGCCGTCACATTCGGTAAAGGAAGTGACGTTCCGTGTCTCCTTCGGAGGGTAAACATCACGCCTCCCATATTGGTACACCCTGGACTCGGCTGCAGTAGGCCAGCAACGGACATCTTGTTACAACCAGCCCATTAAAGTTCGGGCTGGGTGTAACAAGATGTCCGCTGATGGCTTACTACAGCCGAGTGCAGGGTTTACCAAGATGGGCGTCACAGCATAATTACTAGATGATAAATGTTAAATGACATGAATGATGAGAGGCAAGGAAGGATTTTGCAATGCTATATGCCATAATATAGAATTATAATCATTTATTATGCAATTGCCAATCAGTGCTGCATTTAACTGCCCATCAGTGCCTGCCCATAAGTACCACCTATTATTGTCATCTATCAGTGCCCATAAGTGCCGCCTATCAGTGCCCATAAGTGCCGCCTATTAGTGCCCATCAGTCAGTGCCATCATCACTGCCAGCCACCTGTCAGTGCCACCCATCAGTACCCAGAAGTGCCATCTATGAATGCCCATCAGTAAGTGCCATCTATCAGTGCCAGCCACCTGTCAGTGCCACCTATCAGTGCCTATAAGTGCTGCCTATCAGTGCCCATAAGTGCTGCCTATCAGTGCCATCTATCAGTGCCACCTGTCTGTGCCCAGTCAGTGCCCATCTTTCAGTGCCAGCCATCAGTGCCAGCCATCAGTCAGTGCCACCTATCAGTGTTCATAAGTCAAACTGTCACATGACATTAAAAAAAAATATTGGTAATCGGTATCAAGCGAGTACTTGAAAAAAAGCTTTGGTACTTGTACTCGGTCTTAAAAAAGTGGTATCAGGACAACCCTAGTTACTAGGCATAGTGGGTGTGGTGCAAGGTGAAAAGATTGGGTGCCAGTCACTTTTTGTAAAAATTAACAAAGAGAGAGTTTTATTTCTCTTAACAGGAACGTTAGGGAGAGAGGGTCTAGGGCACAGGACACCCTTAGGCAAATGCAATAGCAATTCTGCAGACAAAAATGGAATTAGGCAGACTTAAAGTTGTGTTCCGGCCGAAATTATACTTTTGAAATAAAAATACCCCTATAATACACAAGCTTAATGTATTCTAGTAAAGTTAGACTGTAAACTAAGGTCTGTTTTGTTAGTTTATAGCAGTAGTTTGTTATTTTATAAACTTACAGCAGGCCGTGGCCATCTTAAGTGTGGGCATCTGAAGCCAGACTGTATTTCTTCCTGGATCTCATCCTTGCAGATCTCACACATGCTCAGTGCAGCACAAGCAGTGTAATAGGTTTCAGGCCAGGTTTCCATAGCAATGGCAGTGTCAGAGGAAGTTGCCGCCCCTTCCCAGAAGGCATTGCTAACAGGAAATGATGCGATGGGCCGCGGCCAGGGAGGAGGAAGTGAAAAATGAATACAGCAGATATACAGTAGGCGCTGAGTAAAAAAAAATATCCAATTTGTTTACAGTGCACAGTTTAGTGAGGGATGCTGAAGAGTTGTAAAAGTGGGTGGAACTCCACTTTAAGCTGACTTGCAGCCATCTGTATCACAACACCAATGGAAATTTAGATAAAGGTTTCAAACAACTCCAACATGATATGGAGAAACAAATTAGGTCATGGTGGGATATCGCCTCATTGAAGAAGTACATAGGTAAAAACCTCACACCCAGGAGACTCAGAAGAGATGTAAGCCCCAATGATGGTGTGGAAGACTTGAATTTATTGGATGAATGGTACCATGTCTTCAACTCTTGTGAAAAAAAAGTTAATGCAACTTATGATTAGAAGGAGGCAAACCAAAAATACATTATTGGAATCTAAGATTGCAGAGTCAAGGGACATTCAAGGATTCCAATGAATATCAAGAGAAAGCCTAAAAATTACAAACGTATTTATCCAAATATGATGGTGAAATAAAACAGAAAAAACTGAAAAAATAACAAAAGAACCTAAAGGATTTAAAAAAAAATTATAATAAAGTATATAAATGGTAAGAAGAACTAATTCCCCCAATGTCTAAAGAATCCTCAGTAGAGAGGGAAATAGAAATTTGAGAAATTATAGCCCAAATGACTACCAACCATAGCTCCAATCCCCAAATAACAAAAAAAGACACCAAACCACAGAATAAACCTAAATCCAACCAGCCAAACAACTACCCCTGTACCCCCCAATATTCTGTACCCACACAAAATAGGTTTGCCTCATTGGCAAACAGAACACCAGAATATCATGAATATTATAACTATGATAGGAACCATTATCCCCCAATTTACAAAATTTACCTATCAGTTGGTAGATCATAAATCTACCAGCGCTACATACTCCCCCCACTACAATAGACATTGTCCCCAACGTCTGTCCAAAAATAATGATAATAACTCCCAAGCCTGGGAGTAGGTATTTGAGCTTAAAACTTGGATAGATAGAGAAGAAGGAAAGACAGTGGAAAGACATTATGAGATTAACATCTATAAAACAATATGTTCACGTCCGTAAACATAACCATCCTATGACTGTACACAACCTCACTATCTATCTAGATGAAAAGCCTCACAGCTTGATAGGAGATCAAATGGTTCCTGAAAAGGAAAACATGTTAAACACACACATATATACTGTACAACTTCAGGAGCAAAGCCTCATTTAAAAATGAGACTCTCTTCCCATTAATCTATTATCAAAAATAATCTTTAGGAGTCCATCCCTGTATAAAAAAAAATTTTCACATGAAAGAAATCCGGCTAGCAAAAAGAAGTCCTTGGATTCAAAACACTGAGATGAATATCCAGACCTTGACCACGAAGATCTCTTTATACTGACACTAACTAACTAACTAACTTCAAAGTTCTGTTGTCCATAGTTACCAATAAAACCGGGGATCTGGCAAGGTCAGTGTCTTTCCCAGCTTATCCACTGTGGTAATGAAATATACAACGTCATCTTTTCCGGGCCTGCAGATGACCACTTTGTCAGCATAGATGTGCCGACCAAAGTTCCAGTGCATAAAACATCCACTAAAACGTTCATCCATTTTAACAGAACATCCAGTCTTTCGGAAAGGCTTAGGCACAGACAAGTAGTCCCAAACAGCTTCACTGTACCAAAGTTCCCGGTTAACTTCAATCACTTGCATTACATCCTGAGGGACATAGGGGAACTCCAAGTCATACTCTGTAGCTACACGCTTGTTTAACATTCTCTGCAAATGTGCAAGCTTGGGCAAAGATCTGTTCCCCATGCCAGGAGGCACACAGGAATCCAATGATTTGCTCACCATAGACCCAGCCGGTGTCTGTAGTGAATTAACAACTTTCGACAAAGTCTCATTTACAGTGCTGTGTGACTCCACACAGGGAGATGTCTTCCCAGAACTCAGGGCTGTCCATTCAGGGAAAGTCAAAGCAGAGGCGACATCCTCGCCTTGTGACCATAACAGTTCTTGTGACATAGTCTCAAACAGGTCATCATCACTGGAAAGATCCGACATGGATTCTATTTCCGAATCTCCCAACTCTTCCGCTGGCAGATATTTATTTACAGTCCCAGATACATTCCCCATCAGCTGCTTACCCATTCCTGTCGTGGACTTTTCTGGATCCGGTTCGAGTAACCTCGGGGGTAGGCCTCGGCCACGGCCGCGGGAAGCCTTCACATATCCTACCTTCCTCTGTACAGGTATAACAGAGACAGGCGTGGTGGACTCAGAATTCAAAGCAATGTCCACTGATGAGATGGCAACAGCAGTGTCTCTCTCTGGAACATTCTCTGCAACAGGCAAAGTGACGGCCTGACGCTCTCTCTCCGTAGTAATAGCAGCTTCTACTGTGGCGATGCCTGTTGCCCAATCCATCCGATAAGCACGGGGCGACATGGTAGGCTGCTCCACCACAAACAAATACTCTCCACATTGCAGACATCGGCCAAATGGACGGAGATGTACGGCCAGTCCTTCACATCTATGGCAAATCATGCCCAGTCCCTCAATATCTCCTGAGGTATACAGAACAAACCTCCCCTGCGGCTTCAGACAAACACCGGTATCTGTAAGCAGGGTTCCGGTCAGCACAGTATTCAACGCAGTGCTTGCAGGGAACATTCTTGGTCCCATAATTGACTGCATCGCTGAAAAAGACATGGCCACACTCTGATCTTCTCAGCACGATCACAAGGCCTCTCTTCTTCTCTGGCGCCAAACACATACACGCGTCCCACCCGGTATCAAGTAGGGTAGGCTCCTCCCACTTGTTCTTCTGATCACGTAGCTCCCGGGCTTTTACTGGCGCCCGCCGCCTACGCATTCAGAAATAAAGTCCTGCAACTTTTAACCTCTTCTCTTCCTGAAAAATTTGAAAAAGTCCAGCTTTCTCCGTTAACATCTCCGGTGAAACACCTCTCTGGGTAGCGAGAATTGATGGTCAACAAATCCCGGACGAGGCCCCCACATGTAGCAATAACTCTCGGTGGAGCTGCTGGTTTAAGCGGGCTTGTTACCTTCACTCTCGACACCCCAGCTTCACCGGCACCGAGTCTAGGGTTCCGTTGAGTTTACCTCTGGACGATAGAAGCACCAACACTTGAGTACGTTTTCAATGCTTTATTGAACCAAGTAACGAAGGAAGTAGCAGGAAAGAGGCAGGAGGGAAGCTACAGGGAAGCTCAAATACCTTTTTTTTAGGATTCTTGAGAACGTCCTTTAAAGTTGAATATTGTAATTGGATGCAATCCCCTTGTGGGATTCAATCTTTGCTCGCCTGGATAGGCCTCTCTCACTTGCCTACCAGCCAGTACGTAGCACGAACAAAAGTCTCTGCCACAGACTTGCTTGAAATAAATCCGTACAATCCTCTGCCACAGGATGTATTAAACTTGTACTTAAACCATTGCACAGAGCAGGTAAGTACGACATGTTTGTTGTATAAAAAAAAACAAAAAAAAAACAAGACTTTAATGCTGCATTAGGGAGTTTCTTTTTGGCCTGGTAAATATGCTATTAAAAGCATTTGTTTGATAAGTGTAAAAAAAGAAAAATGTATTAATCTGTGAAAAATTTAGCGAGCTGATTACATCCTTTTCTCTCTGCTTGTGTTGCCCTGTTATCAGTCAGCTTTGCTTTTAGCATTTTTGATGGACTACAAGGCACCTACCCCTTTATTTTATGGAGAAAATAAGAGGGGTAGGTGATCTGTAGCCCTGTTCTAGGACAGAAAATCTGTTACTGGTAGAATCACCAGGTGAATATGAAAGGAGAAAAAAAGCTAGAAATAAAAAATTCAATACATTGCATACATTTGGCTGTAACAATGAGGTCCTGGGATGTGTGACCTGAAGGTGGAGTGGCAACAGAATGGGGTACTAATATTAGCAGAGTACTCAGCAAAACATATGGGGCTCTAACATTTTTTAACTACTAAGTACCACAGCATATGTTAAAACAGCCTGTACTGGCAGTACAAAGGAGAGTCCTACTTACACAAATCAGTTGCCAAACTGTCCGACACACCCCACTGAACACTGCTCCAATCAACAGAACGACTCCAAGAGTGAGAGCTCTCTTGATTAGAGCCACGTTCATTGGGGTACCTGTCAGACCACTAGAGAGCTGGGCAGCTGATTCGAGGTTGAATGATGGCCAACCTTCCTGTTCTTTCTGTGAGTCAACATAGAGGCCTGGGCTCACAGTACTGCTGCACTAAGCAACTCTCATACATCATTATATGAGCACTATTCAATGCTGCAAATTCCACTGCAGCCACCAAGCAAGAAGAGGAAGGACCCATGAAGTCACCAGTCTGTCCAGAAGATAGCCCAAATTAGGGTATTTATTTAGGTAATTTAAAAAAAAAGAGATGGGAGGGTAGAAGAAGTAGAAATAGTGGGTCTGGAGGTTGAACGTGGGTTTTAAGTATCTAAGGTCTTTATCTTACATGCACACAGAAACTAGGGCCAATTTAGACAGGAGCCATTAAAGAGGAAATCCTGTAGCTGCTGATTTTTAAATCGGGTACATACAAGTCCAGTTCAGTTCAGTGCTCCTCCCACAACCACTTCTTTTCACTGCTGCAGCTCGCTGATCCTGCCATCTTGAATTTGCAAGCCAGCTGTGATTTCCTGACAAATATTAGATGTTATGATAGCGATAAACATATCCTTGAATGGTGACTCTAGCATTGAATTTTTTAAAGTTAGGTCTCTAAAGAAGATACACGGACACACAATGAAGTTGGACGAGAAATGGTTCAATCCCAAACAGTGTAGGGGGTTCTGTATTGTTATGCCGCGTACACACGTTCGATGGGAGCCTGTTGTCGGAAATTCCGACCGTGTTTAGGCTCCATGGGACATTTTTTGTCTGAATTTCCGACATAAAAAAAATTTGAGAGCTGGATCTGAAATTTTCCGACAACAAAATCCGTTGTCGGAAATTCCGAACATTTGTACACAATTCCGAGGCACAAAATTCCACGCATGCTCTGAATCAAGTACGAGACGGAAGCGCTCGGTCTGGTAAAACTAGCATTCATAATGGAGATAGCACATTCGTCACGCTGCAAATTTTGAAATCTTTCAATGCAGCGCATTCTCTTCTTTTTTAATGCTAGAATTATGACGTTATTTTGCAGCTGATATTCACACAGAGTTCTGACAAACTGATTTCTTTATTATTTCTTGTGATGCCATGAATACAATTTTTTTTCCAGAATAATGTTTTTAATTTTAGTTTATAGTAATCTCTTTTTTTTTAGATCAAGATCTCCTGTTTTTTTATTTTTTTGCTAGTGACCTCCATAATATTTTTTTTTTCATTTTGTGTGTCAAGTTACCACAACACCATTATTATCTTGTATTTTGTAACCTCAAGGAGATGGTTGGTGTTGGTGTCCCTTGTTAATTTTACATTGTCTTTTTGAAATGCACCTGCCTACTCACAAACAAACTGTCCTTTTTTAAATGTAACACATAGCCAATGATTTTAGACAAAAAATAGATATTTATTAGGAGTCATAACAAAATAAAGAGGAAGGCAACGCTGGATAAACTGATGACATTTTCAAAGCCTTTGTACCCCAGGGCACACATCAACTATTTTACAGGCAAAATTGGGAGCCTGAGGAGTCCATTTAATAGGGAGCACAATCCCGTCCAGGACTCAGAGAGATCAGGAACAGTAGCAGATGACATATGTCCCCAGGCTGTGGGCTTACAACAGCCTGCGTCTTTTGCCAGACCAGACTGAACCCAGGCCATCACTCTCTTGTCTTCCTTACACGCTTGCTTCCACGCTTGCTTCCAGGCTGTGGCTCTGGTGTTGGAGTTGTGGCAGGACGTGGAGGAGGAGGATGGTCCAACTCACACAGGTGGGTTTTGCTTGTGAGTTCGCCCCTCAACCCCTTATTTAGGGCCATATATATCACTTCCTCACAAAAGAGGCATTGGCCTACCTCCTGAATCGATCCATTTTATCTATAAGACACAACACAAGACAAACCCTAATGTCAGGCTAAACTCGCATAATCTTGTCCCAATATAGGCCTCAATCTCTAAGCAGTATAGGCCACTGATGCCCCAAGTTAAAATTGTACCTTCGTTAGAATGATCGGCGCTTCCGCTACTCCATCCTCTGCTCACAGACCGTACATACGACGCACGCGTGTTACGCTTTATATACACTGCGCATGCCTGAAACTCCGCCTGCCCCTGAAGACAGCAGCAACGACGAAAGCCCGGAGCTATGAACGTCCCGATCCCGGAGGAGATTTAAGGCCTCTAATATGTGCTTTGTATAGATGGTGGAGATGGTGGACATCTTGAAGAGGGCTGACTATGATGGGAAGCATGGACCTTAACCAAACCCAAATGTCAGAAAGGCCAAGATCATGACTAAAGTTGTGAAAAGTCTGTAGAAGAATTTTGGGGTACGGCGATCCAAGGATCAACTGAGGAAACAATGGTCAGACCTCAAATTGAGGGAGCAGAATCAGTGCTGAAGAATCAAGAGAGTGCTGCAAAAAAGTAAGTATTTTGTCATGTGTTCCTATTCCTCTTATTACGTTCATGCTGCTCCATGTGCTTTTCTTTACTGCTGTACAGTTTAAAATGGCAAGTTTCAGGTTCGTGGGCACAGTAATAGTTTGTTCACCCACTAATACGATGTTTTTGGCAGATGCAGGTTAACTACATTTGTTCTGGCCTATTTGTATTAAAATAAGTTTAGTACATTGTTGTCTAGATGGGTTTGTAACTAGAATGAAATGCAACCTTGATTCAGTGTAAGGAGAGGACACTCAGCAGCTGTTTACACATCTGGACACAGGAGCACCTAATGTGGGACACCAGAACAAACTTTTTAGGGTGTGCCACACAGGTGCTCCAGTGGATAATAGGGGTGTCTCCATGTGTGAAACTTTACCCAAAAAGGTAAGTATTCCAGCTTGAAGAAAGGGAAAAAAAATCACGTCTTCAGCTTGGAACTCTGCCAAAACAGACAATTGTACGACACTTCCAAGCAATGTTTCATATTCCCATTTCTTGCCTAAAATACAGTGGGGACGGAAAGTATTCAGACCCCCTTAAATTTTTTACTCTTTGTTATATTGCAGCCATTTCCTAAAATCATTTAAGTTCATTTTTTTCCTCACTAATGTACACACAGCACCCCATATTGGCAGAAAAACACAGAATTGTTGACATTTTTGCAGATTTATTAAAAAAGAAAAACTGAAATATCACATGGTCCTAAGTATTCAGACCCTTTGCTCAGTATTTAGTAGAAGCACCCTTTTGATCTTATACAGCCATAAGTCTTTTTGGGAAAGATGCAACAAGTTTTTCACACCTGGATTTGGGGATCCTCTGCCATTCCTCCTTCCAGATCCTCTCCAGTTCTTTCAGGTTGGATGGTAAACGTTGGTGGACAGCCATTTTTAGGTCTCTCCAGAGATGCTCAATTGGGTTTAAGTCAGGGCTCTGGCTGGGCCATTCAAGAACAGTCACGGAGTTGTTGTGAAGCCACTCCTTTGTTATTTTAGCTGTGTGCTTAGGGTCATTGTCTTGTTGGAAGGTAAACCTTCGGCCCGGTCTGAGGCACTGAGCACTCTGGAGAAGGTTTTCATCCAGGATATCCCTGTACTTGGCCGCATTCATCTTTCCTTCGATTGCAACAAGTCGTCCTGTCCCTGCAGCTGAAAAACACCCCCACAGAATGATGCTGCCACCACCATGCTTCACTGTTGGGACCGTATTGGACAGGTGATGAGCAGTGCCTGGTCTTCTCCACACATACCGCTTAGAATTAAGGCCAAAAAAGTTCTATCTTGGTCTCATCAGACCTAAGAATCTTATTTCTCACCATCTTGGAGTCCTTCAGGTGTTTTTTTAGCAAACTCCATGCAGGCTTTCATGTGTCTTGCACTGGGGAGAGGCTTCCGTCGGGCCACTCTGCCATAAAGCCCCAACTGGTGGAGGGCTGCAGTGATGGTTGACCTTCTACAACTTTCTCCCATCTCCCGACTGCATCTCTGGAGCTCAGCCACAGTGATCTTTGGTTTCTTCTTTACCTCTCTCACCAAGACTCTTCTCCCCCGATAGCTCAGTTTGGCCGGACGGCCAGCTCTAAGAAGGGTTCTGGTCGTCCCAAACGTCTTCCATTTAAGGATTATGGAGGCCACTGTGCTCTTAGGAACTTTAAGTGCAGCAGAAATTTTTTTGTAACCTTGGCCAGATCTGTGCCTTGCCACAATTCTGTCTCTGAGCTCTTCAGGCAGTTCCTTTGACCTCATGTTTCTCATTTGCTCTGACATGCACTGTGAGCTGTAAGGTCTTATATAGACTGGTGTGTGGCTTTCCTAATCAAGTCCAATCAGTATAATCAAACACAGCTGGACTCAAATGAAGATGTAGAACCATCTCAAGGATGATCAGAAGAAATGGGTTAAATATATGAGTGTCACAGCAAAGGGTCTGAATACTTAGGACCATGTGATATTCCAGTTTTTCTTTTTTAATAAATCTGCAAAAATGTCAACAATTCTGTGTTTTTCTGTCAATATGGGGTGCTGTGTATACATTAATGAAGAAAAAATGAACCTAAATGATTTTAGCAAATGGCTGCAATATAACAAAGAGTGAAAAATTTAAGGGGGTCTGAATACTTTCCGTCCCCACTGTATACCTTTATTTTATTCACATAGGGGGAAAAAGAATCAGGACATCAGGGGTCACCAGGGACCCCCAACCTCCTAAAGAAGGGGAAGTCACCACACCACAACCTCAGAATGTGGAGGAAGGAGAGGTTTATGAAGTGTGGGCGAAATAGTGACCACAACAGGTGAGTGTCTGAGACCACAGCTTCAGGTAATAGATGTATGCCTGCATATTTATAATACATGGTGTGTTGTTTTCTTTTAGGTGATGTGGATGTTGTGGAAGATGAATCTCATTTCACAAGTGCAAGTGCATGGGAGATCATGGTGTGCAATCTGGATTTACAGAAGATCAAGGAAGACATCGATGATGCTGAAAAAAAGACTCAAAAACATCATTGATGTTTTAGGCAGAATATAAAACACACCAACATTTTTGATTTTTTTGATTTTATTAGAACTTTTCTAAAAAATGTTGAAAGCCAAATTTTGAAGATGCACACAGTGTGTCAACATGTGCTATCTGCCGTCACGGGATATCAAGGTACGGGTTTTGTGGGTGCAACCCCTTCCTCGCAACTCAAGTAGCTGAGAGGAAGGGGTTGTACCCCCAAAACACGTCCATTGATCCCCCATGATGGGAGCTAGCACATGTTGTCCTTAGGCAAGGGATCAGGAGTGAAATCCCCATTTTGTGTGCATCTTCAAAATTTGGCTTTCACAGGGGTGACATCACTCCATCTGATGAAGGCAATATCAACACAGTTTGGACATACTAATGTCTGATATTGCCTTCAATTTATCAAAGTTGAACTTTCCTGAGTTGTGTATTGTTTTATGTTTTGAAAAACATGCCTGTTTACCACAAAAAAGCATATTTCTACTGTCCCAAAAAAAATATATATTCCAAAAAATATGTTGGTTTGTTCAAAAACCCTTTTCTAAACGCACAAGTGAATGTGCACAGTGTAAATCTTTTTTTCTACTCAACAATGCGTGGCTTCTTCTTTCAATGCTCAATAGCAGTTTTTTGCTTAAGTTGTTGTTTAAGGTGACAATGGGGGTAATTTACTAAAGGGAAATCCACTTGCACTACAAGTGCACTACAAGTGCACTTTCAATGCACTTTCAAGTGCACTTTTGCAGTGCACTTGTAGTGCAAAGTGGATTTTACTTTAGTAAATAACACCCACAATGCTTGATAATTTGCATCAATCAGGCCATTTTCGTAACTCCAAAAAATAAATTCATGGTGCAGAAAATGATGAATATTTTAAGCATTAATGCATTACATACATTAACAACAAAAACAAAGTGATTGTCACCTCATAAAATTAAAGAAATTACGTTTGCACTATTGAAGAAAATGGGCAAAAAAAAAACACATTGGATAACCTAGGAGACAGCTAAAAGAAACACAAGCAGTAAATCAAAGGAAATATTATTTCATTTTAAAATACAAATTTATTTAAAAAAGGGTTCTTAAACATTTTCTGGCATATCAATGGCCCCCCTACCCGCAAAGTACTCCATATATTTTTGATGGACCTCGCAGGCACTTTGGGTGGGCAAGCCAGGATGGCCAGCTTCAAGCGCCGTCAGGGTTTGGTCTTGAAATCCGGCCTCAGGCCAAACTGAGGCCACATCGTTCATAGAATTTCTCCTTAAAAAGTTGTGGAGAATGCAGCATGCAAGGATCATATGGTTAACTTTATATTCCGCCATGTTGATTGGCGTAAGGAATAGGCGGAACCGGCTGGCCATTATCCCAAAAGCATTCTCCACCACTCTTCTGGCTAGCCGGTAGTTAAAAACCCTCTAGTCCGGGGTGGGGGTCCTCATGGTGAACGGCCGCATCAGGTGATCACCCAGCCCAAGCGCTTCATCAGCGACAAAGACGAACGGCAGACCAGCCTCGTTGTCTTCCGGAGGTGGCAATCCCAAGCTACCACTCTGGAGCTGCTTGCAGAACTCGGTCTGGGCGATGACTCCACCATCCTACATCCGGCCATTCTTCCCCACATCCACATAGAGAAAGTCATATGTCGCCCACACCACCGCCAACATCACAATACTAGTAGCCTCCCTGATGGTATTCCTGAGTGTGGCTCGGGGTTACATTTCAGCACCATTAGCGGTAACCCCGAGCCACACCGGGATTACATCTCAGGATCCTGGTGCGGTACACTTACCTTGTCCCCAGGATCCTGCGATGTCCCCCCGCTGTGTCTGCGGGCTCTGTCCTCTGCCCGAAGCCTCTCTGTGCCAGGCTCCGTTACCTGCGAGCGTCGCAACGCACGGGGCGGAGCCTGGCGGAAAATTCAAAAGAATGTAAAATTCATAACACATACAGTACTGTAATCTTACAGATTACAGTACTGTATGAAATCATTTCACAACCCTTTTGTCCCCAATGCTTTGGCCCATGCCCTGCATGCAGTTTTATATTATTTATACTGTTCTTTCTGCCTGGAAACTGGAGATTGTCCAAAAAGTGTCCCTTTACGTCAAAAGTGGCTTTACACCAGCTAGAAAACAGCGATAGTAAATTAGAACACTTGCAGAATTGAGCGATAGTGAATCGTGGGGAAATTTATAGCTCGGGGGAGCACATTGCAATGGCTTCTATCTTTAAGGCTTCTTTCTCTAAGTGATTCTTTCTACAAGTGATATGCACTTCATTCTCTGCACTAAGTTCTGCCTCACCTGATCATTCCTTCTGTCTCTTTACAGGTATGTGTCAGCTCATCCACATCTTCCACCGTTAACTGAAATTGGGATCTGCCTGCTGTCTCTGTGTGTGTATGTCTCTGGTATGTGTCAGCTCATCCACATCTTCCACCGTTAACTGAAATTGGGATCTGCCTGCTGTCTCTGTGTGTGTATGTCTCTGGTATGTGTCAGCTCATCCACATCTTCCACCGTTAACTGAAATTGGGATCTGCCTGCTGTCTCTGTGTGTGTATGTCTCTGGTATGTGTCAGCTCATCCACATCTTCCACCGTTAACTGAAATTGGGATCTGCCTGCTGTCTCTGTGTGTGTATGTCTCTGGTATGTGTCAGCTCATCCACATCTTCCACCGTTAACTGAAATTGGGATCTGCCTGCTGTCTCTGTGTGTGTATGTCTCTGGTATGTGGCCTTCTCTATCTGTTGCCCTGTGCGAACAACCATGACATTATTTGTTTTTCTGGACTGTCTTACCTAAGTTTTATGTGTTGATCTTGTCTTGGCCTCTTGCTATTCTGACTTTTGAAGCAAAAAGTTCACTTTGATTGCCAGGCACTCTTATAGTCACTCATGATTAATTAACGAACTTCAACCCCACCCCTATAACAGTATATATTTGAGCATCCTTAAGGGGTGAGCACATAGCTCGGGGGAGCACATTGCAATGGCTTCTATCTTTAAGGCTTCTTTCTCTAAGTGATTCTTTCTACAAGTGATATGCACTTCATTCTCTGCACTTCAGCGATTGCACGAAGCAAACAAATACAGCAATCTGCACTGGACAGCAGCTAACAGACTGCAGGTGACCCTGTCTCTCTATTAAGCTCTCCTTCCACTCTGTAACATGCACTCTCTACCACTGCTTCTGACACTCCTCTCCTCTCTCATCAAACTCTCTTACCTTCACCCCCCCTCTCCACCCGCCTGCTTATACATATCACCCTGCCTTCTGTCTTCCCCCTACTACTGCTCTTACCAACTCTCGCTCATTCTACATCCATACACTGATAAAAGCTCCAGTACTCTGAGACATGCCCCTTCACATAAATCACATTCCCACATTACCTCCCTCACCCTCCTGCTTATCCTAATCTCTGGTGACATATCCCCAAACCCTGGGCCACCATCATCTGTCTTTGCCCAACGCTCCCATCCCCCTACACCCTCTGGCAGGAGCCGCAACCCACAGAACTTGGTCTCTATTCCTCTTTCCAAAACCAGCCCCCCTTTTCCTGTGCCCTGTGGAATGCACGTTCTGTCTGCAACAAACTCACCGCCCTCCACGACCTCTTCATCACAAATTCCTTTAACCTACTTGCCATTACTGAAACCTGGCTTCATGAATCGGATACTATTTCTCCTGCTTCCCTCTCCCATGGGGGCCTTCTCTGGACTCACTCCCCCAGACCAAGTGGACGGAAGGGAGGTGGAGTGGGAATCCTTCTAGCCCCATGCAGCACCTATCAGGTTCTTCACCCACCTCCCTCTCTGACACTCTCCTCTTTTGAGGCACACTGCATTTGTCTTTTCTCTCCCATTTCTCTAAGAATTGCTGTCATCTACCGGCCCCCTGGACCGGTATCAGCCTTTCTTGATGACTTCTCTGCCTGGCTACCCTACTTTCTCTCTTCTGAAATCCCCACAATTATTCTTGGGGACTTCAACATCCCTGTCAACACTAACACTACTATTACTTCTAAACTTCTTAGTCTAACCTCATCGCTTGACCTGAAGCAATGGATACAGGCTCCTACCCACTCCAACGGCAACACCCTTGACCTTGCCTTCTCCTATCTGTGCACTCCGTGCAACCTTTCCAACAATCCACTCCCACTCTCTGATCACCACCTTATTAGTTTTGCTCTCTCCTTGTCTTCCACCTCTTCTCCCTCCAACCGCCTAACAGTTACACGCAGAAACCTTCGCCACCTCAACCCTTCTCTTCTCTACTCTGCTACTGATCACCTCTATGACAAAATCTCCCCCCTGTCCTGCCCCAACCTAGCTACTTTCATCTACAACAGCTCACTGTCTTCCTCCCTAGACAAGCTGGCCCCCCTCACTACACGCAGAATTAGGCCCCGACTGCTACAACCCTGGCAAACAGATGACACCAGAAGTCTCAGAAAACGTAGCCGCGCTCTTGAGCGCCTGTGGCATAAGACTAAGACCCAGGAAGACTTCACACAATATAAATCTGCCCTCCTAAAATACTACTCCTGCCTACACACTGCCAAACAGACCTACTTTATCACACTCATCAACACCTTCTCATCCAGTCCACGTCAACTCTTCTCTACCTTCAACACTCTACTCTGTCCTCCACTGCCTCCACCCACCACCTCACTCACTGCCCAGGAGATTGCCAATCACTTCAAAACTAAGATTGATACAATTCATGAGGAGATCGCCAATGCGCAAAAACCTCCCCCATGCAACACCCCATGTCCACAGATACAATCATTACTTCCCTCATTCAACCCTGCTACTACTACTGAGGTTGCTAAACTTTTATCTAGCACTCATCTAACCACTTGCCCCCTGGATCCTGTTCCCTCGCAAATGCTACGCTCACCCTCTGACTCGATTCTACGCTCTCTAACTCACATTTTCAACCTCTCCCTCTCTTGTGGCATCTTCCCAAACTCTCTAAAATATGCGCTAGTCACCCCCATACTAAAAAAGCCCTCACTGGATCCCACCAATCTCAACAACTTACGTCCCATCTCCTTACTCTCCTTCTCCTCCAAACTTCTTGAAAGACTGGTCTACAACCGACTAAGCGACCATCTGACCATGAATAAACTTCTTGATCCCCTTCAGTCCGGTTTTCGCCCTCAACACTCCACGGAAACTGCTCTCCTTAAACTCTCAAATGACCTACTAATGGCTAAAGCCAATGGACACTATTCTATACTACTTCTCCTGGATCTCTCTGCTGCCTTTGACACAGTGGACCACCCCCTCCTCCTCAAAAAACTCCACTCCTTTGGTCTCCGTGACTGTACTCTTCGCTGGTTCTCATCCTACCTATCCCGCCGCTCCTTCAGTGTCACTTACAACTCTACTTCTTCCTCTCCTCTTCCTTTTTCCGTTGGGGTCCCCCAAGGTTCTGTTCTCGGACCTCTCCTTTTCTCAATCTACACCACCTCCTTGGGTCAGTTGATTGCCTCCCACGGCTTTAAATATCATCTCTACGCTGATGACACCCAAATCTATCTCTCCACCCCCCAGCTGTCTCCATCTGTCTCCTCACGCATTACCAACTTACTAGCAGACATATCAGCCTGGATGTCACATCACTTTCTCAAACTCAACCTATCCAAAACCGAGCTCATGATATTTCCTCCCTCAGGTGCCACTTCCCCTGATCTCCCTGTCAAGATCAACGGCTCAACCATCAACCCATCTCCCCACGCCAAGGTCCTAGGTGTAATCCTGGACTCTGAACTAACCTTTCGACCCCACATTCTATCACTATCCAAAGCTTGCCGCCTCTGTCTTCGCAACATCTCCAAGATACGCCCCTTCCTAACCAATGACACCACAAAGCTTCTAATCCACTCCCTGGTCATCTCCCGCCTTGACTACTGCAACTCCCTCCTCATTGGTTTACCTCTAAATAGGCTATCCCCACTTCAGTCCATCATGAACGCTGCGGCCAGGCTCATCCACCACACAAACCGCTCAGCGTCTGCTACACCCCTCTGCCAATCCCTCCATTGGCTGCCACTCAGTCACCGAATTAAATTCAAGATACTAACTATAACTTACAAAGCCATCCACAACCTGGCCCCTAGCTACATCTCTAACCTAGTCACAAAATACCAACCTAATCGTTCTCTTCGCTCCTCCCAAGACCTCCTGCTCTCAAACTCCCTTGTCACCTCATCCCATGCTCGCCTTCAGGACTTCTCCAGAGCCTCCCCCATCCTCTGGAATGCTCTACCCCTATCCGTCCGATTTTCTCCTACTTTATCCACTTTCAGACGATCCCTGAAAACTCATCTCTTCAGAGAAGCCTATCTGGCCCCCACCTAACAACTGTACATTTATCTTCTCAATCAGCACATCACCCACAGTTATTACCTCTTGTATCTCTTGACCTTCCCTCTTAGATTGTAAGCTCTAAGGAGCAGGGCCCTCTGATTCCCACTGTATAAAATTGTATTGTATTTGTACTGTCTACCCTCAAGTTGTAAAGCGCTACGTAAACTGTTGGCGCTATATAAATACTGTATAATAATAATAATAATAATAATCCGGCCATTCTTCCCCACATCCACATAGAGAAAGTCATATGTCGCCCACACCACCGCCAACATCACAATACTAGTAGCCTCCCTGATGGTATTCCTGAGTGTGGCTCGGGGTTACATTTCAGCACCATTAGCGGTAACCCCGAGCCACACCGGGATTACATCTCAGGATCCTGGTGCGGTACACTTACCTTGTCCCCAGGATCCTGCGATGTCCCCCCGCTGTGTCTGCGGGCTCTGTCCTCTGCCCGAAGCCTCTCTGTGCCAGGCTCCGTTACCTGCGAGCGTCGCGACGCACGGGGCGGAGCCTGGCGGAAAATTCAAAAGAATGTAAAATTCATAACACATACAGTACTGTAATCTTACAGATTACAGTACTGTATGAAATCATTTCACAACCCTTTTGTCCCCAATGCTTTGGCCCATGCCCTGCATGCAGTTTTATATTATTTATACTGTTCTTTCTGCCTGGAAACTGGAGATTGTCCAAAAAGTGTCCCTTTACGTCAAAAGTGGCTTTACACCAGCTAGAAAACAGCGATAGTAAATTAGAACACTTGCAGAATTGAGCGATAGTGAATCGTGGGGAAATTTATTTTATTATTATTATTAGATATATATTTTTTAAATTATTTATATTTATTTATTATATTATAATTTATGATTTTGTGTTTCAAACTTCATCATACCCGGGATATCTACCAGACTCTTGGTGGACAGATCTAAGTGTGTTATTGCTAAGAATTACAGGCCTACAATATAAAACGCCAAATCCCTATGCAAAATAATTGTACCGCTTTGAGACGCAAAAATCTGAAATAGTCATACCGCCAGGGAGGTCAAACCCCTTGTAGTTGTAATAGTATGACCCCAAGTTGGGGGGTTGGACTATGTGGACGTGTTTCCCATCTATTGCACCTCGCAGTTGGGAAAGTCCCACCGCTTTGCAAATTGTGAAGCCACAGTCTGCCATTCCTGTGGCATTGAAGGAGACTGTGGAGTGAAACAAGAAAAAAATGAATTAGGACTTTTGTACATAACATTGCAAGCAGATTAGACACAAACATTCTTGGCCAACACCAGTATAACATTTATTTAAAGGAGTATTTAAATTAAAAAATCTAAGGTCCACTGTCACGGAACGTCCCACACTCCGCTTGAGTGCTTCCGTCATATACCGCTTCCTAAGTTCTGGAACACGAGTCCAATGGATCTGGCTATAGGAACCCCCAAGAACTAGACAACACCAGTCTTGGAGTACTTCAGAACTAACTTTTATTTGAGATCTCACACACATTTATACACCAGGATGACTCAAAGCTAACCTAATTAACATGAGCTCCAATAGGAGTCGTCCCGTCTCCTACATTGTATGGAGGACAATGTCATTAGCTCCTTCAATTAACATAAGCACAAGTTGACACCAGCATCTCCTCACATGATGTGTCCCAACAGAATGAATCAGTCTTATCAGCAGGGGGCTGCTGGAGGAACCCCCCCCTCCCTCTTCAGGGACACAGATCCACAGCAAGGAGTCCCCATACAATATATACATGACTGAGTCCGATTAATACAGTTCAGACTGGATTTCTCATTCACCTCAAATGCTAGGGCCCATAATCTGTGGGCAACAGGCCCGCACACAGTCCTCTCCAACAGCCTCTGCTCCGGCCAGGTCCGTGACATTTCTCCCCTTTCGGCAGGAGACTAACATAGGAGGAGACCCCAGACGGGTTGACTCCGAAGTTAGTCAGTAGTTCCAGTCCTCTACTGCCTGTACCCACACAGTACCCCAAACAAATTATTCCAAACAGTGTATTACTCACCCAGCCATCCTCTGCCTCTCTCAGAGAACATATCTGCCGCTGGGGAGAGGCCTGGACTGGCCCTTCTCCCTGGAATCCTTTCTGCCACTGGAGAGAAGACAGTGGGACTGGGCTCACTCCATCCTGCTGTTGGGGATCTGGGCCCACTGCCCAGCATCCCTGGGGTATACAGGTGGGGACTGAAGCCCCATCAACCGACACCAGATCAAGCTGCAGTTGTGAGGTGATGACTGCATTCTCTCCTTGGATCCTGATCTGCAGCTCGCGATAGATTGCCACCTCCTCACCTTGGGCCTCCACAATTGCTGCAGGTGTGGGGCAGAGGTCTTGGACCCTCTGTCCGGTTGCCAGCACTTCTGCTGGGGGTTTGCCAGGTGGTTCCTCCTCTACAGAAACGTCTATTAAATCCCCAGTCTCTGGAAGTGGTAAAAGTGTGGGACAGAGGTCTTGGACCCTCTGTTCAGTTACCAGATCTTCAGCTGGAGAAGTTTGTTTTAACTCCATAGATGCTGCTGGCAGAAAATCACATGTCCCTGTCAGTGTTGTGGGAGAAAGGCCGACTACCTCTTCTCTCAGGAAGGCCGAAGCCACTGTTGGTGCTGGGCAGAACACAGTGAACTTTGGCCCTGATAGCAGCTCTTCTGCTGGAGGCTCATCAGGTTGTTCTTCCTCAGCAGAAAAGTCTATCAAGTCCCATGTCTCTGCAACTGATGTCTGGGGATATAGGTTCACCATCTCCTGTCCATGGAACCCAGAAGATGTTATCAGTGCTGGGCAGAGGTTAGCAGAGCTCTGCCCTGTTGTCAGCACTTCAGGTTTGGGGACGGCAATCTCCGGATTTTCCACTGCCGATTCTCTGGCATGCTGCTGAACTTGTTCTAGCAGTTTCCTGTATGCCCTTTCCAGATGCTGTTCCTTCCTTAGCAAATGGTCCAGATCAGGTTTGAGCTCTGAGACCCCTGCAAGACTGAGCATAGACTCTCTATAGTCTCTCATGTCCTCAAGGTCAGGTTCCCCCTCATCGCCAAACATAAAAAGATCTGTAAGGTTCTCCCACAGCAATCCAGGGCCGCCAAAGTCATATCCCTCCGGAGAGCATTCTGTTGTCTCCCCTAAATATCCCTCCTCTGCGTGCCATTGCAGAGCCCGATAACGATTGTCCAGCTCTATCTCCTGCTGGACCAACCTGTCCAACTCAGTCACCCATTGCTCCTGGGGCTGCTCTCCCAGAAATGCCATCCGTAATGCCCGTTGGTCACTGGCCCGTTGCTCTTGGGTTGGAAAGCACTTGCCCTGTTTTATACCAGCGAGACGGAGGGCTGCAATCCAGAGCTCCACCCGAATTTGCTGCCTAAGCTCCAGGTATTCATCCTCAGACACAGTCCTGGTGTACGTTGAAAGGATGATCCGCAGCAGCCCCGGGAATTCTGATGCCAGGTCCATATCTCCGCTGGGGTGACTGAAGTCTGCTATGCTGATCTTGGATCCAGTTGGAGGTTTGGATGTCCCAGACTTCAGGAAGCTATCCCACTGCTTGCCACCAATGTCACGGAACGTCCCACACTCCGCTTGAGTGCTTCCGTCATATACCGCTTCCTAAGTTCTGGAACACGAGTCCAATGGATCTGGCTATTGGAACCCCCAAGAACTAGACAACACCAGTCTTGGAGTACTTCAGAACTAACTTTTATTTGAGATCTCACACACATTTATACACCAGGATGACTCAAAGCTAACCTAATTAACATGAGCTCCAATAGGAGTCGTCCCGTCTCCTACATTGTATGGAGGACAATGTCATTAGCTCCTTCAATTAACATAAGCACAAGTTGACACCAGCATCTCCTCACATGATGTGTCCCAACAGAATGAATCAGTCTTATCAGCAGGGGGCTGCTGGAGGAACCCCCCCCTCCCTCTTCAGGGACACAGATCCACAGCAAGGAGTCCCCATACAATATATACATGACTGAGTCCGATTAATACAGTTCAGACTGGATTTCTCATTCACCTCAAATGCTAGGGCCCATAATCTGTGGGCAACAGGCCCGCACACAGTCCTCTCCAACAGCCTCTGCTCCGGCCAGGTCCGTGACACCACTTATCAGATTCCTCACTCCCTCTGATGGCCCGTTGTAAAAATTTTAGGGGGGGAGATGTTTTGGACAGGTAACCCTCTCCACTTCATTGAGAGCTGAATGCATAAATAATGTGTGTTACTTTGGCTAGCCCCTCCTTTACATACACTATTGGCAGCCCCCTGGACAGGTAAGAAGTGTCATAATACAAAAATATGAATACACACTGTCCAAGTTGAAGCACATTTTTACATTCTGCAGTACCTATCAAGATAATAGGATAACAAAAATTTAAACCGTACCATTTAAAAGTATTCAGGCAGGCCCTTTCACTACATGCTTTGGTGAATTCATCCATAAATATGACCACAAAAGAGGTAGGTATAGTGTGTATGGGTTTGGCAAAGTCAACAGATAGAGTATTGGTATCGGTTAACTTAGCGTGTGGGGGGAGTGAGGGTTCCAAATGATTTTGTAACCCCCAAAAAAAACCTCTGGCACTCTGCCTGAATTTAAGGACACAAATAACATTTGTACATATTTTAGGGGGTGTTTAGGGAAAAGCAATACTATGGAGCTGACAAAATACATTGTTAAGTGACTAGGCTAGGTGTGTATAGGCCCAGGATAGCATGCTGGGGTGGTTAGTGAAGGCAAATATGCATGAAGACAAAAATGGAGCATTAAAAACTCCCAGCATGCATGAGGACAAAGAGGACATTTACAGCATATTACAATCATGGTAGAAATACAATATATTAGCAAACATTAAATACATAGAATGTGATGTTAAAGATGAAAACGTACCTTAATATAGTCCTTCTGCAGGACCTGAATGATGGCAGAACAGGTCTCTGGAATAATGATCCCCAGAGCCTGGGGGGAGATGCCTGTTGAGAACTTGATGTCCTGCAGACTTCTCTTCATCGCCAAGTACCGCAAGGTGGCGACTAGCCTCTGTTCAGGAGTGATGGCTTGCCGCATGCAGGTGTCCTGCTTGGTAATATAAGGGGACAGCAAAGCCAACAGACGGTGAAAAAACAGGGTCCGCCATCCTTAGATAATTCCTGAAATCATCAGGATTATTCTCACGGTTCTCCTGCAACAAAGGCATATGAGAGAATTGGTCACGCTGGAGCAACCAATTCTTCGTCCATGAACTCCTCCTCGCCCTGTTCATGGACTGGGCTTGGGTCAAAGTTAGAACCCAAACACCAAGCCCCTACACAGCACGAACTCTACGATGAGTACGTACCCACAACATGGCTTTAAAATGGTCGGCTGGTCAGAACTAACAGAAAATCAGAAAGGCCTGAGAAGAGCGAGGTGAAATTCAGAAACGAGCGGACAAGAACGCACTGAAAATCAAATACGTACTATAAATAGCACACACTGAAAAACAGATGTGAACTGAGTACACGCACTGAAAAACAGATACAAACCCAACAAGCACAAACTGAAGAGCAGTAACAATCTGAAAAGCACGAGGCTGAAAAGCTGGCTATTGAACTTCCTCTTTATAGTGCCGTCGTACGTGTTGTACGTCAGCGCTTTCTTGATGATCGGAATTTCTGACAACATTTGTGCGACCGTGTGTATGCAAGACAAGCTTGAGCCAACATCCGTCGGAAAAAAATCCCAGGAATTCGTTGTTGGAATGTCCGATCGTGTGTACGCAGCATTAGGGTGTCAGGATGTGGAACTCCCTTCGAGAGTTGGTGGTGTCAGCAGAGAGATCAAAAAACATTTAGATGTGTTTCTAGGCTATCACAATGCACAGGGATATGGAAAACAGTAGTCTCACACACACATAAGTTAAACTGGATGGATCTGTCTCTTTATTCAACCTTGTCAACTTTGGAACTCCAACTGCACATGTGTGGGATCGCAGGGTGCAGGAAAACTGGTCCTCCAAGCCTCCTGAGATATGTGACATGTCCCAGGAGGCTGCAAGCGGGGCGAGTGACATACAGTGGCTTGCGAAAGTATTCGGCCCCCTTGAACTTTTCAACCTTTTGCCACATTTCAGGCTTCAAACATAAAGATATAAAATTTTAATTTTTTTGTGAAGAATCACCAACAAGTGGGACACAATTGTGAAGTGGAACGAAATCTATTGGATATTTTAAACTTTTTTAGCAATTAAAAAACTGAAAAGTGGTGCGTGCAAAATTATTCGGCCCCTTTACTTTCAGTGCAGAAAACTCACTCCAGAAGTTCAGCGAGGATCTCTGAATGATCCAATGTTGTCCTAAATGACTGATGGTGATAAATAGAATCCACCTGTGTGTAATCAAGTCTCTGTATAAATGCACCTGCTCTGTGATAGTCTCAGGGTTCTGTTGAAAGCGCAGAGAGCATCATGAAGACCAAGGAACACACCAGGCAGGTCCGTAATACTGTTGTGGAGGAGTTTAAAGCCGGATTTGGATACAAAAAGATTTCCCAAGCTTTAAACATCCCAAGGAGCACTGTGCAAGCGATCATTTTGAAATGGAAGGAGTATCAGACCACTGCAAATCTACCAAGACCTGGCTGTCCCTCTAAACTTTCAGCTCAGACAAGGAGAAGACTGATCAGAGATGCAGCCAAGAGGCCCATGATCACTCTGGATGAACTGCAGAGAACTACAGCTGAGGTGGGAGAGTCTGTCCATAGGACAACAATCAGTAGTACACTGCACAAATCTGGCCTTTATGGAAGAGTGGCAAGAAGAAAGCCATTTCTCAAAGATATCCATAAAAAGTCTCGTCTAAAGTTTGCCACAAGCCACCTGGGAGACACACCAAACATGTGGAAGAAGGTGCTCTGGTCCGATGAAACCAAAATCGAACTTTTTGGCCACAATGCAAAACGATATGTTTGGCGTAAAAGCAACACAGCTCATCACACTCAACACACCATCCCCACCGTGAAACATGGTGGTGGCAGCATCATGGTTTGGGCCTGCTTTTCTTCAGCAGGGACAGGGAAGATCGTTAAAATTGAGGGGAAGATGGATGCAGCCAAATACAGGACCATTCTGGATGAAAACCTGTTGGAGTCTGCAAAAGACCTGAAACTGGGACGGAGATTTATCTTCCAACAAGACAATGATCCCAAACATACAGCAAAATCTACAAAGGAATGGTTCACAAATAAACGTATCCAGGTGTTAGAATGGCCAAGTCAAAGTCCAGACCTAAAACCAATCGAGAATCTGTGGAAAGAGCTGAAAACTGCTGTTCACAAACGCTCTCCATCCAACCTCACTGAGCTCGAGCTGTTTTGCAAGGAAGAATGGGCAAGAATTTCAGTCTCTCGATGTGCAAAACTGATAGAGACATACCCCAAGCGACTTGCAGCTGTAATCGCAGCAAAAGGTGGCTCTACAAAGTATTAACGCAAGGGGGCCGAATAATTTTGCACGCCCCACTTTTCATTTTTTTATTAGTTAAAAAAGTTTCAAAAATCCAAAAGATTTCGTTCCACTTCACAATTGTGTCCCACTTGTTGGTGATTCTTCACAAAAAATAAAAATTTTATATCTTTATGTTTGAAGCCTGAAATGTGGCAAAAGGTTGAAAAGTTCAAGGGGGCCGAATACTTTCGCAAGGCACTGTAATTCTCACCTAGGCAAGAAATGAGGAAGGGGGGAGCGGGTACCTGTCAAAAAAGGTACCCTCTCCCAGTTAAGAATAAAAATAAAAATACCATTTAAAAGTGTTAGGGCGAGGAGGTTTGAGAAAACTGGAGCACCTGGAGTAATCCAATGCAAGAACAGGGAGAACATGCAAACTCCAAGCAGAGAGTGTCCTGACCAAAATTCAGGATTGTTACATCAGATTAAAATACCAATGTATTCTTTTGCTATCTTTTTTGAGAGGTCTTAGGGCTCTTTCACACGGGGCAGATCAGTGATGATCCGCCCCGTGAATATCCACTTGCCCGATCACTCCGCCGATCCCCGCTGAGCAGGAAGATGACAGGTCCGTCGCTGCACGCTGTCAGAGCGCCGCTCTCCCCTATGGGGGATCGGATGATGACGGACCGTAGAGTCCGTCGTCACCCGATCCGATCTGAAAACGGATGGAAAAGTAGGGTTTTCCTCCGTTACACTTTTCGGATCGGAGCGGGTCGGATGTCAGCGGACATGTCACCGCTGACATCCGACGCTCCATAAGGATACATGTATGTCCGTTTTTCATCCGAAAACGGAAGGATGAAAAACGGACATACAGATCCTCCGTGTGAAAGAGCCCTTAGCCTTCTGAAGAAAGTTTTTATATCTATGTCTCTGCCGTCTTTCTACTCCCTTCTAGCTTTTTAATTGTCAGCACTCTCGTTTATTTATGTCACATTCCTGCCTTTGTCCTGCTATGAATGGTGACATTTTAGAAGGAATGTTATGTGTCAGTTTGTGTGTCTATTGAACATAGAAAACAGACTAACAAATGGAATTGTTATTGAACGAGAGCCATAATGGAAAGTATTAGACTGTTCTTGTTCTAGTTACTGGAAATGAATTTTTAACAAGACTTATGGGAGTCGATTTACTAAAACTGGAGGTGGACCATGAAAAAGTAATACGCAAAAAATGATTGATTTAACCAACAAGTATTCTTTTTCTTTTTATCAAGAATACTTTTTTTTTATACCGGCTTTCAAACTACTTTTCTTTATAGAGGTCTATATATCAGACCTAAAAGAGAAACAAATGAGAAGGAAAGAGGGCCAGAGGGATTTGGTTCAAAAAAAGGGTCCAGTCCCTCCAAATCATGGACAGATGGAAGCTATGGAATGCTATTCACCTGGCTGTATCTGTGGGTCATTGTTTTCTGGTCAACAATGACCTAGAACAAGTATACAGGTCAGGCCTTCTCACAATACTCTGGACCTCACCTGCTTCATATTTGAACTGGGTCAATGACTCAAAAAGTATTAGAACCAGGGACAGCCAGGGAACTGGCATTTTCCGAGGGAGGTTAGATGTGGAAGCCTCTGAGTTTCTTTCATTAAATGTTTATTGAGTAGGGAAGGACTGTTTTTGTTGTTGATTATATCCCACTGGGGAGATTTCTCATCACTTCCTGTCCCGGAGATAGAAAATCTCTTCAAAATGAGGGGAATCCCTTGAAATTGAATTACACTGGATCTGACCACAAACCAAAAACGCTGTTTAATTCATTTTTATTATTCAAAGCAAACACCCCCCCCCCCCATTCATTCATGTCTCCATGCTTTATTTTGTGGAGAAATCACTTTGAAAAACACCTCCTAGCATCAGGGGCGTAACTACAAATCACAGGGCCCCATAGCAAAATGTTGTATGGGGCCTCCCCTGCAAACAGCCACCCCCCCCCCAAAAAAAATTAACTAATGCCATTGAACAACAGATTACCACACCCATGTGACACAGTACGCAGGCAACAGCTTATATTAATTTCGAACAACAAAGTATGCAGTATAATGTATGCAGCCTCTGAAGGACACACATTGCTGACCTCAGTGGCGGTGCATCCATAGGGGGCGCAGGAGCGCTGCCCCCTCTCTCCTGCACCTGTCAATCTCCAATAGATAGATTCATGCATTGCATGAATCTATTGTCGCCGCTGCCGCCCCCTATTCAGGTGTCCGGCCCCGACAGCAGCAATTGATGGGCACAGTGGCAGCGTTTGATGGGCACAGTGGTGGCAATTTATGGGTACAGTGGCTGCGTTTGATGGCACAGTGGCTGCGCTTGATGGCACAGTGGTTGCTGTATGCAGCTGTGTGTATCAGGACAGGGCCGGACTCGCGGGGCCCTGGAGGCTTAACAGTAAACTTACATTCCTCATCCTCACCCAGGGGATCAAGAGTCTAGTCTCGGGAGGGGCACTGCCAGAAAATATGATTTTTTGGGGGCAATTTATTTAGGAAATGGCTGGTGTTAACACTTCAATCATCACGGCACCATGGTAGTTATAGTGTCAGGAAGATTGAAGTGCATTATTTCTATCATTACATTGTTATAGAAAATGAAATAGTTCAACTCACCATAATGTAGAATCAGTGGGAGCCCGAAGTGTGTCACTTGCCACCGTCGCCTGCCACCAGATGCAGATTGTCACATGCCATAAGTTGCGGATTGTCACTTGCCACATCACCTGCCACATGTTGCGGATTGTCCACTTGTCACACGTTGCAGATTTAATTGCCACGTCACCTGCCACAAGTTGCGGATTGTCACTTACCACGTCACCTGCCACAAGTTGCGGATTGTCCACTTGCCACAAGTTGCGGATTGTCCACTTACCACGTCACCTGCCACAAGTTGCGGATTGTCACCTTGCCATGTCACCTGCCACACATTACGGATTGTCCACTTGTCACGTCACCTGCCACACATTGCGGATTGTCCACTTGCCACGTCACATGCCACAAGTTGCAGATTGTCACTTTACTGCTAAGGTGGGGAATGGGGATTGTCACTTCCTGTGTCCCAGTCTGAGTCAGGCAGCAGAGAGATGATGTAATCTCTCTGCTGCCTGCACAGTTAGTGAGGGCGGAACTGCCAGGATGCAGGGCGGGTGCCGGGCGGTGAGAGATGGTGTAATCTCTCTGCTCTGCCACCCGCTGATTGGCCAGTCCACCCACTGAGCCCCCCAGCTGGCAGCTTCCCGTCCGCTTTCTCACCCGCCCGCCGAGCTGCCCAGCTGTGTCCCCTCGCACAGTCAGTGTGACTGTGCGAGCGCCGAGAGGACGGGCAGCTCGGTGGCTCACCCGCCGTCCGCACTGCACGCCGACTCACCGGGCCCCACTCGGCTGCGCGCCCCACTCGGCTGCGGGCCCCATAGCGCCTGCATGGGTCGCTATGGCGGTAGTTCTGCCACTGCCTAGCATCTCTGGCCATGGCCATCTTAAGTAAGGGTAGCATTTACTTCATTGAATCCATCTGCTTTTAGAACGGGTATGCAGGCAGGAGGGTGTGTTTAGCTGAGAAAGCCCCTCCTCCCTGCCTGAAGACTCCTGGGATGTATGACATCATTTGCCTAGGCCTAGAAGTAACTGAAGAAATGTAAAAAAAAAAGTATAAAACAAGTAAATATATATATATATATATATATATATATATATATATATATATATATATGTAGGAAGGCCAGTATGGTGGCCTGAATTTATGGGAGGAGCCCGGGGGGTATTTAAGCAGCCCGCTCACCTGTGGTGCTTGTCGGTTTCCTGTGCGCGATATACGTCACTAGGCCGACTATTCGATATACCAGCGTCCGCAAGTTCTTGCCTCGCAAGTTCCCGTATTCGATACTCCGTACTCAAACTTTCGAAGTCCGCGTTTTTCGTTCCTAGTTTGTACCACGCGTCTGGCTTGGCTGTCGCAGGTAAGGTCCCGTCGGACTTTTCGTTTTCATATCATGTCACAAAACCGTGAGTTCAAATTTCGTTTCACCCGCATCTCACAAACTGCAATGTATATCGCTCGTACTTTCGATATGTTACAAATTCGACAGCACAGCGACGCTGACGTCGCTTCATTTCTAGCATGTCGGTATCGATAGACAGCCATAGCCAGTCGCAAGTTGTAAATTATCAAAGCAAGTTAGTTCGATACCAATAATTTCTCATTTCTGAAACATTCTAAACTCATTTCTGACATTTCAAATCATTTCTGAAACATTCTAAACTCATTTCTGACATTTCAAATCATTTCTCATTTCTGAAACATTTCTAAACTCAATTCTGACATTTCAAATCATTTCTCATTTCAGTCACCTACCGCGCTCCGATTCGAATCCAGTCGCACCAAAGATGCGCCGATTCGTTCCGGTGTGCCCCAGTTATTACGGCCTCATTTCTATACATGCTCCAGAGTTAGGATTGGCCACATTTCAGTACATGCTCCGGAGTCCGATTCGCAGTCAGTCGCTACAATAGCACGACCGATTCGAGCCTCCGTCATGGCAAACGATATGTTACACCCTCACTTACCGCGCTCCGTTTCGAATCCAGTCGCATCTCCGATGCACCGATTCATTACGGCGTGCCCCAGGGCTCGGCCTCATTTCTGATACATGCTCCAGAGTCCGGATCATAGCTAGTCACAGACATCGGGGGATTGATCCATATCGCTGTCATGCAATTTCTACCATTTCACTCCCACAACACATCACCGTTTCGAAACCAGTCGCATCTGAGGTGCACCGATTCGTCACGGCATGCATCACTGGTTCCGATCGCATTTCATATCTATACCAGAGCTCGGTTAGTTGCCAGTCGCTAACACGGCACAACCAATTCGAGCCTCGGTCAAAATAATCATTTCTCTCATTTCATTTCATACTGCACTCCGATTCGAATCCAGATGCATCTAACAGGCACCGACTCGTCCCAGGAGCACCAATATTTTCAGTTGCCTCATTTCAATACATGCTCCAGAGCCCGGTTCACGGTCGAACAAATCATGACACGACCAGGCCGGACCTCTGTCATGCAGTTCATTCATTTCATAATCAAGGCAAACATTTCGAATCATTTCATTGTCACAAGATTGCAAGCACCATACAGATCATTGCTTCAAGTTAGTTAGCAATCCCTTCACGAATTGTCACCACCTTGGCCTTTGGCATGCTGAGAGACGTTCTATGCTCAGCCGCCCCCAGCAGAAGGGAAGAGCTGGATTGTATCTCCATACGGTAGTAGACTTGGGCCACAAGTATGGAGGATTTTCCTTTTACGAGTACCACCGTTCCTTTTCCGCAAAGGCTGCCGCCAGACCCACACAGTTCCAAAACAACAACAAATTGGAGTCTCATGGACACAGAGCTCTTCTGCCGCCATTTTTCCGGCTTACGCTCACCCCTAGGTGCGATTTGCCAGACCTCCACCCACACTGCCACCTGGTGCGCCAATGCGACTTTCAAACGTCCTTTCGAATTTCCCTCTACCTCCGGTGCACTTCAGGGTCAGTCGGCCCCTGAACAAACGCCTCAGGTGGACAAATTCGGACGCCCAGTCCGAACCGTGGGAGGGGCAGCCATCTGCAATAATTACAAATTATGGGTCCTGCAACGTCAGTCAGTGCCGCCTACTCCACATCTGCACCTTATGCTAAAGAGCGCACCCAAGGAACTTGTGCGAAGTCAAACAACAGAAAAGGGCATGACTAAACCGAAGCAACGTCTTATGGCTAAGACTCTACCTCACCTCACATCCCACCCCCTCTCTGGCCACCACCTTATTCAGGGCTTCACAGTAGGCTTTCACACCGGCCTCATTTCACTACCCCACAGTACGTACGAATGTGGGAATCTTCGTTCAGCAGCCATCGACGAACAAACCATAGATCGGCTCTTACAAACAGAACTAGACCGAGAGTACGTTATAGGCCCTTTCACTCAGCCCCCTTTCAGCACTTGGAGAGTCAGCCCTGTTGGGGCTTGTCAAGGGCAAATTCACAAATAAATTACGTTTGGTGTACGACCTGTCTGCGCCTCATTCTTCCCACATCCCCAGTCTCAATTCCCTGATTCCCTCCGAAGAATTCTCCATAAAATATTCCTCCGTAGACATGGCGATACAAGCAGTCATCAAAGCAGCTACAGGTGCTTTCCAAAGCCGACATCTCGGATGCCTTTAAGCTCCTGCCTATCCACCCATCCCTTTGGTGCTGGCATGGCATCAAGTGGAAGGAGGCATATTATTTAGGCCACAAAACTGACGTTCGGTTCGAAGAGTAGCCCTTGGCTCTTCGACACATTCGCTCAGTCTCTTGCTTGGATACTGTTACACAAGGCTCAGTGACAAGAAGTCATCCATTACCTGGACGACTTCCTACTAATAGAACCTCCCAGCAAGCCCCCAGGAGACCTCGACAAACTCAGAGCGATATTCGGAAAACTCAATGTTCCCATCGCCGAGCACAAAGTAGAAGGCCCAACACATAACATCACCTTTCTCGGGGTCAGCTTAGACACCTGCGCTATGCAAGCCAGTCTCCCCCTCGACAAACTAACCCGCATTAAGGCGGTCCTTCACAAATTCACCCACACCAAGGGGTGTACCAAGAAGCAGTTGCAATCTCTCCTGGGAATGCTGAATTTCGCCATGCGAATTATTCCACAAGGCCGCACCTTCGTGCCACGCCTGCTGAGATTCCTGCCAGAAACACAAGACCCCGATCAGATCTTAAATCTAGACTCCGCAGCAATAGCGGACCTATCTATGTGGGACGAATTCCCGTCCTGGAATGGTATATCCCTAATTATACCCATGGTTTCAGCCCTGTCACCCCAGGTGGTGACAGATGCTCCAGCCACCACAGGTTTCGCGGCAATTTTTGGCCATCATTGGTTTTCAGGACCCTGGCCTCAACAGATACTGTTGATACCCGGCTTTATTCAAACATCTTCCCTCTTCGAACTCTATCCCATAGTGGCAGCGGCACAACTCTGGGGTCACCATTGGACAGGGCAAACAGTAATCTTCACCACCGACAATCAGGCCACGGCAGACATCATCGACAAAGGCAGGTCCAAGTCCCTAGCAGTCATGTCCTTCCTGCGCAGATTGGCACAACTGTCCTTACAGCATCAGTTTAACATACACTGTGCATTATTCCAGGCAGATACAATTTAGCTGCTGACGTACTGTCACGTTTTAACTACACCTCCTTTTCAGACAGATTCCCGGATCCAATCCAGTGTCGGCCCCTATCCCTGCCTGGTCACAACTGACCCTGGACTAGTTCAACATTTACAAGGAGCAACGCAGCTCATCAATCACTCACTCTCTCATAACACAATTTCTCACATCCTGCCGTAAAGGACCAATAGATGTCAAACAGGTACTGGCCTTCATTTCATACTGCCACACTCAGCTGGCCTTATCGTACAATACCATTCGGCTATACCTAGCCGGCATACAACATTTCGTGACCCCGGAAGACCCCACAAAATCTTTACTGTTCTCATCACACGCTATACGAGCCATCCTAAGGGGCATCCAGGAAACAACAACCAGAGATCAGCACTAAGCGCTTACCCATTACGGGGCCCATCTTCAGGGATATGTCGACTATTCTGGCTACTTCGCCATTCGGTCTGCTGCCCAGCACGGTACTACAAGCAGCCATATAGTTGGCTTACTATGGGTTCTTGCGACCTGGCGAATTCACCTATAACAACCCCACAGACCAAGTATTATGCAGACGGCACTTGCTTCGCCACCAAGACCATTTCATCCTGCACCTCGAGGTTTCTAAAACCCAGCAAACAGGCTCTGGAGTGGACATTCACCTCTACAGAACCAATAACAGCTGGTGTCCAGTCACCGTACTTAACCGTCTCCTCTCACTCCTGCCTGAACAACCGGACACCAGTCCTCTTCTACCATTCCCAGTTAAACCCTTAAACGCATGTCAGTTCGTAAAACACATAAGGATACTTCTCCGCAATCTTCACCTTAACCCCAGTCAGTACTCCGGACACTCCTTTCGCATCGGAGCAGCCTCCGCAGCATCCCGCCATGGGGTTCCAGACCACGTCATCAAAAGAATAGGCAGGTGGAAATCAGCCTGCTTCGCCCGGTATATACCCAATCCTCAAGTAGAGATGGCACAGGCATTCTCCAAACTGGCTCAATGAATACCTGAAAACCAAAAATATTATACCCCTACCTGAATGTTTTTGCCCCCTTATTTTGGCATACCGGCCATTAGACCAAGGCACACTTTCAGGTCCATTTCATATGGTAAGTCCACACTTCCAGGTCTATTTCCGATGGTAAGTTTTATGTTAACTACAAATGTTATCTATGTCCATATCGGACATAGGGCTCCGACCATAAGTAGGAAGGCCAGTATGGTGGCCTGAATTTATGGGAGGAGCCCGGGGGGTATTTAAGCAGCCCGCTCACCTGTGGTGCTTGTCGGTTTCCTGTGCGCGATACCCACCCTCCCATCCCCATTTCAAGGCATTCATTTCATTCATTCATTTCATTTCATTTCTCTCTACAGAATAATCATTTCTTAAAACCAGGGTATGCCCCCTTATTTTGGCATACCGGCCATTAGACCAAGGCACACTTTCAGGTCCATTTCATATGGTAAGTCCACACTTCCAGGTCTATTTCCGATGGTAAGTTTTATGTTAACTACAAATGTTATCTATGTCCATATCGGACATAGGGCTCCGACCATAAATATATATATATATATATATATATATATATATATATATATATATATATATATATATTTATACTTTCATATCTATTTACTAATGCTAGCAGCATCAGGATTAAAAATAGTCAGTGGTGATTGAAAGAGTGAAGTTCTGCTTTAAAGAGTTGTCATAGAATGGGGACTGGTACTGTATTGGGACAGGAGAATAAAGGAAATGTTAAAGTGTATGTAAGGCTACTCTCTTTTTTTTTTTTATAGTTTTCAATTGCGGAACGGTTGGACGGTTTAGAATTTTTTTACTGTCTATGTCCCTGCTAGGTAGATTCATACTTCTGTTTTTCCTAGTCCCCATAGGTCATCAAAACAGAAAATTAGGGGAAATTCAAAGTTGTTACCAGAACAAGAGGTAAGGGAAATTCCTTGATTTTGGATACCTGTTTCAGGAGATAACTTGGATGGAAGTGATGGAAATTTTCCTCAGTTCAGGGGAAATTCCTCTTGATACATCTCTGGGACAGGGAATTAAAAGAGATGTATGGGATTTTTTTTTTTAACCACTTAAGGACTGAGCCTCTTTTTGAGATTTGTTGTTTACAAGTTAAAAACAGTTTTTTTGCTAGAAAATTACTTAGAACCCCCAAACATTATACATTTTTTTTCTAACATACTAGAGAATAAAATGACGGTTGTTGCAATACTTTCTGTCACACTGTATTTGTGCAGCGGACTTACAAGCACACTTTTTTGGAAAATACACTTTTTTTAACTAAAAAATAAGACAACAGTAAAGTTAGCCCAATTTTTTTTATATTGTGAAAGATAATTTTACGCTGAGTAAATTGATACCCAACATGTCACGCTTTAAATTTGCGCCCGCTCGTGGAATGGCGACAAACTTCTACCCTTAAAAATCTCCATAGGCGATGTTTAAAAAATTCTACAGGTTGCATGTTTTGAGCCACAGAGGAGGTCTAGTACGATAATTATTGCTCTCGCTCTACCGATCGCAGTGATACCTCACATGTGTGGTTTGAACACCGTTTTCATATGCGGGCACTACTCACGTATGCGTTTGTTTCTGCACGCGAGCTCGGCGGGATGGGGCACGTTTAAAAAAAAAAATTTCTTATTTATTTTACCTTTTATTTATTTTTTTTACACTGTTCTTTTAAAAAAAAATTGGGTCACTTTTATTCCTATTACAAGGAATGTAAACATCCCTTGTAATAGAAAAAAAATATGACAGGACCTCTTAAATATGAGATCTGGGGTCAAAAAGACCTCAGATCTCATATTTACACTAAAATGCAATGTTAGAGACGGGTGGGGGCCATCTTCCCCTCACTTGTCTCCATATCCAGGAAGGGGAAACATCCGATCGCCTCTGCCGCTGCCCGTGGATCCGGTAAGCGGCAAAGGGCAAAGGAGTGTGGCGGGAGGGAGGGGGGCCCTCTCCCACCGCCGATTAAAGTGATCTTGTAACGAATCCGCCGCAGAGACCACTTTTATCTGAAAGTGGACCGCTGGTCGAAGAAGAAGAAGGGTAGCGGGGTTATGCCAGCTAGCTGCTGCCATAACAATGATATTCCTCTTCAAAGTTAGGACGTATATCAGCGTGTGGCAGTCCGTAAGTGGTTAAGGTTCATACTTACCTAGGTGGATGCTGCATCTGTTCCCAGCCGGCTCTAACACCACTGAGAACAGAGCGATCTAACACCGCCAATCACTTGGTTATCAGAGCTCCGTGAGCAGAGAGCTGGTGACTGTCAGTCTCTACTCTCTGCCCCTCCCCCCGTGGAGGGGGCGGGAGCCATGGGGGTCCGCAGAACTTTTTTTGGGGGGGGGGGGAGGGGGCGGCATTATTTTAACCACTTCAATACTGGGCACTTTCGCCCCCCTCCTTCCCAGACCAATTTTCAGCTTTCAGCGCTCTCATAATTTCAATGACAATTGCGCGGTCATACAATGTTGTACCCAAATGAAATTTTTATCATTTTGTTCACACAAATAGAGCTTTCTTTTGGTGGTATTTATTCATTACTCCGTTTTTTATTTTTTGCGATATAGGCGAAAAACGAGCGGAAATTTGGAAAAAAAACAATATTTTCTTCTTTCTATTTTAATAAAAATCCAATAAAATTGAATTTTGTCATAAATTTAAGCCAAAATGTATTCTGCTACATGTTTTTGTTAAAAAAATCCCGTTAAGTGTATAATAATTGGTTCGTGTGATCACGGACACATGTGCGCAAATGATAATGTACAGATGTGCACAGGTGATCACGGACATATGTGTGCAGATAATCATTGGGACATGCGATTTTACTGGGACATATGTGGGGGGACAGGTGTTTTTACTATGTGGGGACATGTGTTTTGGGGACATGTGTTTTGGGGACATGTATTTTGGGGACATGTGTTTTGGGGACGTGTGTTTTGGGGACATTGTGTGTTTACTTTGTTTTTTTTACATTGTCAGGACACTAGACTGGTGATCAGTGAGTAAAAAGCTGTAAAAAACAGCTCATACTCACTGACCACCAGCCGGCTGCAGCGATCCGCTCTCCTCTCCTCACTGACAACTTCCGTGTGAGGAGAGGAGAGCAGATTGCCTAGCAACCGGCTCTGTGTTTACATCACATGACGGTATGTGATCAGGAGGGCCAATCACAGAGCCCTCCTCCCGATCGGAGATGCGCCGTGTCCGGGTGACACGAGCGCATCGGGATCACGCCGCTGCGCGGGCACGCACGCGCGCGATCCCGCTCCTTCTGAGGGACGTTCCTGAACGTCCACTCAGAAGGAGAGATAGCCCACCCGGCCGTTTATGTGCAGTGGCCGGGTGGGAAGTGGTTAAGGTCACCCATGCTCCGCCCCTTTTCGACAATGTCATGAAGGGGAGTGGGTTAGTCATTATCACATAAAGCGCAGGCATGTGCCCGTCAAATGTGGCCTGTACAGTACAGAGGGTGTACAGTATGTGTATATAGAGGGGGTGGATGGTATTAGTATATACAGGAAGGAAGGTGGGTGTATATAGCTGTATACAGGACAGATGATGTATATCTGCAGTCAGTGATGATGGAGGAAGGTCTCTATATACAGGAAGGAAGGTGGGTATATACAGCTATATAGAAACCTTCCTCCATCATCACTGACTGCAGATATACATCATCTGTCCTGTATACAGCTATATATAGTGGGGACGGAAAGTATTCAGACCCCTTTAAATTTTTTACTCTTTGTTATTTTGCAGCCATTTGATAAAATCATTTAAGTTCATTTTTTTTCCTCATTATTGTACACACAGCACCCCATATTGACAGAAAAACACAGAATTGTTGACATTTTTGCAGATTTATTAAAAAAGAAAAACTGAAATATCACATGGTCCTAAGTATTCAGACCCTTTGCTGTGACACTCATATATTTAACTCAGGTGCTGTCCATTTCTTCTGATCATCCTTGAGATGGTTCTACATCTTCATTTGAGTCCAGCTGTGTTTGATTATACTGATTGGACTTGATTAGGAAAGCCACACACCTGTCTATATAAGACCTTACAGCTCACAGTGCATGTCAGAGCAAATGAGAATCATGAGGTCAAAGGAACTGCCTGAAGAGCTCAGAGACAGAATTGTGGCAAGGCACAGATCTGGCCAAGGTTACAAAAACATTTCTGCTGCACTTAAGGTTCCTAAGAGCACAGTGGCCTCCATAATCCTTAAATGGAAGACGTTTGGGACGACCAGAACCCTTCCTAGAGCTGCCCATCCGGCCAAACTGAGCTATCGGGGGAGAAGAGCCTTGGTGAGAGAGGTAAAGAAGAACCCAAAGATCACTGTGGCTGAGCTCCAGAGATGCAGAGATGCTCCAGATGGGAGAAAGTTGGAGAAAGTCAACCATCACTGCAGTCCACCACCAGTCGGGGCTTTATGGTAGAGTGGCCCAACAGAAGCCTCTCCTCAGTGCAAGACACATGAACACCCGCA
The DNA here is from genome assembly GCA_037952835.1 of Lithobates septentrionalis. NCBI lineage: Eukaryota > Metazoa > Chordata > Amphibia > Anura > Ranidae > Lithobates > Lithobates septentrionalis. The sequence goes on along the minus strand of JBBDGP010001162.1, from coordinate 180,589 downwards.
TGGAGTTTGCTAAAAAACACCTGAAGAACTCCATGATGGTGAGAAATAAGATTCTCTGGTCTGATGATACCAAGATAGAACTTTTTGGCCTTAATTCTAAGCGGTATGTGTGGAGAAAACCAGGCACTGCACATCACCTGTCCAATACAGTCCCAACAGTGAAGCATGGTGGTGGCAGCATCATGCTGTGGGGATGTTTTTCAGCTGCAGGGACAGGACGACTGGTTGCAATTGAGGGAAAGATGAATATGGCCAAGTACAGGGATATCCTGGACGAAAACCTTCTCCAAAGTGCTCAGGACCTCAGACTGGGCCGAAGGTTTACCTTCCAACAAGACAATGACCCTAAGCACACAGCTAAAATAATGAAGGAGTGGCTTCACAACAACACCGTGACTGTTCTTGAATGACCCAGCCAGAGCCCTGACTTAAACCCAATTGAGCATCTCTGGAGAGACCTAAAAATGGCTCCACCAACGTTTACCATCCAACCTGACAGAACTGGAGAGGATCTGCAAGGAGGAATGGCAGAGGATCCACAAATCCAGGTGTGAAAAACTTGTTGCATCTTTCCCAAAAAGACTCATGGCTGTATTAGATCAAAAGGGTGCTTCTACTAAATACGGAGCAAAGGGTGAATACTTGGGACCATGTGATATTTCAGTTTTTCTTTTTTAATAAATCTGCAAAAATGTCAACAATTCTGTGTTTTTCTGTCAATATGGGGTGCTGTGTGTACATTAATGAGCAAAAAAATTAACTTAAATGATTTTATCAAATGGCTGCAATATAACAAAGAGTGAAAAATTTAAGGGGGTCTGAATACTTTCCATCCCCACTGTATATACAGGGCAGATGATGTATATCTGCAGTAGGACTGCAACTAACGATTATTTTTATAATCGATTAGTTGGCCGATTATTGTTTCGATTATTCGATTAATCGGTTAATAACTTTAAAGAAAAAGTGTGGTGTATAATTTAGTTAATATGTAAAGTTTAAAAAAAAAGGCAATTTATTCTTAAATATCTCTATGCATATCTCTATGCAGTGGTAAATATCCAACTATATGGTTAGGGAGCAAAATATCTAATCCACTCTGAGAATAACAGACAGAAGAAATATACTGTATAAACAATTAGAGGAGATATACTGTATAAACAATTAGAGGAGATATACTGTATAAACTATTAGAGGAGAGATATTCTGTATATACTATTAAAGGGTGCATCTGGTAAATATCATCAGACTCAAAGATCATTTTTTTTTTTTTATTAAAAAAAAACAAACAATGTCCTTCTTCAAAATAAATTTCATTTTAAAAACGTTCGTTTAATTTTCTAATTGTTAGTGGGGTCAAATCGACGTTCATTTTTAACCACAGTGACGGGAAAGTTTGGAAACAATAGAAAACTTCTTGGTCAAAGGAATTTTCAGACATTATATGTGGTTTTCGTTCAGAAATTACATTCATTTTAAAAACAGAATGTTAAAATCAAGTGAAAATTTCAAACAACATTCTTTCTTTCATTCAGCGAATGTACAAAAATTTTTCGTCTGAATATTCGCATCTGAAAATTGATTTGTGTGGCCAGCATAAGGCTCGGTACACACCTATGCAGTTTGCTTTTGATCTGTTGCTGCAGTGCTTTTTACTGTGCGTTTTGATGTTTGCGCATGTGATTTTGCGGCGATTTGCGTTTTTGCATTTTTTTTTGGCCAATTTGTTGGGCAGATTAAAAAACAAATTGCTGCAAAAACGCATTACATGCTTTTCTGCAGCTTCTCCATGGAAGTATATTGAACCAAAAAAGCAGTTTTTTGTTTTAAAAAAAGTCACTGACCCTTTCCAAATACACAGCGGCTGAAAAAAGCATAGATGTGAACGTGTCCCATAGGAATCCATGTAAATGAAACGTAGTGCGTTTCTGCAAAAAGCACCAAAAAACACATAAGAGTGAACCAGGTCTAAGATGTTTAGTAACATAATGGGGTTAAAAAAACTAAAATTAGCCCTTTTATAGCACAACAAAAAGCAGATAATCACTACTGTAAGGGGTTAATTTTTTTTACTGTAGAACTGTGAAAGTTCTATTTACAATAGCGATTATTTGCTCTCTTTGTACTATAAAGGGCTCATTTTCATTTTTTTTTTTAACCCCATTATGTTACTGGCCGATTAATCGATTATGAAAATAGTAATCGATTAATTTCATAATCGATTAGTTGTCGATTAATCGATTAGTTGTTTCAGCCCTAATCTGCAGTCAGTGATGATGGAGGAATACAGGAAGGAAGAAGGGTGTATATAGCTGTATACAGGACAGATATGATCTTTCCTATATCTGGCACCCCCCCCCCCCCTTCACTGATCATACCTGTATGCACTCAGCTGTCCCCCGCATCTGTATATATGTCAGGTCCCTACACACACATCTGTAAGCACACACACAGCTCTGCCCCCCCCCACCCTGTACACAAACAGCCTCCTCCCTTCACTTGTACTCACAAGGTGGTCTTCCTTGTCCCTGGTCTTGTTTCCACATGTCCCTGTGAAAATACATTACAGCACACACGAGGGGCGCACATACAGGAAGCAGCCAGAGGTGGAAGTAAAGAGCTCAATGACAGAGCAGCAACAGCTGTGGAGCTGACTCGCACAAACCCAGAGAGTCAGCACAGCTACAGACATGCGGCCGTGGCGGACCCTTGCCGTTTCCAGGGGGGGTCACTCACCCCCCCTTGCCCCTACCTGCAGATGCCCATGGCAGGAGCAGCCGCCTCAGGCTCTTAGCGGCTTGCTGAGAGGCTGTGCCAGGTGCCCGCCCAGGCATGTGACCAGATTCTGACTCCATTGTTGTGATTTTGCCTAAGCCTGGACTGGCTCTCTGACCTCAGCAGACAGTGGGCTTCGGCCTGCTGTCGGTTGAAAATGAGTCAGAACGGACTGCACTCCTGTGATCCATAGAAGAAGTACAGCCAAACGAGCTTTGGCTGTACTTCTCCTTTAAGGGAAATTTCTCCAAAGGGACAGTGATGGTAAGAGATAACTTGACAGAGTTTTAACCCTTCCTTATTTTCAAAAAATAAATGAATAAATAAAATTCTCCACATACAAACCACTTCATCTCTCAGCCCCCATTCACCCCGATGCAGCTTTGAAATCGAGCTACTTCAGCACGATTTCAAAGCATTGCAGCTTGCAACTTCATTTAACAGAATTCTGTGCGCAATGAAATCAATAAAAACTGCAGGAACCTTTTTCATGATCACTGTGACATGAGTCGTGGCGATATGAACAGTTCCATTGCCGGCAATGGGGTGCGACCTGTCATGCGATTTGGAACTGTCAAATCGCAAGACAAGTTACACCGGTGTGAACGGGGGCTCATCCTTATATACCCATTATGGATTAGAGCAATTTTTACATTTCTGCTATGAGGCTTTTTATTTGGTGAGAAAGTTGTCATTTCTTACGATAAAAAAGTAAAAAAAAAAGTTATATATATATATATATATATATATATATATATATGTATATATATATATATATATATATATATATATATGTATATATATATTTTTTTTTTGGAGACAAGCAAGACTTTCTCCTTGTGATACTGTCTTGCAAACATTATTTTATTTTCCATGCAATCTATAGACAAAAAAATTAAAGAGTTAAAAAAATGCACCCTTTTATACTTTAACCACTAGGCGCCCGCGCTATACCCGAAAAACGGCTACAGTGCAGCGCTCAATTGCTGGGAGGGCGTCCCTGGACGTCCTCTTGTTTTCTCGCTCCCCACACGCCGCCGCGTGCGCACATCGGAGAAAATCTGTGTTGGCCGTGTCACAGATCGTGCTAAATGGCCAATCACAGCGGCCATTTACCACTCGATCGGCGTGTCCAATGAGGGATGATCTCAAGTGTAAACATATGAGATCATCTCTCATTGCCAGGCTCTCCCTCCTCACACAGAGACCGCGTGTGAGGAGGGAGAGCGACCTGTGCTGCAGCTTGTGAGTGAAAACAGTAAAAAAACAGTACATACAGTGCCCACAGTACCTATCAGTGCCATCTGTCCCCAGTGCCACCTGTCAGTGCCATCTGTCCCCAGTGCCACCTATCAGTGCCATCTGTCCCCAGTGCCACCTATCAGTGCCATCTGTCCAAGGTGCCACCTATCAGTGCCATTTGTCCCCAGTGCCATCTGTCCCCAGTGCCACCTGTCAGTGCCATCTGTCCCCAGTGCCACCTGTCAGTGCCATCTGTCCCCAGTGCCACCTGTCAGTGCCATGTGTCAGTGCCATCTGTCATCAGTGCCACCTGTCAGTGTCACGTGCCATCTGTTATCAGTGTCACGTGTCATCAGTGCCACGTATCAGTGCCACATCAGTGTCATGTGTCATCAGTGACACATATTAGTGCCACCTGTCATCAGTGCCACATATTAGTGCCATCTGTCATCAGTTCCACGTATTAGTGCCATCTTTCATCAGTGCCACGTGTTAGTGCCATCTGTCATCAGTGCCAATCAGTGTCACGTGTAATCAGTGCCACATTTTAGTGCCATCTGTCATCAGTGTCACGTGTCATCAGTGGCACGTATTAGTGCCATCTGTCATCAGTGCCACATCAGTGTCACGTGCCATCAGTGCCACGTATTAGTGCCACATCAGTCATCAGTGCCATCTGTCATCAGTGTCACGTGTCATCAGTGCCATGTATTAGTGCCATCTTTCATCAGTGCCACATCAGTGTCAAGTGCCATCAGTGCCACGTATTAGTGCCACATCAGTGTCACGTGTAATCAGTGCCACATTTTAGTGCCATCTGTCATCAGTGTCACGTGTCATCAGTGCCACGTATTAGTGCCATCTGTCATCAGTGCCACATCAGTGTCACGTGCCATCAGTGCCACGTATTAGTGCCACATCAGTCATCAGTGCCACCTGTCATCAGTGTCACGTGTCATCAGTGCCATGTATTAGTGACATCTGTCATCAGTGCCACATCAGTGTCACGTGCCATCAGTGCCACGTATTAGTGCCACATCAGTGTCACGTGTCATCAGTGCCACGTATCAGTGCCATCTGTCATCAGTGCTACATCAGTGTCACGTGTCATTGTCCTAGTGCTCCAGGGACTTCAAAAGTGTAATAGGTAGTTAGATGTGTAATTTATGCTCCTAGAACACCTGATGGCGCTCCCTACATGTTGGGCCTCTCTATGTGGCTAGGCTGTGAAAAAGTTCCACACATGTGGTATCGCCATACTCGGGAGGAGTAGCAGAATGTATTTTTGGTGCGTCATTTGTGGTATACACATGCCATGTGTGAGAAATAACCTATTACAATGACAATTTGTGGGGAAAAAAACTTGATTTTACAAAGAATTGTGGGAAAAAATGACAACATCAAAAACCTCACCATGCATCTTACTAAATACCTTGGAATGTCTACTTTCAAAAAAGGGGTCATTTGGGGGGTATTTGTACTTTCCTGACTTGTTCTGGTCGCAAGAAATGAGATAGGCCACCAGTACATCAGGTGATCAATCTTTTATGATTTGCACCATAGCTTGTAGACACTCTAACTTTCACAAAGACCAAATAATATCTACTAATTTGGGTTATTTTTTACCAAAGATATGTAGCAGTATAAATTGTGGCCAAAATTTATAAAGAGAAATTAGTAATTTGCAAAATGTTATCACAGAAACTAAGAAAAATGCATTTTTTTTCTAAATTTTCGGTCTTTTTTCATTTATAGCGCAAAAAATAAAAAACCCAGAGGTGATCAAATACCACCAAAAGAAATCTCTATTTGTATGAAAAAAAGGACAAACAATCCATTTGGGTACAGTATTACATGAGTGAGTAATTGCCATTCAAAGTGTGAGAGCGCTGAAAGCTGAAAATTGGTCTGGGCAGGAGGGGGGTTTAAGTGCCCAGTTGTAAAGTGGTTAATGTTAGTTAAAAAAAAATTGTGTTGCTGCAGAAAAAAAATATAAGTGTAAATTTGCGGGGGAAAAAAAATGAAGAGCTGCCGCAGTGCTTTAGCTTTGCGACAACCCTTCGTTGCCGGCTTTGGTAGGGGGCAGTGTGGTGCGCTATTCAGAGCATCACATAGCTCCCTGTTTTGTTTTGTTTTTGTTTTGTTTTTGTTTTGCTTCCTACGAATTTTATTTCAAGTGTAGAAGACATACACTTCATTCACGGCAATGTACAGCAGTGCGATGCGGCAAAATGCAGAATGCCCTAGGTTGTGTTGCAGTGTGAATGAGACACATAGGAAACAATTGTTTCCTGTTTGTCCCTGCAGTAACGGATGGTAAAACTTCTGTCACGACATACAGTATAGTGTGAATTCACCCACGATCTTATTCTATTTTTTTTTGCCATTTAATTTGTTAGTACAATTACAATTCTGTACAAATTTAATATAGGCACTTTTTTTTCTAATTTTCATGCATTTTTTAAATTTTAAATTTAACTCAAGATTATTAAAAGAACAAAGTCATAAAAAACAAAAAAATAAAAATGAATGGATAAGAAAAATAGAACTAAACAAGAATCAGTAGAAAAAAAAGTAGTTGCTTAAGGATAGATGGATGAAGAATCTTATGCACCAGTAATGAGAGATCTATACTTACCTGGAAGTACACATATTAAAGAGCATAATAACCCTATATAAAGGGGTAAAAGCGTGTTTGACCTGATATATATTAGGTCCATCTTGTGAGGTGAGGGCAGTATTATAATGGTGGAGGGATAAGCACACTACAAATACAAGCAAGCCCATATTACCCACTGGTGGGGAAAATGTTATATATGCACACTTTTTGTATTCTTCTATTATTTTCTGCTGCTAAAATATAGCATAATAATGAAAATGGACACAGGACACTGATATTTTTTTTTGAATGGACTGTTTATAATTTTAATTTCAATTATATTATTTTTGATGTGATCCACATTGATGATGAATTTCACATACTGTATTTATGGCACAGAAAGCACTTTATTGAGCATTTGAAAATTGTTGGTATTCTACACTAATTGCAGTTTACACTTTGAGGATTATAGTAAATAGATTATTGCGCAGGCACAGTTTGTTATTCATCCCCACAAATTGTCCCAATCAGGAGGGGACCAAAAAAGAAAAGTGGGGCTCAAAGAAAGGCAATGTGGATGAATGTATAAAGGTCAATTATGTGTTTAATCAGGTACAAAAACATACACGTGGAGATAAGATAGCATGCATCACAAATTACATTGCCTAAATAAAATTGATTGATCGGTGGCATCAGATCGATCAATGCTAATACACAGACAGGGGGGAGTTTGTTATTCAGTTTGTTATTCTTACACTGTAATATATAGGTGAGGTGTGAATCCTATGTTTTGTGCCAGCAGCAGTATCTTATGGTTATATACTTTCACTGAGCACATACTTGTTAGCGCTGGAGTATTTTATATAGTTATTTCCAATATAATAGTAATGATTGATACATTTTATTTCACAATTGAGCAGTATGAATGAACCTGTCGCAATGGGCAGATGTTGCTGCAGTGTCAGCTGGTTTTGGACGCTAAGTGGACTGATGATGTTTCTACTGTGGCGATGTGACAGTGCTCAGGCCCAGCAATTGACTGCTAAACCCGAGCACTGCCATGTGGGAGAAGGTAACTCTCTCCCCAATATCTGTAATCACCAGTTATTGTTCTGCAGGGGCGGAATGGCAAGGTAAGTATTAGGGCCCTTTCACACAGGTTTTCCGATCAGGTCCGCCTGTCAGTTTTTTAGGCGGTGAAATGTCAGCGGTGAAATGTTCGATGATATCCGCCGATATCCAATCTGATCCTGTCCGTGAAATCCAGACAGATGGAAACCCTAATTTCCATCCATCTGGAGAATCGGATGGGATTGGATAAGGTGAAAACAGACAGGTGGTCTGTTTTCATCAGATCTCCATAGAGGACAGCGGGGCTTTCAAGGGGTCCATCTCAACACAGTGAGCGAAGACGGACCTGTCATCCGTCTGCTCAGCGGGGATCAGCGAATCGATCCCTGCTGAGCAAAGTGGAGTCCGTACATGGACAAGCCTGCGTGAAAGGACCCTTAGTATATAAGGGAGGGGTCCCTTTACAAAGACGCTATCATTGTCTGAATAAGCAAGGTCACACAGCTTCTTTAAGTACATCTTTTATTATGAACTAAGCAGGAAGCAAATCCTAAATATGTAATGTTATATAAGAATAATAATAATGTAGCAAAGTCCCAGGCCCCTCAAGGCCTAATGGTGACCTCCAGAGTTAGGGACAGCTGACATCCTTCCGTATAGAGTGGGTTGCAAGGAATGGTGGGTGTAATGCAAGAAAGGGTGGGCGCCAGACACTTTTAAAATGCAAAAAGAGATTTATTGTCTCTTAAACAGAACGGTAGGAGAGAGGGTTAGGGCCGGGACACCCTTAAGTAGATGCAAGGTTAAATGTCAGACTCTGAGACTTCTATAGGTAGACAGCTATAGCGGTGAAGGCCTCCAGTCGGACAACACTTCTGTATAGGTAGGACCACTGTCTCCTATGGCAACAAGCTTGTAGTAGTTACTAACGGCAATTGAAGTCAACTATTTGAAATACGAACAGTTCTTAGTTTACCCCACCCTCACATATTGTGAGTCTTCACTCAACGAGCTCCCAATCTCTCTCACTAGACTTCAGACCCACTAGCCACTGGCTCCCCCCTGAGTTCTTCCACTGGTAGCACTCAGTATCTTCCTCAAGTGTCACCCCTGCTGTACTGCTGGGTCCCTGGCTTGGCACACACAGATTCTCTTCAATCTTTACCCCTGCGGACACACTAGGTCTCTGGCTTGGCACTCACTGACGCTCCACAAGCGTTACCTCTGCTGTCCCGCTGGGTCCCTGACTTGGCACTCACTGATGCTCCACAAGCGTCACCTCTGCTATCCTGCTGAGTCCCTGACTTGGTACTTGCTGAAGTTTTCCTACTTCTTCACCGTCCCCAGCTGGCAAGAAGTCTGCTCTGGTACTGGCCTCAGCTTACTCACAGTAGTCTCTAGTAACAAGGTGGATGGTCCCATAGTGGCGACAGCTTCCCCTCTACCTCCGATCACAACGAGTTCCCCAGCCGGCATAACCGTTACTTCTGGTTGGACTACAAGCCCCCAGTCCCAACCCTACGCTGCTTTTCCTGCTTCTGGATAGGCCCTCAGACAGTCTAGCAGCCAGATGTCCCCGAGATAGGCCTTAGGTTTTGGGCCTAGCAGCCGGGGGAATAAGACACACATCCACCCAAACAGCCGTCCCCAGTGGCACAGAACCCCGATCACCTGACTCCACCCACATAAATAGGCTCTCCCAGCAGGCCGAGGGACCCAAAAAAATCCCTGCCCATTGGCTGAGATAACCCATTTATTCATAATCTGTCCTTGCTATGCCCTTGTCTTATCCAATGTCACCAGCTACCAGGCCAGGGACAGAAGAGAGAAGTGCAGCAATTCCATGCCCACTGCTGCGGCTATGTCTTGTCTTGTCACACTGGCAATGTAAAGCAGCTTGCAATACGTGTCATTTTTGGGTAGCAAGTTTACTGCTTCATTTCTCTTTAGATAGCCTGGTTCCATAGGAGTTTTCATTTCCTTTGCATCTTGCATATGGAATTGTTCCAAGATTTGAGAGATTTTCTGAGATTGGTTGTGAAGATAACGTCCATCTTCTTCTCTCTCTATTTGGATTCCCATATAGTAGCTAATGTTCCCTAGTTCCTTGATTTACACACAAGGTTGTCTTCTTGCTCAAACCCTGGTGGTTGCTCCATATAGGAATCTTCCTTAAAGCGGTGTTCCACCCGCAATTTTTTTTTTATAGTCAGCAGCTACAAACACTGTAGCTGCTGACTTTTAATAAGGACACTTACCTTCCAGGGAGCCTGCGATGTCGGCCCCCCGAGGCCGATCCGTCCTTCGGATCGGGTGCAGGCGCTGCCGTTCAAATTAAGGGAAACAGGCAGTGGAGCCTTGCAGCTTCACTTCCAGTTTCCTACTGTGCATGCGCGAGAAGCACGGCGCTTTGTGAATGGCCTGGCAGTCTTCTGGGACCCACACATGTCCCAGAAAATATCGGGGGGCTCGCTGAAGAAGAGGATATGACGTCCTGCGCTGTGGACTGGATGGATCAGAAGTACAGGCTGTACTTCATAAAAAGGTAAGTTAGAAGAAAAAAAAATTATTATAATTAGCCAAAAACGAGCGAGAGATGGTCTTTCGGTTAAGACCACCTCTCAAAAGTGGGTGGAACTCCGCTTTAATGTCTCCATATAGGAAAGCAGTTTTAACATCTAGGTGTTTCACTTTCATGCCCTTCCAGGCGGCAACGCTAAGAAGCGCTCTGATGGTGGAGTGTTTTACGACGGGAGCGAATGTTTCATCGTAATCTTCACCGAATTTCTGGGAGTAACCCTTGGCAACTAGTCAGGCCCTGTATTTGTGGATAATATTCCCTTCTGCGTCTGACTTTACTTTGAAAGTCCACTTGATTCCTAAAGTTTTACAGTTAGGAGGGAGCTCTGTGAGTGTCCAGGTTTTATTTTCTTGAAGTGACTTTAATTGCCTCGTACACGGTCGGACTTTCTGGGAATCTAGGTCCCACGTTCTTGCAGCCGTACTCCCGGCGGACTACCGCCGGACTTACTGAACGGACGGACTTGCCTACACACGACCAGACTTTCCGGAATCCGGTCTTCCCGACTGACTTCCACCGGACTTTCAGAATGAACGGACTTGCCCACACACGGACAAGTCCGTTCATTTTGAACGTGACTCGGGTACGACGGGACTAGAAAAGGAAGTCAATCTCGCTGCTTTTATCTTTACCTTGCGAGCCCCATCGCGGGGCATCCCAGGCCCTTAGGTCTGGTATGGATTTTAAGGGGAACCCCTACGCCGAAAAAACGGCGTGGGGTCCCCCCCTAAATACATACCAGGCCCCGATTCAAGCACGCAGCCCGGCCGGTCAGGAAAGGGGGTGGGGACAAGCGAGCCCCCCCCCCCTGAACCGTACCGCATGTCCTCAACATGGGGAGGTGCTTTGGGGGAGGGGGGCACCCTGCGGGGCCCCCCCACCACAAAGCACCTTGTCCCCATGTTGATGAGGACAAGGGCCTCTTCCCGACAACCCTGGCCGTTGGTTGTCGGGGTCTGCGGGTGGGGGGCTTATCGGAATCCGGGAGCCCCCTTTAATAAGAGGGCCCCCAGATCCCGGCCCCCCACCCTATGTGAATGAGTATGGGGTACATGATACCCCTACCCATTTACCTAGGGAAAAAGTGTCAATAATAAAACACACTACACAGGTTTTTAAAGTAATTTATTAGACACCTCCGGGGGGTCTTCTTCCGGCTTCGGGGGTCTTCTTCCGACTTCGGGGGTCTCTCTGGTTCCTCTTCTCCCGGCGTCCATTTGATTCTTCTCCGCTCTCTCTGGCCTCTGCTCCCGATGTTCCAGTTCTTCTGCCGGCTCCTCCGCTATCTTCATGCCGCTCTTTTGCTAGCGGGGGCCCGGACTTCTGGCTTCTTGGCTTCTTGACTTCTTTCCTCTTCTCTTCTCCTGATGTTGACACAACGCTCTCTCCGGCTGGAATGCTCTCTGAGCGCTCCGATGTGACTTATATAGGCAGAGACCCCGCCCCCTTATGCCGTCATAGTCCCTGGGCATGCTGGGACTGTGACGTTTTAGGGGGCGGGGTCAACCTCACCTGGTGACCATGCCCCCTAAAACGTCACAGTCCCAGCATGCCCAGGGACTGTGACGGCATAAGGGGGCGGGGTCTCCGCCTATATAAGTCACATCGGAGCGCTCAGAGAGCATTCTAGCCGGAGAGAGCGTCGTGTCAACATCAGAAGAAGAGAAGAGGGAGGAAGCCAAGAAGCCAGAAGCCAGAAGTCTGGGCCCCCGCTAGCAAAAGAGCGGAATGAAGATAGCGGAGGAGCCGGCAGAAGAACTGGAACACTGGGAGCAGGGGCCAGAGAGAGCGGAGAAGAACCAACCGGACGCCGGGAGAAGAGGAACCGGAGGGACCCCCGAAGTCGGAAGAAGACCCCCGAAGCCGGAAGAAGACCCCCGGAGCTGTCTAATAAATTACTTTAAAAACCTGTGTAGTGTGTTTTATTATTGACACTTTTTCCCTAGGTAAATGATTAGGGGTACCATGTACCCCATACTCATTCACATAGGGTGGGGGGCCAGGATCTGGGGGCCCTCTTATTAAAGGGGGCTCCCGGATTCCGATAAGCCCCCCGCCCGCAGACCCCGACAACCAATGGCCAGGGTTGTCGGGAAGAGGCCCTTGTCCTCATCAACATGGGGACAAGGTGCTTTGTGGTGTGGGGGCCCGCAGGGCACGCCCCTCCCCCAAAGCACCCCCCCTGAACCGTACCAGGCCTCATGCCCTCAACATGGGGGGGTGCTTTGGGGGAGGGGGGCACCCTGCGGGCGTGGTCAACCTCACCTGGTGACCATGCCCCCTAAAACATCACAGTCCCAGCATGCCCAGGGACTGTGACGGCATAAGGGGGCGGGGTCTCCGCCTATATAAGTCACATCGGAGCGCTCAGAGAGCATTCTAGCCGGAGAGAGCGTCGTGTCAACATCAGAAGAAGAGAAGAGGGAGGAAGCCAAGAAGCCAGAAGTCTGGGCCCCCACTAGCAAAAGAGCGGAATGAAGATAGCGGAGGAGCCGGCAGAAGAACTGGAACACCGGGAGCAGGGGCCAGAGAGAGCGGAGAAGAACCAACCGGACGCCGGGAGAAGAGGAACCGGAGGGACCCCCGAAGTCGGAAGAAGACCCCCGAAGCCGGAAGAAGACCCCCGGAGCTGTCTAATAAATTACTTTAAAAACCTGTGTAGTGTGTTTTATTATTGACACTTTTTCCCTAGGTAAATGAGTAGGGGTACCATGTACCCCATACTCATTCACATAGGGTGGGGGGCCGGGATCTGGGGGCCCTCTTATTAAAGGGGGCTCCCGGATTCCGATAAGCCCCCCGCCCGCAGACCCCGACAACCAATGGCCAGGGTTGTCGGGAAGAGGCCCTTGTCCTCATCAACATGGGGACAAGGTGCTTTGTGGTGTGGGGGCCCGCAGGGCGCGCCCCTCCCCCAAAGCACCCACCCCCCCATGTTGAGGGCATGCGGCCTGGTACGGTTCAGAAGGGGGGGGCGCTCGCTCGTCCCCACCCCCTTTCCTGACCGGCCGGGCTGCGTGCTCGGATCAGGGTCTGGTATAGATTTTGGGGGGACCCCACGCCGTGTATTCGGCGTAGGGGGTTCCCCTTAAAATCCATAGCAGACCTAAGGGCCTGGGATGCCCCGCGCTCACCGCAATAGGAAAATTTGTTTTTCCTATTGCAGCGAGCGTGAGATGCAGTACCCTGCCCTTGCGCCGTAACTGGTCCGTCGGACCAGCATACAGAAGAACGGGCTTTCCGTCAGGTGGAGTTACGACGTAAAGATTTGAAGCAGGCTTCAAATCTAAAGTACGTAGGATTTCCGACCGAAACGGTCCGTCAGAAGTCCAATGCAGACCATACACGGTCGGATTGTCCATCGGATTTGGTCCGGCGGCATCCGGCGGACAAGTCCGGACGAAAAGTCCAACCGTATGCACGAGGCATAATTCTTCTTCTGCTGCCTTTCTCCATTTATTGGCTTCACATTTTGGCAGTATTTCTATGTCTTCCCAGGATGTTGGTTCAATTATGCTGTGTGCTTTGACAGTGTATGACAGCTTGCGGGGTTCTATCCCCTTTGTAGTCCGAGTGGATCTTCTGACTTTAGGCAGTTCAGCAGGATCTGGTGGGGAACTTGGTTTGGTCAAAGTGAGTTCCACCACTTGTTCTGACTCCTGCACAGATTCGCTTTGGTTGACCTTTTCTTCTGGTTTGCTTAGCATATCTACTTCACAGCTTTCAGGGATCAGTGTTTTTGGTGATGGGCTTTCATCAAAATAAACACTACGGCTTGTTGTCACTTTGCTAGTCTTTGGGTGTAGGATTCTGTAATCCTTAGTTTGCTCACTGTAGCCTACAAGAATGCCCTCTATCGCTCTGTTCTCCAGTTTGGATCGTTTTTCACTTGGAATATAGGCATATGCTCTACATCCAAACACTCTGATGTGCCCTATGACAGGCTTTGATCTATGCATAGCGTTTTGAATGGAGTACTTTTAATGGCTGTTGGGGGTAGTCTGTTCTGTAGGTAGGCTGCAGTCATAACTGCTTCTCCCCAGTATTTGTGAGGTAGGTTGGCATCCGACAACATGCATCTGGCCATTTCTATAATAGTGCGATTTTTCCTTTCTGCTACACCATTTTGTTCAGGAGTGCATGGTGTGGTTGTCTGGTGTACTATTCCTTGTCTCTTCAGGTATGAGGCCACTTCTTTGCTTATGCATTCTCCTCCATTGTCAATGCGTATTATTCCTGGTTTGTGTTGGAATTTGATGCTAGACATGGCAACAAACTCTTGAAGTTTCTCTGATGTTTCATTCTTGTGTTTCATCAGATAAGTAGTTGTGTACCTGGAATAATCATCAATGAAGGTCAATAGATATCTCTTCCCGCCTGACGTGGGAGTTTTCATTGGACCGTATACGTCACTGTGTATGAGCTGCAGGGGGTGGGTAGTTTTTCTTTGAAACGTCTGTGAAAGGGGAGCACGTGTGGCTTTTGCTTCAATACAGCATTTGCATTTCATGTTTACTTTGCAAGGCGCTATTGTCAAATCTTCTGATAAGCCTCTCTTTATAATGTTCAGTATAGCTACTGGACTCCTGTGTCCCAGCCGTCTATGCCATAAATGAATAAATTTGCGGTGTAGCTCATTAGAAAAAAATGGCTTGCCTGTCTTGAATATAGGTGATCATCCAGTTTTCCTTTTGCGAGGAATCACATATTATTGTGAATTGTGCATTCATCACCCTGGAACTTAACTGTGAGACCGTTGTTTGCAGGACTTTTGACTGATAGAAGGCTGCCTTCTAGTTCTAGAACATACATCACTTTCTTTACAAGGATACTCTGCTTGCCTCCTTGTGGTGCCATGCAGTTCAGGAAGCCCTGGCCTTTACCTTTGGATGTGATGCTTTTCCCGTTGGCTAGGAAAACTTTGTCTTCTGCACTGTAATCAATGTTTGTGAAGAAGGTCTCATCGCTAGTCATGTGGCTTGTTGCACCCAAGCCGATGCACCAGCCGTGTGGCTTGCCACTCTTTGTCACTTTAAAGGTGCCACTTCATGATGTGTCTTCAGTTTCCTTTGTGATTGCTTTGACTCTTTCTTTTGTGGATAGCTTTCGCTGCTCGGCTTTCCGGATAGAACAGTGCTTTTTTTAAGTGACCGGTCTTCTAACAGCAAAACAGGCTCTGCTTTCTTCATTGTGCTTTGTGCCTTTGTACATCTTAAGAGCTTTGTCATCATGGTGCGTATTTTTCTTTCCTTCTGTCATATTAATTCATTAATTTGCCTTTCACATATTCCAGTGTCAGCTCCTGCTCAGGTCTGGTTTCTAAAGTGTTAATAAGAGCAGTATATGTCTTTGGAAGGTTGCAGAGGAGCAGGGCAACAATGCAGCTGCTCTATGATTTCTAGCATAGTTGTCAGGAAAGGCATAGCCGTGCAGCAGGAATTGCATGGCAGACACGCGCATTCACAGAGCGCCAGCTCGCGCCTGTCACCAATATTGGCGTCAAAGGGGCTATTTAAAGTGAGTGCACCCAAGACTCCTTGCTGTTTGGTCTGCAGCTTCTGTGTGTCTGAAACCTGTTACCTGTGCTGACCCCTGATCTTGAACCCAGCTTGCTCTCACTAACCTTGTCTGCTTGATACCCTGACTTCGGCTTGTTTTGGACTTCTCTTCTGCCTGCTGCTTTGCCTGATCCACCAGAACGCTACCGACCCGGCCTACCTGACTCTACATCTGCCTCTCTGCCTGCTGCAGTTCTGCTCTGCAAATCGCACCAGTTTCTGTCTCATCTGCGATCCAGTCTGCCACAGCCCTGGTCTACCCAGCCCTGCTGGTCTGCCTGTTTCATCACCAGCCACGAACATCCAGCCATATCAAATACTGGACTGATCCTAGGCTCTCCTGCGTCACCGTGCTTCTGTGGCTACTGTCTCAACCTCACGGTCCCACAAGCGGTGTGGCAAGAGAGGCTCTCCTCTACATATCAGGCTCACAATCCAGGTACGTGACAATAGCATTCACGTGGTCACACATTTGCTGGCTTTCTTGTAGTCTCATCTTGTACAGCTTTCCTAGTAAAAATAATTTGCTGTTAAGGCTTGAACCCTAATGCAGCTTCTGTAATGAAGTCCACATACCTTTGGCTGTTTTCTCTGTTCTTATGTAGATAAGCTGGTCATCTTCCACTAGTAAGCTTATGGTTGCTTTTGCCTGCCTATTTTTCCTGTCCCATCCCTCTGCTGCTCCGTCTGTGGGTCTGTCTTTATTCAGCACTTGCTACAAGTTATCCTTGTTCAAAAGCATTTCTAGTTTAAACTTCCATAGCTGGTAATTGGCATTGTTCAGCTTTGCAATTGCAAACTTCACATCTGAACCACTTGCCATCTTTCAGCAGTTTGTGTACAGTACTCACAGCATACCTCCCAACTTTTTGAGATGGAAATGAGGGACACCTACTAGCAAAAGTATGTAGGCATAGGACACACCCCCTGTCATGCCCCCTTAAAGGAGAATTATACAAAAATAATTATTAGTTAAACCCAAAAGTGTTTTTTTTTTTAACACTTCTATTCCTTTATATTGGCTTTTGAAACGTACAAATGCAACAATTTAAAAACTGGGTGATAGGTTTAGCACTGGGAAATACTTTTTGATAGATGAATAGTGCATTTTATATACAGGTATATGCATCAGACCAAAATGAGGGACAAATGAGGAGGAAAGAGGGACAGAGGGACTTTGTTCCAAATCAGGGACAGTCCCTCGAAATCAGGGACAGTTGGGAGCTATGCTCACAGACTCATTGTAGAATTCTTTCCAGTGCCTCTGGGTGCTACTGGGTTTGCTGGGTGCCTGGGCCCATAACCTATTAGTAGGTTATAGAATCATGCGCTTCGAAGCTTGTTCAATGCAGAGAATACTTTACTTTCATGGAGGATTAGCAATGCATGTCTTATAGCTTTAGGAAACATGACACAGGAAAAAATAATATACAAGTACATGCACTTAACATAGACAGAACATCCTGTTATTACTTTACCATAAAATAACACACTATAACACTGCAGTGCCACCAGCTGGGTAGAAAGGTATAATGCATATATATATTGTCAGTTTATAAAAGCGACTTTACATTACATGCTGTTGTTCTTTTCCAACACCCCAAACAGTATATATATTTTTTTTCACAGAGACCCTACAGAATAAAAAAAGTATGTATGTATTGCTTTATTTTGGTGGATTTTTGTGTATTAATGAATGTATTTAATGCATATTATAGCTCTTCAAGGTACACATATTGCTAATTAGCTGGATGAATGAGTACTAATCTACTCTGAGTGGAGGGCCCTCTTAGTTTTAGGTTTATTTTGTATTGATTATGAAACAATAACATTTATTTTATTTATTTATTTATTTATTTATTTATTTTGCAAAAAAACATAATATGATTATTATTATACAGGATTTATATAGCGCCAACAGTTTACGCAGCGCTTTACAATATAAAAGGGAGACAATGCAGTTATAATACAATAAGATACAGGAGAATTAAGAGGGCCCTGCTCAGAAGAGCTTACAATCTAATAGTAATATGGCATTTATATTACTAATTATCGATTTGTTAGCCTGGGATTTAAGATCTGTTTTTGAAAATCTCTCTGTTCTTATTTGGAATTTTGGATTCCGATCTATGGCTGATACTCTGTAATAATATACTATACATAGTTCACAGGTGCAACCTTCTCAGTGGATGAGAGATATCAAACTTTCTGAAGCTTATATAAGTCTGTTAAAAAAAAGTTGTGCCATGGTTTTATACTAAAAAAAACAATAATAATAAAGCTGTGCTATAGTTTTATAATTAAAAAAAAAAGATAATAAAAAGAAAATGATAACAAAAGAGCTGTGCCATCATTTTATAATATGTTTTAAATATAAGAGCTGTGCCATCATTTTATAATATTTTTTTTAATATAAGAGCGGTGTCGTAATTTTATAACTTTATTTTTATAATAAAAGATCTGTGCCATGATTTTATAATATTTTTTTAATATAAGAGCTGTGTCATAATTTTATAATTTTATTTTTGTAATAAAAGAGCAGCTGTGCCATGATTTTATAATTTTTGTTTAATATAAGAGCTGTGTCATAATTTTATAATTTTATTTTTATAATAAAAGAGCTGTGGCATAGTTACATAATTACATAGTAGGTGAGGTTGAAAAAAGACACAAGTCCATCAAGTCCAACCTATGTGTTAATTATATGTCAGTATTACATTGTATATCCACATCCTTGCCGAATTCCACTTCCTTGCCGCTCTTACAGTAAAGAACCCTCTACGTAGTTTAAGGTTAAACCTCTTTTCTTCTAATTTTAATGAGTGGCCACGAGTCTTGTTATAATCCCTTCTGCGAAAAAGTTTTATCCCTATTGTGGGATCACCAGTATAGTATTTGTATATTGAAATCATATCCCCTTTCAAACGGCTCTTCTCCAGAGAGAATAAGTTTAGTCCTCGCAACCTTTCCTCATAACTAATATCCTCCAGACCCTTTATTAGCTTTGTTGCCCTTCTTTGTACTCGCTCTATTTCCAGTACATCCTTCCTGAGGACTGGTGCCCAGAACTTGACAGCATACTCTAGGTGCGGCCGGACCAGAGTCTTGTAGAGCGGGAGAATTATCGTTTTATCCCTGGAGTTGATCCCCTTTTTAATGCCTGCCAACATGTCATGATTTTATAATATTGTTTTTAATATAAGAGCTGTGCCATAATGTTATAATTTTATGTTTATAATAAAAGAGCTGTGTCATGATTTTATTATATATTTTTTTTAAATAAAAGAGCTGTGCCATGATTTTAGAATATGTTTTAAATAGAAGAGCTGTGCCATAATTTTTTTTTTATAATAAAGAGCTGTGTCATGGTTTTATAATATTTTTTTATAATATAAGAGCTGTGTCATAATTTTATAATTGTATTTTTATAATAAAAGAGCCTTGTCATGATTTAATAATATATATTTTATTTTAATAAAAGAGCTGTGTCATGATTTTATAATATTTTTTTTAATAATAAGAGCTGTGCAATGATTTTATAATATGTTTTAAATATAAGAGCTGTGCCATAATTTAATATTTTTTTTAATAAAAGAGCTGTGTCATGATTTTATAATTTTTTTAATAATAAGCTGTGTCATAATTTTATACTTTTATGTTTATAATAAAAGAGCTGTGTCATGATTTTTTAATATTTTTTTAAATATAAGAGCTGTGTCATAATTGTATACTTTTATGTTCATAATAAAAGAGCTGTGTCATGATTTTACAATTTTTTTTAATAATAGAGCAGTGTCATGATTTTAGAATATTTTTTTTTTAATATAAGAGCTGTATCATAATTGTATACTTTTATGTTTATAATAAAAGAGCTGCGTCGTGGTTTTATAATATTTTTCTTTTAATAGAAGAGCTGTGCCATGATTTTATAATTTTATTTTTATAATGAAAGAGCTGTGCCATGATTTTATAATATGTTTTTTTTTAATATAAGAGCTGTGCCATAATTTTATACGTTTATGTTTATAACAAAAGAGCTGTGTCATGATTTTATAATATTTTTTTAATATAAGAGCTGTGTCATGATTGTATACTTTTATGTTTATAATAGAAGAGCTGTGTCATGATTTATAATATTTTTTTTTAATAAAATAGCTGTGTCATGATTTTATAATAAAATAAATGTTTTAATAAGAGCTGTGTCATGTTTTTTTTGTTTGTCCCTGGAAATCGAGATCTTGCAGATCACAGTTGTCTTACTGCTAACAGGGAATAGTCAGGTTCTGTGACACATCTGTGATTCACGTCTAGCACTAAAATGATAGTAAGAGGAAAATCCGTCCCTGAATCATTCCCTTGACATGTTCATGTGATATATTAAGATATAAGAGGATGGTTATTAAGGCAATTCTCCAAGGGGCACAAAAGGCTGCTAATGAAAACATTGCAGAAGACTGAGATCACACGCGGCCCCGTCCTTTTCCACATCTTCATGAGAAGTTTACAACCCGCTATAAACAACAGCAAAAAGAAATCCTCCTATTCCTGATGAAGAGGTTATAAATTAGGCAGTAAAAGAGGCCATCAATCTTGTAGAGAAGCTAATTACGTTCACTTTGCCACTCATCTCTGCTGAATTATGTGGATGAGGACACGTTCCCATGAAGAATTATGCCCACGAGCCAAGCTCCCATAGTAACTGTAAATTGGCAGATCTGTAGATTGGGGTGAGATACCCGTCCTTTGCAGAGGTCAGAGGCTGGACCCTCCTGTCTAAAAGGCCCCAGCAATGGCCCTCTGATGCTCCTCCTTTTAGGTGCATTGATTGCTAAAACTGTCCTATGCGTCTGAGCGTTTGTTGAAGGCCTAGATAAAAATGCAAGAATGAACGTCAGGCTGGCCTGATTGGGTTTGGAAGGGGAATCAGGACGCAAAGGGTTAAATTTAAAACTGTGAGTATGCAGGCTAGAGTGCAGGCTGAACATAGTTGCACAGATGTGTGTGAAGGGGTCTATCATCGATATGTGTATTGCTTTTGGTGCACATTGACCCAAAGGAACATGGGGCCTACTATGCACTCACTTACTGCACACATTTGGATCCTGGACAGCAGGGATTGCCTGTGGTCTCTGCATTCTTCCACTGCCTCCAGGGCAAGGCCCCCCATCATTGGTTGCTAGGATGCTGGCTGCCACCCAGCTGCCTGCACCTTAGCAACCAATGATACTGCACAGCCCACTCATGAGTACCACAGCCTAGTCCAGTGCTTCCCCCAGCATTCAGAAAAGGAACAGAAGGAACTCACCTGGAGTCTGCCTCTGTCCAGCCCTGCTCTGCCTCCCACCCTCTGCCAATCTGCCGCACTGTAATAAAGAATGCTCACTGAAGAAAATTAAGGAGTTCCAATGCCAGGCCAATTTTACTAGCCTAACATGCTGCTCATGCAGGGCCGTCTTTAATATCGTTTGGACCCTGCGCAAAAATGTTCTTGCCCCCCCCGTGCAATTTCACTCTCCACCTGCTCTGAGACATACAATAAATAGCAACTAGACTTAAAATCAGTTACTGTATCAGATCAGGCAGCAATTGCGATTGGTTGGCAGTGGTTACAGCATATCATTACTGCTTACTGACTGGTTGCTAGAGGTTACAACACACAATACGGCTCACTGATTAGTTGCTAGAGGTTACAGCAAATTATTTCTGCTTGTTAATTGGTTGCTAGAGATTACTGTACAGTAATACTGCTCACTGATTGGTTGCTAGTGGTTACAGCACATCATCTCCTCACTGCAGGGGAGCATGATATACATATGAATGCCGCCTTTAGTTACATACCAATGCCGCCGGCCACAGCTATTTACTTATGCCTCGTTTCCACTGAGCAGATCGGTTCGGTACGGAACGCTATTTTGGGTGTTTCCATTATGAAAGTGGCCCATACAACCAAACCGTACCGATCCATTCAGGGTCCTGCTTCAGATGTGGGGCCATAGAAAATGGAACGGTTCGATTAGGGCGGAGCTACGATAAATTCCACTGATTGGCTGACAGAAAACCCTCTGCTGAGGCATTTTTTCTAAACCCTGTATGGCCCCTTGTGGTCCGACTTGCAGTGGAAATGCTCACCAGAATAGACCGGACCATTCTAGGCCATTCAAACTGTACCGACTCAAACCGATCCGCTCAGTGGAAACGAGGCATTAGTAATGCCGCCGCTATTTACATATGAATGCCGGTTATTTACATGTAAACACAGGGTTTGCAGGTAAGTCATCTGTACACAACAATAGGGCAGAGCTGGGCAGCATTAGTACCAGCACTTCACACTGAGATATCGGAACACAGCACGGGGCTAAAACTTCAAGGGACAAGGGAATTTAAACTGGTATAGTTGGCAAGTATGAGGCAGCTGCTTTGGGCTCCACAACAATGACAGGACCTAGGGCAGCTGCCCCTTTTGCCCTGCCTTAAAAACGGCCCTGTGCTCATGGATGTGGCAGGCATGTCTCCTGGAGTCTCCTGATGCAAAGGAGGGATGTTATCGTATATGTGAGCCATCATCTTGTAAAACAACCCATTTAGTTTTAAATACAATTGAAAGCCAAAACATATGTGCGTAGATATAAAAACATTATAAATAATTTTTTCTTTTCTTTTTTTCTATAAATGATCACATACCATCTGTTCTTGGCTGCATAAGGAGCCAAGAGAGCTGGGAGAGGAGAAACAGCAGAACACTAATCTTCTAGGTGAGTGGCTGTGCAGGGTGGAAAGAGTGTCAGCACAAGTCTGATCATTGGAGGAGTGTTGGCAGGCTGTGTTCTCAGCAAATCTAGAAAACTGACCATGCTGTGCTCTCATGCCTAGTGTAGTCAGCTTTAAAATCGGAAAGCAGAAGAACTGACAGGGATTTCACACAAAGGAAGCAATACAAGAACAGGATACCTTTTCAAACAAGTACAGCAGGCACAAATCAGAAATATGAATTGTTGGGTTTTTTACATATTTTTTTTAATGTAAAGGGGGGACCCTGATATAAAGGAGGGACTGTAGTGTAAAGCGGGATTCTGAGGGGGGACTGAGGACTCTGATGTAAAGGCTCCCAAGAATGGTTATATCCGATCAGTGCCTCTGCTCAGAACAAAAAGGCAGAGGTTCTGATTAATCGTTCGTCTTTAAGTCATTCTCACTGCAACACATAATCTTGCTATACCCACCAATTGCCGGGCCCAGGGCGCACTACACATCCCCCAGAATTTATTTCTATTTTCTATCCCAAGGTGCTCCAAGACTTTTATTATCCTAGTCATGCTCACATTTTGTTTTAATGTTTTTGCTGTAAAGCCCGGCAGATTACCCTTATGGGTATTATTAAGATTTACATATTCTTCATACTGTTTAATTATTAACCGAAATGAGCCTGGGCACAGGAAGGGGCCCAACTCATGATCTTGCACGCAGGCCCAATGTTTCTAAGCCACTAATAAAAAGGCTCCACTTCCGTTTTGTAAAATACAAAAATACAGTAAAACATAATAAAAAAGCCGAAAAGGGAAATTCGAACAAACTGCGTACGTGTGATTGTTTACAATTTGCATAATTTATTCTGGTATGTGCAGTATTTATAGTCAATGTAAAAAGAAGATCTGCAGAGTCAGACACCAAAAAAATAAATGAGCAACATAATTGTTAGTAAATTGCGTGCAGAACGACCACTATACGTACAGGTTTCGGTCTGAACGGAATCTACTGTGATACAAGGAAACTGTGGTTTGCTGCTGTTTCCCTGAGTTTGTCTCCATTTCCCATTCAGTCATATGACATGTTGTAAGCTACTGACTTCAAAGAAATGTTCATTATTCAGACATGCATTGTGGCTTAGACATCAACCACAGAGCTAAAGAGGAACTCCAGACAAAGATAAAAATCCCTGGTTAGGTCAGGTGTATATTTGCTGAAAATAGCTTAAGTTCCTTTGTACACTGTGATACATACCCATATTCCCAATACACTATATTGTCAAAAGTATTGGGATGCCTGCCTTTACACACACATGAACTTTATCAGCATCCCAGTCTTATGGCGCCTACGGACGGTCAGAATTTTTGACAGAAAAAGTCCGATGGGAGCTTTTGGTCGGATAATCCGACCGTGTGTATGCCCCATCGGACTTTTTCTGTCGGCATTTCCGACGGACTTAGATAGAGAACATGCTCTAAATTTTTCTGTCGGAAATGCCGACGGAGCTTATTCCGTTGGCAAGTCCGACCGTGTGTACGCGGCATAAGTCCGTAGGGTTCAATATTGGGTTGGCCCACCCTTTGCAGCTATAACAGCTACAACTCTTCTGGCTGTCCACAAGGTTTAGGAGTGTCTCTATGTGGGAATGTTTGACCATTCTTCCAGAAGCACATTTGTGAGGTCAGACACTGATGTTGGACAAGAAAGCCTGGCTCGTAATCTCCGCTCTATTTCTTTCCAAAGGTGTTCTATCGGGTTGAGGTCAGGACTCCGTGAAGGCCAGTCAAGATCCTCCACCCCAAACTCGCTCATCCATGTCTTTATGAACCTTGCTTTGTACACTGGTGAGCAGTCATGTAGGAACAGGAAGGGGCCATCCCCAAACTGTTCCCACAAAGTTGGGAGCATGAAATTGTCCAAATTGTCTTGGTATGCTGACGCCTTAAGAGTCCTGACCTCAACCCGATAGAACACCTTTGGGATGAATTAGAGCGGAGACTGCGAGCCAGGCCTTCTCGTCCAACATCAGTGCCTGACCTCACAAATGCACTTCTGGAAGAATGGTCAAACCTTCCCATAGACACACTCCTAAACCTTGTGGACAGCCTTCCCTGAAGAGTTGAAGCTGTTATAGCTGCAAAGGGTGGGCCAACTCAATATTGAACCCTACGGACTAAGACTGGGATGCCATTAAAGTTCATGTGCGTGTAAAGGCAGGCGTCCCAATACTTTTGGCAATATAGTGTACATATAAATAAAGTCCAGGCAAGTCCTACACACTATCTGAATTTTTAATTATGCTGGCAGTGGGAGTTTCTGTACTGGCTGCTGCAATGGAAAAGAAACGGAAAGCAAACATTTATTATCTTGAAGCTTACCTATTTTATAGATGTGATGGCTGCATTAGCTTTTTTTAGACTTTCTTTCTTCTATTTTTATCTGGGGATCCAGCCAGTAAGTCTGTTGTTTTTCAAAAGAACAAGCTCTCTTGCAGTTGTATCAGTTACAGGGATGAGAAGACAAGCCATTTACCACTAACAGGGGTGCTTATAATGATGGGTTTTATTCATTTATGTAAAACCTTTATACCAAAAAGAAAATAACTATTGCTGTACCTGCTTATAAATTATTAGCTGGAGTTCAGCTTCATTTCAATTTTTCCATATGACATTCCCCTCCCCCCAGACTGACAATGCTGCTGTCCAAAGTGGCCTTCTGTGCTTTTTCATCTAGCGTGGGGGCACTCTAATATAGGAGGTGTCTTACTGAACAGATAACCAGGTGAAAACAGAGGGGAAAAGCCTTTAAAAAAAAGAAAACTAATGCAGCCACCACATCTAATGATTTGCAAGCTGCAATATATTACATTTAGTTTAGGATTTAATACCACCTTAAATAATTTAACACTATGTCCAGTTATTGTTGCTGTCTGTGTCCCCCCCCCCTTTGCCCTTTACTGTCTGGGTCACTTCCCATCCCAGTGACAAAAACAGAAAGTGACGAAGATTTCCAAAACAGGAACTCAGACAGTAATAGAAACCTCAAGAATGATGATTAAAGCATAGATTGTGAATCTTGCTATTAAAGTGATTGTAATGCCGTGTACACACGGGCGGACTTTCCGACCGGACTAGTCCTTTGGGACGAATCCGGGAAGTCCATCGGGACGAAATAGCGCCTGCAAACCGCCCCTAAATAGCCTCCGCTGTTTGTTCAGTGTGAAAGCCCGAGGGCTTTCACACTGAAGCGGTGCGCTGGCAGGAGAAGAAAAAATCTCCTGCAAGCCGCATCTTTGGAGCGGGGAAGGAGCGGTGAATTCACCGCTCCTTCCCTGCTCCTGCCCATTGAAATCAATGGGACAGCGCGGCTATACCGCGGTAATACCGCAGCTATAGCCACGCTATACGAGGGGTTTTAACCCTTTTTCGGCCGCCAGCGGGGGGTTAAAACCGCACCGCTAGCAGCCGAATACCGCAGTAAAACAGCGCTAAAAATAGCGTTGTTTTACCGCCGACGCCCCCTACCGCCCCAGTGTGAAAGGGGCCTTCTACGGAGCCCGCCTCGGTCCGCCGGCTCAACGGGAGATCAGTCCGTTGATCTCCGCTGAGCTGGCGGATGACAGGTCCCTCTCTGCTCACTGAGCGGGGAGGGGCTTGTCAGGCGCCGCTGCCGCCTATGGAGAGATCGGAAGAAAACGGACAGCGTGTCCGTTTTCGTCAGATCTCCCCCGATCCGATCCGCCAGCGACGGACCTGGACGTAGAGCCATCCGTCTGCTTTTAGCGGATCGGACCGGGTCGGATGTCAGCGGACATGTCTCCGCTGACATCCGACGCTCCATAGACTAACATGGAGCGCCCGTTCAGGTCCGCCGTCAAAACTGACAGGCGGACCTGAACGGTCCGATCGTGTGAAAGGGGCCTTTAGGTTCATTTTTTTTTTTTTGTTTTTTTTTTTATAACAAACATATCATACTTACCTCCACTGTGCAGCTCGTTTTGTTTTTCAAGTGGCCCCGAACCTCCTCTTCTGGGGTCCCTCTGCGGCTCTCGCAGCTCCTCCCCACATCAGACAACCCCCTAGGAGAAGCGCTCCCCCAAGGGGGTTACCTTGCGGGCGCGCTCCCAAGTCTAGCATTCGGCGTCCATAGCCGTCAAATGTATGACTCAGCCCAGCCCCCCGCGTCATTGGATTTGATTGACAGCAGCGGGAGCCAATGGCTGCGCTGCTATCAATCTATCCAATCAAGAGCCGAGAACCCCCGGGCAGAGGGAGAGCTTGTCAAGTTCCAGGGCTCAGGTAAGTAAGACGGGGGGGGGAGGGGGGGCGGTCACTGCCAGTTGTTATTTTCCGCTAATGCCTAGGATGCATTAAGTCGAAAAAACACGAAGGTTTACAACCCCTTTAAGTAGCAGAACGGCTTACCAGACAAACCCAGTATCAGCATTTGCAAGCCTTAAAGTGGAGTTCTGCTTAAAAAAAAAAAAAAATTAAAAGTCAGCAGCTACAAATACTGACTTTTAATAATCGGACACTTACCTGTCCCAGGGTCCAGCGATGCGGGGGATCGAAGCCCCACTCGTCTCCCCCTCCGCTCGGCGGCACCGGCATTTTAACTGTGGCCGCCCGGCTGTGGCTTCACAGCCGGGCACTCACTGCGCATGCGCGAGCCGCACCGCGATCGGCTGCCCGCGCAATCACCTGGGACCTGTCACATGTCCCAGATGATTGCCTAGAGGGAGGGGGGAGAGGTGATATCCCTTCCTGCGCCGAGGGAAGTGACGTCAGGAGCCCAGGCGCTGAAGGAGGCAGATTATGAAGGACCACATAGCAACAGGCATAAAAAAGGTAAGTAAAAAAAAAATCTTTTTTTTTTCATGCACATTAATGACATTTTTTTTTTTGGGGTGGAATTCCACTTTAAGGGCTTATTCACATTTGCGGCCAAGGTGGGGGTAAAAATAGGTGGTTGAGGTGTGTTTTAACCACCCTCAACCCAACACAGTGGCCAGAATGGATTGTACATCTGCTGCAATGTTTTGCTTTGTGGCAGCGGTAAAAATTATACCCCAATGCCGTATTTCACGATCAAAACAAGTGAATAGGGCTGTGAAGCAACCATCCTGTAACCATGTGCAATGCAACCGCCACAGCAACAGCGACTAGGGCTGTTGTTAGTGTGAAAGATTCCTAAGTCATGAAGGGCTTGGAGAAGCGTTGATAAAATCTAGTAATAGAAAGCTGACAACCATTCTAAGGCCCCTTTTACACAGGGCAGGTGCCGTCTGCCGATCCGCCTGGTCAGTAGGGGATCTCTCTGCTGATCCCCGCCGCGTACGCCGGTGACAGGTTAATGTCCTCTATGCTGATGCAGATAATGTCTATGCTGATGTTGGCTCATGCAGATACAGGGGATATCTCCTAAACTGGGCAGGTTTAGGAGATATCCGGGATAGTTACAGGTAAGCCTTATTATAGGCTTACCTGTAGCAAAAAGTGGTCTGTAAGGGCTAACAACCACTTTAAACTGAAAAAAAGTTTATTAAAACAAAAGTGCATACAGATATTACAAGGTATTCTTATGTTTGCATCCACACAATATAATATGATGTTGTATTATGTAATTATCTATATTCAACTTGTA
Organism: Lithobates septentrionalis; assembly: GCA_037952835.1. Lineage (NCBI taxonomy): Eukaryota > Metazoa > Chordata > Amphibia > Anura > Ranidae > Lithobates > Lithobates septentrionalis. The sequence continues at coordinate 152,376 of JBBDGP010001162.1, read as the reverse complement.
TTACATTCGTTTTAGCTTTCTCTTTGGGGTCTGTGCATATAAAAAAAGTAAGCTAACAACCACTTTAAACTGCCCGGTGCCTTTTTTTTTTTTTATGCGGTTTACTACTGCTTTAATGCATTCCTTGCATTAAGGTAAAAAATGTTTAGGCATCAGCATTCCCCCTCACCCCTCTTTCACTTACCTGAGCCCTCATTTGATCCAGTGCTGTGTCCGTTTACAGCTCTTCTCTCCCTTCACCTCCATCTCTCGCTGGCTTTGCTGGGGCATCGGGAGCCACTGGCTCCTGCTGCTGTCAATTAAAGCCAGTGAGGAGGAAGCAGGGGGTGGAGCTGAGTCGAACGCAGGGCTTATGAAGCGGCTAGAGAGGAGAGGCCAGGAGTGCCAGCAGGGGGACCCAAGAAGAGGAGGTTCACGTCTGCTCTGTGCAATTCCATTGCATAGAGAAGTGATGGCGCACCTTGGCACTCCAGGTGTTTTGGAACTAAATTTCCCATGATGCTCATGCAAGCTGCAGTGTAGTTGAGCATCATGGGAAATGTAGTTCCAAAACATCTGGGGTGCCAAGGTTCACCATCACTAACCTAGAGCATCACTAACGTAGATTTGCAGTCCAAGGACCTCGACTATGGAATGCTCTCCCAACCAACCTCCGCATGGAAGAAAACCACCAGGCCTTCAGGAAAAAACTAAAGACCTTCCTTTTCTAGAAGCTGGCTACAGAGAATACATCTAGCGCCTTGAGGCGATTCAGTTCGCAATTGCAGCGCTTTACAAATCATTCATTCATTCATTCATTCATGTAAGTATAGACATGTTTGTCATTTTTTTTTTTACCTTTACATTCTTTTTAAGCCTTCGCAACACAGTCCAAAGTAAAAAAAAGGTTTTTTTGCTGGAGTTCCACTTCCCTCTCACCTATCTGAAGCTGAAACCGTCTGTGTCACGCACGGAGAGTTCATACACAGGTCAGCATTTTCAGTAGGATGAGTTGAGACAAATAATTGGATCCTTAGAGAATGGAAGTCCAAGGCTTCTGTCATACTGCAATGGAGAAGCTGACAGGACCAAGGACTTGCTGCTGTAAGGGATTCTATAGCCGTGTAAATCAGAGGGCACCGGAATGGAGAGCACCCGGAACCAGCCAGCTTACTTTTCTCAGTTTAGGCTATTTTTTTTTTTTATCTTGCCGAAGCAGCCATCATCGACTCCATCCATCAGTACATGTTATTCCCAAAGCATTATATGCAGTTGTTCAGAATCAGTGTAAGAAATACTTTTGTGTTTCAATGGTTTTTATTGAAAGTTTTCAAAACATTTTTAACATTTAGGTCTATACTGTATATCATATCTCAGTTATATTATACAGTGTGCCTTTCTAGAAAAGTAAATTGTTATCTTCCGGCCTGCACATCTGTTATGCCCTGTACACACGGTCGGATTTTCCGATGGAAAGTGTCCGATCAGAGCGTGTTGTCGGAAATTCCGACCATGTGTGGGCTCCATCGGACATTTTCCATCGGATTTTCCGACACACAAAGTTGGAGAGCAGGAGATAAAATTTTCCGACAACAAAATCCATTGTCGGAAATTCCGATCGTGTGTACACAAATCCGACGGACAAAGTGCCACGCATGCTCAGAATAAATAAAGAGATGAAAGCTATTGGCCACTGCCCCGTTTATAGTCCCGACGTATGTGTTTTACGTCACCGCGTTTAGAACGATCGGATTTTCCGACAACTTTGTGCGACCGTGTGTAGACAAAACAAGTTTGAGCCAACATCCGTCGGAAAAAATCCTAGGATTTTGTTGTCGGAATGTCCGAACAAAGTCCGACCGTGTGTACGCCCTATTACTGCGTATTGCTCCAATACAGGAAAAGAAAAAAGTGATAACACAACCGAATAACATTTCCGTGGTCTAAAAGATAACTATGGATATCCTCTGGTTTCCCCGTCCCTCCACTATTCTCCATACAGGAGGGGGAGGAAAGGGGGAGACCAGTGGCGGTGCGTCCATTAGGGGCGCTCGGGCACTGCCCCTTCTTTCCAGCCACCCCCTCTGTGCACTATGGATAGATTCATGCATTGCGCCCTCTATTCAGGAGTCCGACCCCTTTTTGGGCGCCAGGCACCTGAATTACAGCGGCGGGGGGTGTTTTTGAAGTACCTGATTAGAGCCATAGGCTCTAATAGGCGTCAAAAAAGGTGACCTGCGAGCGCAAACCATTGCGCTCGCAGTGCACCCAGGTGTGTTAGCAAAGCAAATGGATATTTGCTTTGCTAACACAGAACCGTCTCTCAGCCAATCAGGAGGCCCGGATGTAATAACGGGCACCTGATTGGCTGAAGGCAGAGCCAATCCCATTGGCGCCAAGGAATACAGGAAGAAGACACGCACATGCTATCATCCCACAGCTCGCCGCCTGACCAGCTGCCTGACATGCCACCACGATGGGGTAAGTGCCGGGCAGACCGCGGGGGGGGGCACAGTGGCTGCATATTATGGGCGCAAAGTCTGCATTTGATGAGCACAGAGGCTGCATATGATGGGAACAGGTGGCTGCATATGATGGGCATAGTTGGCTGCATATGATGGGAACAGGTGGCTGCATATGATGGGCATAGTTGGCTGCATATGATGGGAACAGGTGGCTGCATATGATGGGCATAGTTGGCTGCATATGATGGGCACAGGTGGCTGCATATGATGGGCACAGGTGGCTGCATATGATGGGCACAGGTGGCTGCATATGATGGGCACAGTTGGCTGCATATGATGGGAACAGTGGCTTCATATGATGGGCACAGTTGGCTGCATATGATGGGCACAGTGGCTTCATATGATGGGCACAGTTGGCTGCATATGATGGGCACAATTGGCTGCATATGATGGGCACAGTGAGGCTGCAATTGATGGGCACAGTGAGGCTGCAATTGATGTTTTTGTTTCAGTATTTTTCAGTTTGCTTGTGTAGCACTGACCCCCGAAGGAGCTGCTGATTTATTTGGGCCTGTACTCTGCTTTATACCCCTTTGAATATCTCAGTCCCCCTGACACAACTGTGGTGTAATAATGTGCAGTTAGAACGAAATCACAAAGACAAGTCCACGATACTCAATATAATATACCTGTCTGTAGTTACCTTACCCTCCTCTTGGCTGGTGATGAAGAGTAAAACAACACTCACACAGTTGTACTTAAATAATAACCATATTTACTGTAGTTGTATTAGAAGGGTTAAACTACAATGGTTGTACTGTCAGACCAACATAGTATGACAGACTTAACTTTACAAAGGTACAATACAGGTGTATTGCCCAAACTTTCGATCCCCACTGTAACATTAACATTAGGTTACATCAAAAATGTGTCCCCGCTACACTTGCGCCCCCCAAAAAATTTTGAGCACCAGCCACCACTGGGGAAGATCATCAAGATCATAGGCAACTCCAGAAATAGTAAAGGAGAAGAATAAACATAAGAAGAAAAGAATATCAGAGGGGGAAGTGCACTCCCGAAGATTAACTTGGTCAATCCCAGAGATCTCACAAGGGGTCAGACAAGTATTTAATCCAGGGTTCCCAGATCTTATCAAATAGGGCTAATTTGTCCTGTAGGATCGCCGAAAGGCGTTCATTTACCATGATCCATGACAACTTGTTTTTTTACTAGAAGGGGATCTTGGGTGTTTTCCATTATCTGGTAATTGCTATTCTGGCTGCTGTAAAGATAAAGGCTACAAGTTTCCCTGCCTGTTCAGCTGTGCCTTCTACTGGACGTCCCAGAAGAGCTTTCTGCAGTGATTTAATAAAATTCCCCTGTGTAAGTGAGAAAATGAAGTTATAGAGGCGGATCTAAAAACGTTTCACCTTGAGGCAGGGCCACCAAATAATGGTCACCGTGCCTTCCAAACCACACCCTCGAAAACAGGAGGAAGAGGCCCCTGGGACAAACAAAGCTATTCTCGTCTGTACCATGTACCATCTGAGCAATACCTTGTAGTTTGCTTTGGTTAATGAGGTATTTATATATGATTTTGACACACACTGTGACATTGTGGACCATTCATCTAGAGTGAATGTCTCCCCTATATTTTGTTCCCATTTCTTCATATAGAACAATTTTTCTAGAGTAGAGGTCAATATACTATTGATTTTGGAGATGAAGCCAGTGTGCTTATCAAAGGATCTGCATAAATACTCCATTGAGGTAGACGTGGTTATATCAGCTGCCCGTTTTAAGGTTTGTAGAAAATGCACTATTTGCACATAATGAAAAATTTTTGAGTTTGGAAGAAGGTATTTCTCTTGAAGGGTTCCTTGCGATAGAATCCCCCTATGATCACAGAGGTCAGCAATACATATCAGACTCTTGTTTGTCCACCAAGCAAGGTTATGGGGATTGAGACCTGGGGTGAAGTCTGGGTTGCCAGCTAGGGGGGCCATGGGAGCGTGTGGGGATTTGAAATTATGGGGTTTCGTTAATCTATCCCATAGGTTTAATGAAAATTATAGTGTGGGACACATCATGACCGGTCTGTCTTTTGTTCTCAGCCACATCAGGTGACTAATTGGTTATGTGGGATGTAGGGAAGATTCAAGTTTCATCCATATGGATGGAGGTATTGAGAAGGGATAGCAAATTAGCTGTGCCAATTGCGCTGCATAAACGTATTTGGCAAAGTCCGGGATTCCCAAGCCACCCCTCATCTTAGGCGTGTATAGAGTGCGCTTGTTCACCCGAGGTCTCTTATTTCCCCATATAAATTTCAAAACCTTATTTTGGAATTTGTGTAAGTCTGACATACAGATTGAGGCAGTGTTCTGAATAGATACAATAACCTTGGCAAGAGATTTATCTTGATCGCGTACAGTCTACCGAACCACGAAGGAGGATTATTAACCCAACGTTGGAGATCAGCCACCATCTTGCTATATGGAGGGGGATAGTTTGCCTGATATAACTTATCTAAAAGGAGGGTTAGGGAAATTCTTAAATATGGAAGGGTTTTCGTCTGCTACTTAAAAGGAAATGAGTTTTGTAGTATAGGTTTGGCAGTGACGTGACTGGGGACGAGAGAAGCAAGAGGATGTCGTCGGCAAACATAGCACACTTGTGCTCGAACTCCCCACAATGTATGCCTTTTATGTTGGGATGACTCCTAATTTTAATAGCCAAGGGTTCCAGGGCCCATAAAAATAGAATAGGAGATGGGGCACCCTTGCCGTGTTCCTCTGTTGATATCTATTTGAGGTAAGACATATCCCTTGACATGGATTCTTGCCGTAGGTACGCTATAAAGAGTCTGCAAACCCCTAAAAATTTTGGGCCAAACCCCTAGCTTTCAATACATAAAATAGATAATCCCATGACAAGGAGTCAAAGGCCTTACAAAGGTCTAATGACAGCAGCATGCCCTTCCTGGGTCCGCGATTATCCCAGTTGGACTGATCCGCTGATATGATATTTATTAATCGTTGGGTCTGATCAGAAGCCTGACAATTGGGCACAAACCTCACCTGGTCCGGATGGATGTAACTGGATAGGAAAGTATTCATTTGGTTTGCCAGAACTTTGGTTATCAATTTAAGATCTACGTTAATTAGTGAGATCGGACAATAGTTGGCACAGTCCCCGTGGCCCTTCCCAGGTTTAGGGATGACATGGATAAAGGCTGCACCAACAACTCTGAATACTTCTTGTAATAGTGACCCAAAACTGCAGACTCTTGACAGCCGCTTTGATTTCACCCCCTGTAAAGTCTCCCTCCATCAGTTCTATATGATCGATTGCCACCTTAGGTAACGGTACTGTATGTTCCTAAAATACTTATCAGCTAGAGCTGCGGATAAAGCGTTCAGTGAAGCGTATAATTTAGAGTAAAAGGTACAGAATTCCTGTACCACCAGTTGTGGATTCTGGATCAATTTGCCATCACGCAAGTGTAGCTTTGGTAAGACTGGATTGTAAGGGCGAGGTGTCAGTTTCCTAGCTAATAAGGTGTTCGGCTTGTCTCCCAAGGTGTAGGATCGGTGTCTGGACCAGCGAAGATACTTCTCTGCTTTGGTAGTGAGGCTAAGGTTTAGTGCCGTACGTGCTGCGCCGATTTTCTGTCTCAAGTCTAGCTGGGGGGTTTTATTTTGTTCTCGCATAAGGGCCTGTAGATCAATCTCTTGTTGTATGGTTTGTATGCGTTTGGTCCTAGAGGCTAGTTGAATCAACTGGCCGCGAATTGTTGCTTTGTGCACTCTCCAATTGATGCTCGAGGTTGTGTCATTGGCCCGATTTTCAGTAAAGTATTGGCCTATGGCCTTTTCAATTTCAGTAAATATAATAGGATCGTTAAGTAAGGAGGAGTTAAGGCGCCAAGTAGTAGGTTTCGGTTTCGTCCCCAGGTCTGATAAGCAGATTTGCACTGGGGAATGATCTGACCACGCCGTGGTCAGTATTTTGGCTGATTTGATTGAGGGGAGCAGATGTGATAAGGTGAACACATGATCGTATCGGGAGTAGGTTTTATGTACTTTGGAATAATGTGTGTAATCCCTAGTGGTTGGGTGGAGATCTTTCCAGTTATTTATTAGGTTGTAAGAGTGTAATAGCCTAGCCAGTTAACAACCCTGTTTCGGAGTATGTTTCAAAACTGGTTTATATGGATTAGATCTATCCAGGGCTTGGTCCAGGGGTACATTGCTGTCTCCTCCTATTATGATCTGACCCGTTGCATGTGGGATCAGTGTCGCTAGCATGGTTTCAAAAAACTTTACCTGTCCCCCATTAGGGGCATAATAGGAGACTAATGTGATAATCTGTTAGTTGATTCTCCCAACCACCATAATGTACCTCCCCTCTTTATCTTTCCTGACCATGTCAGGGGTAAAGGGAACGTGTTTAGCAATGCATATCACGACTCCTCCTTTTTTCTCTGGGCCATTGGAAAAGTGACACAGGGGATATCAGGCATTAAGGTATTTAGGCGCGGAGGTCCGGGAAAAACCAGTTTCCTGTAAGAGCACTACTTCCGCTCCCCCTGTATGATATTGGGGAAAAAGCCTTTGCCCTTTTGGTTGGAGAATTTAAGCTCTGCACATTATGGGTGAAAACTTAGAATTTGGTTGATTGGGTACTCAACATTGTGGTTTGATAGACTGCACTTGACTGATTTGGTTTTCCATCTTCTCGTCCGAGATCCTGGCGCTCTGAGGGGGGACCTCTGGGTTTGGAGCGTGGAGTGCACTTAGGTAAAGAGCCGGAAAGAAGAAAAGAAAAGGTAGTGAGTTAGAATAATGTACCGACACACTGATAATCCGTGTGTCAAAAAGAAATCTAAAACATATAAGCAACATAATGTCTCGTAATGTGACGTAGGTCAATGACCTCTGGGAATTCAACGTTTCCATTAAGTATTGCGAGGTTGTCACTCTGACGAGGCGGGACAAGCTCACCAAGAAGTGTCATGAGTTTGCGCCCTGCTGTCTGTCCAGTAGGGATGGGCGAACGGTTCGGCCCGAGTAGTTCGGCCGAACTTTCACTGTTCCGACATTCGCCGAACAAACGGGTCGTTCGACCGTTTGTTCGCCCCCCTCCCGAACTGACCACAATGCATTTCGGCGCTGAACAGTGCATTGCAAGCCCTGATTGGCTGAAGCAGTAAAAGCTTCAGCTGATCAGGGCACAGAGCACTGTCAGAGTCATGATTGGACACTGTCATCATGACTTTATCCAGTCATGGCTCATTCCCACTCCACAGTATAAAAGTATTCTTTCAATGGCAGCCATTTTCAGTGTGATTTTGGTGTGGAGAGAGATAGAATAAGGCTCTGTTCAGTGCTATTAGTTAGTTAGTGTGCTATACTGTGCTATTTTGCTTCAGTTGTCAGTGCAGAATATTAGTTTAGTGTCAGTCTAGGGATAGTGTGAGTGTAGTAAAGAGGACCATCGTTCAGCTTTGCATAGTGTGCAGCTAGAGTAGGGACAGCTCAGATAGTTTCACTGTAGTGTAGTGAGACTGTGTCATTCATACATACATTAGTGTACAGTAGGGACAGCTCAGATAGTTTCAGTGTAGTGTAGTGAGACCGTGTCCGTAATCTTTACATTAGTATATAGCTAGAGTAGGGACAGTTCAGATAGCGTCAGTGTAGTGATGGTTGAACACCATCTATTTGATTGCGTTACTGCCAGTTTAACGCAATTAAGTTCTGTGTACGTTACTGCCCGTTTAACGCCATATAGTTTTGTGTGCGTTACTGCCAGTTTAACGTCATATAGTTTTGTGCGTTACTGCCAGTTAAACGCCATATTGTTCAGTGTGCGTTACTGACAGTTTAACGCCATATTGTTATGTGTGTGTTACTGTCAGTTTAATGCCATATAGTTTTGTGCGTTACTTCCAGTTTAACGCCATTTACTTCTGTGTGTGTTACTGCCAGTTTAACGCCATATAGTTCTGTGTGCATTACTGCCAATTTAACGCCATATAGTTTTGTGCGTTACTGCCAGTTTAACGCCATATAGTTTTGGGCGTTACTGCCAGTTTAACGCCATTTACTTTTGTGTGCGTTACTGCCAGTTTAACGCCATATAGTTTTGCCTGCGTTACTGCCAGTTTAACGCCATTTACTTTTGTGTGCATTACTGCCAGTTTAACGACATATAGTTCTCTGCGTCACTGTACGTTTGGCGCATTATATTGCAGTATATTATAGTTTATCCGTGGAGTGTGTCTGTGTAGTGTGAGTACTCAAATTAAAGTGCACCAAACATCTCTTTACATTGATTAAAGTTTAGTTTTTGGGTTTATTACCGCTTTAATGATGATGTCTATGAGGTCTCAGGGATGAGCCAACCAAACCTATGAGTAACCCAACCCCCAATTTCAAGCTTCTTTTTCAGGGCCCTCAGCTCTCTGCACACAGCTGTCACAATCTGACCACTACCCAGACGTAGAAAGTCAGCTGGACCTGTACTAAAAAGTCATCAGAGGGGCATGCTGGCTACATTCCCTCTAACTTTACCATTACACAAAAAAGTAATTGAATATATACCAGCAATCTGCAAGGTAGCACACATCTTTATGGTTATATTTAATAAATATTTTTTCTCTTAACAAAAGTATGGTAAGTTTCATAAAGTTTTGGAGTCAGTAAGGTGTACTTTATTGCTGGGCTCTTCTAGGTTGGCTGACTTTGTGATTTAAACCCGTTAATGTTATTTAAACATTAAAACCTGCAATATATAAATTCTTAGCTGGAACTGACAGTTTTGTTCTTCTAACATATCACTTTTAATGTGTTCTAGGTTTGCTCTTACTGTGCCCGATCTGGAATTTATAACCATCCTGAGTATACGGCAATGTTCTTAAACGTATTAACTTTACCATATTTCTTAGTACTTACAGGGCTGTAAATAGTGTTTTGGCATATATGTTTTATTCAAAGTGCCCTGTCTTCTGGTTAAAATTTCATTTTCATTTTCTAAATTCACACCTACCCTTTGCTTTTACTGCTCTTTATACTTCTTAAGATATTTGCATTAAAAACAAATGGTCATAAATGTGCCAATGGGTTCCAAAGTGATGTTTTAGTACAGTGATGAGACGCTCTAAGAGGATGTCTCCTGTTGTAAGTATGTAAAGTACACCCAGGGTGCTGCTTATCGAAGTTTAGAATGGTACTACTGAACAGACTTCATTCCTAAAACTAGGCAGGAATTTACAGTGCCTTAAAAAAGTATTCATACCACTTGAAATTTTCCACATTTTGTCATGTTATAACCAAAAACGTAAATGTATTTTATTGGGGTGTTATGTGATAGACCAACAAAAAGTGGCACATAATTGTGAAGTGGAAGGAAAATGATAAATGGTTTTCAATTTTTTTTTATAAATAAATAAAGTGGAACCTTGGTTTACGAGCATAATCCGTCCCAGGAGAATGCTTGTAATCCAAAGCACTCGCATTTTAAACTGAGTTTCCCCAAAGAAGTCAATGGAAATGAAAATAATTCGTTCCACATTGACATCTATTGCATGCAATACTGCATGTGGCGAGGTGGGGGGGCGCCGGAGAGACTCGGAAATACTCGGAGACCGATCGGATGCCCTCGGAATCCCTCGGAAAGGCTCGGAAACACTCGGGAATGGAGTATTTCCAAGTGTTTCCGAGTATTTCCTAGTGGCTCTGAACGGCTCTGTGTGTCACCGGCACCCCCGCACCTCTAGCCAAATGCGGTACTGCACACCACAGAGGCTTGAATCCTGCTCGTTTTGCAAGACAACACTCGCAAATCGAGTCAGGATTTTTTTAAATTATAGCTCGTATTGCAAAACGCTCGTTAACCACGTTACTCACCCGAGGTTCCACTGTATCTGAAAAGTGTGGCATACAATTTGTATTCAGCCCCCTTTACTCTGATACCCCTAACTAAAATTGAGTGGAACCAATTGCCTTCAGAAGTCACCTAATTAGTAGAGTCTACCTGTGTGTAATTTAATCTTAGTATAAATACAGCTGATTTGTGAAGCCCTCAGAGGTTTGTTAGAGAACCTCAGTGAACAAGCAGCATCATGAAGGCAAAGGAACAAACCAGACAAGGCAGGGATAAAGTTGCGGAGAAGTTTAAAGCCGGGCTAGGTTATAAAAAAAAAATATCTCAAACTTTGAACATCTCTCACGGAGCACTGTTCAATCCATCATCCAACGATAGAAAGAGTATGGCACAACTGCAAACCTACCAAGACATGAAAGAGGAACAACAGCAGAGCTGCTTTGATAAACTGACCATATAATATATATGCATTATACCTTTCTATGCCAGTAGGTGGTGCTGCAGTGTTATGGTTTGTATTCTATGTGATGAGAGGAAGTGGTTTGTCTTTCCTCACTATGTACTTGTATTGTTCTTCTTCCTGTTCCATGATAAAGATATCCTCCATGAAAGTAAAGGTGTTCTGCTGCATACAACAAGCTTCCAGCACATAATCATTTCAATAACCTGCTAATAAGGTAGACCTGTTGTTTTTCTGTGAATGGCATAACAGGTTCTTTCTAAAGTATGTGAAAATCCTGTTGATCTACAAAATATTAGTATTGGAAGTACTTTATTCCAGGTTGTTTAATGTTTGTTACTAGTTGAATTCCCCACCCCCTTTTTCTTTTCTTTTTTCTTTTATGTTGTTTTGTTTTATTTTTCTCCTGAAAAACATGCGGTATTACACATTAAATATACTTATTATAATCTACCTGAATGGCTATACAGTTATTAAGGAACTACTTTGCATTGATTTGTAAATCCCCTGTTTTCAAAGACTGAATGCCTAATTGTAATGCCTTGTGTTTTAGTTCAATAAACAATTTATTTGATTAACCTCCCTGGCGGTGTGATTATTTCGGATTTTAGGTGCTGAAAGCGGTACAATTATTTTGCATTGAAATTTGGCGTTTTATATTGTAGGTCTGTAATTCTTAACAATAACACACTTAAATCTGTCCAAACAAGAGTCTAGTAGATATCCTGGGTATGATAAAGTTTGAAACACAAAAACATAAATTATAATATAATAAATAAAAATAAATAATTTAAAAAAATAAAAATAAATAGTAATAAAATACATTTCCCCACGATTCACTATCGCTCAATTCTGCAAGTGTTCTAATTTACTATCGCTGTTTTCTAGCTGGTCTAAAGCCACTTTTGACGTAAAGGGACACTTTTTGGTTGCTATGGACAATCTCCAGTTTCCAGGCAGAAAGAACAGTATATATAACATAAAACTGCATGCAGGGCATGGGCCAAAGCACTGGGGACAAAAGGGATGTGAAATGATTCCATACAGTACTGTAATCTGTAAGATTACAGTACTGTATGCGTTATGATTTTTACTTTTCTTTTAATTTGCCGCCAGGCTCCGTCCCCGTGCGTCACGACGTTCGCAGGGAACGGAGCCTGGCAAGGAGAGGCTTCGGAGGAGGACAGAGCCCACGGACACTGCGGGGGACATCGCAGGATCCTGGGGACAAGGTAAGTAAAGCCACACCAGGATCCTGCGATGTAATCCTGAGTGTGGCTCGGGGTTACTGCTAATGGTCCTGAATTTTAACCCCGAGCCACACTCGGGAAAACCGCCAGGGAGGCTACAAGAAAAGTGTGTGAAACTCAAAATAACATTTATTACCTGATAATGACAATTCAGATTCAAACATGTAAACTCCAGCTTTCCAGCAGAAGTTTGAATTTGAGTTCTTGGACACTTTGTGGTTGATTTACTAAAACTGGAGAGTGCAAATCTGGTGCAGCTGTACATAGAAACCAATCAGCTTCCAGGTTTTTTTTTTTGGTCAAAGCTTAAAGCAGAACTCTGGGATTTTCAAAAAATCCCCCATTAGTACACCGCCCCACACACACACAAAACACCAAACAGTTATCACACTTGTGACATTGCTTACCGTTTAAGAGAGATGATTGATTGAATTTTGAGGAAGTCAGCTTTGTGATTAAAAAAATACAGCCTGTATTCTGGCAGGGAGGATCTCTTAGAACAGCGATTGCATCATATCCTCTTCTCTCTCTCTAATGCCCCGTACACACGGACGGATTTTCCGATGGAAAATGTCTGATCGGAGCGTGTTGTCGGAAATTCCGACCGTGTGTGGGCTCCATCGGACATTTTCCATCGGATAATAATAAATAAAGAGATGAAAGCTATTGGCCACTGCCCCGTTTATAGTCCCGACGTATGTGTTTTACGTCACCGCGTTCAGAATGATCGGATTTTCCGACAACTTTGTGTGACCGTGTGTATGCAAGACAAGTTTGAGCCAACATCCGTCGGAAAAAATTCTAGGATTTTGTTGTCGGAATGTCCGAACAAAGTCCGACTGTGTGTACGGGGCATAACTGTAAACAGCCTACATTTCCCATGAATCTGCATATTAATTAATATTTAATGCATTTAATATAAATGCAAACCAGTGCAGCTTATCAGGGACCACCAGTGCCGAATGTCAGGGACCACAAGTGCCGAATGTCAGGGACCACCAGTGCCGCATGTCAGGGACCACCAGTGCAGATTATCAGTGCCCATCAGTGCGGTGTCACCAGGGCAGATTATCAGTGCCCATCAATTCAGTGCGGTGATACCAGTGCAGATTATCAGTGCCCATCAGTGCGGTGTCACCAGTGCAGATTATCAGTGCCCATCAGTGCGGTGTCACCAGTGCAGATTATCTGTGCCCATCAGTTCAGTGCAGTGTCACCAGTGCAGATTATCTGTGCCCATCAGTTCAGTGCGGTAACACCAGTGCAGATCATCAGTGCCCATCAGTGCGGTGACACCAGTGCCTTATCTGTGCTCATCATTGCAGTGTCACCAGTGCCTTATCTGTGCCCATCAGTGCAGAGCGGGGATAGTTACAGATTCCCTGTATGACAGAGCGCCTCTCGGGCTGACAGGTCTGTATGTGAGAACGCCGCTCGTGGTACAGCCCCGCTTCCCTGCACTGGAATTGTGATAGACAGCACAGAGCGCACTGTTCTAATATGCAGGGAGGCGGGGCTGTACGACGAGCGGTGTTTGCACACACAGATTTGTCAGCCCAAGATGCGCTCTGTCCCGATTATCTGTAACTCCCCCTGCACTGGAGAGAGAGATGGCGGGCAGGCGGTGGCTGCAGGGAGGACAGGGACGGTGCTGGCAGGGAGGAGGGAGCAGAGGAGGAGGACACCACCTCTATGGGCGGCACAGACCAGGGGCTGTGAGACCCCTCCGCCCACTACAGCAAGCCAGGCGGAAGTATAACTCCCTGCACGCTTTCAGAGGACTACAAGGGGGCGTGTCAGACCGCTGGCTGACGTTACTGGAGGGATAGCACCCAGCGGTCTTACAAACAGGAAATCACCAGGTAATAACGTTTTTTCAGCAAGTTCAGCAGGTTATTGCAGAGGAACTACAGAGCTCAGAAGAACATGGCTGACACATACTTCCCAACATTTTGAGATGGGAATGAGGAACACCTGCTAACAAATGTATGTATGCATAGGACACGCCCCCCTGCCACACCCCCTTAAAGGAGAATTAACAAAAAAAGTTTAATTAAATCCACAAGGACTTTTTTTTTTTACCACTAGTATTCCTTTATATTGGCTTTTAAAATGTACGAATGCAGCAATTTAGAAATTGGATGAAAGGTTTAGCACTGGGAAACACTTTTAGAAAGAAAAAAAGTGCATTTTATATACAACTATATGGATCAGATCAAAACGAGGGACAAATTAGGGGGAAGAGAGACAGAGGGACATTGCTCCAAATCAGGGACAGTCCCTCGAAATCAGGGACAGTTGGGAGCTATGCTGACATAGTTCGTGAAGGTAGAAGATCAGCAACGATAACATGGGAAAAAAATTTGCCCGGAGTTCTTCTTTAATTGAACAAGCTAAAGTTAGAAGCTGATTGGCAACCATGAACAGCTACACCAGATTGTGCACTCTCAAGGTTTTAGTAAATGTCCCCCTTTGGTACATAAGGTCATGAGTTATTGTAACTTGGATTATAATTACAGAAAGTGGCCACAATCAGGTACTCTGTGCTTCAGTGCCATACCACACCTTGCTATGTTATACCTGAGCTCAAGTTTCCCAGCTGAATATTTTTATTCATGTGGTTTGCCATGTTCCAGCAATCTCACCATCTACCTAAGAATCTCAGATGACTGAAACTTTGATCGGAGTGGAAATAATAGTTGCCTAAGTAAAAGAAATCGAGTTTTAACTTTTATGTGTAACATGAGGATAGGTAATCTCAACACTATTGTTTAGAAGAATGGTATGATTCAAAGCCAGCTATGATATTCTGTTATGCACGCAGCTCAGAGGTTTATTCCCGGCAATGGTAATATATTCCACTGCTTGTAAAATTTTCCATAAGCTAGCACTTCTCTCTGTCTATATGAGTTCTCATAACCACTTTGAAAAATGTAAAAATATATTAGGATAGTGTTCTACACTGTGGTGGCTCAGTCAGGGCTTAGCAGAAATATACTGTATTCCAAAAGTTTCTTTCAAGAATTATTTTCATATGTAATAACATTTGCATCATCAAAGAAAGAAAAGTTTTAGGCCATTTTCACGCCTGAGTGAAAAGTTTTATACAATATCGAAGCATTTTAACACTGCGCTTTTAACACATTGTTCACACAGCTTTTTTTACTAAGTAAAAAGAGCTAATTTTGGGTGTTAATATTATATCCATTTTTCACCTGCCGAAGGTAAGAAGCTGGCTAATGTGTGTAAAAAAATGTAGGCGGTACATACATGCACATTTCTCAAACCCTTTTAAGACCCTGCAAGGACAAATAAATACCTACCGATCTGCCAAAAATACACTCAGCTCCTGATTCTTGTTGCTGGCTGACAACACACAGCATTTTGTGGACTGAAATCACAAAAAATTGTTTCAGCCCAGCTCAGTTGTCATTTGCTAAACTACTAAAGTTCTCCCCCTCTCCTTATCTCCAAAGCATAGAGAGTAATTATTCTGTAATCCACGATAAGAACAGGAAGGGCTGATTAGGATCTTTAAGATAACACTGGGAAAGTCAACAGGAAGCATTAAACAGAAAAAAAACTTAAATGGCATGTTAATACAATAATAAAACAATAGTAATATACATATACATATATATACCCTGTTTCCCCGAAAATAAGACCTAGCGTAATTGTCGGCGATGGCTGCAATATAAGCCCTACCCCCCAAATAAGCCCTAGTTAAACTCCTTGTAGGTCTTATTTTCAGGGTAGGGCTTATTTTCGAGGAAACAGGCTAGGGCTTATTTGGGGGGTAGGGCTTATATTGCAGCCATCACCGACGATCACGCTAGGTCTTATTTTCGGGGAAACAGGGTATATATATACATATATATACATATATATATATATACATATATATATATATATATATATATATATATATATATATATATATATATATATACATACATATATATATATATATATATATATATATATATATATATATATATATATATATATATATATATATATACATACATATATATATACATACATATATACATACATATATATACATACATATATATATACATACATATATATATATATATACACATACATATATATATACATACATATATATATATATATATATATATACATACATATATACATATATACATACATATATATATATTATTATAAAGCTGGTTGGCAGAAAAAGATCATTACATGCTAGCCCCATTTGCAGGTATATATATTATATTATATATATATTATAAAGCTGGTTGGCAGAAAAAGACCATTGCATGCTAGCCCCTTTTGCTAGGTATAGGTAAATAAAACATTTAACATTTCAAATAAGTGTCCACGGATTTGTGTTTAAAATCCAGTAATACACTGACTGACCCTGCATTGGACATATTCAGTTGCTCTCTATTTTTCGTCACTGTGCAGAATTTGTAGAGGCCGATCTGCTGACAGCCTGAAGATTTACTGCTGCTTGGTCAGATTTTTCCGCCGCAATGCCGCAGTCCCGCTAAAAATCGCTGATCACCGCCATTACCAGTAAAAACAATAAAAAAATTAAAAGTCCCTAAATCTATCCCCTATTTTATAGGCGCTATAACTTTTGCGCAAACCAATCAATATATCAATATAATTGGGATTTTTTTTACCAAAAATATTTTTTTTTGATATGTATTATAGCAAAAAAGTAAAAAATATTGTTTATAGCGCAAAAAATAAAAACCTCAGAGGTGATCAAATACCACCAAAAGAAAGCTCTATTTGTGGGGAAAAAAGGGACATACATTTTATTTGGGTACAACGTTGCATGCCCGCGCAATTGTCGGTTAAAATAACGCAGTGCCGTATCGCAAAAAATGGCCTGGTCATTAAGGGGGTAACACCTTCCAGTCCTTAAGTGGTTAAAGTGGTTGTAAATCCACAAGGTTTTTAAAACATTCTGTGTGCAGCAGCCCCTCCTAATACTTACCTGAGCCACCTCTCAATCCAGCGATGGCCACGGGACACTTGGCTCTCCAGGGACTCGCACTCCTGACTGGTCTTTGGCAGCAGTGGAAGCCATTGGCTCCAATCAATCACAGTCAGTGAGCCAGGAGATGGAGGGGGCAGGGCCAAACTGCGGCTCCGTGTGTTTATTAGCAACTATGCTGTTGTACTTCCAACACCCCTTCTCAACAGAATGTGCTTTGTCAAATTATATTCAGCTGCATCTGGATATAACGATGACGTTCCTTCAACAAAGGCTTGGTGAGTGCATCAGCAGTCATCTCCTCTGACGGGCAGTATTGAATGTCAATAACACCTTGCTCTTGATTGTCCCTCAGTAGGTGAGACTTGACGTCAATGTGTTTGGTCCTAGGATTGACCCTTTCTGATTGCGTAAGCTTTATACAACCCTGGTTGTCTTCAAAAATGGTAATTGGCTATGACATGTCTACTCCAATATCCACAAAATTTTGATGAGTCCATATCGCTTGATGACATGTGTGTGCTTCTGTGATGTACTTTGCTTCAGTTGAAGATAGAGCGACAGTTGCTTGCTTTGACTAGACTTATGGTTCCTTCCCCATACTGGAAGATGAATCCACTTTTTGGACTTGCGGTCTGTGCAGTCCCCGGCCCAATCAGCATCCACACATCAGACCAGTTTTAGATGGGATGTTTCTGGTAACCGTAACATCATATGAATTGTTCCTTTGAGGTACTGCATCACTTTTTTTATTGCGTTCCAGTCACGCTGAAAGGGAGCTGAAACTTTCCTGCATAGTATGCCCACTGCTGCTATGTCTTGTCTTAGTCTTGTCACAGTGGCAACATATAGCTTACCAATTGCTCTGCAAAACGTATCATTGTTGGGTAGCTGTTGGTTTCTGTTTCATTGCTCTTTAGACAGCCTGGTTCCATAGGAGTTTTCACTTCCTTTGCATCTTGCATATGGAATTGTTCCAAGATTTCAGAGATTTTCTGAGATTGGTTGAGAAGATAACTTCCATCTTCTTCTCTTTCTATTTGGATTCCCAGATAGTAGCTAATGTTCCCAAGCTCTTTGATTTCAACATGTTCTTTCAGCTTGTGAACTATCTGACTGTACTCCCCTTCTTCTTCAAAGCAGGCTACAATGTCATTGACATAGAAAAGGATGTCCATCTGTCTTCTTGGAATAGAGACAGGGGTCTGCTTTACTTCTTGAGAATCCCTCATGGTAAGCACTTCATTCACTTTCTCATTCCACATCCTTACAGATTGCTTAGGACCGTAGCTCTTCTGAAGTTTACACAAGGTTGTCTCCTTGCTCAAACCCTAGTGGTTGCTCCATGTAGAGATCTTCCTTAATGTCTTCAAATAGGAAAGCAGTTTCAACGTCTAGATGTTTGACTTGCATGCCCTTCCCGGCTGCAACTCTAAGAAGTGCTCTGATAGTGGAGTGTTTAACGTCAGGAGTGAATGTTTCATCGTAATCTTCACCAAAATTCTGAGAGTAACCCTTGGCAACGAGTCTGGCTTTGTATTTGTCTATATTCCCTTCTGCATCTGACTTTACTTTGAAAGTCCAGTTACTTCCTATAGTTTTGCAGTTAGGAGGGAGCTCTGTGAGTGTCCAGATTTTATTTTCTTGAAGTGACTTTAATTCTTCTTCCGCTCCTTTTCTCCATTTATTGGCTTCATGTTTTGGCAGTTTTTCTATGTTTTCCCAGGATGTTGGTTCAAATATGCTGTGTGTTTTGACAGTGTATGACAGCCTGCGGGGTGGTATCCCCTTTGTAGTCCGACTGGATCTTCTGACTTCAGGCAGTTCAGCAGGATCTGGTGGGGAACTTGATTTAGGCAATGTGAGTTCCACCTCTTGTTGTGACTCCTGCACAGATTCGATTTGGTCGACCCTTTGGTTTGCTTGGCATATTCACTTCACAGCTTTCAGGGATTTCTGATGATGGGCTCTCATCAAAATAAACACTACGACTCATTGTCACTTTGTCAGTCTTTGGGTGTAGGATTCTGTAACCCTTAGTTTGCTCACTGTAGCCTACTAGAATGCCCTCTATGGCTCTGTTCTCCAGCTTGGATCGCTTTTCACTTGGAATATAGGCATATGCTTTACATCCAAACACTCTGATGTGCCCTATGTTAGGCTTTGATCCATGCCACATTTCGAATGGGGTACTTTTAATGGCTCTTGAGGGTAGTCTGTCCTGTAAGCAGGTTGCAGTCATGACTTCTTCTCCCCAGTACTTGTGAGGTAGGTTGGCATCCGACAACATGCATCTGGCCATTTCTATAAGAGTGCAATTTTTCCTTTCTGCTACACAGTTTTGTTCAGAAGTGTATGGTGTGGTTGTCTGGTGTACTATTCCTTTTCTCTTCAGATATGAGGCCGGTTCTCATGTATTCTTCACCATTGTCAGTGTGAATTATTCCTGGTTTCCTTTGGAATGTGTTGCTAGACATGGCAACGAACTCTTGAAGTTTCTCTGATGTTTCATTCTTGTGTTTCATCAGATAGGAAGTTGTGTACCTGGAATAATTATCAATGAAAGTCAGTAGATATGTGTTCCCGCCTGATGTGGTATTTTTTATTGGACCGCATACGTCACTGTGTATGAGCTGCAGGGGGTGGGTAGTTTTTCTTTGAGATGCCTGTGGAAGGGGAGCACGTGTGGCTTTTGCTTAAATACAGAACTTGCATTTCATGAGCACTTTGCAAGGTGTTATTGTCAAATCTTCTGATAAACCTCTCTTTATAATGTCCTGTATGGCTTCAGGACTTCTGTGCCCCAGCTGCCTGTGCCATAAATAAATACATTTACTGTATAGGTCATTAGATACTCTATTGGTTTGCTGGTCTCTGGTGATGAGCCTGTATAGGTGATTATCCAGTTTTCCTTTTGCGAGGAATTGCTTGTTATTGTGAATTGTGCATTCACAGGATACTGTGCTTACCCTGTGGTGTAATGCAGTTCAGGAAGCCTTGGCCTTTACCTTCAGATGTGATGCTTTTCACGTTTGCTAAAACTTTGTCTTTTACACTGTAATCAATGTTTGTGAAGAAGGTCTCGTCGCTAGTCATGTGGCTTGTGACTTAGCCACATGACTAGCGACGAGACCTTCTTCACAAACATGACTCTATGCACCAGCTGCGTGGCTTGCCACTCTGTGTCACTTTAAAGGTGTCACTCCATGATATGTCTTCAGTTTCCTTTGTGATTGCTTTGACTCTTTCTATTGTGGATAGCTCTAGCTTTCGCTGCTTGGCTTTCCAGATCAATCCTTTTTTAAGTGACCGGTCCTTTTACAGCAAAAACAGGCTCTGCTTTCTTTATTGTGCCTTTGTCTTAATGGTGCATATTTTCTTTCTTTCCTTCTGTCATATTCATCGATCAATTTCCCTTTGACATATTCCAGTGTCAGCTGCTGCTCGGGTCTGGTTTCTAAAGCCTTAACAAGAGCAGTATATGTCTCTGGAAGGCTGCAGAGGAGCAGGGCAACAATATGGTTATCTTTGATGTTCTCTCCAATGGCACACAGCTGCTCTATGATCTCTAGCATAGCTTTCACATGGTCACACATTTGCTGGCCTTCTTCTAGTCTCATCTTATATAGCTTTCTTAGAAGAAATAGCTTGCTGTTTAGACTTGAACGCTCATGCAGTTTCTGTAAGAGCAAGAGATCCTTTTTCACAGACCCACCAAAGACAGATAACTTAATCCTTTCAACCTCAGCTAGGAGATAAACTCCACAGGAACAGCCCAGTAGTTACATATAAGGGGATGAAAAAGGATCTCTTGCTCAATTAGTGGACCGTGTGATTAACTGTCCTGTTAAAACGATGTATGGTCTTGCCCACCGTGCTGCAGCTCAGTTTCAGGGTCTTGGCAATCTTCTTATAGCCTAGGCCATCTTTATGTAGAGCAACAATTATTTTTTTCAGATCCTCGGAGAGTTATTTGCCATGAGGTGACGTGTTGAACTTCCAGTAACCAGTATGAGAGAGTAAGAGCAATAACACCAAATTTAACACAAATGCTCCCCATTCACACCTGTGACCTTGTAACACTAACAAGTCACATGACACCAGGGAGGGAAAATGGCTAATTGGGCCCAAATTGGGCATTTTTCACTTAGGGGTGTACTCACTTTTGTTGCCAGTGGTTTAGACATTAATGGCTGCGTGTTGGGCTATTTTGAGGGGACAGCAAATTTACATTGTTATAGAAGCTGTACACTCACTACTTTACATTGTAGTGTAATTTCTTCAGTGTTGTCACATGAAAAGATATAATAAAATATTTACAAAAATGTGAGATACTGTATATTTCTCTCTTTCTATCTCTCAGCAGCTCAGAGAGGCCACACCTGATCGGGCAGAGGTAGATAGGCATGTGATCTGCACCCAGGTGAGAGGGCCCCTTTTAACAGAACTAGGCAGGCCAGAGCCTAATAGCACTCAGCTTCTCCAGAAGACCCAACTACTGTGGGCAGCAGCTTCCTGATTGATACCAGAGTATTTCAGGTCTGGTGGGGTGATGTTTGGGTCTTGGATCCTTCCAGCTGTTCACCTGTGTTACCAGTAGGGTTGCCACCTCATCCCTTTAAACCCGAACACATATGAATTACACTGGTTCTGAGGCTAATGCGGATAAGGCACCAAGTGAGTTTAATTACCACCTTAATCAGTGTAATTAAGATGTGTTCGGTTGTAAAGGGATGAGGTGGCAACCCTAGTTACCAGAGCTACCCTGGAGTCCACAGAGAGAGGTGCTGTTTATAGGGATAATTGCAAGTATTGAGTTTAGTAAACTGCAAGTTACAGCTACTCCCTGTCTGATCATTTGGCCAATTACACATCCTGTTACAGCAGTTGTTGGGGAGGGGAGAATGGATGGCGCAATGTAGCTGACCTAGGTGAGAAAGAAGTATTTACCCAGCCCTGCTACAGGACCCCCACTCATCACAGTAATGGAAATTGGAAAGTGCGGGAGGGGGGTGGTAAACTCTTATCAGCTAGTAAGTGTCAACATTTGCATAGCAGTGCTTTGTCCTATCTAAAGCTCTATGAATGTCTAGTCACATAGGCTTAGTTTTCTTGCAAAATAACCAGTTTTACATTTGACAAACTCTGAGAGTGTTATGTTATTTCTTCTGCTGTCTTGGGCAAAGTGCATGAAAAAAGACAATGTAAACTCGACAGACTGGTTTGCATCTGGTAAGTTCTATTTAAAGGCAAGGTTGTTGTATGCCACACCCTTATATTGCCAATCCTGAATCTCCTCTTTTGGATGCTTCAGTGATGGAGCACTTTTCCTGCTTTTTAGTTCCTTATATCTTATAAAATGGTTCTATATGAATGAATTCATTGCAATTTCACAGCCTTTTTGTTGGACCTGTACAGTTTGCTGTTTCTAGAGAAGTACAGAATGCATGCCAGTGGTTAGAGCAGCCTGTCTCAACCATTAACATGGAGGAACCCTTAAAATAACTTTCTGGCCTTGGGGAACCATTGCTAACAAACTACTATTTGTCTACAGCTTACGGTACATTAGTGTGAGGGTCAATGAGAAGAATGTTCCTAACATTTGTGGTCAGTTGGAAGAATCCTCCTTTACAGGTAGCTAAAAAGATAATTGCTTATAGTTATCTATCTGAAGCGTAGAAATTGTTTACTTCTCAAGGAACCTCTAGCAACCGTTGAAACCCTAAAATGCTGGGTTAGAGCATCAAAACAAGAATAATACATTTTATATTTGGCCTGTCACCAGGAAGTACAACAGATTTTCAAACAAAAATAAATACATAAAAAATAAAAATATACAGAAAATACTAGTACCAACATTGACCATACACCTGCAGAATATCTACAGAGAGACATGATTTAAGCCCTTCACCGGCATACACTGTATAGGGACTCCCAAATTAACATTGTTTTTGTGGGCTATACCGTATGGGTATAGGGTCCAGACGGTCCACATGTTTGAGATTTGTTATTGGCGCAGATGTAGGGCCAGGTTTCTGCATAGTCAACCGTACCAGGACAGCACAGAGCTACCAAAATATGCTGCTGGCTGGTTCCAGGTAGCTAGAACCGAACATTTAGCAGAATATGGAGTCAATTTCACCTTAACTTTTGTATCTATGTGTACTGAAGCAGAATGGACATGCTGTCTCTAAGGCTTATCCCAGCCTTGGTGTTCTATGGGTGTCTATGACATCTATCCAGTTACAGGGTGAGAAGAGGGAAGTATGGGTTAGGCCTTGTGTAGATGTGGCCTACTGTTGTGAAATGGTTGCAATGGGTTAGAGGCACTGTGAAACTCATCAGTGCTTTTGGCACTGGACTTGACACAGAAGGACATCTTATTCCAAACTCATGGGCATCAATATGGAATTTTAACAAAATTTTGAAGCATGCCTAAAGGGGATTTGTGCTGATTCAGCCAAAAGAGCATTTGTGAAGTCAAGTATTGGTGTTGGAGGAAAAAAACCTAGCTTGCAATTAGCAAGGTGTTCAATAGGGTTGAGATCAAGGTGTTGTGCAGTGCACCCCAGTTCCTCCACACCAAACTTGTGAAACCATGTTTTTTTGGACCTGGGTTTGCACATCTGTATTTTGACGGGTGTTCACAAATAAATGTGGCCATAGAATGTATATAATGTGCCAATACAAACCAAAACTGCACCCTAAATACCCTCAGCAGCAAAATGGAAGATTTGACCCACAATACAATGCTTCATATCCAGAGGTCAGAACAGTCCCATAGGGGAGGTGCCAGGGATGGGGATGGGGGGTGAATTTCAGGCTCATTAAGTACACCACAGGGCAGCTATATTGTGGTAATGGCAAGTGCCAGTACCTTATGGGAAGTCACAGCTTTTTGTTTTCTCTTTTCTCCCTGGCACAGGCACACGTAAATAAATAAGTCTGGCAAAGTTATTCAGATGAGTGCACAGAACAGACAACTGCTAGCTTGTTTATCATTAGGATTCACCTTTGCTGTCACAGAAAAGTCTTTCCACTTTAATGGACTACAGAAGTGAGGATCTTGTCATTAGAGCTTGGAGATTAATGATGCACTTCCCAGAAGTGATATAAATTGGATGCCTCCATATATATATAAAACCAGGGTCTCTAAATAAAATGTAATGCGCTATTTAATCTGTGTAGTAAGTTAAAGTGATTTACACATGAGGCTAAACTGAAGCACAAGCAGTAGGAACGGCATGTATAATTCTGGAGGAAGGAACACAGGGCCAATCAGATTACAGCTAACATTTTTCTAATGCAGACAAGAAAATAAAAGAGCTATATGTTACACCATTGTCCACTCTTTTTTTTTATTTGTTTTATTGAAAGAAACAGAAGAGGCATACAGGTTATGTACAATGAAAAACATAAGAATACATCTCAACAATCCATCAACTACGTAGTATTATACATCAGAATGCGAGTTTACCAGTATTATGAAGAGAAAACATACTGAAATATCCCTCTTATGCCCCGTACACACGGTCGGACTTTGTTCGGACATTCCGACAACAAAATCCTAGGATTTTTTCCGACGGATGTTGGCTCAAACTTGTCTTGCATACACACGGTCAGACAAAGTTGTCGGAAAATCCGATCGTTCTAAACGCGATGATGTAAAACACGTACGTCGGGACTATAAACGGGGCAGTGGCCAATAGCTTTCATCTCTTTATTTATTCTGAGCATGCGTGGCACTTTGTCTGTCGGATTTGTGTACACACGATCTGAATTTCCGACAACGGATTTTGTTGTCGGAAAATTTTATATCCTGCTCTCAAACTTTGTGTGTCGGAAAATCCGATGGAAAATGTCCGATGGAGCCCACACACGGTCGGAATTTCCGACAACACGCTCCAATCGGACATTTTCCATCGGAAAATCCGACCGTGTGTACGGGGCATTAGTCACCAAAAGCCGTTTGTCACATTATTAACCTCCCTGACGGTATGATTATGTCAGATTTTGTATGCTAATTAGCGGTACAATGTTTTGCATGGAAATTTGGCGTTTTATATTGTAGGCCTGCAATTCTTAGGAATAACTCACTTAAATCTGTCCAAACAAGAGTCTAGTAGACAGCCTGGGTCTGATAAAGTTTGAAACAAAAAAAATCATAAATTATAATATAATAAATAACTATAAATAAATATAACAAATAATAATATAATAATAATAAAAATTTTCAATAATGTAATCAAATCAAAAACAATGAAATTTGCTCAGTTGCAGAATTGTCGCTGTCATTACTTTCAGTGTTTGATGACGAATTTCCCCACAAATCACTCACTATCGCTCAATTCTGCAAGTGATTCTAATTTATTATCGCTGTTTCCTAGCTGGTCTAAAACCGCTTTTGATGTAAAGGGACACTTTTTGGTTGCTATGGACAATCTCCAGTTTCCAGGCAGAAAGAATAGTATTTATAATATAAAACTGCATGCAGGGCATTGGACAAAGCATTAGGGACAAAAGGGATGTGAAATGATTTGATACAGTAATGTAATCTGTAAGATTACAGTGTACTGTATGTATAGACTAAAATATTCCGCGCTTAGGACGGTAAAGGAGAACTGCAGCCCCCCCAAAAAATGGACAAACACCGAAGTGTAATCCAAAGGAAAATGAAGAACTCTAGTGGGGAATGTGGCGCTGTTCATAAGGTGTGTATTGGTAGGGAGTGTATAGTAATAATATTAAGGATATTAAGATAATGATATGAAAAAAACTATAAATGGATATAAAACAAAACCTATCAGGTGCATATCTTAATTGTCAAGCATCACATAGTGTGAAAGGCAGAGGTGCAAAATGTGTGTTAGATAATCATATAGGAAATACGTGCAATCAAAAAATATTAAATTGTACCAACAGGTGAATGTGCGTGTTGGTGACGTGAGTAAGCAAAAATGCAAAAAAACGCATAAAATGTCAGAATGATGCACAAATAACAACAATGGTGTGGTGAATAATAATGCACCAAAATATTCATAAATCAAGTCCAAATAATGTGAGTGTCCAAAACTAAAAACCAGTGTAGAAAATCTCGGCAATCCAAAAGAACCAAAAATTATATTTCATAAAGTATATATATATGTGATGATCGTGGTTTGTGACTCTTCTTCTGGAACCCCCACTTGTGTCCCCACTCACCGCAAGACCCAACCCCTGCAGGGGTAATGGGCAAGTGTAGATAAATCCCTTCCTGAAATCCAATCAGTGTACTGTATGTATTGTGTGTTTTTTTACTTTTTGAATTTGGCGCCGTTCTCCGTTCCCGTGCGTCGCAACGCTCGCAGGGAACGGAGCTCGGCACTGTGATAGATCCGGCGGAGGACACAGCCCACGGACACAGCTGGGGGACATCGCAGGATCCTGGGGACAAGGTAAGTAACCTCTTCCTGGATCCTGTAAGGCTCGGGGTTACCGCTTTTGGTACTGAAAATTCACCCCGAGCCACACTCGGGATTACTGCCAGGGAGGTTAAAGAACAGTAAACAAACTAGAGTAAAACAGAGTAAGTCTATATCCTTACTTCCCATGTAAGGAAAGTGAGTGCAAGCAACACGGTTACCTATTAAATTTACATATCATGAAAAGTCTCTTGAGCATCACTGTCCACTGTTTAAAGGAGTTGTAAAGGAAGAAGGTTTTTTTCATCTTGATGCAAACTCTTTGTGTGTAGCAGCCTCCCAAATTACTTACAGTATCTCACAAAACTGAGTACACCCCTCACATTTTTGTAAATATTTTATTATATCTTTTCATGTGACAACACTGAAGAAATGGCACTTTGCTACAATATAAAGTAGTGAGTGTACAGCTTGTATAACAGTGTCAATTTGCGGTACCCTCAAAATAACTCAACACACAGCCATTAATGTCTAAACCGCTGGCAACAAAAGTGAGTACACCCCTAAATGAAAATGTCCAAATTGGGCCCAATTAGACATTTTCCCTCCCCGATGTCATGTGACTCGTTAGTGTTACAATGTCTTAGGTGTGAATGGGGAGCAGGTGTGTTAAATTTGGTGTTATCGCTCTCACTCTCTCATATTGGTCACTGTAAGTTCAACATGGCACCTCATGGCAAAGAACTCTCTGAGGATCTGAAAAAAAAATGTTGTTCTATATAAAGATGGCCTAGGCTATAAGAAGATTGCCAAGACCCTGAAACTGAGCTGCAGCACGGTGGCCAAGACCATACAGGGGTTTAATAAGACAGGTTCCATTTAGAACAGGCCCTGCCATGGTCGACCAAAGAAGTCGAGTGCACGTGCTCAGTGTCATATCCAGAGGTTGTCTTTGGGTCTTTAGAGTGCAAAAAATAAAAACTGCAGGGGTGATACAATACCAAAAAAAGAAAGCTCTATTTGTGGGAAAGAAAGGACGTCAATTTTCTTTGGTTACAACGTCGCACCACCACGCAATTGTCAGTTAAAGCGACGCAGTGCCGTATCGCAAAAAATGGCCTGGTCATTGAGCAGACAAATCTTCCCGGGGCTGAAGTGGTTAGGGGACAGCAAATTTACACTGTTATACAAGTTGTACACTCACTACTTTACATTGTAGCAAAGTGTCATTTCTTCAGTGTTGTCACATGAAAAGATATAATAAAATATTTACAAAAATGTGATGAGTGAACTCACTTTTGTCAGATACTGTACCTGAGCCCCTTCTCTCTCCAGCAGTTGTCCACAAATGTCTAGGTCGTCCGGGACACTCCTCCTGATTGGCTGAGACACAGCAGTGGTGCCATTGGCTCTCGCAGCTGTCAGTCAAAGTCTGTCAGCCAATCTTGGGAGAGAGGGGATGGGCCGAGGGCTCCGTGTCTGGATGGATACACGGATCTCTGACTTGGCTCATGTGCCCCCATAGAAAGCTGCTGGCTGTGGGGGGCACTCGATAGGAGGGAGAGCCTGGAGCAGTGAAGAGGGACCCGAGAAGAGGAGGATCTGGGCTGCTCTGTGCAAAACCAACAGAGGAGGTAAGTATAACATGTTTGTTAATTTATTTATTTTTTTAAACAAGACTTTACAATCACTTTAAATCATTTGCCACATTTGTGACACTGATGATAGAAGACTAAAGTATACAACCATCCACAAAAAGTAACTGTTTATTAAAGCCCAATTACAGCCCCCATGCATGTATGTTTTTATAATTTTTTTTTAAAGTGGACCTTAGCCCCAAATCTTTGATTGCATTATAAGTAATCCTCCCCCACCCACCTAACCTTTTTTGGGTTAAATCCTTTTTTCTATGTTGTTAGTTTATTTGTCCCCCTTCCCCCGTTCTCGCCTAGGCAGGAATTATGTCAGCCCCTCTCCAGCAAGCTCCTGGGATATCTATATCAGCTATCCCAGGAAACATTGGCTTAAGCCTGGTACACACTATAGGTTTTTTTCCATGTGGGTTGAGCGAAAAAAAACCTGTTGGATCCGGTCGGAGCCCCTGTACTCGCTATGCGAAATAAGTACAGCGATCTCCCCCACTGAGCTGTTGTGTTCTGACAGGGGGCGACCCCCTGCCAGAACACTCCGATCAGCACTCTCCGCCATTGGTGGAGAGCGCTGATTGGGAGTCAGTCAGCTGCTGGTTTTCCAGCATGCTCGTACAACAGAAGCCAGACGTTTCGGACAAACCAACTTACACACGGGCCGAATGTCAGCCAGTTGTTTTTTGAACCGGCCAATGTGTACCTGAGTTTATACTCTGTGGCTGGAGGAGGGTGGACCTAGCGGCATGCCATCAAGGGGCCAACTGCCTGAACCCAAACAAGACAGCCAGCGCTCAATGAAGAGAGTATATGGTGTCACAGAACCCAGTGTGTGCTGGAATGATGGAGATCAACAGGACAACACTGGATTCCCTGGGCAGGTGAGTATGTGAATTCAGGACATCCCAACAAACTGGGTAATAAAGAGTTAAAGACAAAACTAACAAAGAAGGGAGTGTGAATTTTCTCTGGAAATATCTTCTGGCTGGTCACATGTTATTACGGGTTCTTTTCTTCCTTTCTGGTGCTGGGCAATCCTCCAATGATGCAGAGAGCATTGCTGACGTAATGATGAGCACCATGATAATGGATCCCTGGGGAGTGGGTCCATGACACCCCACGCTCAATGGAAATGGCTCAAATCACTCTGGTCATCATTCAGCATGGAAGAGGACCAGTGCTGGATCTCAGAATGTTAAGTCTGTGGGAACAATGCCAATGAGAAGCTGCAGTTTTTTTTTTTTTTTATGAAAAAAAGGAATTGGGCTTTAATGGATCACTGTTCTGAACATCTTACCATAATATACAGTGAAAATCTGTGGTTGAGCAAGATAATCTTAGCTCGTCAAGCATTTTACTGTGTCAGAAGAATGCTGGGAACTAAATAAAGATTAAGAGTATACTGATTAACCTCCCTGGCGGTATGATTATGTCAGATTTTTGATGCTCAAAGCGGTACATTGTTTTGCATGGAAATTTGATGTTTTTATATTGTAGGCCTGTAATTCTAATGCCCGTACACACGGTTGGATTTTCCGACGAAAAATGTTCGATGGGAGCTTGTTGTCGGAAATTCCGACCGTGTGTAGGGTCCATCAGACATTTTCCATCGGTATTTCCGTCACACAAAATTTGAGATCTGGATCTCAAATTTTCCGACAACAAAATCCGTTGTCGTAAATTCCGATCGTGTGTACACAATTCCGACGCACAAAGTTCTGCGCATGCTCGGAATCAAGCAGAAGAGCCGCACTGGCTATTGAACTTCATTTTTCTCGGCTTGTTGTACGTCTTGTACGTCACCGCGTTCTTGACGTTCGGAATTTCCGACAAGATTTGTGTGACCGTGTGTATGCAAGACAAGTTTGAGCCAACATCCATCGGAAAAAATCCATGGATTTTGTTGTTGGAATGTCCGATCGTGTGTACGGGGCATTAGGAATAACACACTTAAATCTGTCCAAACAAGAGTTTAGTAGACATCCCGGGTATGATAAAGTTTGAAACGCGAAATCATAAATTATAATAAATAACTATAAATAATTATAACAAATAATAAAATATATTCAATAATGTAATCAAATCAAAAACACAGAAATGTGCTCAGTTGCAGAATTATTGCTGTCATTACTTTCAGTGTTTGATGACGAATTTACCCACAAATAACTATCGCACAATTCTGCAAGTGTTCTAATTTACTATCCCTGTTTTCTAGCTGGCCTAAAACCGCTTTTCATTTAAAGGGACACTTTTTGTTTGCTATGGACATCCTCAAGTTTCCAGGCAGGAAGAACAGTATATATAATATAAAACTGCATGCAGGGCACTGGACAAAGCATTAGGGACAAAAGGGATGTGAAATAATTTGATACAGTAATGTAATCTGTAAGATTACAGTGTAATGTATGTATTATGTTTTTTTTTACTTTTTGAATTTGGCGCCAGGCTCCGTCCCCATCTGCCGTCCCCGACGTTTGCAGGGAACAGAGCCCGGCACATTGATAGATCGAACGGAGTACACAGCCCACGGACACAGCGGGGAGACATCGCAGGATCCTGGGGACAAGGTAAGTAACGTTGCGGATCCTGCGATGCAATCCCGAGTGTGGTTGCCACTTTTGGTAATGAAAATTCCCCCCCAGGGCCACACTCGGGAATACCGCCAGGGAGGTTAAACTGTACTACAAATATTTCTTCCTAAAATAACACCATTAAAGATCAGTCTAAGTGTTTTTTTGATAGATGCTGAAAAGTAAATGATCTCTAAAGCAGAAGCATTTTGTTTGTTTTTTTGTTAAAAAAATGATTTTATTGCTGTGTGGGTCCCACTGGGGAGATTCAGCCTTTCAATTTGTTCTGGTGATCATTGTCAGAAGGACGGAAAGTTTCAAGGGGAGGGAAGATCCAAGATTTTACAGTTGTCTGAGTGGGCATTTTCCATCACTTTTCCATCCCATATCCATCACTGGAGATATTTTCTTTTATTTCACATTGTATCTTTGAGATAGGAAATAAAGGGAAATCTCCCCATAGACAAAGAAAAACAAAAAGCTGACAAAACGTAGCCCTTGCTTTATTAACGTTTTTTTGGGGGGTTTAGCTACTAATAATACTAATACTAATACTAATAATATTTCCTTATTAAAGTTGTCTAGTTGCCTCAAAAATATATAAGAAAGCCTCTAATATCCTGGTTATCCTGGTTACCATGGCTGACTCAAACTCAAGTTCTTAAAAGGTCATAGTGTTGCTTGCAGTGGGAGCAGGGGCGGATCCAGGGGGGGGGCAACGGGGCAATTGCCCCCTCCGAGAAATGCGGGTAAGTGAGCCAGCGGGCGGCTCCGTAAGTGAGAGAGCCGCCGGGCGGCTCCATAGGTGAAAGGGCCGCCGGGCGGCCCCGCAGAGAGAGACAGCAGCAGTGGCATTGTTAGGTGGGTGCGGGGGGGTGCGGTCCGCAGCCGGGTGACACCCGCCAGAGGGGTGACACCCGTAGGTAGCGGCACGCACCGCTAACACCGCCCGCTGACCTGATCTGCTCCTCAGGTCTTGTGCTGTGTCCTTCAGCGCAGCGGACTGAAGCTGCCTCCCCCTCCTCTCTGTTTACATCCACACAGGAGGAGGAGGAGCCCGAGGGACACACACGGCTGTGTGTATCGTCCGCGCTGTTCTGAGGTCTGTAAAATTTATGTATATGTGGGTTGACATGTGCAGGGGGGATTCTATACTAATGGGGGCCTCTGCACTGAGGGGGGACTCTATGCTAATGGGGGCTCTGCACTGAGGGGGATTCTATACCAATGGGGGGCTCTGCACTGAGGGGGGATTCTATGCTAATGGGGGCTCTGCACTGAGGGGGGATTCTATACTAATGGGGGGCTCTGTACTGAGGGGGATTCTATACCAATGGGGGGCTCTGCACTGAGGGGGGATTCTATGCTAATGGGGGCTCTGCACTGAGGGGGGATTCTATACTAATGGGGGCTCTGCACTGAGGGGGGATTCTATACTAATGGGGGCTCTGCACTGAGGGGGGATTCTATACTAATGGGGGCTCTGCACTGAAGGGAGATTCTATACCAATGGGGGGATCTGCACTGAGGGGGGATTCTATGCTAATGGGGGCTCTGCACTGAGGGGGGATTCTATACTAATGGGGGCTCTGCACTGAGGGGGGATTCTATACTAATGGGGGCTCTGCACTGAGGGGGGATTCTATACTAATGGGGGCTCTGCACTGAGGGGGGATTCTATACCAATGGGGGGCTCTGCACTGAGGGGGATTCTATACTAATGGGGTTTCTGCACTGAGGGGGATTCTATATTAATGGGGGGCTCTGCACTGAGGGGGATTCTTTACTAATGGGGGTTCTGCACTGAGGGGAATTCTATACTAATGGGGGCTCTGCACTGAGGGGGGATTCTATACTAATGGGGGGCTCTGCACTGAGGGAGATTCTATACCAATAGGGGGGCTCTGCACTGAGGGGGATTCTATATTAATGGGGGTTCAGCACTGAGGGGGATTCTATACTAATGGGGGCTCTGCACTGAGGGGGGATTCTATACTAATGGGGGGCTCTGCACTGAGGGGGGATTCTATATTAATGGGGGTTCTGCACTGAGGGGGGATTCTATACTAATGGGGGCTCTGAACTGAGGGGGGATTCTATACCAATGGGGGGCTCTGCACTGAGGGGGATTCTATACTAATGGGGTTTCTGCACTGAGGGGGATTCTATATTAATGGGGGGCTCTGCACTGAGGGGGATTCTTTACTAATGGGGGTTCTGCACTGAGGGGGGGTTCTATACTAATGGGGGCTCTGCACTGAGGGGGATTCTATACTAATGGGGGGCTCTGCACTGAGGGGGAGTCTATGCTAATGGGGGCTCTGCACTGAGGGGGGATTCTATACTAATGGGGGGCTCTGCACTGAGGGGGGATTCTATACTAATGGGGGGCTCTGTACTGAGGGGGGATTCTATACTAATGGGGGCTCTGCACTGAGGGGGGATTCTATACTAATGGGGGCTCTGCACTGAGGGGGGATTCTATACTAATGGGGATTACAACATCTCTCTGCTGCCTGTCTCTGGGACACAAGAGACCACCTTAGCAGGTGGCAAGTGACAATCTTCATCTGGTGACAGGCGACATGGCAAGAGACAATCCGCAACATGTGGCAGGCGACGTGGCAAGTGACAATCTGCATCTGGTGACAGGTGACGTGGCAAGTGACACACTCGGGGCTCCCACTGATTCAGCATTATGGTGAGTTAAACTATTTAATTTTTTATAACAATGTAATAATAGTAATAATGCGCTTCAATCATCCTGACACCATAACAACCATGGTGCCGTGATGATTGAAGCGCCAACACCAGCCGTTTCCCCGATAGATGTACCCCAAAAAAATATATTTTCTGGCAGTGCCCCTCCCGAGACTAGACTCTGGATCCGCCCCTGAGTGGGAGCTGACCATTTCCCTACATTCGAGTCCTATATATACTATGGCAAAAGCTTGGAGTAACTGTCCCACCTCAGAGCTGAAATCAGACATGCATCTGTTTCTGATCCTCTGTGCCATGCCATAAAATGGGAGGTACCCATGGCAGAAACAGCATCTTTAGTTAAGTATTTCTTGTTATATTTTATATTATTTCTTATCTGTATCTGACATTAGTTAATTAAAGGTAAGTATTTGTGTATCCGTGATACATTTTAGTTTTCTATATTTTTTTATTGAGGCAACAGGAGATAGATACATTTTAAAGTAAACCTGTAACCTGCTTGTAATAAAGGGTTAGGCTTTATTACTTAAAAGTTCCTATATTTAAAGTGGATGTAAACCCATTTTTTTTAAAATTAAGGCTTGTACCTTGTACAGTATAGGATTTCATGTCACCTGTGCCCAGTCTTGCCACAAAAAGTTAATCCAGCTCTGAGCAGTCCTCGTATCTTTTTAGTGAGATACAAACTGAGACAGAGAAATAGGAGTCAGTTCCTCCCCCTTGCTGTGAGTGACAGGTGATTTACATATCTCATGCAGGAGCCTGAGAGAGATATTCTGTGTACTTCAGATCCCCTCCTCCTTTCTTCTCCAGCTCTCCCAGGATTGGTTGCTCCACACCTCAGCATGATTGGGCATGCTAAAGTGGTGACTTTTCTGGGTTTTGACTGGATTTTAGTGATCATAGAAGAAGTTCAGTGTAAGAAATACACAGGAGAAAAATGCATGTTGACAAGGGGAGTGTCGAGGTGGGCGGGGAGTCTACTGACATCACAACTCCACCCACCGAGCTCCAGACAACAGACCCACCACAGAATCTGCAGTTTTTCAGTTCTCATAACAGACAGAGGGGAGACATTTGACAGGTAAGGATACATGCAGGAGGCATGTATATCCTTATAGATAACCCCTATGGCAGTAGTTTAGAAAGAATGAGAGTGGGTTTACATCCACTTTAACCTTTCAGATATATGGGTTTTGTACAATAATTTCAGTCAACCCCAGAGTATAATAAAAAAAGGAATTTACTTAGCTTGGTTTAAGGAGGTATTACAGATGATAAAAATAGATAAATATAGCATGTTCAGTCCAGGGGAGTTAACAACTTCTCCATATGATGTTCTTGGAGGTGCCCTTGATTCATACTTCTCTTCTGAATCCAACTCAACTAGCCCATCGTCATCCAGTCATATGCTGTATATAGCAGAAAAATAAACTAGTTAAAACTGGTTTGAGCCACACTATAGAATAGAAAGTTCAGAGGTTCCCAACTTCCCGCAGAATAATGTGACCAGATTTCTCATTATACATTAGACATGTTGTATATAAATAAAAGTGGTTATTTATACACTAACATAATTGATAACCTAAAACTATTACTAAGTTTTTTATTAATCAATAACTATTAAAACACACACTACACTGCTTTAACACAACAAACTAAGGTTGCAGACACAACCATCTCCAGTGCTAGAAATGAGTATTCACCCCCCCAGCACACCTCTGGTTACCTCCAAGGACCCTAAAGCTGACCACACTGATGAACTGGCCAAAATTCAATCAGTGGTTTGCCCTGTTGACATCCTTCCACCTGGAATGTATCTGAAAAGCGAAAGATCCGGGCTGGACGAGAGAAATCATATAGTGTATAGGCAGCTTAAGGCTGTCAGATAACCTCAGAAAGCAGGTGGACATGTAAAATCCAACTGCCGTCAGTCTAAAGTGCGGCAGGGGAGGACTAGAAACCTTTAGCCTGAAGGACAAATGCAGTCAAATAGTCTAAACGTATTACTGACAGATTTCTATGAGCTCAATAAAGTGTATATTGCAGAGGGTGCCATAGTACCGCACTGATCGGTGGTCATGGTGACTGTTGGATGTTCCTAAAGTATATTATTTTACACACCTTTTCACATCCTCCATTATCAGTTTGAAATGCATCTCTCATCATACGCTCACAAGATATCTCAGAGTCCTAAATGAAATTGGTTCTGGAAGACTTCCCTCTGTCAGGTGCTGTGATCTCAGAGGGGACCAAATCGCTAAATAATGTCCAACATTTGTCACTGCCTGAGGGTTCCACTCTGATAGACATCTGAACGCTGAAGTAGTTCCACTCATGGCCACCAGCCTAACATACCATGTTAGCACTGGCACGGGAACAGATTCCCCACTTCCCCCTGCCCTTTTCCCCCCTGAACAGCAGGTAGTGGCACTAAAACAGCAGCCCTGGCTTACCATGTAAACGCTATGAAGACTAAGGGGCAGGGCATTGGGCAGAGTAATGCCCCGTACACACAGTCGGATTTTCTGACGGAAAATGTGTGATAGGACCTTGTTGTCGGAAATTCCGACCGTGTGTGGGCTCCATCACACATTTTCCATTGGATTTTCTGACACACAAAGTTTGAGAGCAGGATATAAAATTTTCCGACAACAAAATCCGTTGTCGGAAATTCCGATCGTGTGTACACAAATCCGACGGACAAAGTGTCACGCATGCTCAGAATAAATAAAGAGATGAAAGCTATTGGCCACTGCCACGTATGTGTTTTATGTCACCGCGTTTAGAACGATTGGATTTTCCGACAACTTTGTGTGACTGTGTGTATGCAAGACAAGTTTGAGCCAACATCCGTCGGAAAAAATCCTAGGATTTTGTTGTCGGAATGTCCGAACAAAGTCCGACCGTGCGCACAGGGCATTAGGCTTAGGTAGGGTGTTTGGGGAAGAACAATAGTGATCGGGATCTACCCAAGCAAAGTTATGTTGAGTGGGCCAACTGTAGGCTTAAGTTGGCTAGATGGGGTAGGTGTCATTTTAAGTCTATGGGTAGCTTTAGGCAAATGCCAAATATTATAAACCTGGTATTGGCATACTGTAGGACTTAACAACACCCCACCCCCATCATATATATGTGCACACAAATGCATCTCATGCAATACCCTAAGAACGTTTTTCTCCTTTTTTGTACTCTTTAGGCCTGCTAAATATACCTTGAAAAATACTCATGGATGTTACCAAAAATCTTGAATGCTGATAACTTCTCATGCTCACTGTTTGTGCCTGAGAGTGGAGATAAGAGGCCTGTGTTCTTTGTAATCTATCAGAAAAGAAGTAGGCAGGGCTGACACCACCTGCTTTGGAAGTCAGAGGAAAAAAACACTGGGCCATACAAACTATCATTGGCAGTTCTTGAGTAATGGGAATTGTCCACGTGACATGTTATTTTGGGGAATCTCGGTGCCTTGAGGTGAAAAATTTTAAAGGGTGCCTTAAGTCAAAAAAAGGTTGCGAAACACTGATTTCGATAATCAGAGTCCACATATGCAGTAAGTGAATTTTTTTTTTTTTTTTTTTTTTTTAATGAATTACCCATTTAAAAATAAAGAAGGGCATTAGTAGTTGATACAAAATGAATTTTACAAGCAGACAACGGGCTTTCTACATTTTTGTGAAGAAATCTTCAAAGAATGGAAATTTAGAACTTACAAGAATGGCGACTTGACAGATAATTGCAGAAAATCTTTGTATTAGAAACACAGCATTTTAAACCTGGCAGAGGTCCTAATAAATGCTACGCATAAGGCAATTTTCAGGTAATTTAACCAACCTTTGATTCACTGGAGGGGTCTACAGGGAGCATTGTCTGATGCTGTCTATAGTCCTGAACTCAGTCACCCTCTGTGATTATTTGTGCAAAAGGACCATTGGTCGGTACAGATGCCTGGGGGCAATCAGATTGCGTCTGTGATCAGACCGCAGTCTAATGTCTATGATCCATTTAATGGTGATTAACTGACAGAGATAGAGATAACACGGCTGTAAGACAAAGGGATTAGATTGTTTTTACAAAAGAACATCAATATATACTGACTATCCAGGAATTATGAGCCATCTAGATCTATATACACACCCAGTGCGTATGTACATAGATCTCTGTCTGAAATTACCACACTTAAAGCGGAGTTCCAGGCAAAAATGTAACTCTTTTGAAAATATATGCACCCCCCTCATTTTTGCCATCCCACGGCGCCGCAGCGAGGTACGTCACATCCGACGTTTGATCCAGCCCCTTCTCCTTCCCATCGTTGCCTTCTGAGACCTGTGTATGTCCCAGAAGATGGCGGGCCCATTCAGAAAGCCCCACGCGACTTGCGCATGCGCAGTAGGAAACAGGCTGTGAAGCCGCAAGGCTTAACTTCCTGTTTGCCTTAGTAAGCATGCCGGTGCCTGCACCTGGAGCCAATGGATGGGTCAGCTTCAGGTGCTGACATCGTGGGCTCCCAGGACAGGTAAGTGTTCTTATATTAAAAGTCAGCAGCTACAGTATTTGTAGCTGCTGACTTTTAATTTTTTTTTTCACCCAGGCTGTAACACTGCTTCAAAGTGGTTGTAAAGGCTGAAGGCTTTATTTACCTTAATGAGTTAAAGAGAAGTTTCGCACCCCCCCCCCCCCGCCCCCCAAAAAATAAATAAAAGCCAGCAGCTTCAAATACTGTAGCTACTGACTTTTACTATACTATTGAGGAACTTACCTATCCAGGAATGCAGCCGTGTCCTCACTCAAACTAATTCTTGAATCGGCTCCAGGGTGCTGGCGCCACCATCTTGGCTAAGGGAAACTGGTTGTGAAGCCTTTCAGCTACACAGCCAGTTTCCTACTGCTCATGTGCGAATTGAGAGAGCTCTGTGTATTCATTGACACAGAGCGAGACTCAACCCCCCCCCCCCCCCCCCACACACACACACTAACTTTGACTGACAGCAGCGGAAGCCAATAGCGCCTGCTGCTGTGTCTGAACCAGTGAGGAGAGAGCTACTGGCTGCCCTAGTGGATCCAGATTGGGCTCAGGTAAGTATAAGGGGGAACAGAGGGGGGGGGGGGGGGGGTGGAGCTGAATTCAAAAGGCTTGTCTACCTTAATGCAGAGAATGCATTGAGGTAAAAAAAAATTCAGCCTTTACAACCACTATAAAGTAGAACTATAGGCAACATTTTTTTTTTGGATAGAGTAAGGAAGGGTTAAAACCCCTGTCCATTTCCTTTTATTTATTTACAATTTTTGCCATCTGTGTCCCATTGGGGACATGTCCCTTCACTTCCTGTCCCATAGCCAAAACAGGAGGTGAGAGGAAATCCCTGCAAATTGGGGGAATCCATTGGAGACCCCCCTGGTCACAAGACCTAGGGTCCCAGTTGGAAGTTTTCCCCTCTTTTACCTTTCTGGGAGCAACCCACAATTTTGGATTTTCATTTACTTTCACTTTCAATGATGATGGTAAACAGGACAAATAGAGGAATCTCCCTAACCAGGGCACAGACAGCAATAAAAACATATCATATTTTGTTTGGAGTATATATTTTGTGTTCATATAGAAAAGCACTGCACTATACAAACATATAATTAATAAAAAGTAACAGGTATTCTAATCCCTCACCAGCGTATCTAAAACTAAAAAAAAGTTTTACCTTTAGCCTTTATAAGGTATAAAATGATTCTGCGCAAAGGAAGTGAGTTAAATAATTAAAGAAAAATAAGCTAAAGTATAAAAATAAGTAAACAAAAAATATTATAAAAAATGTTAAAAAAGAACTGCTGCCTCTACCAATTACTACCACCAAGTGGAGTATGAGATTAAAAAGAAAAAAAAGTAGTTATGGCGCCGTTCAATACCGTGTAAAACTTTATCCAAAAATAAATAAATATTGGTGCAATTATTTAAAAGAATCCACATACAATAAGTTATCAAACTGTGGTGAACAAAATAATTCCTGTATTAATATCTTAAATCAATAAATCCCCGCTAAGAGTTACTATAAAACTATACATAATTTCATTGGTGATTTAAAGTGCTTTAGTGCAAAACTTGTGAATAAAAATTCCTAATCTGAATGTAAAATACTATTATTGCCGATATAGAGTTCATTTAGTATCCAAAAAATAATAAAGTGCTTCTGTGTTGGTGGAAAACAATATAATCAGTTTTTTCAGAGTGATCACAGCATGCGTGCTCTTTCTGTGCTCTTATAATGACCGCACTCACCGGAGCTCCCCCCCCCCCCCCCCTCTTGAGGTATGGAACGTTCACAGTATTTGCCACTGTGCAGCAATCTGAGAGTTGGATGTTCCTGGTGTTTTAATAGTTGTCCCTCTTGTCCCAAATTTCATGAAAGGTATAGGAGAGAAAAGAGGTGCCAATAGTGTGATATTGCTTCAACAGATTTATTGTTTAAAATCACAAAAAGGTACTCACATTCAGCAAGGTAAAAATGATATCCAGATGACGTCAGAGTGATGAAACGCGTAGGGCGGGGTCAGCACACGCTTTTGCATCACTTCCGGTCACAGATCTTAGTGTCAGCAACAAATGCCTTTTTTTACCTTGCTGAATGTGAGTACCTTTTCGTGATTTTAAACAATAAATCTGTTGAAGCAATATCACACTATTGGCACCTCTTTTCTCTCCTATACCTTTCATGAAATTTGGGACAAGAGGGACAACTATTAAAACACCAGTAACATCCAACTCTCAGATTGCTGCACAGTGGCAAATACTGTGAACTTTCCATACCCCAAGAGGGGGGGAAGCTCCGGTGAGTGCGGTCATTATAAGAGCACAGAAAGAGCACGCATGCTGTGATCACTCTGAAAAAACGAATTATATTGTTTTCCACCAACACAGAAGCACTTTATTATTTTGTGGATACCAAATGAACTCTATATCAGCAATAATAGTATTTTACATTCAGATTAGGAATTTTTATTCACAAGTTTTGCACTAAAGCACTTTAAATCACCAATGAAATTATGTATAGTTTTATAGTAACTCTTAGTGGGGATTTATTGATTTAAGATATTAATACAGGAATTATTTTGTTCGCCACAGTTTGATAACTTATTGTATGTGGATTCCTTTGAATAATTGCACCAATATTTATTTATTTTTGGATAAAGTTTTACACGGTATTGAACGGCGCCATAACTACTTTATTTTCTTTAGCCTTTAGACTTTAAAGTGGTTGTATACCCAAATTTGACATTTTTACCTACAGGTAAGCAAGCAAATCCAGCAGGCTGGTTGTACCCTAGTTGATCGATCGATCAGCTTGGTACATTCAGCTTGCCCATTAATGGTTCAAATCTCGGCCGGTTCCCGCTGAACCGACTGATATTCAAACCGTGTATGGCTGGTCTAAGTCTGGGTATACCCTAGTAAACTTTGAGCCCTTGCACACTGGGGCGGGGGGCGGCGTCGGCGGTAAAACTGCAGAGGCGCATTGCCGGCGGTAAAGCCGCGCCGTCCCATTGATTTCAATGGGCAGGAGCGGTAAAGGAGCGGTATACACACCGCTCCTTCACCGCTCCGAAGATGCTGCTGGCAGGACTTTTTTTACCGTCCTGCCAGCGCATCGCTCCAGTGTGCAAGCCCTCGGGGCTTGCACACTGGAATGACAGTAGCGGCACTTTCGGGGCGGTTTGCAGGCGCTATTATTAGCGCAATAGCGCCTGCAAACCGCCCTAGTGTGCAAGGGCTCTTAGAAATGTTTCTAATTTCTAATCATTAATGGAGTCAAATCAACATTTGTTTTCGACCGCAGTGACAAACAATTCAACAGAGCAGAATGGAAACAAAGTAATTTCTAACAGCGAATGTGGTTCTGTTTGGTAAAGTCCAATCATTCCATAATCGAATGTTAAAAGCAAACAAATTTTTCATCAAGCCGTTGAATGTACTGAGAATTTTTGTACTGATTTTCATACAAACTTTCTTTTTTTTTGTTGCATATTTTGTTTGTTTGCATCATTTTTTGCCGAGAGGCGCCCCTTTCACACGATCGGACCGTTCAGGTCCGCCTGTCAGTTTTGACGGCGAACCTGAACGGGCGCTCCATGTTAGTCTATGGAGCGTCGGATGTCAGCGGACACATGTGCGCTGACATCCGACCCGGTCCGATCCGCTGAAAAGCAGACGGATGGCTCTACGTCCAGGTCCGTCGCTGGCGGATCGGATCGGGGGAGATCTGACGAAAACGGACACGCTGTCCGTTTTCGCCCGATCCCTCCATAGGCGACAGCGGCACCTGACAAGCCCCTCCCCGCTCAGTGAGCAGAGAGGGACCTGTCATCCGCTGGCTCAGCGGAGATCAACGGACTGATCTCCCACTGAGCCGGCGGACCGAGGCGGGCTCCGTAGAAACGGAGCCGGCCTCGTGTGAAAGGGGCCTTACATTGTAAGTTAGAAGAATTCCCCTCTTACACAGTTGTCACCAGAATGGGTGTTCCCACTGTGTATGTGTGGTCAAAATGTAAATTCATATACAGTATGTATTTCTCAGAATGCTAATTTGTAGTCCTGTGAGGACTCCAGGTAATTGACCAAATCTGGTCTCCAAAATAGTGTATCTTTGCAAATCAGCTGCTAACGTTACGCATGTCTCATAACCATGCAAAATAGTTAAACCAAATAGTACACACTCTGCGCTTATCAAAATAAAAATGTAAGAAATTTCTACTAAAATATTAATAAAGTGATATTGTGTTTAACATACAAAATATACAAAATCTATTAATACTATACATTAATGTGCAATAAACTTCAATGAATGAATAAATAGGTAAAAGTGCTCCAATCAGCCTGTGTATTGCAAATATTTCTACATTGCATTTCAATAGCCTACTCCTGTTAACCGATTGCTGATCGTATAACTTACATTTATGGCGGCAATGCGGCTCTGCTGCGTAGGATCATGTACCTGTGTGATTATACACAGCGGGAGCTGATCTGCGGGTACCGCGGACTCTATGTCTGCTGACACCCTCCGATCATTAGGCAGAGAGCCAGAACGGCGATCTGCCTATGTAAACAAGGCAGATTGCCGTTCTGTCAGTAGGGAAAGCATTGATCCTGTGTTCCTGCAAAGCAGGGACATGGAGCAATGCCTTCCCCTAGTAAAAGCACCTCTCACACAGTACACAAGCATTGGCTAGGCACACAGTTAACCCTTTGATCACCCCTGATGTTAGCCCCTTCCCAGCCAGTGTCATTAGTACAGTGACAGTGTATATTTTTAACACTGATCACTGTATTAGTGTCACTGGTCCCCAAAAAGTGGCAAAAGTGTCAGTTAGTGTCTGATTTGTCTGCCACGATATTGCAGTCCCGCTATAAGTCGCTGATCGCCACCATTGCTAGTAAAAAAATAAATAAATAAAAATTCCATTCATATATCCCATAGTCTGTAGACGCTATACCTTTTGCGCAAACCATTTAATATACGCTTATTGGGATGTTTTTTTACCAAAAATATGTAGTCAAATACATATTGACCTAAATTGATGAAGAAATTTGATTTTTTTTGAGTAACAAGATAAGACATTGTTGGGTAGCACAAAGTAGTACAAAATAAAACTGTCAAGATAAACAAAAGAAAAAAATTGGTGACAATAGTAAAAAACAGGTGTAGAAAAAGTGAACTGCGCTGTGTCCTAAAAACCCTAAACATGGCAGCAGCTCTATGGTGAGACACAAAAATAAACAATAAAACAATAAAATATGAGAGCTGCGCTTTAACAACAAAACTAATACGTGACAAATTGTGACAATAATGAAAAATGTGACAATATGTGAGTCAACACTATGGGTTGTTGAGTCCCAAGAAATAAGTCAGCAACATAAACAAATATGTCCTTTGAAGTGTTGCTAATAAGCAATAGACAAACACCAAGTGTTTGGAGTCCTCCTCCTGTAGATGACAAGTTCACACCAACATGCAAAGTGTATCCGCCACCACATAAAGTGCACGCTTACCAGCTATCACAAGCTGGGTCGCTTGTGGCTAATACCCAGCCAGGGCCTTTGACTCCTGAAATGGCAAGCAGCGACTCCGACCAGGACAGCCTCCAAGCACCACTCATAGGCGGATGGATATATATTATCACAGAAGCTCAAAAGGATCCAGGGTCCTCGATTCTCATGATCATGATAACCCACGGAAAAAGGCTTACTATAGGTAAAACCAGACTAGTAATTTATTTATAAAACAAGAACAGTATCAGTATCACCTACATAGAAGTAACGTATTTCAAGCATGGATAGTAAGCCGTCCGGCTACAATACGAACGCTCGTTCCTTTGGAACGTTGAACAGCATAGTGACGTCAGTACGTTGCTCCATCCGATGCATTTCGTCACAAGTCTGACGTCGTCAGAGCTAAATATCAAAATGTAAATATAAATCCAATAAATTCTCCAAAAATGCCTAAGGCTCAGATCAAGTTCAC
Organism: Lithobates septentrionalis; assembly: GCA_037952835.1. Taxonomy (NCBI): domain Eukaryota; kingdom Metazoa; phylum Chordata; class Amphibia; order Anura; family Ranidae; genus Lithobates; species Lithobates septentrionalis. The sequence goes on along the minus strand of JBBDGP010001162.1, from coordinate 108,505 downwards.
AAAACAAGTGGGGCACATGAGAATAAGTTAGGAGTTATCGATAAATTTGACGACATCTACATCTACGTTCAACGTAGTTCATGTGGAACGTAGGATTTGATCATATAAATACAAGCCATCTCAAGCCTGGAAATGCTTCTAACTAGGGAGCTACCTCTCCAGTGTGGACTGTATTTATCCATGGTGTAAAAATAGGAGGACGAACAGTTTTGTTTCCACTAGTACTTCCCTTAAGTATAAGATTGAGCCCTTTATTACATAATCCACTCTGGGGGTGTTTTTTTTTAATTGCAATGCCCTTGTGGCAGAGGTGTCGTTAGGGGGTGGCTATTGGGGCTACAGCCCCGAGTATGGGGCCAATAGCCCTGAGTCTCTTGTCCCGATCCAGAATGCAGGGGACAGGGGCGGACTGAGCCGTGGTAGCACTGGCTCCGGCTCCAGCTCCGCCCCCGCCTCCACCTGACTCTACTTTTGGTCACTGGTTGCTATAGCCGCCTAGCGACTAGCAACCAGTGACATCACTGCCCACTGTGCCCACACTGCCCAGCATTTAAAGCGGAGAAGGATTGCACTTCCTCCTCCTCCACGCTAGTGCTCGTGGGGCCTGGCCTGCGACTTCTGGACTGGAGCATCTCGCCGCTAGTCCGGTGACAGCGTGGATTGCAGAGCAGCAGGGAGGGGGATACCTGGACAGCCGGGAAGAGCCCAGGAGGGAGAGAGAGAAGACACCGCTACCCTGAGCAGCATTCCCAGTGCCTCCCAGAGCCTGCACTCCTCCAATCTCTGTCCTCTCCCAGCTCGCTGTGACTGGAACAGGAAGAAGGCTCCAGAAGGCAGGAATTACAATGTGGCCACCGTGCCACATCGATCAGCGCTTGGGCGGGGGGCTCTCCTCCTCTCCTCTGGCTGCCTTGCACACCAGCACCACGGCCGAGCTGCTGCTACAGGACCTGGACACATGAAGTTTGTCTCCTCCTGGTCAGGTAGGTCAGTCAGTGTGTGTATGTTAGGTACCAGGTCAGTGTATGAATGTCAGTGTAGGTCAGTGTATGTATGTCAGTGTAGGTCAGTGTGTGTCAGGTAGGTCAGTGTATGTATGTCAGTGTAGGTCAGTGTGTGTCAGGTAGGTCAGTGTATGTATGTCAGTGTAGGTCAGTGTATGTCAGGCAGGTCAGTGTATGTAGGTCAGTGTAGGTCAGGCAGGTCAGTGTATGTATGTCAGGTAGGTCAGTGTGTGTCAGGTAGGTCAGTGTATGTAGGTCAGTGTAGGTCAGGTAGGCCAGTGTATGTATGTCAGGTAGGTCAGTGTATGTCAGGTAGGTCAGTGTAGGTCAGTGTATGTCAGGTAGGTCAGTGTATGTAGGTCAGTGTAGGTCAGTGTATGTATGTCAGGTAGGTCAGTGTATGTCAGGTAGGTCAGTGTAGGTCAGTGTATGTCAGGTAGGTCAGTGTATGTATGTCAGTGTAGGTCAGTGTGTGTCAGGTAGGTCAGTGTATGTATGTCAGGTAGGTCGGTGTATGTAGGTCAGTGTGTGTCAGGTAGGTCAGTGTGTGTCAGGTAGGTCAGTGTAGGTCAGTGTGTGTCAGGTAGGTCAGTGTATGTAGGTCAGGTAGGTCATTATATGTATGTCAGGTAGGTCAGTGTGTGTCAGGTAGGTCAGTTTATGTATGTCAGTGTAGGTCAGTGTGTGTCAGGTAGGTCAGTGTATGTATGTCACTGTAGGTCAGTGTGTGTCAGGTAGGTCAGTGTATGTAGGTCAGTGTGGGTCAGGTAGGTCAGTGTATGTATGTCAGGTAGGTCAGTGTGTGTCAGGTAGGTCAGTGTATGTAGGTCAGTGTAGGTCAGGTAGGTCAGTGTGTGTCAGGTAGGTCAGTGTATGTCAGGTAGGTCAGTGTGTGTCAGGTAGGTCAGTGTATGTAGGTCAGTGTAGGTCAGGTAGGTCAGTGTATGTATGTCAGGTAGGTCAATGTATGTCAGGTAGGTCAGTGTGTGTCAGGTAGGTCAGTGTATGTATGTCAGGTAGGTCAGTAGGTGTCGGGTAGGTCAGTGTGTGTCAGATAGGTCAGTGTATGTATGTCAGGTAGGTCATTGTATGTCAGGTAGGTCAGTGTATGTAGGCCAGTGTGTGTCAGGTAGGTCAGTGTGTGTCAGGTAGGTCAGTGTATGTAGATCAGGTAGGTCGTTGTATGTATGTCAGGTAGGTCAGTGTGTGTCAGGTAGGTCAGTGTGTGTCAGGTAGGTCAGTTTATGTATGTCAGGTAGGTCAGTGTATGTCAGGTAGGTCAGTGTATGTAGGTCAGTGTGGGTCAGGTAGGTAATTTTATGCATGTCAGGTAGGTCAGTGTGTGTCAGGTAGGTCAGTGTCTGTCAGGTAGCTGAGTGTATGTCAGGTAGGTCAGTGTATGTGTGTCAGGTAGGTCAGTGTATGTCAGGTAGGTAGGTCAGTTTAGTGGTCAGCATTGATGGGCACGGGTAAGCCAGGCAGCAACCAGAAAGTGAGCTTACCCCCCGCCAAACAACCACACAACCCCACCGCCCAGCCAAAAAACCCAGCGCCAATAGAGCCCCCCCCCCCATGCCGGCCTTGGACTTCGGGCGGAAGCCCCTGGTCTTTTTGCCACCTAGCAACGCCCCTGCCTTGTGGACTGCAATATGTGGACAGGACCAAGCGCCCACTACAGGTTCGGCTCAATGAGCATGTCAATAATATTAGAAAAGGCTTCTCTAAGCATTGTGGCTCAAAGCACTATCTAACGGTGCACAATAGGGACCCCACCCACACTGTATTTTTGGGGATAGATAAATACAGTCCCCAGTGGAGAGGTAGCTCCCAAGTTGGAAGTACCGTATTTCCAGGCTTGAGATGGCTTGGATTTATAAGATCGAATCCTACATTCCACATGGGTTGAACGCAGATGTAGATGTCAGCGCATTTATTGATAATTCCTAACCTATTGTCATGTGCCCCACTTGTTTTGTGAACTTGATCTGAGCCTTATGCCGCGTACACACGATCGGAAATTTGGCCAGCAAAAGACGGATGAGAAAAGGCGACCGTGTGTATGCTCCATCGGACTTTTGCTGGCGGAAATCCCGCCAGCAAAAGATTGAGAGCAGGTTCTCAATTTTTAGGTCGGAAAAAGTTCCTATCCGAAAATGCGATCGTCTGTACAAATTCCGACGCGCAAAATTCCTACGCATGCTCGGAAACAATTCGATGCATGCTCAGAAGCATTGAACTTCATTTTCTCAGCTCGTCGTAGTGTTGTACATCCCCGCGTTCTTGACGGTCGAAAGTTCCGAGAACTTTTGTGTGACCGTGTGTATGCAAGGCAAGCTTGAGTGGAATTCTGTCAGAAAAACCATCCAAGTTTTTTCCGACGGAAAATCCGCTCGTGTGTACGGGGCATAAGGCATTTTTTGATAATTTATTGGATTTATATTTACATTTTGATATTTAGCTTCTCATGTGTTTTAATCATTTATTGGAGTTTAGGTGATTTCTGATACCACCACTAACGGTCGCTATTTAGTGATACATTTTTAATAATTTTTTTAACAACTTTTGAATCATCTATATGTGTTTACAATTGCTGTTTTCAATCACTTCATTTTTTAATTTACACTGGTTCAACTACATCCAGTTTAATTCATCTGCTTCTTCTCAATTAGGTTGTTAATTACGAGGTTGTTTGGTATTGGCAACTTTCCCCATTCAAAGATGGTGTACGTTAGGTTTACTGCCTGGGGTCAGACTAAGGCGGGACATTTGTTATAAATTTCGGTGAGTCAGTACGTCGCCCATGCCCCAGGATGACGTTAGACTTGTGACGAAACGGGTCGGAAGAGCGAAGTGCTGACGTCACAGCTCTATTCAACGCTCCGAAGGAATGGGTGTTTGTATTGAAGCTGGACAGGTTAACTATCCATGCTTGAAATAAGTTACTTCTATGTAGGTGATACTGTTTTTGTTTTATAAATAAATTACTAGTCTGGTTCTACCTATGGAAAGCCTTTTTTCCTTTCTTTGGGTTATCGTGATAATGAGAATTGAGGACCCTGGATGGTTTTGAGCTTCTGTGATAACATGTATCCATTCACCTACAAGTGGTGCTTGGAGGCTGTTCTGGTCGGAGTCGCTGCTTGCCATTTTAGGAGTCAAAGGCCCTGGCTGGGTATTAGCCACAAGCGACCCAGCTTGTGATAGCTTTTAAGCGTGCACTTTATGTGGTGGCGGATACACTTTGCATGTTGGTGTGAATTTGTCACCTGCACGAGCAGGACACAAACACGTGGTGTTTGTCTATTGCTTATTAGCAACGCTTTGAAGGACATATTTGTTCATGTTGCTGACTTATTTCTTGGGACTCAACAACCCATAGTGTTGACTCACGTATTGTCACATTTTTCATTATTGTCACAATTTGTCACATATTCGTTTTGTTGTTAGAGCACGGCTCTCATATTTTATTGAATAGTATAGATGGTAAGGGTTTTGGTATGACCACATAAACAGTTCACAAGTAGGTGTGACAAACTACAGTAATGTGATCGACCAAGTGTAACCTCTATAATACCAATCAGTAAAGTTCTGTCTCTATCCAGATATCAAAGGAAAAATCTCCTGAGATAGTTTGTCATGAGAAAAACCTTACAATTAACTCTAAAACGAAGGTAAAGGCCAGCTGTAAGCCCAACAATGCACCAGAAAAGTAAAAATAAAAATGTAAGATATAAAGAGAGAAAAAAGAGGAAGGAGAATAGGAAACAGGGAGAGGAGAAAACAAGGAAAGAGAAAGAAGAGCGTGAGAGCCCCTCCGTCCAGAATTCCATCCATTGATCGAACCGGTGTCAGTCTCAGGTGTCCAAAACCTGAAGATAAGAAAACCAGGGAGTCCATATCCTTTTAAATAGGGATTGTTTATCCTGCAAGACACTGACTCGTTTTTCGCTTCAAGAGGGCTAAATCAATCATGGGGCTTTTCCAAGAGGTTGCAATGGCTATTTTTGCTGCCAAAAACATGTAGTATATTAGAGTCTGAGTGGATTTCTGGATATTATTGATAGGTTCTTGAGTGGCGCAATCCGAGGCTTTTTGTAATGTTAATCATAGTGACCAAGTTGATTAAAGTGGCTGTAAACCCACTCCACTAAAAAAAAACAACCTGCAAGACAAAGGCATAATGAGCTAGTATGCATACCATACTAGCGCATTATGAAATATTCACCTGAGATCGAAGCCCCCGCAGCGGTCCACTTACATTGGTCCAGCTCGCGACATCGCTCCCGGAGTTATTTCCAGGGAATCGCGGGCTCCGGCACTGTGATTGGCCGGAGCCGTGATGACGTCACTCCCACACATGCACGCGGGAGCCGCCGACAACGGCACATCAGCTGAAGCTACGGCACGAACGAGCTCATGCTGATACAGGGGATATCTCCAAAAACCCTGCAGGTTTAGGAGATATCCAAGGTAGTTACAGGTAAGCCTTATTATAGGCTTACCTGTAGTAAAAAGTGGATTGTAAGGGTTTACAACAACTTTAAGAAGTGGACTTGTATCCAGAAATGCCAGATTTTGGGGCAGGTCCACCACGCATGGAGGACAGAACCTACCTGGCCACAGCCCCTGAAACAGGAGAGTGATGAATCCGGGTACATCTTAGCAAGGCGTTCTGGTACCAAGTACCATCTCGCACGAACCTTGTACCCTGCCTCGATCAGGGCAACATACATAATGCCCTTGTGTAGGCGTGCAGTGGACCTGTTTTCAGAAACGCCAGATTTTGGGGCAGGTCCACCACACATGGAGGACAGAACCTACCTGGCCACAGCCCCTGAAACAGGAGAGTGACAAATCCGGGTACATCTTAGCAAGGCGTTCTGGTACCAAGTACCATCTCGCACAACCTTGTACCCTGCCTCAATCAGGGCAACATTCATAATGCCCTTGTGTAGGCGTGCAGCCCAGGATCGCCAATCCTACACCTCAGGGGCCAGTTCCAGTTCCCTCATACCTCCCAACTTTTTGAGATGGGAACGAGGGACACCTTTTAGCAAAAGTATGTAGGCATAGGACACCCCGCCCCCCTGCCACGCCCCCTTAAAGGAGAATTATACAAAAACATTATTAGGTAAACCCACAAATGCTTTTTTTACCACTACTATTCCTTTATACTGGCTTTTGACATTTACAAATGCAGCATTTTAGAAATTGGATGAAATGTTTAGCACTGGAAAACACGTTTTGATAGATAAGTAGTCCATTTATATACAACTATATAGATCAGACCAAAATGAGGGACAAGACCAAAATGAGAGACAAGACCAAAATGAGGGACAAATGAGGATGAAAGAGGGACACAGGGACATTTTTCCAAATCAGGGACAGTTGGGAGCGATGGGCACTGCTGTGTCACACATTTCACAGAGCCTGCCTTCTGACCTACAGAGGCGCTGAGAGGAGGAGTTTCAAGCAGCATATGTAGTCCATAGAAATTGAGAAGAAGCTGCAAAGCATGCAGGGAGTCCAGGAAGTTGTGGAAAGAGGGGGCCAGAAGACAGGCAGAACTCACAAGATGAAAGGAGATTTTTCAAGTAAGCTAATTTTGGACAGTCAAAATAGCTATTGTTTGTATTTTTATTACAATTCTGATGTAATAAAATGAAAGTGTATGCTGTGACCACAGATCTCCTTTACCCTACCCAGCGAGGACACAGATTAAACTTTACAAAGGTTCTAATCTTTCCTTGTTCTATCCGAGCCAAAAATAAAATAAAAATGCTTGGGCTATTCATGCACTTTAATTTGTCACTAAATCAATTTGTATTGATTATGCTGTTGTGGGCTGATGAGACATACATGGGAATAAAAAGAAGTAAAGGTACATAATAATAGTATTGATAAGATGTTATAAATTTGGACTTTTAAGCAGTTGCCTAGTAAATACATAACCTTTCTAGTCGTGTGATATTTACAAGTTAAACAAGTAAAGGTGAGATCACACTGTGAATTCCCTATGAAGTTGTTATATGTGGACTTTAAACTTCCTGGACAAACCCTCAGGATGGCTCACCCACCCCTTTCTATTGCAGTACAACCGGTCTATTGACTTCACCCTATATCCAATAAAGCTTTCTTATCCTATCATAGGTCAGGTATGCTTGCTTTTCATGAATCATGACACAATAGGAATTTTAGAAATCATACAGGTTTTTCACTTCTGGCTTTTCTAACCATTATCAGCTGATTGCATTTATTTTGTAAATGCGTGTATAAATGTCAAACCTCAGGGCAGGTTCACAACAGGACATGTATATTGATGTGAGTTGCAGCAATGTGTGCAACATGCAATTAAGGTGCGCTGCATTTACATTATAAAGGACCTATTTTTATTTTTTTTACAGATACGTGACCTTTTTTTTAATTGATGTGAATGGCAAAATATAGATCAGGCAACAAAATGCCATTGGCAGGACTTTTTGATAGTGTACTTCAATTCAGTGTGTTTTTTTGGACAATCTCTATTTAAAGCAGAAGTGTAAAAAAAAATATTTAAAGGAAGTGTTAAAGAAGTTGTGAACCTAAAAGGTATGGGCTAGATGGCTGGATCCATGGCATCCACTGCTGTAAATTAGGCCCCCTGATGTTTAATTATGATCCTTATGAGTAGAGATGGGCCCAGGCGTGTTCGGATCGTAGTCCCAACCCACCTGAGCAATCCCGCCAGGAAGCCGTCATTGCACACTGCCAATCATAGTTGGAGCTGCCGGCTGAGAAATACCCCACTGCATATGATTGGCGGTGTGCAGTGAGGGCTTCCTGATTGCTCAGGTGGGTTGGGACTATGATCCAAATATGTCTGAGCCCATCCCTACTTGTGAGGTTACCCCCTCCCCCAGATATGAGAAGATGCTTTCCTTCACATCCCACAAGACTCTGGCCTAGTACATGAACCACCTTCTTAGGCAGGCCATAGACAGTGCAAATTTCTTTCCTGCAACCACGGGTTGCAGGAAAGAAATTCGCACAATTCTCCCATCAACACAGACAGTGCTGACAGGGGAATCCCTCCTTCCAACACACTGTCTTCTCCCAGCAGGGGGGCGGGAGCAGGCAGGGGAAGCCGGGAGAAGACAGTGATTATTGCTAGCGGCTATAGCACCTGCTTGCGATCTGGCAGGCTGGTTGTACCCAAGTTGATCGATCATCTTGATACATCAGCCTGCCCATTAATGGTTCGAATCTCGGCCGGTTCAGCTCGAACAGCCTATTGCCAGCTTTAGGTACAGCGTGTTGTTAGTTGTAAGGATCTATGTAATCTTTTTACAAGTGACCTCCCCTGCGCAGGTTGGTTCACTTAGAGTTTGTTCAACTCTTTTTTTTTCTTTTCTTTTTCAACTCAAAAGCCAATAAAAACTGATTTAAAAAAACAAAAGAATGTAGAAATCGTGAAATTATTTTTCAGTAGATAAATTTAAGCTTATCGTGACTGTGTGCTTGTTTAAAATAAAAATAAATAAAAACCTTGCCTTTACGCCTTTCTCCAGCTTCAGAAGTGGAGGTCACAGCAATGCACCTGCCGGTGGACATGTCCAATGTGGGGGCATGTACATCGCTACAGGCAATGATAATTGCCGCAGAGCAATGGAACGCAATTAGACCTGGAAGGGAATGTGCCATCAGCCAATGCAAGAGGGATGAGCGGGGGGGGGGGGGGGGAGCAGCTGTATACTGACTACGAAAGATACATGAGCACTGTGTTTTTACACAACACGTCTGTATCTTCAGTAAACTGACCATGCTAGAATGGATCGGCTATCATCCTAAGCGTGGTCAGTTTATGGTACTTTTTGCTTGGCCCCCAGGGCTCCCACAGCCACTACTCTGTATCCAGGCTATGACTCCTGAAGCATGTCCCTGGTCTTCAACAACTCCTATACATGTTTTCTTTGACCATCACTTATAGTATAACTGTAGTTTCTGACCATGTCCTCCAGAATTTCTGCAGTCTCTGACCATCTCCTGTAGCATGCCCATAGTCTCTGGCCATGTCCTATGGCATTTCTGCAGTCTCCGACCATCTTCTGCAGCATTCCTGTAGTCTCTGACCATATCCTTTGCATTTCCACTTTCTCTGACCATCTCTTGTAGCATGCCCGTAGTCTTTGACCATGTCCTGTGGTATTTCCACAGTTTCTGACCATCTCCAGTAGCAGGTCTGCAATTTTTCACCATATCACATTGTGTGTCTGCTGTTTCTAACACTGAATATTCATTAAATATTATGTGTGGCCCTTTGGTGATGTCAGGGGCCACACTTGAGGCCCCCTATATCATAATAGTTGACCACCACTGTACTACGGTATATTATAGAACACAGAGCAGCTGCATCAATATGTAATGGTAATAGTTAATTTAGGCCAACTTGGCCCCAACAAACTATTTAAAATGATACCAATACTGGAATATTTCTTTAATCTTGTTGGGAATTTGATAAAACCAAGTAAACCTGTTTTTCAATAGCCCATCCTGTAATGTCCTACATATCAATATGATCACCATGCAGAATGGGGGAGGGAGAGGCAGTACCAAGAGCCACTCAGACTCTGTTTTGCACTGTAGAGTAAATCAAAGTACCCAGATATGACTTGCAAACCAAAACTAATACATACAGACAGGGATTTTTTTCCAGCGGGAACGCAGGGGAACGCAGTTCCGGCACGTCCAGCACTAAATGTATGTAATAGCATGGGGTGTGGGGTGTGCTGGAGGGTCTATTGATATTGGCTGCTGGGGGGATCTATTGTCACTAGTGGGAATCTGATTTTGTGTGAGGGTCTATTGTTGCTGATGGGGAATCTATTGTTGCTGGGGGGTCTTATATTGCTGGAAGGGATCTACTGTTGAGGGAGAGGTCTATTTTTACTGGCTGCTGGAGGATCCATTGATGCTGGGTGCTGGGAGATCTGTTGTTGCTGTTGGGGGAGGTCTAATGTTGCTTGGGTGGATATTTTGTTACTGGGTGTGATATTTTGTTGTGGGTGGTTCACTGTTGCTGCAGGGAATCTATTGTTGAGGTGGAGTCCATTGTTGCTGGGGGAGTTTATTGTTGTGTGCAGGCCCGGATTTACTCCCTTTGCCGCCCCAAGGCCGGGCCCTTCAATGCCCCCCCCCCTCCCCACACACCACCAGAAAGAGCCCCCCAGACATAATACGGTCAAAGACTGCAGACATGATACAAGAGATGGTCAGAGACTGCAGACATGATACAAGAGATGGTCAGAGACTGCAGACATGATACAGGAGACGGTCAGAGACTGCAGTTCCTATGGACATTAGAAGATAATGGCCGATCGGCCCTCTCACCTGACCCAGCGATACAGCAATGGTTCCCCTGATCAGAAGTCTGCTCACTCTGAATTGCCCATGGCGACTCCGCTGGGTAGCACCCAGATCTGTATTCCTGCAATGACTCCATTCCTTTCTCTGCCAGGGATGGCGCTAGGCTGTGTGGCTTTCCCTCTGGTGGTGCAGGGCAGCGGGGTTCTCTCTCTAATGGTTTTCCCTCAGCACTGCCCTCTCCCTCTGGAGCCCTGGGTGTACTTTCCTGGGTGTAGACCCCCCCAGGACAAACCACCCCCCTCCATTAGTACAGACCCCCCCCAGGACAAACCCCCATCCATTAGTACAGACCCCCACCAGGGCAAACTCCCCTCCCTTCATTAGTACAGATTCCCCAGGACAAACCCCCCTCCCTTAATACAAACCCCCCTAGGACAAACCCCCCTCCCTTCATTAGTACAGACCCCCCCCAGGACAAACCCCCCTCCCTTCATTAGTACAGACCCCCCCAGGACAAACTCCCCTCCATTAGTACGGACCCCCTAGGACAACCCCCCTCCATTAGTACAAACCCCCCCAGGTCAACCCCCCCTCCATTAGTACAAACCCCCCCAGGACAACCCCCCTCCATTAGTACAAACCCCCCCAGGACAACCCCCCTCCATTAGTACATACCCCCCCAGGACAACCCCCCTCCATTAGTACAAACCCCCCCAGGTCAACCCCCCCTCCATTAGTACAAACTCCCCCCAGGTCAACCCCCTCCATTAGCACAGACCCCCCCAGGACAAACCACCCCTCCCTTCATTAGTACAGACCCCCCAGGACAAACCCCCCCTCCATTAGTACAGACCCCCAGGACAAACCCCCCCCCCCTTCATTAGTACAAACCCCTCCGGACAACCCCCACCCCCCTTCATTAGTACAGACATCCCAGGACAACCCCCCCTTCATCAGTACAAACCCCCCAGGACAAACCCCCCTTCACTAGTACAGACCCCCAGGACAACCCCCCCTCGATTAGTGCAGACATCCCAGGACAAACCCCGCATTCACTAGTACAGACCCCCCAGGACAACCCCCCCTCCCAGGACAACCTCCCCTCCATTTGTACAGACCCCCCAGGACAACCCCCCTCCATAAGTGAACAGATGGAGACAGGCTTGGGCGGGAGTGAGAGACACAGGAGAACACGCGCCCCCCCCCCCGCGCACAGAGACCAGCCGCTCCGATCTCCTGCGGCTGCTCTCCTTCTCTGACAGGAGGAGGGAGGGGGACAGGCTTGAGCCTCAAAAAAAACAGCAGCGGCGGCGGTGACTTGCGGAGGAAGCCGCCTCAGTCTGGACACAGAGAGGAGGAGGAGGGAGAGGAGCACTCTAGTGCTTCAGCGCCCCCACCTCTCTGGTGCCCGGGTGCACTGCATGCTGCTATGTTAGTGTGGGGGGCGGCCGAGAATTTGTTGCAGGAGCGGCGCCGCCCCTGTACCACTGCCGCCCCGAGGCCTGGCCTCGGTGGCCTTGTGGGAAATCCGGCCCTGGTTGTGTGGGGATCTATTGCTGGGATTCTATTGTTGCTGGCTGCAGGAAATCTATTTTACTGCTTTTCTTTTTATCATTAACATGTTCCATACAAATGATTTACCACCACAAAATGATACTTGGTTCTGTATTCTCTAAAAGGGGCAGTACTGGTAGGTGGGTAGGGGGTGGAATCAAGGGACGGTGGTCAGAGTTGGGTAGGGGGCAGAGACAAGGGGTGACTCAGACGGGGGGAGTTCCTGCACCTATTCTCCGGGAAAAAAAGCCCTGCATACAGATATAGGGTATCAAAGCCAGGATCAGTAGCACTGGAGTCTGCACAAACTGTCAGTAGTGGTGGCTCCATTATTTATAGCCTACAGGTTGCCTTTATGACTACAGATGTGAATTTTATCACCAGGAGATAAACTCCTTTAGGACAAGTGCTTTAGAACAATGTAGCTGTAAAGTGGTTGTCAGAAATGTTTTCAAATATATTTGATGCTCATTGTTAACTTAATTTCATCAATCAGAAAGTGCTGGAAAATGTCTGCAAGGCTCAGCAAGTACAGAACATGCATTTCAGAAATTTAAAATGAGTTCAGCAGGCCATAGATGGATCGAAACTCGGCTGATTCAACAGCGATCGAAAGAGATTTGATTTATTCTATCTATGGCGTGCTGAACTCATTTTAAAGTTAGCCTGAAAAAGTATTTATACCCCTTAAAATTTCCCACATTTGGTCATGTTACAACCAAAAACTTAAATGTATTTTATTGGGATTTTATGTGATAGACCAACACAAAGTGGCACATAATTGTGAAGTGGAAGGAAAATGGTAAATGGTTTTCAAATTTTTTTGCAACTACATTTCTGAAAAGTGTGGCGTGCATTTGTATTCAGCCCCTCCGAGTCAATACTTTGTAGAACCACCTTTCACTGCAATTACAGCTGCAAGTCTATTTGGGGATGTCTCTACCATCTTTGCACATCTAAAGAGTGACATTTTTGCCCATTCTTTTTTGCAAAATAGCTCAAGCTCTGTCAGATTGGATGGAGAACGTCTGTGAACAGCAGTTTTCAAATCTTGACACAGATTCTCAATTGGATTTAGGTCTGGACTTTACATGGGCCATTCTAACACATGAATATGCTTTGATCTAAACCATTCCAGAGTAGCTCTGGCTGTATGTTTAAGGTCATTGTCCTGCTGGAAGACGAACCTCTGCCCCAGTCTCCAGTCTTTTGCAGACTCCAATGCCGGTCCGAATTTCCAACAACAAATGTTCGATGGGAGCTTGTTGTCAGAAATTCCGACCATGTGTAGGCTCCATCGGACATTTTCCGTCTGAATTTTCGACAAACAAAATTTGAGATCTGGATCTTAAATTTTCCGACAACAAAATCTGTCCTCGTAAATTCCGATCGTGTATGCACAATTCCGACGCACAAAATTCCACGCATGCTTGGAATCAAGCAGAAGAGCCGCACTGGCTATTGAACTTCATTTTTCTCGGCTTGTCGTACGTGTTGTACATCACCGCGTTCTTGATGTTCAGTGTGACCGTGTGTATGCAAGACAAGTTTGAGCCAACATCCGTCTGAAAAAAAACCCCATAGATTTTGTTGTCGGAATGTGCGATCGTGTGTACGCGGCATAAGAGGTTTTCTTCTAAGATTGCCAAAAAATGGAAGGACACTAGGGAGGGGAAGAGAGGATTGCTGCTCACCCCTTAGAATTTAGAACAAAAAGGAAGGTTTCCCCACATTGGGGTTTTTAGGCAGCACAGGAAAAAATGTAGTCAAGATTTATGAAAAAAAATTGCACTTTTATTGGATAAATGGTATATATCATCAGAGTTAAAAACAATGAGCTCCAGTGGGTATTATCTAAAAAATTTGTTTTAGCTGAACATACAAAAGCAGACATTTGTTCATAGCAATATTATGTCATGAACATTAGACCTGACGCGTTTCAACCCCTATGACTGGGGTCTTCTTCAGAGGATAGGTCTGCTGAGAAGAACATGAGAATAAAGTTGGTATACATATACATATTCTATTCATAAAAATATATAATATGAGCTACATGAATTGTGCAGTACAATAGTGCAGTATAGTTACCAAATATGAGTATGTCCAACGAAAAACATAAATTCCCACATGGAGATCCCTTTAAAAGTTTAAAGTGCTTTGTCCTCTCCTCCAGAGGGTGATTCCAACCTCCTCTATCGCTGCCACAACCCAGATCAGGATGGTGAGAGACAACGTGGCTTGCGAGAGGCCACACTGTAGAGCACCGCCCACCAGAGCGGACATCCAACCGGAGAGCACTGGATTACCTGTGATGGAGATTGGCAAGGGAAAGATGATAAATAAAAAACCCATATAAAGATAATTGGGTTTTATCTATGTATAGGTATAATATGTATGACCCAAACCAACTGGGGGGTTCTGAACTATAGGGAACAGATGTGGTAAGGGCAATAAACACTGTACCTGTACTGAAAAGAGAAAAAGACAATAAAAAGAAGTGTAGTGGTGCATAAGAGAGGAGTGTATAAGATGCGAATAAGTGCCAGTGCGTGAAAAACGGGGGAAGGGGGGTTGAAAAATGGGGAGGAAAAGGGGGGGGTTTGAGAGGGGGGGGGGGAAGGGGGGGGAGGGGGGATGGGGGGAGGGTTGGGAAAAACAAGGGGGGGGGAAAGGGGGGTAAAAAGGGGGGGTGGAGGAAAAACAGTCGGGAGGGAAAGGACGGGAAAGACGGATGTGAGAATATAAATAGTGATATGACAGACTAATGTATTAACATTACCTCAAAAGGGTGCTAAATGGCAATGTGGATGCATCAAGTTATCCCATGTATCTAAACTGTTGCCTATTGGCCAACACAAGGTTGGTCGTAGGCTATATAAGACTCAGGTGATGGTATCCAGAAGCTGAGTCAACCAGTCTAAAAAATAAACAAAGTATATATAATTGTAAGGGGGGGGTATAGCCACATATATTATGAGTGGTCAAAAAATACATGTTATTATACGTCATAGGGGTAAGTAACCCCTATTGTTTTGGGGCAACATGATGCTATACAACACATGGCTATTGAAGTGTACTTACTGTGTGATAGACGCAAGGAGCGACAAAAAGGTAACAGATAGCGGGATGTGTTTTCAGTCCGACAGGCAGGAGGAAATTGAAACCATATCACAAGTGTAAGCTTTTATACCCCTGGTTAAATGGGCGTGTATACCTTGCCTCTTATCTCTCCAGGTGTATGCAATCCGGTGATGGTCACCCGGTGGGCGGTAAGGCGGCCAACATGGCAGCCTGGTGTGGTCTCCCCGGCGTTCCGGAAAAGCTGTGCTCCGAGTTCTCGTCATCCTCGCCGAAATCTCGCGATGCCTATGACGTCACGACGCTAGCGCGGGGCCCGGCGCATGCGCGGTGACGAAAGGCATCCGAGGATGTTCCGGAATGCCGCCGGCAGGGAGAAAGAAATTCCCAATGCAGCGCCCGGTGGCCAGCCGAGCGCCCAAAGGGAAAAACATGGGGGGGGGGAGGAGCCGCCTAATAGCGGATAGGCTCGTCCCACCCCCCTCACCCTGCCGGGAAGACACGTTATGAATCACCCCCGCCCCGGGGATGACAGCAGAGAGGGTGCCAGAGCTCACTCAGTGGTACAAAAGGAACAAATTTAAAGGGAAAAGAAAAAATAGATACAGATTATACACAATGCATTTTTCACAATTTAAAATTAACAACATTATTGTATATCTTATGTATATCTTGATGTTCAGTGTGACCGTGTGTATGCAAGACAAGTTTGAGCCAACATCCGTCTGAAAAAAAACCCCATAGATTTTGTTGTCGGAATGTGCGATCGTGTGTACGCGGCATAACAGGTTTTCTTCTAAGATTGCCCTGTATTTGGCTCCATCCATCTTTCCATCAACTCTGACCAGCTTTCCTGTCCCTGCTGAAGAAAATCATCCCCACAACATAATGCTGCCACCACCATGTTTCACAGTGGTGTGTTCAGGGTCATGTGCAGTTAGTTTTCCTCCACACATAGAGTTTTGTTTATAGGCCAAAAAGTTAAATTTTGGTCTCATCTGACCAGAGCACCATCTTCCACATGTTTGCTGTGTCCCCCACATGGCTTCTTGCAAACTGCAAAAGGGACATTTTATGTCTTTCTTTTAACAATGGCTTTCTTCTTGTCACTTTTCCATAAAGGCCAGATTTGTGAAGTGCACGACTAATAGTTGTCCTGTGGACAGATTCTCCCACCTGAGCTGTGGATCTCTGCATCTCTTCCAGAGTTACCATGGGCCTCTTGGCTGCTTCTCTGTGTTAGGGTCAACTTTTAAACAAGTTGCTTAAGTTTATATTGCTTTGCCAAATTATTGCTTCTATAAGAAAGATGACACGGAGTCAGGTATGTCTGTATCACAGTTCTCAGCATAAAGGACTGCTGCCTTTACTCTTTCAAAGGCCTTTTATACAAGCAGTAATCTTATCGGCATTACCAAATGAGGTTAAGGTACAAAGAGTTTCTCATCAGCGAACATGTAATGATTATTCAGCAGTTCCAAATTCCATCTAGATACAGATTGATACGTACACAGAAGAGAAAAGCACAAACAATTTAAATAGAACAATTGATACGTACATAGGTAAGAAAGGAGCACAAACAATTTAAATAGAACAATTGATACGTACACAATTACAGTGGAACTCTAAGTCATTATTTCAACCCTATCATCTGATTAATGCTCTTCTTGCCCGGCCTGTAAGTTTAGGTGGACGGCCATGTCTTGGTAGGTTTGCAGTTGTGACATACTCTTTCCATTTTCCAATGATGGATTGAACAGTGCTCTGTGAGATGTTCAAAGCTTGGGATATTTTTTTATATCCTAACCCTGCTTTAAACTTCTCCACCACTTTATCCCTGACCTGTCTGGTGTGTTCCTTGGCCTTCATGATGCGGTTTGTGCACTAAGGTTCTCTAACAAACCTCTAATGGATTCACAGAACAGCTGTATTTATACTGAGAGTCCACACAGATGGACTCTATTTACTAATTAGGTGACGTCTGAAGGCAATTGGTTCCACTAGATTTTAGTTAGGGGTATCAGAGTAAAGGGAGCTGAATACAAATGCACACCACACTTTTCAGATATTTATTTGTAAAAAAATTTGAAAACCATTTATAATTTTCCTTCCACTTCACAATTATGTGCCAATTTGTGTTGGTCTTAGATAAAATCCCAATAAAATACATCTACGTTTTTGGTTGTAACATGACAAAATGTGGAAAATTTCAAGGGGTACGAATATTTTTTCAAGGCACTGTACGGGCAGGCTGATTGTACCAAAGTCGATCAATCGATTGACTTAGGTACAACCAGCATTTCGGACTTTCAGCATGTGATTGTTGCCAGTGGCTATGGACGCTAACAATTATTACTGTGTTCTCCCTACAGGGACGGCTCCTCGCAGCCCCCCCCCCCCCCAAAAGGATAACACAATAGCTCTCTGGGAGGAATCCCCCATCAACACTGACTTTGACATCATTAGACTCCAATAGCCCATTCTGGGATAGCACAGTTGCTAAGGTCCGCCATAAATGGTTTGAAACTCAGCCGGTTCAGCAAGAACCGGCCCAGATTTGAACCGTTGATGGGCAGGCTGAATGTACCAAGTTAAGACAATTGCTTGGCAGGAGAGATTTCTGCATCAACACTGTTAAATTTGCACCATGTATGGCCGGCCTTAGTGGTTAGCACTCTTTAGAGCACTAGGGTCCTTGGTTTGAATACCAGTCAGGACCCCATGGAGCATGGAGTTTGCATGTTCTCCTTGTGTTTGCGTGGGTTTCCTCAAACACTCCAAAGACATGCTGGTAGGTTAACTGGCTCCCATCTAAAGCTGGCCATACACAGGGTGAATTTCAGCCAGTTCCTGATGGAACTCCGACCTCCACCCGCCTAACATCCTTGGATTGAAAAATTGAAGGAGCTGGGTGAAAAATTGTCAGTTGAACAGCAATGACATCCAATAAGCACCTGCTGTTTTGATGCCACCAGCAGCAGCTTTTTTTAGAATACAATAGCCGGCATTGCATATGATTCCATCCGCACTGTGAAGTGTCGGCTGAATGAAAAAACTATCAGTGTGTGGCCAACATAAATTTTCCCTGGTATATGTATGCATGTGGCATAGGGACCTTAGATTGTAAGCTCTTTAAAGGGGAGTTCCACCCAAAAGTGGAACTTCCGCTTTAAGGCCTCCTTCCCCGGCTCCTGTTTGTGAAACAGAGCTTTTGGGCCTAGTCGACCGGAAGCAGAAGCTCTCCCTCCCGAAGTCTTCTGGGACATATGACAGGTTCTAGAAGACTTCAGGGCCAGTCACAGACCGCAGCGCCGTTCGCGCATGCACAGTGGGCACCCGGCTGGGAAGCCACAAGCTGTCACAGCCGGGTGCCCATAGTAGAGATGCCGACGCCGCCAAGGGAGGTCTCAAGGAGAACATAGCTGTGGTGAGTACACCGCTGGACCATGGGACAGGTGAGTGGCTGTTCTTAAAAGTCATACACGTTTTGTAAAACAAACAAATGACTGGAACTCTGGTCAGCGATTCTGGCCAATCTGAAGACAATTTTTGAATACTCCTGAACAGGGCTTTTTTTCAGCGGGAACGTGGGGGAACGCAGTTCCGGCACCTACTGGACTGACTGTATGTAATGACAAGGGGTGCTGGGGTGTGCTGCAGGGTATTGATGCTCACTGCTGGGGGATCTATTCTTGCTGGAGGGGATCTATTTTTGCAGGAGGGGTCTATTGGTGATGAGGAGGTCTATTGTTGCTGGTGGGGGACCTATTGTTGATAGGGGTGGGTCTTATGTTGCTGGGGGGTCAGTTGTTGCTGAAGGAGATCTACTGCTGGGGGAGGGGTCTATTGTTGATGGCTGCCAGAGAGTCTATTAATGCTGGCTATGCAGAGATCTGTTGATGCTGCCGGGAGTCTATTGTTGCTGGGGGGGGGGGCAATATTTGTTGTAGGTGGTACATTGTTGTTAGGAGGATCTATTGTTGCTGGCTGAAGGGGATCAATTTTACTGCTTTTCTTGATACCATTACCAAATTCCATACAAATTACTTAGTACCACAAAATGATACTTGGTTCTGTATTGTCTAAAAGGGGTGGTACTGGGAGGTGAGTAGGGGATAGAACCAGGGGACGGTGCTCGGAGGTGGGTAAGGGCGGGGAAAAGGGGTGACTCGGAAAAGGGGAGTTCCTGCACCTATGCTCCTGAATATGCAGACTTACTATAACTCTGAAAATTCATCGAAATTCCAGCTCATGAATCCAGATTGGCAGAATATATGAACCGTGTGACTCTTCACAGATCGGACAATGCTAAGTATTCATTAGAATTGATAAAACTCATTCAAAGGGAACATCAGAAGTTCAGAATTTGCACATCGTTTTGCTCATCTCTCATCTTTAACTGGCTTATCTCTCAATGTTCTGATCTGCTCGATAAAGGTAATATCTATTAATGCAACATTTTTTTATAGAAAAGATCCATCCTTGCCATATCATCAGCTAAACTGCCATCATTGTGGACAGAAAACAGATATGCTATCAATTTTCCTTGAATAAATACCTCATTTTCATGCAATGACAGACTCCTACATCTATCAACATCAATAAAAATGGATGCTGTAAATATTAATGAACCAGTGAACCAGATCTTATTGAAGTAAATGTAAAAGCGTAATCAATGACATTTAGTTTACCAACGCCCTGTGTATCATACATAATTGCCATTTCTTGTTTCAGTAAAACACTTGTTTTCACTTTTTTTTTTTTTTCATCCTGTGTAGCATCTCAGTGCTGCTGATCTCCTGCAGCCTCTTTGCAGCCACTTGTAGTCTCTATCTGAAGCCCGTGTGACAGGAGGACAACAAAGGAACACGATATCAAAACGGGAACAAAACGTTGTCCCCCTATTACAGGAAGTGACTGAAAAAGTACTTTATTTGCAGAATCATCAAGTAGTATTATAATGTAAGCTGCAAATTTTAAAATATTGAAAATGTCTTTTTTTAAATTACATTTACATGTTAAATCGTAAAGCTGAATTCCAGATGTGGGTATTTTGCATGGTTACATTGGTCCAGCTTGGATCAACGTAACTGTGCATGTGCCATACCTGGCAGATCCCTGTGAAAACTGAAAATTGCTGTAGTAGGCTTCAGGTATCGCACAGCTGGACCATGGTACCTATGCAAAAATAGTCAGACCTGGAATCCAGCTGTAAAATGGTTCCAAAGTCAAATGTTTTTTTTTGTGTTACCTAAATGCATTCCCTGCATTGGGGTAAAAATGCCCCACTACCTGTTCTACCCACCCCCATTCCTAAGAACAGATCTGACTCCTGTTTCTGTTGCAGAACCAATCCCCTCACTTCCTGGTCTCCCAGGAGAAACAGAAGGCAGGGGGAGCCATAGACTCCTGCTGCTGTCAGTCAAACTCCTGTGGAGGAGGGAGCAGGGGCATGGCTTACCAGCTCTGTGTGTGTCTATAGACACGCACAGCCTGGCTCTGGAGCGTGCCTGCTTTGGGTGCCTCCATAGCACCCAGCTTGCTGAGAAGGCACCTAGAGGAGGGAGTAGCAGACATCTCCAGCAAGGGACTGCCAGAAGAGGAGGTAAGGGGTCTTTCCATGCAATATCATTGCGCAGAGCAAGTAAGTATAACTTTTTTTTTTATGCCCCAAAAATACCCTTTAGTATCACTTTAAGTTTTAACATGGTAATTGAATTTAAATTGGCCATACCTAGATTTTATCTTTAAATGACATTTTAGTGATTGGGCTTACACCTACTTTAATAGGTGCTTAGTTGGGGTAGGCTTCACTCCTACTTTTCCTTTTCTACAGTGTGTAAAGATCATTCCAGACCACTATTATCTTGGAATGTTATCTCACGCTGGCAGGACCCCTCCCAATCTTTTGTTTGCATTCTTTTTCTTGCATTCCATTGTACCTTTCATGACTATTTTGAAATATTCCGAACTGGAAAGGCCCCTTTTTACACGGGCGAATAGAATTCAGCTTTTAGCTGCGGATAGATCAAGTTATCTACCGCAGCTAAACTCACACAATGATTTCCTATGACCCCATTCACACACTGCATTTAGCAACGGTTTCGTTACATAGGGTTTGGTGAGGATAGAAAAAATAAATTTGACTGCGTCCAGGAACGATTTATTGCAGCTATCTGCACATAACTGCAGGTAATCACAGTGTACTATTTCTCCTGCAGATAGCAGCGGCAACAAGGAAAGAAAAACAACAGGAAGCACATCAGAAATGGCAAGAATGTTCCAATGCAGCTAAACGCAGCAGCATGTAAACGCACGTAAACGCAGATAATCGCAAAGTACAACGGCAAGTGAACGCTGTGCCAGGATTCTCTGAATTTTAAAATAACAAAACATGCTTTTAACAGCGGCAGAACAGCCGCCCGTGTGAAAGGGGCCTAAAACACCGCAAATTATGTTGGTGCAAATGATGCCATATACAGTAATGCCGCGTACACACGCGAGCGGATTTCTCGTCGGAAAAAGATATGACGGCTTTTCCGACGAGGTTCCGCTCAAGTCTGCCTTGCATACACAGGGTCACGCAAAAGTTCGCTGAAATTACGACCGTCAAGAACGCGATGACGTACAACACTACGACAAGCCGAGAAAATGAAGTTCAATGCTTCCGAGCATGCGTCGAATTGTTTCCGAGCCTGCGTAGGAATTTAGCGCATCGGAATTGCCGCAGACGATCGCATTTTCGGATAGGAACTTTTCCCGACCGAAAAATTGAGAGCATGCTCTCAATCTTTTGCTGGCTGGAATTCCGCCAGCAAAAGACTGATGGAGCGTACACACGGTCACATTTTCCGACGAAAAACTCTCATCGGTCTTTTGCTGGCTGAAATTCCGATCGTGTGTATGCGACATTACATTCAGAATGAAGTATACATACCTTGCCTTGGTCCTATGAAGCTCAATGGAGCTCCTGTACAGTAAAAAATATATCCTTAAAGCGACACTATACTCTGGTTTATAAAGAAAAAAAAAAACTTGAGTATGTATTTTTAACTCAAAAAAGCCCCTTCTACTGCTTTCAGGAAAGTGTACATATTCCCCAGCACACCATGGATCTGCAATCATCGTTGAAAGGTTTTTATTGGAGAGAGATCACATCACAAAGACAAGTGCAACGTTTCAGAGTCACGCAGGACCCTTTCGCCAGGCATTCTATTGCTTTCAGTCATCTCCAAATTTCCAAATTATTTTTTTTAGTTCCTGACTTCCTGTTAGAGGGTGGCTACGTTCGTTCTCCATGTACTATGGGATTTGTAGTGTGTATGGAGCAGTGTACATGACCGCATCTAACATGCACTGCTTCTATCAAACAAGCAGCATAAGGGGTAATGGAGAGATTCAAGAGCTCACTGAGGATGCTACAAGGAGGTAGAAAAATAGTTAGAAACAGTTTCATGAAAAACAGATTACAGGACCATTAAGAATGAGACATGTACGGATTATTTTTGGAGAATAAGGATATTGTTTAGGCATTGTTAACACGGCCCTTGCAGATGTATGTTTAAGTACACATGTGAGAACGAGGCCTTTGTGTCACTTTAAGTTAGCCATACACTGGAAGAATTTTGTTTAACCCCTTAACCCAACCAGCCGCCGCAGTTATACTGCGGCAGGTTGGCTCCCCTGGGTGAAACTACGTTACCTTACGTCGGTTCACCTTTTGACCTATAGGGGGCGCGTGCGGGACGCAGGAGCCGATGTGCATGCCATGCACCCGTGATCGCTCCACACAGAGACAGAACAGAGATCTGTCAATGTAAACAGACAGATCTACGTGTTGTCAGGGGTGAGGAGAGCGATCTGTTGTTCATACTAAGTATGAACAACGATCGCTCTCCTCACTCAGGCAGTCCCACCCCCCCACAGTTAGAATCACTCCCTAGGACACACAATTAACCCCTTGATCGCCCCCTACTGTCAACCCCTTCCCTGCCAGTGTTATTTACACAGTAATCATCCTGCCTTTAGAAATTAAGCTCTACAAGCAGGGCCCTCCTGTACCTTTTGTATTGAACTGTACTGGAATTGTGTTGACTCCCCTATACATTGTAAAGCGCTGCGTAAACTGTTGGCGCTATATAAATTGCTTATAATAATAATAATTATAATAATCAGTGCATTTTTATAGCACTGATCGCTGTATAAATGCCACTGGTCCCAAGAATGTGCCAAAAGTGTCCGATCTGTCCGCCATAATGTCGCAGTCCCAATAAAAATCGCTGATCACTGCCATTACTAGTAAAAAAAAATAAAAATAATAAAAATGCCATAAATCTTTCCCCTATTTGTAGATGTTATAACTTTTGCGCAAATCAATCAATATACGCTTATTGCGATTTTTTATTACCAAAAATATGTAGAAGAATCAGATCAGCCTAAACTGAGGAAAAAATTTGCTTTTTTTAAAAAAAAATGGGGATATTTATTATAGCAAAAAGTACAAAATATTGTTTTTTTTTCAAAATTGTCGCTCTTTTTTTGTTTATAGCACAAAAAATAAAAACCGCAGAGGTGATCAAATACCACCAAAAGAAAGCTCTATTTGTGGGAAAAAAAGGACATCAATTTTGTTTGGGTACAGAGTCGTACGACCGCGCAATTGTCAGTTAAAGTGACGCAGTGCCATATCGCAAAATATGGCCTTGTCATTGAGCAGCCAAATCTTCCGGGGCTGAAAAGGTTAATGTCTTCACGCCCGCGCTATTGCCGAAAGACGGCTACAGCGCGGACTTAAATTGCCAGAAGGGTGTCCATGTACGTCCTCCTGTGACCGAGTCCGGCTGATCACAGATCAGAGTTAAAGGGCGATTCCAGCCCTTTATCACGTGATCAGCTGTCAGCCAATGACAGCTGATCATGTGATGTAAACAGAAGACAGTAATCAACACTTTTTTTCCTCACGCTAAGAGCATGAGGAGCAAAAAATAATTGGGACATTGCTCCCGCACACTGACAGTCACTGCTACTAAGCAGTGCCCACCATTGCCACCTACCAGTGCCCACCAGTGCCCACCAGTGCCACCTATCAGTGCCCACCAGTGCCACCTATCAGTGCCCACCAGTGCTGCCAAGCAGTGCAAATCAGTGCCTCATCTTCAGTGCTACCTTTCAGTGCTGCCTATCAGTGTCACTTACCAGTGCTTATCAGTGCCACCTATCAGTTCCGCCTATCAGTGCCACCTCTCAGTGCCATTCAGTGCCGCCTATCAGTAGAAGACTGATTATGCTACAAAATTATTAACAAAATCTTAATTTAGCAAACGGAACTGCTTAGATGAAATATGCTTGAAAATAAAGAAGAAAAAAAGTTCAATTTTTCTTTTATCTAGAGGTTGTAGGGTTTTTGAGGATTTATTTGGGCTACTTTATTTAATTTAGGCCACAATCACTTAGCCGCCCTTGTGCCAGACAGACAGAAGCATTAGGCCGGCCATATACAGTGCTTTGAAAAAGTATTCATATCCCTTGAAATTTTCCACATTTTGTTATGTTACAACCAAAAATGTAAATGTATTTTATTGGGATTTTATGTGATAGACCAACACAAAGTGGCACATAATTGTGAAGTGGAAGGAAAATGATAAATGGTTTTAACATTTTTTTACAAATAAATACCTGAAAAGTGTGGCGTGCATTTGTATTCAGCCCCCTTTACTCTGATACCCCAAACTAAAATCTAGTGGAACCAATTGCCTTCAGAAGTCACCAAATTAGTAAATAAGTCCGCCTGTGTGTAATTTTATCTCAGTATAATTACAGCTGTTCTGTGAAGCCCTCAGAGGTTTGTTAGAGAACCTTAGTGAACAAACAGCATCATGAAGGCCAAAGAACACGCCAGACATGTCAGGGATAAAGTTGTGGAGAAGTTTAAAGCAGGGTTAGGATATAAAAATATATCCCAAGCTTTAAACATCTCACGGAGCACTGTTCAATCCATCATCCGAAAATGGAAAGAGTATGGCACAACTGCAAACCTACCAAGACATGGCCGTCCACCTAAACTGACAGGCCGGGCAATGAGAGCATTAATCAGAGAAGAAGCCAAGAGGCCCATGGTAACTCTGGAGGAGCTGCAGAGATCCACAGCTCAGGTGGGAGAATCTGTCCACAGGACAACTATTAGTTGTGCACTCCACAAATCTGCCCTTTATGGAAGAGTGGCAAGAAGAAAGCCATTGTTGAAAGAAAGCCATAAAAAGTCCTGTTTGCAGTTTGCGAGAAGACAAGAGGGGGACACAGCAAACATGTGGAAGAAGAAGAAAAACCTGTTAGAAGTCTGCCAAAGACATGAGGAAAAACCACCACCTAAAGTCTATGGGGGTTGTACATTAGAAATGATGAAAATATAACTCCCAAGTTCACACGTAGATGGAATGTTCCGGTGATGGACCTGACACCTATCTAGACCCTCTGTTCACCTGTGGTTCCTTTAATGTCTACTTACCTGCCAGATTTGATGAATTCCATCTACGTGTGAACTTGGGAGTTATATTTTCATCATTTCTAATGTACAACCCCCATAGACTTTTGGTGGTGGTTTTTTCTTTCACAATTTACTACCATTTTATATTTTGGACTTTTTTTCTCCAATGGACTTAAGTGGTTGATTTGCCGAACCTTGGTGTTTTTTTTTAGATATAATTTATTATTTATTTCCAATTAAGATTTATATTTCACTTCAACTGTTGTTTTGAATTACACAGTGTCACTTTATTATGCACCCCATACCTTTGGTCATACAAGGTGTGATAAGGTTTTATTCATTGTTGGTATGCATGTATGACCTTTTGACTAACATATATAGCGCTACACTTTTATTTTTGTTTTGAACCTTTAACCTAAGTCTATAGGTGTGTTAGCTGCTTTTTTGGTATTTTTTAGATTTCAGCGCAGCGCTGTACTTACCTCCCTATTGAGTTTGCTAAAAAAACACCTGAAGGACTCCAAGATGGTGAGAAATAAGATGCTCTGGTCTAATGAGACCAAGATAGAACTTTTTGGCCTTAATTCTAAGCGGTATGTGTGGAGAAAACCAGGCACTGCTCATCACCTGTCCAATACAGTCCCAACAGTGAAGCATGGTGGTGGCAGCATCATGCTGTGGGGGTGTTTTTCAGCTGCAGGGACAGGACGACTGGTTGCAATCGAGGGAAAGATGAATGCGGCCAAGTACAGGGATATCCTGGATGAAAACCTTCTCCAGAGTGCTCAGGATCTTACACTGGGCCGAAGGTTTACCTTCCAACAAGACAATGACCCTAAGCACACAGCTAAAATAACGAAGGAGTGGCTTCACAACAACTCTGTGACTGTTCTTGAATGGCCCAGCCAGAGCCCTGACTTAAACCCAATTGGGCATCTTTGGAGAGACCTAAAAATGTCTGTCCACCAACGTTTACCATCCAACCTGACAGAACAGGAGATGATCTGCAAGGAGGAATGGCAGAGGATCCCCAAATCCAGGTGTGAAAAACTTGTTGTAGCTCTCCCAAAAAGACTCATGGCTGTATTAGATCAAAAGGGGGCTTCTACTAAATACTGAGCAAAGGGTCTGAATACTTAGGACCATGTGATATTTCAGTTTTTCTTTTTTAATAAATCTGCAAAAATTGTCAACAATTCTGTGTTTTTCTGTCAATATGGGGTGCTGTGTGTACATTAATGAGGAACAAAAATGCACGCTACACTTTTCACGTATTTATTTGTAAAAAAAATTAAAAACCATTTATCATTTTCCTTCCACTTCACAATTATGTGCCACTTTGTGTTGGTCTATCACATACAATCCCAATAAAATACATTTATGTTTTTGGTTGTAACATGACAAAATATGGAAAATTTCAAGGGGTATGAATACTTTTTCAAGGCACTGTACGGTGCAAATTATTTTCCTGCCATTGTCTTCTCCTGGCGGGGGATAAGCTGCTACAGCAGCTGTAGCCATCAGCAGTGATCGGGTGAACAAAATACGACAGGCTGGTTGTATTGAAGTTGATCGATTCAACCCATACATGGATTGAAATTTGGCTGGTTCCTGTTGAACCAGTCAAATTGTGATTTGTCTATGGCCAGCATAAAGCAGGCCACACATTATGCAATTTTCTTGGTTGAAGGAAAGAAAATTTGTTGATTCCCCCATCAACAAATTCAGTGCTGATGGGGCAATCCCTCCCGCTGCACTATTGTATTCTGACAGTGGCAGGTTTCTCCACCATCAAAGTACAATAATCATTGCCTACAGCTATAGCCACCATCAGTGATTGAACAAAAACAAAAAAACAACACAGGCTAGTGTACTGAAGTCAATCAATAGATCAACTGAAATACAATCAGCCTGCCCATTGATGGATTGAGATTTGCTGGTTACTGCTGAACCAGCTAAATTTCCATCTACTGTATGTAAGACTGGCTTTAGTGTTCTGTGTATCTGAGTTTTTTCCCCTTTTTTTGTGTATTTGATTATAATTTGCATAGTTGCTTTAAAATGTAAATTTTTTTTCTTCCTTCGAAAAACAAGACATGATAATGTCTACAAAATAATGAGGCTAAAGAGGCGCTGTTCACAAGAACAGGTCTGGGATAGTTGAAGGAAGCCATTTGATACCCATTGCACCTTAAGGCTGGGTTCACACCATTTTGAATTGGATGTGGGATCCTCGCATCTAGATTGCAATAGCAGAAGATTTTGACCGGTTCTCTATGGAGCCGGTTCACATATCTCTGCATGCATTTCCGGTGAGTTTTGCAGAAAAACGTTGTGTGTCTTTTGGTTCATTTCAGGTGCTAATTCAGCTCAAAATTGGGGCTGAAATTGGACCTGAAGCAGTGAACCAGCACGCACTGGACCCCTGTTGTCAGCTGCATGCGGCTCATATGTGAACCGAGCCTTAAAAATCCCCTTTACTTCTTCCCCAAAGACTGCAATACATGTTGCTAAAATATTGATATTTAGCTGTCATCTGAATTTGACCAAAATTTGGGGGAAATTAACCATTTGCAGATCACCCACCATACATTTACTGCAGCAGGGTGGCCGCTCTGCGCCAGATCACGTACCTAGTACGTGATCTGACACTCCGGGGTCTGGGGCGCAGGTGCCGCCGGCGACCCGCTCCTGCTGTGATGTGATTTACTGCGGCAGGACAGTCCTTCTGCACCAGATCATGTACCTAGTACGTGATCTGACACTTCCGGGTCTGCGATGCGCGTGGCGCCGGAAACCCGCTCCCTCTGTGATGTGATTTACTGCAGCAGGGAGGTCGTTCTGCACCAGATCATGTACCTAGTACATGATCTGACACTCCGGGGTCTGGGGCGCAGGTGCCGCCGGCGACCCGCTCCTGCTGTGATGTGATTTACTGCGGCAGGACGGTCGTTCTGTACCAGATCATGTACCTAGTACGTGATCTGACACTTCCGGGTCTGCGATGCGCGTGGCGCCGGAAACCCGCTCCCTCTGTGATGTGATTTACTGCGGCAGGGAGGTCGTTCTGCACCAGATCTTGTACCTAGTACGTGATCTGACACTTCCGGGTCTCGGGCGCGTGCGTGCACCACTGGCAACCTGCTTCCCCTGTGATTCCACACAGCGGGAGCTCAGCAGCGGGTACCGCGGACTCGATATCTGCCAGCACCCACTGATTACACAGGGTATCTGTGTGTGTAAACACACAAATCCCGATTCTCTCAGGGGAGAGGAGAGAGATTGTGTGTTCATACTAAATTTGAACACCGATCTCTCTCCTCCCCTAGTCAGTCCCATCCCCTCTACAGTTAGAACACACTTAGGGAACACAGTTAATCCCTTGATTGCCCCCTAGTGTTAACCCCTTTCCTACCAGTGACATTTATACAGTAATCAGTGCATTTTTATAGCACTGATCGCTGTATGATTGTCAATGGTCTCAAAAATGTGTCAAATGTGTCCAATTTGTCCACTGCAATATCGCAGTCCCGATAAAAATCGCAGATCACCGCCATTACTAGTAAAAAAAAAATAATAATAAAAATGCCATAAATCTATCCCCTATTTTGTAGATGCCATAACTATTGTGCAAACCAATCAAAATACGCTTGTTGCGATTTTTTTTTACCAAAAATATGTAGAAGAATACATATTGGCCTAAACTGAGGAAAAAATTAGTTTTGATTTTTTTAAAAATTGGGATATTTATTACAGCAAAAACTAAAAGATATTGGGGCTGATTTACGAACCATTTACGCCATGAGTTGAGGCGCACGCCGAGGCGCAACGTACTTTTTGGTATTTACGAAACGTTTGCGCCGGTAACACAGCACTATTCCCCATTTACTATAGTAATCTCAGCGCACGGGAGGAGGCAATCAGTGCGCCACTATGGACATGGTGCATGGCATCTTCAACTCAAAATTAAAAGAAGCTGGAAGTGCCAATATTATGGGGGTGATGTGAGGAAGTATAGTAATAACTGCCCAAGTAACAAATATGCCCAAAATAGAATGAGGAAGTAACTTTTTCAGTACAAGCCTACTGTGCCTGCAAGTATGTTTAAAACTGCGTGAGGTCAATTTATGCACTGCGCATGCGCAAGCGGCATTTGCACTCGTTCAAATACATTGGCTCACTACGCCGGCAAAATCTTAGTAAATGTCAAGCAACGTAAATGCATTTGTGTGGGTTGAACGGGCCCACCTCTAAACTTGACATTTTTTTTTACGCTGGTTCACTTTTATGTATTTTTTTAAGGAGATTTGCACACAGGTCATGTTAGCGTGTTATGTTGCCAACGTGTGACATACATCTTGTTAAAATTATGTAAAAAGACTGTCGCTCCTCTAGCTCCTCCTAAAAGGGCATTTAACCTTCCCCTTCTAATGCCTATGATTTCTTTGGGATAGCTTTTGCTTTTAAAGGGGACCTCTACACTCCATTCGCCAAGTCTTCCCCTTCGAATGCATATGTTTTATTTGGGCTAGTTTTTGCTTTTAAAGGGGAACTCTACACTCCAATGCTCGTCTCCCCTTCTAATGCATATAATTCTTTGGGGCTAGCTTTTGCTTTTAAAGGGGAACTCCACACTCCATTCTCCAATCTCCAAAGGCTGTGAGCTGCCTTCACCAATCCAAACCACATCCTTTTTCAGAGCAAACAACAGGGCCAGCTAGGAAAGGGGCGAGAAGAGCGATCGCCCAACTGCCTCCCGAACCATACAAGGCCACATGTACTCAACATAGCTGGCTGCCTTTGGGGCATATTGGGCTCAGCTCAATACCAACCACAATACAAACCACAAAGCACCTTGCACCCACTAGTTAAAGGGGTTTTTCACATTCTGTAAAGCCCCCCTCTCTGCAGCCCCCCACAACCCCAGCCTAGGGTTGTGTGGAAGAGGCCCTTGTCCCCCTTAATATGGGAACAAGGTGGTTGACTTTTGGGGTGCCTGAGCCCTTTCTGCTCCCAAGCATACACCCCTTCACTGCCTTTTTCCCTTACTTAGGATGGCGGTGCCGAGAGCCGAGGGACGGGTCGGCCTCAGGCGGCCGACATCGCGGGTACCCAGGACTGGTAAGTCTACTTATTTAAAGTCAGCAGCTACAGTGTTTGTAGCTGCTGACTTTAAAAAAAAAAAATTAGCTGGCCGGAATCCTGCTTTAATTTGAGACACTTGTGTTTTTTTGCTTTCCTTGCTATTTTCCAAGTCCTGTTTTGTTGACCAATAAAATTTGCAGCAAATTTTTATGTTTTGTGTTTTTTTTTTACTTTTCATGCAACACATTTCCCAGCTGCAGCTTAACTAGGCTGATTGGCATGGCAAATCCCAAAACTGTGTGATTTGTCTGTTACTTTCCTGGTGCCTTCATGGTAGCATATGCATGGATTGTGTGTATGCTGCCATGGATAGGCACCAGGAAAGACATTAGAGAGGTAAGTTTTCAATTTTCCATTTTAGTGCAGTGGTTCTCAGCCTCAGTTCTCTTATACCCCCAACAGGACATGTTTTGGGAATTTTATCTTGGCTAAAATAGCTGTCCAAAATACCAAGCCATTGACTGATTTTAAAGCACCTGTGCAAGATAAAGGAAAACCTGCAAACATGGCCGTTGGGGGTACTTGAGGACAGGGTTGAGAAGCACTGATTTAGAGCACTGATCTAAAATCTAGCTCAAGACACTCCTATGTGTGGGAATTTGAGGGAAACCAAGTGAGTGTTAGAACCCCTGCTTGTCTTTTTTAGGTTGAGCTTTGTGTCCCTTTTCTTAAAATTGACCTCACTTCCTGACACATAGCCAAACAAGAAGTGAGGGTAAAACCCTACCAATGTCCTTCCTTGGGGACACACAGGTCAACCTAACTAGTGTCCCCATTAGGCAAATTGCACTGTAGCACTTTGTTGTGTACACCCCAAATTCTTAAGTATTTTTGGGTTTAGTAAAGGCAAAAAAAAAGGGGAAGCACTGGTGATTTTAACATCCAATCATGTAGAAGCAAAGATGGTGTTTTTATTTTCCTTGCATGTCCCCCTCGGATCTCCACCAGCTGCACTTGTAGTGCAAAGTGGATTTGCCTTTAGTAAATAAACCCTAAAGTCCAAGATACCTAAGAATTTGGGGTGTACAGAGCAAAATGCTAGAGTGCAATTTACCTAATGGGGAAGCTATTTATATTGACTTGTGTGTCCCCAAGGAAAGACATTGGTAGTGTTTTACCCTCACTTCCTGTTTGGCTATGTAACAGGAAGTGAATAAATTTGAAGGAGAAAGTGGCAACATTTGGGAGGTGTCTTCACCGTATCAGGGGTGTAGACACCCCCAAAAACTGACAAGACTTCTAATCCCTCTGCACTCTATCCCCAAGCAAAAATAAGAGGATTCCATCTAGTTTAACTTTGCAAAGACACATTCCTAAAGTGGTGTTCCGGCCAAAATTATACTTTTTAAATAAAAATACCCCTATAATACACAAGCTTAATGTATTCCAGTAAAGTTAGTCTGTAAACTAAGGTCTGTTTTGTTGGTTTATAGCAGTAGTTTGTTATTTTATAAGTTTACAGCAGGCCGTGGCCATCTTAAGTGTGGGCATCTGAAGCCAGATTGTATTTCTTCCTGGATCTCATCCTTGCACATGCTCAGTGCAGCACAAGCAGTGTAATAGGTTTCAGGTCAGGTTTCCATAGCAACGGCAGTGTCAGAGGAAGTTGCCGCCCCTTCCCAGAAGGCATTGCAAACAGGAAATGATGCGATGGGCCACGGCCAGGGAGAAGGAAGTGAAAAATTAATACAGCAGATATACAGTAGGTGCTGAGAAAAAAAATTAAAAATATCCAATTCGTTTACAGTGCACGGTTTAGTGAGGGATGCTGAAGAGTTGTAAAAGTGGGTGGAACTCCACTTAAGTACAACTGTGATGCATGTCAATGGCCCACTTAGACCTTGTTTAATAGAAAACACCAGTTGCCTTTCACTAGAAACATTTGTTACTGCAGTCCTGGATCTGCATTTGCTTTACTATTAATTTCCATAAAAATTGGGTTTCTGCAGCTAGATGCGTGACCGCTGTGTGTGTGAGATGAGCAACTGCTGTGTGCGCGGAGGTATGCGCATATGTGGTTCTCGGAAAGCGGTGGCCAGAATGACACCACGCCCCTATATGAAGTTGCTTGTACTGCTGCTAAGTTCTCTGAGGAAGAGATGATCCTTATTTGCACATTAAGAAAAAAATGTGTTTTTTTTAACATGGGGTGGTGTTTGTGTGGGTGCCTAACACACATTCATACATATTAGGACCAATTTAGACAGGATCCGATTTTACAGCATGGTTTTAGATTGTGGGAGGGAAGCGGAGTACCTGGAGGAAACCCATGCAGACACAGGGAGAACATGCTAATTCCAGACAGATAGTATTACGGGCGGGATTCCAACGAGCAACCCTTTTTGCTGCTAGGTGAAAGTGCTAACAGCTACACCACTGTTCTGCACAAATATGATGTAGGTTCTTGTGTCTACTTGTGAAAATACAAGTGTGTCATGGCACATCTACATTCCAAATTTGGCACTTAAGATGGTCATGCACTATGCAATCTGATTGTCCAATCTCTGTACAACTTGATATTTCTGCAAAATAGGTAATAGGAATACGCACTTGAACAATAATTCAAATTTTTGGAAATCAAACAGGGTCTTTCCTAATCTAATTTGTCAAATTTTTCTATTTTTTTAAGATTGCAGTGTATGGTCACCTTTAAAGATCAAGATCTGAAAATATAATTTTTTTGGGTTTAGAAACACTTTTCTGTTCTTTGTAATGTATTGAAAGATTTGTGTAAAAATAGAAAAAAAAAACATTTCAAAGATATATTAGAAGTAATAGGAATGAGATTAGCATCAAAAGGGTTAATTAAAGTGGTTGTAAGCCCACTTTTTGGACTTCTACCTATAGGTAAGCCTAGAATAAGGCTTACCTATAGTAGTGGAAATATCTCCTAAACGTGTGTCGTTTAGGAGATATTTCACTTGTAGTCCGCCGACAATTCCAATGGCGCATGCGCGGGGAAGAAACAAAGCTAAGTGCCATTTCTTCCCTAGCCTGTGCCGTTAATCGTGGCTCCCGTGCACATGCGCGGGAGTGACGTCACGCAGCTCCGGCG
This sequence comes from Lithobates septentrionalis, assembly GCA_037952835.1. NCBI lineage: Eukaryota > Metazoa > Chordata > Amphibia > Anura > Ranidae > Lithobates > Lithobates septentrionalis. Next base: position 74,844 of record JBBDGP010001162.1, on the reverse strand, counting down.
AAACACAGAGCCAGAGTCCGCGGCCCGGAAAGAAGAGGGGCCAGAAGATGGTCGTTGCCTACACAGGGGACATCGCTGGATTCTTTTGCAGGTAAGTGGCACATAATGGGCTAGTATGTGATGCATGCTAGCCCATTATGCTTTTCATTTGCAGGCTTTTGCAGCAAGTAAAAGAGGAAGTAAAACCCATCAGGGTTTACTTCCTCTTTAAGTGAGAACACCTACTAATTGCCTAACAAGACACACCCAATGAGATGGGCATGCGCTATTATCAATGAGAAAACAGCAGTGACCCTGGCACCAGTTGCCATTTACATATTTATTATCGTGTTGCGCGTCTGCGTGCGCCAGTTCGCACACTCAATCAATGGTTTATCCGGGGCAACAATTAAGGTGTGAACCAGCGTAACGTACTGTTCTTAGTAAATCAGCCCCATTGTGTTTTTTTCAAAATTGTCGCTCTTTTGTTTATAGAGCAAAAAATAAAAAACACAGAGGCGATCAATTACCACCATAAAATAAATCTCTTTTTTTGGAGAAAAAAAAGGACATCAAATTTTGTTTGGGTGCAGCGTCACACGACAGCTGCAATTGTCAGTTAAAGCGACGCAGTGCGTATCGCAAAAAAATGTCCTGGTCATTGAACAGCCAAATCTTCCGGGGGTGAAGTGGTTAAAACAAAGTTATTGAGCTGGAGTTTTGTATTTAGACCTTTTTTTTCACAATACAGTACAGTAGTTAAGAATGCTTAAAATATTGATTACTTGTGGCTCCTCGTTTAACAACCAATTTGTTTAACTACCTGGTCGTTGGAACGGAACCTGATCGTTAAGTGAGGAGTACCTGTAATGAGTAATAATATTCACAAGGTAATTGGTTCCAAATGAGGGATGTCCCCGCAAAGTCAGAGAGTTGGGAGTTAGCCACCGGCTATGGATTACTGCCCTTTATACAGCTGCACTCGTTCCTCTTTGATCAGAATAATCCTTTGTCATATAAAGTCAAAGTTCTGTTATCAGGATGTGCAGTCTGCTTCCCTCTGCTGGCTCTCTAGCATCATTGCTTCATCTGTCCCCACGTCTCCTGCACAGCAGGGAAAGGGTTATTTTTCCTTGGGCAGAGAATCCGCTAAGTCCAAGGATCTGATTGTCCCCTTTAAGTCCATCTCAGGTTTCTCAGGGAACTTCCTGAGTGACAGATGACATCACTGGAGGTGTGACCGACTGATGATGTGGAGCTGTGGCTTTGCTGGTCGAGCAAAGAGAGGAATTTTTCTGTAGCACAAGGCTATGAGTGTTCTCCTCTGTACTAAGTTCAGGTCATAAAGGGGATGTCTGTGGCAGAGATACAGGCAAAGTACAAGACAAGGCAAAGTGCAGTGACAAGGAGGACACACACAGAAACCAGAAGACTTCACAAGCATGCAGAGAGGCTGAGCGCAGCAGGCTGCCCGAGGGGTGTGGAGTGCTGAATTTGAATTGCATCTGCGACAGGCTGAAAGTAAAACGATGCCCGCATGGAAATTACACAGCCACGTCTTCTCCTCTTGCTGCCGATAAATGAGGAAGCCAACCGCTCTCGATGTCTTGAGGTTGATCTCTTTTTGGTGAGTTCCAGTTCACCCTGACCCAAGGAAATTTTCAGGCAGTACAAGAATATAATGCACCCTCAGGACAGGCGGCCCCATAGAGTGACTTGAAACAAGTGTCAGATCCTGCATGCTGATTAGACTTGTTGAACCGATTTTACATTCCCGTTGCTTTTGTCTGTTTTTCAAACTTCTTCTTAAACCTGCTGGGGAGAAAAAAAAAAAAAAGGAAAGAAATGGACTTTTTTTTGTATTGCTGCTGAATACAGAGGCATTTATGGCCACTGATGACCGCTGTACCTGGGCACTGACGGTACACCTACGGCATCTAATGTTTGTTCATGTTGCATTAGATAAGCAAGGATGAAAGGAGACAGTTTCATGTTTTTCCCAAAACTACGAGGATGGAGACCTTGTTGGAGGGGACGCTGGAGGGCTGTTAAGTCACAGATTCTTGCAGCCAGTTTGATCTGCATGGTACTTTTTGTATATGCATGTACACAGGATTTATTGCAGAGTCCTGTGCATTTTTCCTTGCCGTGGGGAACGTCTTCCCCGCCAACACAGGTGACTCTCCTAATCTGGTACGAGCCCTTTGGCAAACTGAGACGGCTTGGAGACTGCCGCGTCCTTTTCAACATCACCGGTTGTCACCTAACCACCAACAGGAGCCTTGTGCAAGAGGCTGACACCATCTTGTTCCATCACCGGGACATTGGAGACTTTGAGGACTTTCCTTTCGAAAAACGGTTACCTTCCCAGAAATGGATCTGGATGAACTTTGAATCTCCGTCACATTCCTCTTGGTTGTCCTCCCTAAGTGGTGTATTCAACTGGACCATGTCCTATAGGGTAGACTCAGATATATTTGTGCCGTATGGCTATTTGTTTTCCAGGAAACGCTCAAAAATAATACTCCCACGGAAGAAAAAGTTGGTGGCGTGGGTTATAAGCAACTGGAACGAGGACCACGAAAGAGTTCAGTATTACAACCAACTGAGGGAGTACATAGATATAGATATCTATGGGCACTACGGGATGGATTTGAAACAGGATAACATTGTAAAAACTGTGTCGGATTATAAATTTTATCTCGCCTTCGAGAATTCAATGCACACAGATTATATCACAGAAAAACTATGGCGAAACGCCTTCAAGTCTAGCGCGATCCCTATTGTCATGGGCCCTAGTCGGTACAACTATGAGATGTTCATCCCACGAAACTCCTTCATCCATGTGGACGACTTCTCAAGTCCCCGCAAGCTTGCCATGTACTTGAAATTTTTGGATAAAAACTTGCACATGTACCGGAGGTATTTCACGTGGAGGAAAAGGTACGATGTTCACGTGACCTCGTTTTGGGACGAACATTATTGCACAGCCTGCGAAACTGTGAAGGCAGGTGGAAGTCAGCATCGAACGGTCACAGATCTTGCAGGATGGTTTGAAAGTTGACAACACGTCTGAGTAATGAGAAGCTGTGAAATTGCATAGGTTCCACTGTTTCATATAAAGTTGCTGACATCAAATATAAAGCTCTATTCCATTGCATGAGAGAACATAGTCTCAAGCACAGACCAAACTACAAACACGATACAGTTCCCTAGTTAAACACATTTCTTGGCATGTTTTGCACAGTGGACCCATCATGCTTGAAGAGGAACTCTAATGTTTGTTTTTTTTTCGGGAAGTGGGCGAAAAATATCTCTTTTATTGATAATTGTTAAAGTAATTTAATGTCTTCAGGTTCAGTGATGCATTTTTTTTTCTATTTATACATTTGTGATTTATAATGGATGTGTTTTTAACTTAAGATTTTCAAAAGTAAGTTATTTTGTGGCTAAATTATTATATTTTTTTTAATGAATGAATGAATATGCCATAAAGAAAATATAACTGTTAATGTTTGCGACATTGTAACAAATTACTTGAAAGCTTTAAAGGACCACTATGCATAAATGACATCATTTTCATAACTCATTTTATGTAAAAGAGATTTTAATGGGAGTCGTCAACACATATGCTGAAGTCTCACAAGAGAATGATTTTTCAAATATAGTGTTGGGGAGGGGGTGTTGGAGATGTTTGGCAACCAAGCTAGAGTAATACTAGTCTACAGCAGCCTTTCTCAACCTTTTTAATACAGAAGAACGCTTGAAGTAATTTTCAGGTCTTGGGGAACCCCTGCTATATTACATCTCCAGCTCACAACACATTTACATGGTCAGTAAGCTATAAACATAATAATAGATAAAAAAAATAAAGAATGCAAAGTATATAGCATATTTAAGACCCACAGCAGTTTTAACACCCCCCCTGCTCTAAGAAAAAAAATGTTTCAGTAACAATCATGAAATGGAACAAATAAAAATAATAGCTAAAAAAAAAAAAAAAAATACTGTAAAAATTGTAATGCCCCTGACATTGGTGTTCAATTATAAAATTCCTTCTTTTATCTGTAGTCAGTGTAGTGAAATACATTGGTGGCCAATGGGAGAAGGACCCCTGATTGTAATGGTCAGTGGGAGAAAGACACTCTTACATAGTTGACCCGTGGGAAAACTGCCCCCTTCAGCACAGCTAAGAACACAATGGATAGTGGCTAGTGGGAGCTGAGAAGGGACCAGCTGAATTTTTGATCCATATGTGGGTAGGCTGATTGTACTCTATCGATCGACTTGGTTACAACCAGCCTGTAAGATTTTTTGGCATGCGATTACTGCTAGTGGCTTTAGCCTATAACAGTAATCATTGTGTTCCGCCAGTCGGGAAGGCTCCCTGTGCTCCCCCCACTGGCAGAACGCGATAGCACTGCGGGAGGCACTTGTTGTGTTGATAGGGGAATCAAGTGATTTTCTTTCTTTCCACCATCTATAGGCTGCCTTAAAAAGGAACCCCTACAGATCTCTAGAGGAACTCTGGTTGAGAAACCTTGATCTACAGAATAATGGTATATAAATGTCACATTTCTCAATTTCTATTCAGGTGTGTCTTTACATACAGCTGTGAATTCTATGAGTAATAACTAATATGATGTATTGTTTTGTTTGCGTTCACTGTAGTGGTCCTTTACAGAGTTTGCTTGCATATTCAGTTTTGGGTGGACTGCAGCTAGTCCAATTACCTAAAAACCCTTTAAATTCTTTATGATGCTCACCCATGCCAAAGACAGGATGGACATCACTTGGTCCGTGTTGGGTTGCCCATTTAGCTATGTAGCGAGGGTGAGAAACAGCACTCTTTCGCACAAAGGCTGTCTTTGTGTGTAGAAAAAACAACTGGGATCATGGAAGTAGACCTTCCATCTGGACCTCTGAGACCTTAAGCCATAGATGGTTTGAATCTTGGCCGGTTCCTGGTGAGATTCGATTCATGTATGGGCAGGCTGAATATACCCAAGTTGATCAATCAGTCAACTTGGGTACAACCAGCCTGCCGGATTTTAAATGCGATTATTGCTAGTGGCTGTTAGAGCCGCTAGCAATAATCACTGTGTTCTCCTGGTGGGAGAACAATGACTCTGCGGAAGGGATTCCCCTGTTAACACTGCCTATTAACCTGTGGTTGCAGGAAAGAAATTTGCCAAGAAAAAAAAATGATAGTATTGCAGCTTTCCAGTCCTTAGATGTGGTGGCTGTATTTGTTTTCTTTATCACATTTTTTCTTTATTTTAACCTGATAATTCTGCCATTAACCCACTTCCTGTCCTAAGGTGACAACTGTACTGAGCAGAGTTGTCACAATAGGACAGGGAGTGTATGAAGCTGACCATAGATGTCTCGTTTTTTTTCTTCAATCAGCCTTCAATCAGCCAGTGAGATGGATAGAAGAATCCTCCCCACTGGAACAATGCATTCTGACAGTGAGACTCCTCTTCTGTCAGAATACACTGATCAGCAGCTTCACCCGCTCATCTACAGAAATTTTCCAACATTCCCTTTCTCCAGAAGACGATCTAATGATCCACTTCTGTCCAATGAGGATGGCCACACATAGACTGAAATTTGTCTGTTCACTGCTGAAATGGCCAAATTTAGATCCAGCTTTAGCACTACATAGGACTGTGCTGGGTCTGTATAACATCTCCCTCTCTTCTCCATAACAGGAGGAGGTGTTTTGTAGTTCACAGAGATAGCAGGAAACAATGCTAACTGATATCAGTCCAAAGGCAGAGAGTACAGAAAGCTATTATCTTACAAGATTTCTGACTGGATGAACACTTTAAACAGATACAATAAACACAAAAAAATGACCAAGTGGTCCATTGAGTCTGCCTTTTTTTTTTTTTGCTGCAGGAGCAGCAGAGAACTAGGGATGTACACCTGTGCATGTTCCTAGTTCCTTAGTTATATTCTTGTTCATTCATGCATACTGATGCTGCTAAATTTGGTCTGGTCATCTAAGCCTTAATTCATTTTCCACATGTGTGTACACATAACTACTGGCTCATCACTATCATGGGCAACCTTCTTGGCAAATGGGAATGTGTATGATGTGGGCAAGCTCTGTCACTATCTATGATAGGAGAAAAATGAAACTGCTGCAGGCACATGTAGGGACTTCCGAGCAACTATTTTTTAATGTATTTTTGCACTATGCACAATTTTTTTTTTTTTAATTGAAGACTTCCCCGCCTGCGTCGCTAATCGAGCAGGGAAAATCCGACAGGGCCGTTGTACAAAAGTCAATCAGTAGCTCGACTTCTGTACAACCAACCTGGCCAATGTTTAATCCATGTATGGCCGGCTTTACATGTACCTACAGTATGTAACTGAACTGCGTTTTCAGTCTTGAGGCACTTGTGAACTAGCCCCAGTCTCACAGATGCTCCTTGGGAAGGCTACCTCACCCACCAGTGTCTTCCAGGGAGCTTGTATCTTGCGAGATCTCAGGTGAACAGGCAGGAGCAAGGTCTTCCTCACCAGGGGGGGACGGAGGAGTCAACGCATCCCAAGAAGTAAAGGGAGAGAGATTCCTCTGCCCAGTCTGCCCTTAGTGCAAAAGGACAGCCTAGAGGAGAGGGATACCATTGCAAAGGTATTCCAGGAAAGCAAAGCCTGGAGTTGGAAGTAAGAATCTTTTTTTTTTTCCTCATTGCCAAATAAAAACATTTCCAACTGAGCCTTATTATTATTATTATTAAATTTATTATTATTTATTACTATTATTAAATTATTATTATTATTAAATTTGGACAATTGGGGTGAAGGTGCACTTTAAAGAAACATTTTATTAGAGAAGCAAAACATTACAGACTTCCTTTTGCATTGCAGCCAGACAAGTAACACTTTTAGAAGAAGAGGCTCAATAATTGCAGCTTACAAGTCCCCTCTGTATAGCTCTCCTTTACATCGTTTGTTACCCCAACATTTCATATTCCTAATATGTGTCTTCTGTACCATGTACTTGTATGAGAAAGTGTCCTTTTCTCTTTGTATAGCTTCCCTTGTGTGAAATCCCTGGTGTTCCTGCTAGTCCCTGTGCTTTCCTATTAAAAACTGACCACACTAAGCAGGAGAGCACACTGGGATCAGTTCTCTAGCTGTGCTGGGAACTCATCCTGCTCTCAGAGAGAATGAGATCATTTATAAAAAGGAGGAAAAAAAGGTATTTATAATTTTTTTTTTTATCTATACACGAATGTTTTGCCTTTCATGTCTATTTCAAACTGATCGGGATATTTTACAAGGTGATCATTTACAACCTTTTTAAATTGTGGGTGGACCTGCTGTCTGCAGTGTTCAATCTGTGCCTATTGTTTTATATTGCTTGTCTTGACAGACTGCCCTATTGGGGAGAAGCAGAGCTACCTGACATATACCCGTCGTTTGCTTTACTAAAGGAGTAGAGGCTGTTAATTTAGCAAAGTTAATGTTTACTTTGCAAAGTTTATGTTCACTAGCTTAATCATTAAAGCAGAACTTCACTCCAAAAGGGAAGTTCTGTTTTAACATTTCTTTCTCCCTTCCTCTCCCACTTTTTTTTTTTTTGAGGAGCAGGTACCTAGTTTTAGCAGGTACCCACTCCCACTTCCACTCTGACCATCTAGGCCATGGGTCCTCAAACTTTCTGAATAAGGAGACAGCTTATGGTCCTTCAAACTTTGGGGGGGCGGACTGTGGCCATTGGGAGTAGAAATTATCCTGCCGTCAGTGAGAGTAAGCAATGCTTCTTTGGTATTGGGGGTAACAATAGTTTCCCATCGGTGTCAGTGGGAGAATTAGTGCCCCATTGTTGGTGTCAATGGGAGATACAGTGCCCCATTGTTGAGGTCAATAGCAGGAATTACGGCCATTGTTGGTGTCAGTGGGAGGAATAGTGCCTAATATCAGTGGGAGGAAAACTGATGCTGGACGGTGCTGGATCCTTGGACAGGTAAGTGTCCTTTTTTTTTTTTTTTAAAGTCAGCAGCTATAGTATTTGTAGTTCCTGCCTTTTAATTGTTTTGTTTAGACCGATGAACCACTTTAGGGTGAGGCTGTATTCACTTTGATAACCCAATCCTGTGCATCGGAAATAAGGGGGAAAAAATTGAGTTTTGCTTGCATTTAATTGAATGATTGAAGTGAACACAGTTTCATTTAATTTATTAACCTAAGTTAATATTCACTTTACAAAATGAACATACTTTATTCATTTAGTAAACCAACCTCACAGCATTGGATGCTCCTCTGCCTCTGATACAATGTGAATAAATTGTTATTGGTCAACGGACAGTGTGGTGATTTACAGCAGAAAATAGTTTTTGATTTACTGAGGAGGCAGTGGCTGCATAGTTGCCAACAGTCCCGATTTTCCCATGTTCCGGTCTGACAGTGTCCCGGGAAGAATAACAGGAAATTGGCTTTGTCCCAGACGGCTGCAGCTTCTGCCTGTGAAAACATGGCAGCGGGCCGACTTTGGAACTGCACATGCGCCGCTCGGGCTCGGGTAAGCTCGGCCGTTCGGGCTCAGGAAAGCTTGGCCTAGCTCGGCTGTTCTGGCTCGGTTGGGGGGCGCATGCACATGACATCATGGTGCCCCCCTGAATGCAGTGGGCACGCCCCCTCGAGACACAGGTGAACGGAGCAGCTGGACTGTGAGCGGAGGAGTGCAGGGACTGATCAGGATGTGACACGACAGGACTGGAGGTGATTATCACCCCCATCTTCTCTGTACACAAGTTCTCCTCTTTGCTGTCAGCTGTGTCCTTAATCTCTGACCATGTCCACAATCTCTGACCCCATCTCTTGTAGTAGGTCTGCAGTCTCCTGTAGCATGCCCACACACTCTCTGACATCTCCTGTATCATATCCACACACTTTCTGACCATCTCCTGTATAATGTTCACACTCTCTCTGACTGTCCCTGGTACCATGTCTGCACACTCGCTGACCGTCCGTCCTTTGTACCATGTCCGCACACTTTCTGACCGTCTCCTGTACCATGTCTGCACACTCTCTGACCATCTCCTGTAGCATGTCTGCACACTCTCTGACCATCTCCTGTAGCATGTCTGCACACTCTCTGACCATCTGCTGTATAATGCCTGTATAATGTCTGCACACTCTCTGGCTATCTCTTGTATCATGTCTGCACACTCTCTGACCATCTCTTGTATCATGTACGCACACTCTCTGACCATCTCTTGTATCCCCCCCAAATCCTCCTCTTCCAGCACAAATCCCCCCCATCATATGTAGCCACTTGTACCCATCATATGCAGCCACCTGTGCCCATCAAATGCAGCCACTTGTGCCCATCAAATGCAGCCACTTGTACCCATCATATGCAGCCTCTTGTGCCCATCAAATGCAGCCACTTGTGCCCATCAAATGCAGCCACTTGTGCCCATCATATGCAGCCACTTGTGGCCATCGCCCCCCCCCCCACTCGCGGGGCTCGCGGCTCTGGCAGCACCCCCAAACCCCTCCCCCCCACGCGTGGCTCTGACATTGTGGCACTTACCGCCAGGCAGCAGCTCCTCAGTGCACCAGAGCCACAGCGACCTCCACTCCAGCGTGTGTCTCAGAGTCCTCCGCTCCTCTTCCGCTTTGGCCAATCAGGAAACAGGTCTAACGCCCTGCCTCCTAAATGGCGGGGAGGAAGATTAGTGTGAAAGTAACGAAAATTAATTCGCTATCGTCACACAATTGGGTGGCATCAGGGCGCACTCTCTGCGCCCCAAGCCCACCCTATTTTGAAGCCTATGAGAGCCTCTGGCTCTAATCAGATGCTTCAAAAAGTACCACCCCCGCCATAGGAATCCATGCGTCCGGCATCCTGAAAGGGGCCGGGCGGATGGATGCGGGGGGGCGGCGCCTGTGCGCCCACAATGCACGGGCCGCCACTGCCCAAATCCCCCTAACAGAAATCCACTCTCCTATTACAAATCCCCCCTCCAAATCTCTCGTTCTAGCACAACCCCCCAAAATCCCCACAGCACTCAGGGCAGCCACCCCTCCTTCCCACCCCTTGTGCCGGCCCTTGCTGCATGGACACAGCCACTGCTCCCAATGTGACATCCATGCAGGTACATTGTCCTGAATACACCCTGGGTACATCCTGTAACTGTGCACCCACATTGATGTATCTGTGCAGCTGCACATGAATGGGACTGCCTGCACAGGGATGCACGGAACATCCCCATGCAGGTAAATACGGCCCTCGTACAGGCGTATGCTGTACTGTGCCCGTGTGATTGAGGCCTTAGGGTGTCTGCTTTACTAATTAATCCAGAACACAAACACCTTTGGACAGCAGCATTGACCCTCAAACTACTACTTTGTCTGGACAGCTTGGTCTTTTAAAGTAAGTTGAAAAATAAGAGGCTTACTGGCTGGGTCATCAGGTGAAAATAAAGGAAAAAAGCCTTAAAAAAAGGAAATTAATATAGCCAACACATTTAAGAATTGGTGAGCTGCAATTTAATACATTTTTGTTTTGGAGTGTGAAAATATGCGGCCTCTCGTCAGGTGGGCCTTGACATCGAGGGGGTCACATGTTTGCATACCTAAATGTAAACAAACCTGTGCTAAGAGCACTACTTGTGATCGTGAGCTTTCCGATCATGTGACCACTGTGACAGCCAATCATGGTGGTCACATGTTCATAAACTCTTACCTGCCTCCCGCCACCAGAAGATTAGAAAGGGCCGTGAGCAGTGTTGCCAACCTACCAGAAATTTACTGGCACAGCCAAGTTTTTACTGGCATTTTACAAAAGTTACAAAATTACCGTTTGTACTGCCAATTTCAGTATTTAGGCTACAAACAAGTACACTATGCAAATAGCAATGTGATTTAAGGTAGATAGTCAGGAAAAAAAACATATTTGTGTTATTTTCAATATATTAAGGGCGGATTATTTAGTCCATCAGTTTTTGTCACCAATGTCCAACTGGAGAGATTTCTCCTTAATTTTTGTTCCATAACCACCACAGAAAGTGAGGTGAAATCCCTGGTCGCCAGTGGCGGAACTACCAGAGTCGCAACAGTCAGTTCTCCCTTTCTCCTCTCTCGCACGGGATGAGAGAGGCGACAGGTGATCTGCTCCGTCTCCAACCCCCTCCCCCCCTCTCCTGTGTGTGCTCTGTGGGAAGTCAAGTGTGAAGCTAACTAGCTTACACTTCCCACAGAGCACACACAGGAGAGGGGGTTGGAGACGGAGCAGATCGGCCGTCTCCTCTCTCATCCCATGCAAAAGAGGAGAGAGGGAGAACTGTCAATGATGGCTGTGAGCTGTATGAGAGACACGCTCTCAGCTCAGAGACTTGCTGGGAAGACAGCATTGATCGATGAGCACTCATAGGAGGTACTAATGGGCACTGATAGGTGGGGTTGATAAACACTGATAGGCTGCACTGATGGGTGGCACTGATGGGCATTGAGCACAGATAGGCAGCACTAATAGGCATTGATGAGCACTGATAGGTGGCACTGATAGGTGACACTGATAGGCAGCATTTATGAGCACTGGTGGGCACTTATAGGCAGCATTGATGAGCACTGATAGATGGCACTGATGGACATTAAGCACTGATGGGCACTGACAGACGCTGATAGGTGGCATTGATGAGCACTGATAGGTGGCACTGATGGACGCTGATAGGCAGCATTGATGAGCACTGATAGGTGGCGCTGATAGGGGAATTAATGGGCACTGATAGGCAGAATTAATGGGCACTGAAATTCAGCACTGATAGATGGCATTGATGAACACTGCTAGGTGCCACTGATAGGCAGCAATAATGGGCACTGATTGACACTGATAGGTGGCACTGATGGCCACTGATAGGCGGCATTGATGAGCACTGATAGGTGGCAGTGGCACTAATAGGCAGCATTGATGAGCTCTGATAGGTGGCCTGATGGGCATTGAGCACTGATAGGCAGCACTGATGGGCACTGATGGACGCTGATAGGTGGCATTGATGAGCACTAAAGGGTGGCACTGATGGGCAGCATTGATGAGCACTGATAGATGGCACTGATGGACATTAAGCACTGATGGGCACTGACAGACGCTGATAGGTGGCATTGATGAGCACTGATAGGTGGCACTGATGGACGCTGATAGGTGGCATTGATGAGCATTGATAGGTGGCGCTGATAGGGGAATTGATGGGCACTGATAGGCAGAATTAATGGGCACTGAAATTCAGCACTGATAGACGGCATTGATGAGCACTGCTAGGTGCCACTGATAGGCAGCATTAATGGGCACTGATTGACACTGATAGGTGGTACTGATGGGCACTGATAGGCGGCATTGATGAGCACTGATAGGTGGCAGTGGCACTGATAGGCAGCATTGATGAGCTCTGATAGGTGGCACTGATGGGCATTGAGCACTGATAGGCAGCACTGATGGACGCTGATAGGTGACATTGATGAGCACTGATAGGTGGCACTGATAGGTGGCACTGATGGGCAGCATTGATGAGCACTGATAGATGGCACTGATGGACACTAAGCACTGATGGGCACTGACAGACGCTGATAGGTGGCATTGATGAGCACTGATAGGTGGCACTGATGGATGCTGATAGGTGGCATTGATGAGCACTGATAGGTGGCACTGATAGGGGAATTGATGGGCACTGATAGGCAGAATTAATGGGCACTTTAATGCAGCAATAATAGGCGGCATTGATGAGCACTGCTAGGTGCCACCGATAGGCAGAATTAATGGGCACTGATTGACACTGATAGGTGGCACTAATGGGCACTGATAGGCAGAATTGATGAGCTCTGATAGGTGGCACTGATGGGCATTGAGCACTGATAGGCCACACTGATGGACGCTGATAGGTGGCATTGATGAGCACTGATAGGTGGCACTGATGGGCACTGATAGGCGGCATTGATGAACACCGATAGGTGGCACTGATAGCCATAATTGATGGGCACTGATAGGCAGCATTGATGAGCACTGATAGGCGCCACTGATAGGCAGCATTGATGGGCACTGATAAGTGGCACTAATAGGCTGCACTGCCGATAACCAGCAAGTCTGTTTACATGTGATCAGCTGATCACATGGTAAAGGGCTGCTGTGATTGCACTGGATGCACGTCTCAGGGGGCACGCGGGAAGCAGGGTCCTGGGAGGATCTCCATATACGCCCTCCCAAAATTGGAAGTTTGGGGCTCATCATGGTTTCTTGCACCAGGGCCCTGAATGTTCTAGTTACACTTCTGCTGGTAGCTACTGAGATCACCAGAATTTTTGTCCCCAATTCTAAAGACCTCCTGTTTCCATCACACCATCCCTCTTATCTCCATCACACCATCCCTCTTGTCTCCATACCTCCATCTCTCCATTACCTCATGTCACCATCTCTCCATCACCTCCTGTCACCATCACACCATCCCTCGGTCACCTCCTGTTACCATCACACCATCCCTCGATCACCTCCTGTCTCCATCGCACCATCCCCTTCCCTCTCCATCACCTCCTGTCTGCATCACACCATCCCTCCATTACCTCCTGCCTTCATCACTCCTGCCTCCATCCCTCCTTCACCTCCTGCCTCCATCACACCATCCCTCCTGCCACCATCTCACCATCCCTCCTGCCTCCATCATCTCCTGTCACCATCACATCATCCCTCCTGCCCCCATCACTCCTTTCACCATCACACCATCCCTCCTGCCTCCATCCCTCTTGTCACTATCACACCATCCCTCCTGCCTCCATCCCTCCTGCCACCATCACACCATCCCTCCTGCCTTCATCCCACTTGCCACCATCACACCATCCCTACTGCCTCCATCACCTCCTGTCACCATCACACCATCCCTCCTGCCTCCATCCCTCCCGCCACCATCACACCAGCCCTCCTGCCACCATCACACCATGCCTCCTGTCACCATCACACCATCCCTCATGCCTCCATCCCTCCTGCCACCATCACACCATCCCTCCTGCCCCCATCCCTCTTGCCCCCATCCCTCTTGCCACCATCACAACATCCCTGCTGCCTCCATCCCTCCTGCCACCATCACACCATCCCTCCTGCCTCCATCACCTCCTGTCACCATCACACCATCCCTCCTGCCTCCATCCCTCCTGCCACCATCACACCATCCATCCTGCCGCCATCACTCCTGTTACCATCACAACATCCCTGCTGCCTCCATTCCTCCTGCCACCATCACACCATCCCTCCTGCCACCATCACAACCTCCCTGCTGCCTCCATCCCTCCTGCCTCCATCCCTTCTGTCACCATCACACCATCGCTCCTGTCTCCATCACCTCCTGTCACCATCAAACCATCCCTCCTGCCACCATCACCTCCTCTATTTATTGCCTTAAGGCGTGCCTGCCCTGGGCTGGTCCGTTCCTGCTGTGGATGCCTGGGCTGTCACTCTGGAGTCTGGATCGTCAGGACAAACCACTACGAGGGCTCCTCCGTTCTGCCTGCACAGCTCGCCTCCTGGTGACAGTTTTTAAATTCTGGCGCTCCTGGCGGGATGCGCCATGACATCAATCGCCTTGCCACTAGTAGCGCACTGCCAGCCCAGCTTCTGCCAAGTCTGCCCTCTGGGCCTGGGTGGCCCCGCCTGCTGGTGCTGGCCAAATACAGGATCGGATCACTCTGGGAACTGCACATGCACAAGTTCCAAGCTGATCTGGTCATGGCAATTTTTTACTGCTGCTTTTGACCTATTATGGGCACTTATGGGCAGGTAGAAAAGTGCCTTGTTTTTATGGGCTGCACGTAAAAATACGGGCGGTTGGCAAAACTGGCCGTGAGGTGCTGGCGTTAAGGGGTTAAAGTGGTTGTAGAGGCATAAAGTTTTTCTTTTCAATATTTTTATTCAGAAAATTTTCAACAAGTACAAAAGCAAGGCATTACGTTTTTTTATGAGAATAAGGGTGGGGTAGCGGGGTAGACCCAAAAATGTATGTAATAGTTGCAGCATGCACACGGCAGCAAATTGAACAGTTTGTTTTTTTGTGAAAATTCTTTTTATTCACATTTTGCTTAGTAACAACAAAAACAGAACCCCAATAAGCCCCCCTCCCTCTTCCCTATTGTGCAATGCCCGAAAAATTTTCAGACAGTCTAACACAATTTCTTGCCCTTTCGGCATACTTAGATTGGTTTAACAATACCAACATAGGTAAAATCTAAAGCAGTGACCACAAACATTTAGTTGCTATTAAGCCTGTCAGGCTTCTTCAATTAGTGTAAATTCCTTTCATGCGACATGCAATTGATCAGTTATACAGTAACTTATACAGTAGCATCCGAGGAGAGCCAGCATTGCCATATCTTCTCAAATTTTTTTTGGGCACCCTCTGCTTAAATATGTTGCTTTATACAACGGTAATACTTTATTTACTATACCTTTTCAGAAAGCTAAAGATGGGGCCTCAGGTTTTTTCCAGTATAAAAGGATAGCTTTGCGTGCATAAAACAACATGAGGGAAAGCATGGATCG
Organism: Lithobates septentrionalis; assembly: GCA_037952835.1. NCBI lineage: Eukaryota > Metazoa > Chordata > Amphibia > Anura > Ranidae > Lithobates > Lithobates septentrionalis. The sequence continues at coordinate 59,324 of JBBDGP010001162.1, read as the reverse complement.
CTGTGCCCTTAGTGGAGCTATTTCCTTCACCAGGCCCAACAAACATACTGATATTGTCATGGTAACAGGCAGAGAATTCAGACCCTGAATAGTTTTGGTAAAATTCCTGTATCTGCCGACACTGCCAAAATACATGGTCCAAATCCGCCCCTGCTGCATTACAATGCCAACAGGTTGCATCATCCAGGCCATAAATGCTGGCAAGTCTGGCTGGGGTATAGTGCACCCTGTGAAATATTTTAAATTGAATATACCGATCATGCGCCGAGACTAGGACCCGAAAAGGGTGGTCCCACATATCGTCCCAGTCATCTCTCTGGAAATTGGGTACTAGGGAGATCCACTTCTCTCTACATTTGTTGAGTGCTAGAGGCCTTTCGGCAAATAACTCCTTATAAGTGGCTGACAATGTCTTTTGCACCGATTCATCACAGAGCAACTGTTCCAGAGGTGAGGACTGAAGCACCATCGTGCCTGTGCCAAATTGCGTGACAAAATCATGCGCAGCTGCAAATAGCGAAAGAACTACCAGTTCGGGAGGTCATGCCTATCTTTTAGTTGATTAAAGGAGAGTAGTTTCCCTTCCCCCACTATGTTTTTTAGTTGTTTTATACCAACTCTGGCCCATATGATTGGATCTGGTATTTCGCTAAAATGGGCTAATTTGGGATTAAACCACAACGGTGTATCTGGTGACCACACCTCTGTGTCAGTACGCATTAGCACCCCTGCCCTGTCCCACGCCCGAATAGTAGCACGCATGGAGCCGGTCAAGGGGGCCCTTGTCCGTGGTCCTCTATATAGCAGGAAACCAAGACCCTCATAGGATCCTACCAAGGCAGCCTCCAGTACAGTCGCTGCATCCCCAGCATCTCTCACCAACCAATGCCTGGCAAAAACCATCTGCCCTGCAATGAAGTATTTGAACAGGTCAGGTAAAGCTAAACCTCCCTGTCCATAGGGTTCTTATAATGTGCGAAGGCCTACTCTAGGGTGTCCAGAACTCCACAAAAATGAGCTGAACAGGCTGTTTGCGCGCCGAAAGAAGGAGCATGGAATCCAAATAGGAGTGTTGTGCAAGAGGTACAAAAACACTGGTAATATCGTCATTTTAAAGAGATTCACCCTACCAATTAAGGAGAGTGGTAAATGTTTCCAGGCCTCTAGTTGTATTTTAACCTTTGAAAGCAGTGGCATTAGATTAAGTGTCAAGTAATCTGTAACTTTGGGGGATATACGTACACCTAAATATTTAATTTCAGAGACCCAGGCAATTGGAACCGAAGGAGATGCCCGTGCCTGAGCTCCATCGTCAATAGCCATGATATTGGACTTTTCCCAATTTACCCGTAAACCTGAGAATTTTGCAAATGTGCCTAGAATTTCAAATACTGCCTCCAATGAAGGTCCGGGGTCTTCTAAAAAGAGGAGTATATCATCTGCATATAAGGCCGTGCATTCACGAATGCCGCCTACCTGGAGGGCTTTAACTTCTGTGGACGCCCTTAAAGCAATAGCTATGGGCTCAATGGCTAAGGCAAATAAAGCCAGGGAAAGCGGGCATCCCTGCCTTGTCCCTCTACCCACCGAAAACTGCATGGAAACTGAGGTGCCTATCTTAATTGTTGCCTTGGGTGAGCTGTATAACAGTGATATCCATGTAAGAAACACTTCTCCAAACCCCATGTGCCGTAACACCGTGGACATGTAATGCCAATCCACCGAATCGAAGGCTTTGGCCATGTCCAAAGACACAATCACCCTGGCCCCGGGATTATTATGTTCGATCTGTAGGTGCACAAACAGCCTGCGTAGATTCATATCAGTAGGATCAGTAGGATCTGCGGAATAAAACTGGTTTGATCTATATCTACCAGTGTGGTTATTACCCTGGACAGTCTGGTGGCGAGTATTTTTGTGAGAATCTTAAGATCCTGATTGAGAAGAGCTACAGGTCTATAGGAAGAGCAGCTCAAGGGATCCTTGCCTGGTTTAGGCAATAGGACCGCCCGATCCTCCATAAGAGAATCTGGCAAGATCCTATGTTCCAAGCAAAAGTGAAACAATGTTCTGAGTCTTGGCACAAGAGCCTCCAAATGTGACCTGTACCATTCAACGCAGAAACCATCTGGCCCTGGTGATTTGTGAGGTGAGAATGACCTTATGGCAGACTCTATTTCTTTTTCTGTTATCTCTACTTCTAAGCTCTTTTGGTCTGACTCTGATAGTTTAGGTATATCTATGGAGGCAAGCAGGGATTCTAAATCTTGTTTGTTATATGCCGGGATGGGCATGTAGAGCAAGCTGAAGTATTCTACAAAGGTGTCAAGAATATCACTTGGGTCTGTGAGTAGAGTTTCTTGAGAATTAGTGATACAGGGTATACTGGTCTGAACTCTCTGCTCTGCCACCAGCATAGCCAGAAGCTTCCCATTTTTGTCTCCTTGTTCGAAGAGGGACTCAACCCTTCTCGTTCAAGAAGTGTGTGTTAATTCAGTATAATGCAACGTCAGAAGATGGCGTGCCTCAAGTAGTTCAATATAGGTAACATCTGATTGGTCAACTGCATGGGCTGCCTCACACCCCCTCTCCTTGTCCTGCAGTTCCTGTGATTTAATATTGAATTGTTTACATGCTTGCTTAATTGCCGAGATGTACTGTCCTTGCCTTAAAGGCATCCCAAACTATCGGAAGGGGGGCTGACTGCAAATTATCCTCCCAGTAGCCAGAAAAAGTTGGCGCCACCTGGGAAGATACCAACTCTACCTCCAACCATCCCGGATCTAATCGCCATGCCCCCCTTCTCACTTGCGATGGCATACCAATAGGGATGAGCTTTGTGTTCGAGTCGAATCCATGTTCGACTCGAACATCGTCTGTTCGGCCGTTCGCCGAATTGCGAACGATATGGGCCGTTCGGGCCAAATTCGTGTGGCGCGTCACGGTCTATAATTCACTGCGGCATCGCAGTGCATTGCTGGCTGATGATTGGCCAAGCATGTACTATGACCCGCATGCTTGTCCAATCACAGCGCCGTCTGAACAGAGAGCCGTAATTGGCCAAAGCCAAGGAGGCTTTGGCCAATTATGGCTCAGGGGATTTAGTACACGCCCCACACTATATAAGGCCACCTGCACGTCGGCCCTGTGTAGTGTGTGTTCCGGCGTTGAGAGAGAGGGATAGACAGAGAGACAGTGTCATTTGATTTAAGTTAGATAGATTAGGCAGGACAGTCAGTGAGTTAGCTGCACTTACAGTGTATTGTGTATATATATGCATCCCAGGTGTTTATATATATCAGTTTAGCTAGATCCGTTCCTGTAATCTTGCTACTGACAGGCAGGCTTTTGTTGTTACAGTATTTACAGCTACCTGAAGAAAATTGCTGGTGTTCTTTTGATCCTAATAGTACCACAGTCAGGCAGCTAGACTATTTACAGTTAGTGTAGCGTGTCCTCCTCACAGTGTTCAGTTAAAGCTACAAGTTAGTTTAGTGAGACCTCTGCACAGTGTTCAGCTAAAGCTACAAGTTAGGGTAGTGTGTCCTCCTCACAGTGTTCAGCTAAAACTACAAGTTAGTGTAGTGTGACCTCTGCACAGTGTTAAGCTAAAGCTACCTGTAGAAGGTTGGTGGTGTTTTCCTGATCCTATCACTACCGCAGGCAGCTAAATAAGCTACAAGTTAGTTTTTTGCGAGCTCTGCACGGTGTTCAGCTAAAGCTACCTGTAGAAGGTTGGTGGTGTTTTCCTGATCCTATCACTACCGCAGGCAGCTAAATAAGCTACAAGTTAGTTTTTTGCGAGCTCTGCACAGTGTTCAGCTAAAGCTACCTGTAGAAGGTTGGTGGTGTTTTCCTGATCCTATCACTACCGCAGGCAGCTAAATAAGCTACAAGTTAGTTTTTTGCGAGCTCTGCACAGTGTTCAGCTAAAGCTACCTGTAGAAGGTTGGTGGTGTTTTCCTGATCCTATCACTACCGCAGGCAGCTAAATAAGCTACAAGTTAGTTTTTTGCGAGCTCTGCACAGTGTTCATCTAAAGCTACCTGTAGAAGGTCGGTGGTGTTTTCCTGATCCTACCACTACCGCAGACAGCTAAATTATTTACACGTTAGTGTAGTGCGACCTCTGCACATTGTTCAGCTAAAGCTACCTGTAGAAGGTTGGTGGTGTTCTCATACTACAGGCAGGCAGTTTATTTTGCTAGCTACAGTATCAGTACATATATATATATATATATCCCTGCTTAGTGCAGCTACAGGCCATTAGTATGTCTGGAAGGCCAACAAGGAGAGGCAGACAGTCACAAGCCAATAAAAGAGGGCAAGCAGGCTCTGTGTCTAGAGGCAACAGTGCTGGTCGTGGAGAAGGTGCATCCTCATCAGCACGTGGACGTGGGACACGCTTGGCCTTTTTTTCAGCAGCTGGCCGTGTTGAGCCGCAACACGCGGAAGACTTGGTCGAGTGGATGAAAAAGCCACCCTCATCCTCCTCATCCTCTCTCACTAATGCTCAGGGTACTTTGTCTGGCAAAGCAGCTGCCAACGCGGCCTCTTCCATCGGCTCAGTGGCATCAGTGACTCCTTTCCCAGCCCCACCATGTCCTCCTGAGGAGTCCCTCGAACTGTTTGACCACAGTGTTGGGTACATGCTCCAGGAGGATGCCCAGCGTTTAGAAGGCTCTGATGATGATACTGAGCTAGATGAAGGCAGTAATGTGAGCACGGACAGAGGGGGTGCCCAAGAAGGACAGCAATCCGGTAGTCATGCTCCCCCTGCTGCAGCATACTGCCAGGTTTGCTCCAGTGATGAAGAGGGAGGGGATGATGAGGTCACTGACTCCTACGTGGGTGAGGAGGAGGCACATCACCAACGAGGCAGGATGCCCTCCAGGGGCCAGCCTAAGGGCAGCACACTGACTGCATCACACCGCAAAGCTCCGCATGTGCAGGGCGCTTCTGTCTCTGTGCGTTATTCCAAAAGTTCTTTGGTGTGGGCCTTTTTTGAGACGAGTGCATCAGATCGCACCGCTGCTATTTGCAACATATGTCTCAAGTGTATCTCGCGTGGCCAAAACATCTCCTGCTTGGGCCCCACATGCTTGACCAGACATATGTTGACCTGCCATGCAGTTCGTTGGCAAGCGTATCTAAAAGACCCACACCAAAGAACAAAGAGGACCTCTCCTTGCTCCTCATCAGCTGAGATCTCCAACCCCACTATACCTTCAGTCCTCTCTGAGACCTGCACTGAGAGGAATGAAGGTGTAGAATTAGGTGTGTCACAGCCAAGTACTTGTGGGCAATCTGCTTTCGGTACACCGACGTCAGATTGTACCAGGCAAATTTCCCTGCCCCAGCTGCTGCACCGCCGAAAGAAGTTCGCTCCCAGCCATCCACGTGCCCAGCGGTTGAATGCTAGCTTGGCAAAATTGCTAGCACTTCAACTGCTGCCTTTTCAGTTGGTAGACTCTGCCCCCTTCTGTGAGTTTGTGGAATGTGCGGTTCCTCAGTGGCAGGTACCCAAACGCCACTTTTTCTCACGGAAGGCGATTCCAGCTCTCTACCGGCATGTGGAAGGCAATGTCTTGGCCTCGCTGGACAGGACGGTCAGCGGTAAGGTGCATATTACCGCTGACTTATGGTCCAGCAGGGATGGACAGGGACGTTACCTAAGTTTCATGGCGCAATGGGTCACTCTGCTGTCAGCTCGGAAGGATGCAGGACAAGGTGCAGTAGTGTTGGAGGTTGTTTCACCACCACACCTCCAAAATGCCACTACTAATGATTGTGACACACCTCTCTCCTCCACCCCCTCCTCTTCTTCTTCCTCCATGGCCTCTTCCTGTGCTTTGTCCTCGGAACCAGCGGTGCTCCGTAGGCATTCAAGGGGCTACGCAAATACGCAGGCCAAAAGATGCCATGCGGTGCTTGAGCTGGTGTGCTTGGGGGACAGGAGCCACACTGGGGCAGAGGTTCTGTCAGCTCTGCAGGGGCAGGTTCAGAGGTGGTTGACGCCATGCCAACTTAAGGCAGGAATGGTGGTTTGCGACAATGGCACCAACCTCCTCTCCGCCCTCCGACAGGGACAACTGACCTATGTGCTCTGTTTGGCTCACGTCCTTAACTTGGTGGTGCAGCGGTTCTTGGACAGGTACTCGGGCTTACAGGATGTCCTGAGGCAGGCCAGGAAAGTCTGTGTGCATTTCCGCTGGTCATATAATGCCAGTGCTTGGCTGGCAGACCTCCAAAAGGAGTTTAACCTGCCCAAGAACCGCCTAATCTGTGACATGCCCACCAGGTGGAACTCAACTTTGGCCATGCTGCAGCGGCTGCACACGCAGCAGAGGGCCATCAATGAGTACCTGTGAGACTATGGCACCAGGACAGGGTCAGGGGAGCTTTTTTTTTTTCCCCACGCGAGTGGGCCATGATCAGAGATGCATGCACTGTCCTGTCACTATTTGAGGAGGCCACGAGGATGGTAAGCAGTGACAGTGCATGCATCAGTGACACTGTCCCCCTTGTCCACCTGTTGGAGCACACGCTGCGTGGAATAATGTACAGGGCACTTGAGGCAGAACAGAGGCAGGAAGAGGAGGACTTCCTTAGCTCTCAAGGCCCCCTTTATCCAGACAGTGTTCCTGCGTGCCCGCCGATCACACAGGAAGAGGACGAGGAGGAGGAAGAGGAGGAGGATTGTGTCAGTATGGAGGTGGAGCCTGGCACTGAGCATCAGCAGCAGTCTTTAAGGGATCAGTCCCAAGAAACACATGGACTTGTACGTGGCTGGGAGGAGGTGGCTGCGGACCATGTCCTCCTTAGTGACCCAGAGGACTCCGGACTGAATGCCTCAGCAAACCTACGCTGCATGGCCTCCCTGATCCTGCAAAGCCTGCGTAAGGATCCTTGTATTCGTGGTATCAAGGAGAGGGACCAATACTGGCTGGCAACCCTCCTTGATCCACGTTACAAGGGTAAGGTTGTGGACCTTATCTTGCCGTCGCAGAGGGAGCAGAGGATGAAACATCTTCGGGAGCTCTTGCAGAAAGGTCTGTGCAACGCGTTCCCAGAGACTGGGAGGTTACAAACTCCTGTTTCTGGACAACGTGTTGCTGAGGCTTCGGTCAGTCAAAGAAGGAGCGGTGGAGAAGGTGGCCGTCTGACCGATGCGTTCAGACAATTTTTTAGTCCGCAGCCCCAAGGTATGATCGGTTCCAGCAACCATCGCCAGCGTCTGTTTTACATGGTGCAGGAATACCTAGGGGCAAGATCTGACTTGGACATCTTTCCCACCGAAAATCCTCTGGGTTACTGGGTCTTGAGGATGGATCACTGGCCAGAGCTTGCACAGTATGCAATTGAGCTACTGGCCTGTCCTGCATCCCTTGTTCTTTCGGAATGCACATTCAGTGCTGCTGGAGGCTTTGTAACCGAACACAGGGTGCGTCTGTCTACCGACTCGGTCGATCGACTGACCTTCATAAAAATGAATCAGTCTTGGATCACCACCAGCTACCAAGCACCTGATGCTGATGTAACCGAATAATTTTTTTTGAAATGTCAGATCCCTTCAAAGACTGCCTATGCTGATGCTGAGTGACTATCCTGTTATGCTGAGTAATTATTCTCTTCCTCCTCAATGATCATGCTGATATCTTGTAAGAACATTTTTGGTTCTGGGCGCCGCCACCAGTGCCTAAGGCCCAATTTTTAAGCCCCTGTTTAACAAGGGCATGTAATTACAATTTTTGATGCAATTCTTTGCAGCAGGGCTAGTTCCTGCGCTCCAACTAGAGTATCCGTGAGGGGTTGCAGTGTTGTGGCACCAGCACCAGTGACTAAGGCCCAATTTTTCAGCCCCTGTTTAACAGGGGCGTGTAATTACAATTTTTGATGCAATACTATGCAGCAGGGCTCGTTCCTGCGTTCCAACTAGAGTATCTGTGAGGGGTTGCAGTGTTGTGGCACCAGCACCAGTGCCTAAGGCCCAATTTTTCAGCCCCTGTTCAACAGGGACATGCAATTAGAATTCTTGATCGAATATTTCACAGCAGGGCCCGTTTCTGCGCCCACCAAGATTAACTGTGAGGACTTACAGTGTTGTGGCACCAACACCACCACCAAAGGCCCAATTTTTCAGCCCCTGTTCAACAGGGGCATGTAATTACACTTCTTGATCGAATATTCACAGCAGGGCCCGTTTCTGCGCCCACCAAGATTAACTGTGAGGACTTACAGTGTTGTGCCACCAGCACCACCACCACCAAAGGCCAATTTTTCTGGCCCTGTTCAACAGGGGCATGTAATTACAATTCTTGATGGAATATTTCACAGCAGGGCACATTTCTGTGCCCACCAAGATTAAGTGTGAGGACTTACAGTGTTGTGGCACCAGCACCAACACCACCACCAAAGGCCCAGTTTTTTAGCCCCTGTTCAACAGGGGCATGTAATTACAATTCTTAATCTAATATTTCACAGCAGGGCCCGTTCCAGCGCCCACCAAGAGTAACTGTGAGGACTTACAGTGTTGTGGCACCAGCACCACCATCACCAAAGGCCCAATTTTTCTGGCCCTGTTCAACAGGGGCATGTAATTACAATTCTTGATCTAATATTTCACAGCAGGGCCCATTCCAGCGCCCACCAAGAGTAACTGTGAGGACTTACAGTGTTGTGGCACCAGCACCACCACCACCATCACCAAAGGCCCAATTTTTCTGGTCCTGTTCAACAGGGGCATGTAATTACAATTCTTGATCTAATATTTCACAGCAGGGCCCTGTGAGGGCTTACAGTGTTGAGGCCACAACAACACCTAAGGCCCAAATTTCTGCTGAGTATATAGGGCAGGCCCCTACTTTCAAACATCCAACCTAAAAACGACTCCTACTTGCAAACGGAAGGAGACAACAGGAAGTGAGATGAAATCTACCCCATAGGAAGAGAAATTCTCTCCTGTAAGAGTTAATATGGGAAAAACTTTTCTCCTTTCCACTGATGCTTTATCACCAATCCTTGTTTCACAAAAAACCCCAAATTTTCAAAAACATTTGTCATTGGGACAAAAAGTGAGGTGAAATCTTCTGAAGAGGAGCAGAGAGAGCAAAACAAATGTCACATGGGTGATAACCCTTCCCTATGTTTTCCAAAAAGCTTAAAAACAGATTTTTTGGCTGGAGCTACACTTTAAAAATGTACCAGTTCAAAATTATAAACAGATTCTACTTAACAACAAACCTACAGTCCCTGTCTGGTTTGCACCGCCTGTATACTGCTGTTCAGAGTATATAGGGCCTGGGGGCCCCACGCCTTTCCTTTTTTTAATTTGGGTGCGGGGTTCCCCTTAATATATCAATACAGGACCCAAAGGGCCTGGTAATGGACTGGAGGGTACCCATGCCGTTTGTCTCACTGATTTTCATCCATATTGCCAGGACCCAACATTACATTAAAGCCGCAAGCAGTTTTAAATGACTTTTTTCCTTTAAAAATGTCATTTTGTGCAGGGACTGTTCTAAGCACGGGAAACACGCGCCACTTTACAGGCATACTATAGACACCCCCCAGGTACGATATTTAAAGGAATATTTAACTTTTTTATTTTTTTACTTTTTTTTACTTTAACCGCTTCAGCCCCGGAAGTTTTTACCCCCTTCCTGACCATTTTTCTCCCCATTCCTATGACGACTATTAGGCCCACTTGTAAAGAAAATTTATTTTCCCATATAGGCCATTTACCAATCGATTGCCAACCCCGTCAACTGCCTTGCTGTGTGTGCGCACTCATCTACAGGCACCTCTTGCCTCCTCCAACCTACTGTTTTTAACCAATAGTGTGAGTTTCTTATTTTAAAAAAATATTTTCTCTGCTTTATGCAACCGATGTACAATTGCATCACTTCTAGTACTCTCTTAAACGTAACGTTTAATTTATATTCAACATCCATTCACCTATTTCCAATGCATTCCTTTGCCAGGTTTACTGCGTGCCCCCTGCAGGCACATTACACGGCGCGGCCTGCCCCTTTCCCCCCTGTGGTGGCATTTTCCGTGCCCCCCCTGGGTGTCGGTCTTTCAGGTACGTTTGCGCTACCGGAATCATTGGAGCCACCTCTCTGCATGATTGTCCAGCCACAATATTCCATTACTCAATTGTGTACTAAATATTGTACTGTTAAATATTTCTGTTCATATGATGTTTTCTGTATCCCTATGTACAGACTTCTCTATACCCAATTTGAGCTCTTATTCCCTGAGGAAGCCAATGTCTTGGCGAAACATGTAGGAAACCGAGCCCCTATCTCGATGGCCTTCTCCATCTGGCCTACTCTACTATATCTTGGGTCGCACGCAATATACAAGTCTGTTTTAAGTGTAAACTATTTGAGTGTTTTTTCATGTTTGTAACATTACTAATAAAATTTTGTAATTTTGCCATTTTAAATCTTCTTCTTCCCTTTTGCATTATTTGACCTTAGCACCGTAATAATCCCCTGTCCCTACATCCATTAGCTATCTAACCTTTCTGGGATGAGGTGCTGTATCCAATTGTACCATCTAGCCACAACCATATCTTCCTGACCAGAGCGTTTTTTGCGATACGGCACTGCGTCGCTTTAACTGACAATTGCGCGGTCGTGGCTCCCAAACAAAATTGACGTCCTTTTTTCCTACAAATAGAGCTTTCTTTTTGTGTGGTATTTGATCGCCTCTGCGATTTTTATTTTTTGCGCTATAAGCGACAATTTTGAAATTTTTTGCTATAATAAATATCCCCCAAAAATATATAAAAAACATTTTTTTTTCCTCAGTTTAGGCCGATCGTATTCTTCTACATATTTTTGGTTAAAAAAAATTGCGATAAGCGTTTATTGATTGGTTTGCGCAAAAGTTATAGCGTTTACTAAATAGGGGATAGTTTTATGGCATTTTTATTTATAATTTTTTTTTACTAGTAATGGCGGCGATCAGCGATTTTTATTGTGACTGCGACGTTATGGCGGACATGTCGGACATTTTTGACACATTTTTGGGACCATTGTCATTTATACAGTGATCAGTGCGATTAAAAATGCACAACTCAACACTCACCAAAGTGAGAACACTGAGAGTACGGATATAGGTCAATAGGAATTGCATAGGAAGTCCCAGTCTCCTCATCCACATGGTGTCAAGGATTCTGTATAATCAGCATTTCGGCTGTGTGGGTATATAAGAAGTTCCCCTAAAGCCCCCCGGGGCGAGTATGAACAACAAGGTCCCCAAAACTAAATGAAGAAATGGAACCTCCATTACCCTTCTGCACAAGGTGTCGATCCAATTATTTGCACCTTCAGGGGTATAAAAAAAACGGATTGTGCCTTTGTGAGGGATCCGTAGCCGGCTCGGGTACAGCATACCATACTTTAAGATTTTTTCCCGGAGACGGCGCCTCACCTCATTGAAGGATCTGCGATGTTTCTGGACCTCGGCTGAGAAATTTGGGAACAGCATCAGCTTGGTGTTTTCGTATGGCAATCCCGGATGCTTTCTTGCCTCCGCTAGGATCACATCCCTATCTCGGTAGTTTAGCAGTCTTACCAAGAATGGTCTGGGTGGTGCGCCTTCTGGACGTTTCCCTGTGGAAACTCTATGCCCCCTTTCTACAACGTATGTGGGTGGCATATCTGGAAGGTTCAATATTTGCTTGAGCAGCGTTTCGGCAAAAATGGCGGGCCTCTGCCCCTCTGCGCCCTCAGGCAGGCCTACCACATGGACATTGTTTCGCCTCTGTCTATTTTCGGCGTTGTCCACTTTATGTGCCAGGGAACTCACCAACGATTGTAACTCTGCAATTTGTGCCGTGTGTGTGCCCTGTTGATCTTCCATCGAGCCGATCCGGTCTTCCGCCTCATTAATTCTCCCTCTCATCTTGTCCAAATCATGGCGAATCAAGGTACACTCTGATGCCAGGTGATCTATGGCCTTTGGCTGACATAATTGCTGTCACAGGGGGGGTCCTGGGTGCCCGTGGGAGCCGCCGTGTTATTCTGTGGGTGAGATGTGCCTGTATACAGGGTGAAATCGTTGGATATGCACAGAGCTCCAGAGACCCACGTCCGACCTGCTTCACATCCCGGCCATGCCCCCGCAAATTGAACAGTTTAATAGTGGTGCACTTACTGCCCTACGGCAAAATATAGGGTTAACAGTGGCAAAGGAAAAATGCCCTTTTGTGGGTGGTGTCACTGGTACGAAAAAGTGCCCCTGTGTCGGTGGTGTCACTGGAAGGAAAAATAATGCCCCTGTGTCGGTGGTGTCACTGGAAGGAAAAATAATGCCCCTATGTCAGTGGTGTCACTGGAAGGAAAAAGTGTTGCTGCATCAGCTTCTATGGGGAAAACTGGTACTATGTCGCTGTCAGTAAAGCCTCGTACACACGGTTCGATTGTTGTACTACCGAGCCTTTGATTTTTGTCAAAAGCACGTGTACAGGATTTTGTCTAGCATACTAACTATCCGCAAATTGTTGTTCGACAAACACAAACGTAGTAACGTACTACAAGGGTATAAAGAGGAAATTAATTTTTCGAGCGCCACCCTTTGGGCCCCTTCTGCTAATTTCATGTTAGTAGACGTTTGTTAAGCGTTGATTCGCACTTTTTCAAGTTATTTTTTATTGCATGGCAGATAGCATCTCTAATTTAATTTCTGTTGTATTTTTTTTCTGCACAATAAAAAAAAATTGTGTAGAATACTTGGCTATGTGTTTTTCTTCAAATGACAGTTTGGGAGTAGGCAGTTGCATTAAAAACAACACAATAGAAAATTAACAAGGGACAACAACATAGTTGTATTTTTGATCTTAAAAACTACGGGATAATGGTGTTGTGTCAACTTCCACAAAAATCAAACAACAACCATAATATTAATATTATATTATTATTTATATCACTACAAAACAAATGTCTTTTAAAATACGTTTGGCATAACTACATCAGTATCACCAGCTAAGCAAGTTCATTATTATCCCATTAAAGAAGATGAGAATTCGCGCTGCATTTTGGCATTTCATCAATTGCCACGTCACGAATGTTAATTCTAGATTACGAACAGTAGTTCCCGGTTGTTCCTTGATGCTGTCGAAAGCACTGTACTAACAATCCGAAAATCCGCAGACAACTCGTCTTACGAATTTTTCCATATGATTTTCATATCGTATGTACAGGCCTTAATGGTTAAACGTATTGCCGTGTTCGTGGTTTCATTCTGAGGAGGACTGCTTTGGAATATCTGTCATTAGATCAAGGAGTAGAGAGGAGCTGAGGGGTGTTCTGCCGAGAAAGTTCCGCTCGGCGCATAAGGACCCCCCTATACTGCGCAGGCGCTGCGCCTGCGCAGTAAGATCCGGCGGAAATAGCCGAAGGAAAATAGCTGAAAATCAGCTGTACACGGCGCATGTAAGAGGGCCCCTCGTGGGCTCGCTTCGCTCGCCACGCTTCGGGCACGGCTTCGCTTCGCTTGGCTCTTTTTGATTCCCCCTCTAGGTCCACTTGGATGGTGGGGAAGGAACCTGGACCTAGGGCGCAGGCGCCGTGTACAGCTGATTGAAACATTTGAGCTTTGGCTATCTCCGGCGGCTGACAGTAGTTCGTACTGTGCAGGCGCTGCGCCTGCGCAGTACAGGGGGGAAACTTATCCGCCGAGGGAACATTCTCGGCAAGACACCGGCACTGTTGGGTGCATTAAGCTAAAGGGCCCTAGGTGGCTCTAGTAGAGACGGAGAGCTGAAGGGCTCTGAAGGAGGTAGGGTGGCTATGGAGCTTTGAAGGGAAGAGCAGAGTACTGGGGCTGAGTTCCCCTCCCCCACCCTTCATGTCCTTACAGTTCAGACCTTCTTCTCGGCGTGGCACCTGAAAAGGGATTAAGGCAGGTTCTCCTTCTAGTCTCTGGCACTGAAGAGGTCTCTTTCCAGCAGGAACCCTGTACCCTGCTCTCCTCCACCCACAGTATGCTGCCTTTGGAGGGAAGAAGAGCATCCTCCCAACAGAAGCTATCATAAGCCCCTGCTCTAACCCTTTCGCATAAAGGACACGTTTGCCTTGCTCCCTTCACTTTTCATCTCCGTGACAATGACCACCAGGACAAAAAGAGGAGTGAATTTCTCCAGCAGGAACACAAACGGCAATACAAACTTGACAGAGGATCTAACCCCTATCCAAAACAAAAAAAACTTTTGCCTTTACATACACTTTAACAAGTGTTTTGTTGCCCATGCAGGAGAAAGTAACAGGTTTGCTTTATTACCCCTACCATCAGCATGTACTCACCTTTCATCCATTTTCCTGCCATCCAGTCAACCACTGGGAGTGAGGAAAGGAAGCCCTAAGGCAGGGGTAGGCAACCTCGGCCCTCCAGCTGTGGTGAAACTACAAATCCCATCATGCCTCTGCCTCTAGGAGCCATGCCTGTGATTGTTAGGGTCTTGCAATGTCTCATGGGACTTGTAGTTTCAAAACAGCTGGAGGGCAGAGCTTGCCTACCCCTGCCCTAAGGTCTGAGTCTTTCTGATTCGCAGCAATGATAACTTGCCACAACGTTGTCCCACTGTTGAATTGTAAGTCTTGTGTAGGAAAGCGTTCTTTTGTACACTGTCTGTGAGGTTGTTTACTTTCATGGCTGGTACATACCATAGAGTTCTTGCTACAAACAGATTCTTCCTGTTAAGAGGTTGTTTTCTGTTCTCACTTAAGGGTCAGGAAACCCCTCAAGGCTATATACAGTGCCTTGAAAAAGTATTCATACCCCATTGAAAATGTCCACATTTTGTCATGTTACAACCAAAAACGCAAATGTATTTTATTGGGTTTTTATTTAATAGACCAACACAAAGTGGCACATAATTGTGAAGTGGAAGGAAAATGATAAATGGTTTTCAAAATTTTTTACAAATAAATATCTGAAAAGTGTGGCGTGCATTTGTATTCAGCCCCCTTTACTCTGATATACCTAACTAAAATCAAGTGGAACCAATTGCCATCAGAAATCACCTAATTAGTAAATAGAGTTCACCTGTGTATAATTTAATCTCAGTATAAATACTGCTGTTCTGTGAAGCCCTCAGAGGTTTGTTAGAGACCCTTAGTGAACAAACAGCATCAGGAAAGCCAGGTCCGGGATAAAGTTGTGAAGAAGTTTAAAGCAGGGATAGGTAATAAATAAATATCCCAAGCTTTGAACATCTCACGGAGCACTGTTCAATACATCATCTGATAATGGAAAGAGTATGGCACAACTGCAGACCTATCAAGACATGGCCGTCCAGCTAAACTGACAGGCCAGGCAAGAAGAGTCTTAATCAGAGAAGCAGCCAAGAGGCCCATGGTAACTCTGGAGGAGCTGTAGAGATCTACAGCTCAGGTGGGAGAATCTGTCCACAGGAGTCAGGACAACTATTAGTCATGCACTCAACAATTCTGGCCTTTATGGAAAAGCGGCAAAAAGAAAGCCATTGTTGAAAGAAAGCCATAAGAAGTTCCATTTGCAGTTTGCGAGAAGCCATGTGAAAAACACAGCAAACGTGAAAGAAGGTACTCTGGTCAGATAAGACCAAAATTAATCTTTTTGGCCTAAAAGCAAAAACGCTATGTGTGGCAGAAAACTTACACTGCACATTATCCTGAATACACCATCCCCACTGTGAAATATGGTGGTGGCAGCATCATGTTGTGGGGATACTTTCCTTCAGCAGGGAGAGGGAAGCTGGTCAGAGTTGATGGGAAGATGGATAGAGCCAAATACAGGGCAATCTTATAAGAAAACCTGTAATGCCGCGTACACACGGTCGGACTTGCCAACGGGATAACCTCCATCGGCATTTCTGACGGAAAAATTTAGAACATGTTTTATATCTAAGTCCATCGGAAATGCCAACAGAAAAAGTCCGATGGGGCATACACACAGTCGGAATATCCCACCAAAAGCTCCCAAACGGAATTTTTCTGTCGGAAATTCCGACCGTGCGTCTGCAAAAGACTTGGGACTGGGGAGGAAGTTCACCTTCCAGCAGGACAACAGCCCTAAACATACAGCCAGGACTACAATAGAATGGTTTAGATCAAAGCATATTCAGGTAGTAGAATGGGCCAGTCAAAGTCCAGACCTAAATACAATTGAGAATCTGTGGCAATGACAAGAAAATTGCTGTTCACAGACGCTCTCTATCCAATCTGACAGAGCTTGAGCTATTTTGCAAAGAAGAATGGGCAAAAAACGTGACTCTGTAGATGTGCAAAGCTGGTAGAGACATCCCCAAAAAGACTTGCAGCTGTAATTGCAGCGAAAGGTGGTTCTACAAAGTATATAAAGAATACAAATGCACGCCACACTTTTCAGATATTTATTTGTAAAAAGTTTTGAAAACCATTTATCATTTCCCTTCCACTTCACAATTATGGGCCACTTTGTTTTGGTCTATCACATAAAATCCCAATAAAATTTATTTACGTTTTTGGTTGTAACATGACAAAATTTGGAAAATTTCAAGGGGTGTGAATACTTTTTCAAGGCACTGTATGTGAATCTCTTACAAGAAGTGGAAGGACAGAGAGTGGCCAATCCACATGCTCTACAAGCCAGGAGGTGCTGCAGGCTGATTTTGTGCTGTATCCATCCGTTCTTCCAGGCTGAAAAGGGACAATACAAATGTTACTGCACTGTGTAGCTTACTGTTTGTTATATTACTGGCACTCCTGTGTGACCACTCCTGTGTGACCACTCCTGTGTGGGAATCAGAGAAATCTGTTATAGGCTTCTCTGATTCACTGAATCTTTCTATTTGCAAACTGCAATATACTTGGGCTATTCTCAAGTGTATGAGAGCAAAGCTCATTTGATTATAACCTGTTATAACCTATAATCAAGTGACTGGTTTGTGTTGAAGTGTATATCTGCCACTTCATTATTTAAAGCAACGGTGTCCCTTTTTGGTTTCGAGGGGGGGGGGGTGTTGGGTTCCTAGCCTAGGGAACGGTAAACACAGCTCAGGGTTGCGACAGGATAGGCTTCCGACAGCTATTTAGATAGGTAGAGGTCCGGGAGCATTGATAGCCTATAGTCAGGTTAGGGACCAAGAGATAGGCTAGGTAGGCCTGATTTGCCTTGCAGGTGGACTGCCTTGCAATCAGACTTCTTCGCCATTGGTGTGTTTGTTCAAGCGTCCCCAGGAAGCCACCGCTCCACAGATGCCTTAGCGTTCGTCCTCTCAAGCTGGAATATGTTACGCCTTTAGTTATACAGTATATCCGGATATATAGATACATTATATACTGTTCTTCTCAGACATATGTACATTCTTCCTGTTTTTGCTTTGGTTGTATGTAATGCCATCACTTTATCATAAAGTTACACTAATCACCTGTTGGTATGTCTGCATATCTTTATTCTTAGAAATCTCTGCTGGCTGTATTAGTACTGTTGCTGTCAGTTATTTTGGGTGAGTTACTAGTTATTGTCCTAGAAAGGGATCATCTCTCTATACGCTGGAGCCCTGTTCTGGGTCGAGGCACTGCCAATTATATATTCATAGTCCACTCTTCCTTTAACAAAGGCTCTGGCTCATTTGGTTACCTGCAGATTAGCGCCATAGCCTGTGTGGAGAGTTGCAGAATGTTTGCAAGTCCAGTTGATTTGGAGTCATGCGATGCGGACTTGCTGCAATTGTGCAACAAACTTGTGAAGCCCGGCAAGTCTAGCAATAGCTTAGCAAGTCATTTTCAAACTTGCAGCACAATTGCTTGCTATCTGGTTTGGAGCTTATACAATTACTCTCTATTTGCCCCATGTGACACTGTTGGACCAAGTACCGAAGCTGTCACATGAGAGAAAGGAGAGTAAGTCACATTCTCCCACTATACCTGAGAGTACTGAATACTCAAACTATCGGATCTAGGGGGGTGCTGAGGTGGGCTGTGCCCCCCTAGATTTCACTTATGCCCCCCAGGCTGCTATTGACACTGTACTTGGTGCACTGAGCTCCTCCTCCCTGTACTGCTACACAGGGCTCCCCGAAGTCCCCCAGATACAGCCTGCCCCTGAACAGTTCTCTGGAGCCCCAGCACAAAGCTGACTGTGACAGCTACACTATTATTTACAGGTCAGACTCTGCTCTAATTGTGGGATGCTGCCCCACTCATCAGCTATGTGTGAATGCTAAGGACCAGCGGCATCCATGATGCTGTGACAGAGAGAGATGCAAGATGAGGAGAGAAAAAAAAACCAGGGGGAGGGGGTCTGGAGTTTGGATAGACAAAAAAGAGATGGGGGGGGGCTGGACTTTAGAGAGACCAAAAAAGTGGAAGGAGGGGATGGAGAGGAATAAAAAAAATGGGGGGGGGGGGGGCACTGGATTTTGAAAAGACAAAAAAAAAAAGGAGGGGGGAGGCTTGACATTAGAAAGACAAAAAAACAGGGGGAGGCTGTACTTTATAGAGAAATGGGAGAGGGGAGGGGAATGGATTTTGGAGAGAAAAAAAAATTGGGGGGGGGGGGGGGTGGACTTTGGGGAAAAAAAACAGGTGGAGGAAAGCCACAGGCTCCTGTGGTCCTATGGATATTCCACCTTGTGAGTTGCAAATAAATCATATGTCTGACCTGTGAATGTCATATAGGCACTATGTGACAATATTGTGGTACCTTTATTTTAATCAACCTCTGAAATCTTAATACTGACACCAGGGCTGGTGCGAGGATTCTTGACACCCCAGGAAAAAAAACTAATTTTGCCGCGTTCCGCCCCTGAACCCATCTCCTTTGCCTGAGCATCAGTGTGACAGGAGCCGGTGTGCTGACGAGAAGTGTCCCCCCATCGGATAGTGTCCGCTCCGTACTTGCGCAGTAAGGAGGACAGAGGAGACGCCGAAAGTCTCCGAAGAAGAACAGCTAATGAAGAAGTATCTGCCCTTATCATCGCCCCTTACAAAATACGAGCCTCGGGGCCATGTAACATAATGTGGTAAAAACTGCGCATGCGCCCTGTAGAGATAATGCTCAGCTGTTGATTTTCGGCTATTTTCGGAGTGTCCTATGGACTCCGTTGACGCTTGCACTTGACGCTAGAGGGTGGACACTATCCGATGCCAGGCGCTGCGCTTGCGCAGTAGAGGGCGGACACTATCCGATGGGGGACTATTTTCTATAGGACACCAGCGCTGGAGGAAGCATGCGGCAGCAGTAGAGAGCACTGATCATAGAGGCACGCAGGGGCTGCCCTGGGGGCTGGGGCACTATCTTTTTATATAGGGGGGACTGACTTATCCAAAAGCCTCCTTATTTGCCCTTCAAGACCCGCTTGCCATAGTTTAAGGGCCATGTAGTACACCAAGACTGTGATTCCCAAACCTGTGGGATTCCTCTTGAAGTTGAACTCATGTTAGTGGCGAACCAAAACCTCATCCCTAGTAGGCATTAAGACAAAGCTTTGAGTAAATAAGCAGCAGGAAATAGGACACAGGTGGTGCTGTTGTTGTTTCTCTTCTCTATATATTGTGGCATTCATCTCATCTGTCTTTTGCTCATTGCCCGGGGAGCTGTTGCAATCGTTTTGAACCTATTAGAAATTGTGTTAATCCCTTGTATTCTGCATTGAATGTCGTACTCCAAATGGCTTAATCTTCTTTATTCAGAGCAGAGAAAATAAATCAGTCTCACAGATTAGACAGGGCTGTCACCAGTCTAAGGAAACACAGAGCAGTCACACTGGGGGGTGATCAGAGCCTTGCTTTCCCTGTGCAAAATAGACTGTCTAACACCCTGCTCACCCCTTAGCACTGCAGTTATATGCTTTGGTAGAATGCAGTGCCATTCGTTCTGAATGACACCTCAACAAACGAGTTACAACAACACAGCATAACATGCATTTCTGTGCTCTGCCAAAAATGCTGCATATACCTTTTTTGGTGCATTTTGAAATGTTAGGCAGATGATTCAAATGAATAAATTTTCATGCTATCTCTGTAACTAAGCCCCATCCCGGTAATTATGCTTTTTCTGCATGCAATATAATTTTGGTGTTCATTCCCAAGAGTTTTGCAACACAAAAAAAAGCCTCAATGGTGATGTTGTTATCCATTACGTACAAGGGGAATTACCAAGTTCCCTATGGACGTGGATGATTTTTTACAGCTTTAGAACGTCTCATGCTGCAGAACACAGCAAGTTGAATTCAAAGCTGCAGACAACAATAATAAATGGGTCCTTTTTTTCCCTTTTTTTTGTAATACATAAGTTTTACTTGTATATCTGCTGTCTTCCCCTTTCTACACTGTTTGGAAAGTGCAGATCCTGTTAAAAATCTTTCTTCCTTTTTCAGCAGTACTTTAGGGGTGGGTGGGGATACTGAACTGTGTGAGAGTTGTTTGGAGGAAAAGGGAAACCTGCATCTAATTCGCACTAGTGTGAACCCAGCCTAATGCCCCGTACACACGATAGGATTTTCTGACGGAAAAAACGTTCTATGGGAGCTTGTTGTCGGAAATTCCGACCGTGTGTAGGCTCCATTGGACATTTTCAGTCGGAATTTCCGTCACACAAAATTTGAGAGCTGGTTCTCAAATTTTCCGAAAACAAAATCCGTTATCGTAAATTCCGATCGTGTGTACACAATTCCGACGCACAAAGTTCCATGCATGCTCGGAATCAAGCAGAAGAGCCGCACTGGCTATTGAACTTCATTTTTCTCGGCTCGTCGTACGTGTTGTACGTCACCGCGTTCTTGACGTTCGGAATTTCCAACAAGATTTGTGTGACCGTGTGTATGCAAGACAAGTTTGAGCCAACATCCGTCGGAAAAAAAACATGGATTTTGTTGTCGGAAAATCCTATCGTGTGTACAGGGCATTAGTGTTTCAAAATCATTCATCCTGTTTGTTTGAATTTTTTATTTAAAGGATAAGTTCACCTTTGGAACATTATACATGTTCAAAATAACAATAATTAGTGCAGCGCAACTCAAATGCTGAATACTCACTTCTCATAAAAAAAAAAAAACAAGTGAAAATCAATCAAATGTGCAAAATTAACTAGTTGGTATAAAAATATCTTGAGAATATCAACATAAAAGTCCAAATGATAATCCAATCACCACTGTGGAAATGTGAACTTCAAAATAAAATGTGCCTCGTGTCTCCACTACCTGTGCAAACTGGCAGGAGTAGGAGTCCTACGCATTGGGGGGGGGGCTGAGCTTAGGGCGTGACCTCATCCCACGGCCATCTTGGATTTTGGTTGGATGCCGGCAGCTGTCGGTTCATACAGTTTGTTGCTAGCACTGACTGTAGTGCTTTATTTGTAAGTGCAAAGCTCGTTTGGCTGGGCTTCTCCTATGAGTCACAGGAGTGCACCCGTTTTCAGCAGAGAGCGGTCTGAAGTCCGCAGGAATCAGTCAAGGCACCGCGTCATCACAACAATGTAGTCTGGATCCGCTAGGTGCCTGGACTGATACCTGTCTCAGCCTCTCAGCGAGCCGCTGAGAGACTGAACTGGGCGATCCCCGCCCCTTCACAGCTCAGCAATCCAATGAGCATGGAGGAGCAGAGAGGAGAGTTGCTGATTGACAGTCAGCAGCTCTCCTCTTGGGGATCTATGAGAACTGAGACATCGGCGATGTTCGGTGGCTCGGTTCTCAGTGTAGAGATGCCAGGGGACAGATGCAGCATTGGTCCCATGCTGCATCCACCTAGGTAAGTATAAAAGGGGAAAAAAAACAAAAACATACTTCTCTTTTAAATTCTTGTCAAAACGGAGAACACTAGGTCTTGTGTGCTTTCTCTTTGCTCCCATATTTACACCTGTTGCATCCGAGGATTCAAGTGCCTATATGTGGGTGACAGTGAAGATTTACTATGTGATATCTGGAGTCACAATCCCTAAAGGGAACAAAGTGTGTTATCCAGTAGTGGCTGGTCCACAAGTGGTGCAGGGTAGCCACCCCCCAGCCCGCACCTGTGTGGCCATGCACTGTGCGGGGCACCGGACCAACAGGTCTCTACCAGGTCTGTCACCCCCTCACAGGCACATGACTACATCCCGAGGCCCCAATTGGCAAGTTTCATATTGTCTGCAGAGCACTGTGCCCCGAGCCCTCCCACCCTGCGATACCAGCGGCTTCCAGCTTCCTGCCCAATCAGGACAGGAAGGCCCAGAACGCGGAAAGAAGACTAGGTCAAGACAGAAGCTGTGGTGCCGGGCACCAGGGGAGCAGTGACAGCTGGAGGGCTCCACAGTAGGGTGAGTGCGGACTTGGAGGGGCCTGCCCGCCCCCCCCCCCAAAAAAAAAACCTCCAGCACCAGGCGCCACTGGTTATGACCTTTCTGGAAATGCAGGGGTCACAGCCATAAGGTGAGCAGTTTGCACGGGTGGTGGAGACACGAGGCACATTTTATTATAAAGTCACAATGCCACAGTAGTGATTGGATTATCATTTGGAATTTTATGTCTATATTTGTAATATATTTTTATACCATCTAGTTAATTTTGCACATTTGATTGATTTTCATTGTGAAGTGAGTATGCAGCTGCACTAAATATTGTTAGCTAGCAACTCCAGAATTCTTTGCACATATATTTTATTTTGGTTGCGCTAATTGGGTTTTGGTTTATTGGATGCTACAGATTTCACCCGTTTTTAGGTTTCAGCATCTGCAGCCTCTCCCCCGATCCACCCTCTTGGTGACAGCGGGCAAAGAATCCTCTCCCCGCATCCGATGTCAAATTTGAAAACAGCATGGCTGTGCAGGGCTCCGCCCACACAGCCGTATCTTTCATTCACAACTTCCTGTGAATGAATGCCTACAAGTAGTAGGTTGTGCGGCTGACGGCTTGTAGTTCTCAATGAGCTGTAAGGGCACCGGTGTGTGCTCTCATAGTCCTTAGTCTCAGGTAACTGTCTGACGGTACAAGGTGCGAGCAGACAGCTATGCTGAGAGTCTGCAGGAGCCTGAGATTACACTCACGATTAAATAATAAAAGCACATTTTTTACCTGCATAAAAACTTGTGTTTTTTATTTTTTTAAAGGTGAGCTTATCCTTTAAAAGCTGCTATAGGGAATGTTGACAAGCTGATCAGGGACAGAATAGTCATTTAGGCAACTGTACTTTATTTCTAATTGCTAGTTCTTTGGATAATCAACCCCTTGGCTTTTTTTTTTTTTTTTTAATTTAAGGCCTTTTGTGTTTTATTTTATTTTGTGATTAATTTTAGGTCAGTGGTCACTTTTTTCATTCAATATTTTTATTCATTTTCATAAGAAATTACAAAAATACCAGATCACTTCAAACAGGTTATCGTTCTTGAATATATACAAACGTATCACAAAGAATTCCAAAGTCCATAATGGCAAAATATAACAGCGTAAGGAGGCTCATCAGCCATGTAAATCATAACATACAGGCTGGGGGTAGGGCCTGGGTCATATATAAGAGTAGTACAGGCGGACACCGGATAGTAAAGAAGCAGGAGAGAGAGAAAGGTAAATAACATTAACAAGAACAAGGACAGTCTTAGCTAACTATTGACCAATTTCTATCTGCCAGTCAAAGCAAGCCTTGATGAAAAAAAAATGTGTTGCTGCTAATGCCACGCACACACTAAAATCAGGCAAATGATCGATGTTTCACAGCAAATCGGAACCAAGGACAGAAATAATGTACGAAAATTCTCGTACGACATGCGCAGTCTTTTGTATGTAATATTTCTTATACGAAAATCGTACAAAAAAAGGTACAGTGCCTTGAGAAAGTATTCATACACCGTTTTGTCATGTTACAACCAAAACTGTAAATGTATTTTATTGGGATTTTATATGATAGACCAACACAAAGTGGCACATAATTGTGAAGTGGAAGGAAGTGGAAGGAAAATAATAAATGTTTTTCAATTTTTTTTACATACATTTTTTACAATTTTTTTTTTTATAAATATCTGAAAAGAGTGCCATGCATTTGTTTTCAGCCCCCTTTACTCTGATACCCCTAACTAAAATCTAGTGGAACCAATTGCCTTCAGAAGTCACCTAATTAGTAAATAGAGTCCACCTGTGTGTAATTTAATCTTAGTATAAATACAGCTGTTCTGTGAAGCCCTCAAAGGTTTGTTAGAGAACCTTAGTGAACAAACAGCATCATGAAGGCCAAGGAACACACCAGACAGGTCAGGGATAAAGTTGTGGAGACGTTTAAAGCAGGGTTAGGTTATGAAAAAAAATCCCAACCTTTGAACATCTCACTGAGCACTGTTCAATCCATCATCCAAAAATGGAAAGAGTATGGCACAACTGCAAACCTAACAAGACATGGCCATCCACCTAAACTGATAGGCCAGGTAAGGAGAGCATTAATCAGAGAAGCAGCTAAGAGGCCCATGGTAACTCTGGAGGAGCTGCAGAGATCCACAGCTCAGGTGGGAGAATCTGTCCACAGGACAACTAGCATTAATGTACTCCTCCTTTATGGAAGAGTGGCAAGAAGAAAGACATTGTTGAAAGAAAGCCAAATGAAGCCCCGTTTGCAGTTTGTGCGAAGCCATGTGGGGGACACGGCAAACATGTGGAAGAGGGAGCTCTTGTCAGTTGAGACCAAAACTGAACTTTTTGGTCTAAAAGCAAAACGCTATGTCTGGTGGTAAACTAACACTGCACATCACCCTGAACACACCATCCTCACCTTGCAACATGGTGGTGGCGGCATCATGTTGTGGGGATGCTTTTCTTCAGCAGGGACAGCAAGGAAGTGGTCAGAGTTGATGGGAAGATGGATGGAGCCAAATACAGGGCAATCTTAGAAGAAAACCTGTTAGAGTCTGCAAAAGACTTAAGACTGGGGCGGAGGTTCACCTTCCAGCAAGACAACGCCCTAAACATACAGTAAAAAGTAGGGGGGTGGTAGTTGCGCTGTGATAGGAAGGGAATGAAGGGAGGGGGGAGGGGGCTAGACTAAAGTGCATATGACAAACATATCAGATGACCTAAAAACATCAATAAAAGATTGGTAAAAAGAGAATGGGGAAGAAAGCTGGCATGTGCAAATAAATAATGAACTAAATGGGAATACCACTATATGGTGTATAGAGAAAAAGTGCTAGCGTGAAGCAACAAAGAAAATATATTACAATACATATCAATGAACAGTGCACATGAGTATGAAAGGCAGCCAGACAAGTGCAAAATAACAAAGGTGATCATATACAATACTGTAAAACGTGTAGATTATGCTAAAAAGTAAATCATATCAACACACTGAGTGCATGAATAAACAAATAAATGAAATAAAGACAAAAAATATATATAATAGTCCCGGTGGTAAGTGTTGTAAAAAAACAAACACTTAGCAGCTAACAAGTATGATCCAAACATAAAGAGGAACTCGGCATACAAAAGACAAAATAATGTATGGTAAATAAAATAATATAAAAAATGTGAAAAAACAGTCCCGCCACCAAATGTGACACTTCTGAGTGAAAATCCAAAACACAATGGTGTAAATGAAAGGAGGGGAGTGATCTTCAGTGGGAACACCTCCGTGTCCACAGGCCCCTTACCTTACAGCTGTAATGTATACAGCATATATGTTTGCAGCAGATGGTGTTGCTCACAGATGCGGTGTGTGATATGCAGAAAAAACAAGATAAACAGCATATGGTGTGATACCGTTTGAGGTGGAGAACACAGGAGGGGAGGGAAAGCAGGATGAGGGGGAGAGAGGGGGGGTTGCACTCACTTGTGACCAATGAGCGCAAGCCTCAACCCACGAGCGCCAAGCTTGTATAATCCCAACTGCTGGCCAAGGACCCTCCAACGTATCTCGCCTCCTGTTCCTCACCGCCCGTCATGTAGCATTACACAGTGCAATGCCCCAAGAGATGATTTGCCGGATCGTCAAGCTGATGAAGTTCTCCTAGAAGTCAGGGCCCAGGACCGAGGGACTCCAAAGTAGACATGTGCATTCGTTTTCGTCCGAATGCATTTTCGTCCGAATTTCAGGTTGTTAAAACGATAACGAAAGTGCAGAATACGAAAACCTGTAATGAAAGATGTCTTACGTTGTGCAGGCAGCTGGATCCTGGAGAAATCTTCACTGCAGGAATGCCTGTCCTCTTCGTGTCTCTGAATTTCTGGCTCTGATCAAGACTGGAGTCGAGAGGTATCCCTTACTGCATGTCGCCCCAGCTAGGTTCAGCCTCTCCTCAACATACATACAGCCAGAGCTACAATTAAATGATTTATATCAAAGCATATTCATGTGTTAGAATGTCCAGACACTAATCCAATTGAGAATCTGTGGCAAGACTTAAACATTGCTGTTCACAGACGCTCTCCATCCAATCTGACAGAGCTTGAGCTATTTTGTAAAGAAGAATGGGCAACAATGTCACTCTCTATATA
Source organism: Lithobates septentrionalis (assembly GCA_037952835.1). NCBI lineage: Eukaryota > Metazoa > Chordata > Amphibia > Anura > Ranidae > Lithobates > Lithobates septentrionalis. Next base: position 32,903 of record JBBDGP010001162.1, on the reverse strand, counting down.
TGCAAAGCTGGTAGAGACATCCCCAAAAAGACTTGCAGCTGTAATTGCAGCAAAAGGTGGTTCTACAAAGTATTGACTCAGGGGGGCTGAATACAAATGCACACCACACTTTTCACATATTTATTTGTAAAAACTTTTGAAAAACATTTATCATTTTCCTTCCACTTCATAATTATGTGCCACTTTGTATTGGTCCATCACCTAAAATCCCAATAAAATACATTTATGTTTTTGGTTGTAACATGACAAAATGTGGAAATTTTCAAGGGGTATGAATACTTTTCCAAGGCACTGTACACATTAAGCAAAAATCGTTTGTTCTGTTCCCATACAAGAAAAATTTTGGAGTTCGTCACTTCGAAAAATGTTGTTCAGAAGGTCGGAATGTCGAAAGTTGTGTGCACACGATCGGAAAATCGTACGTTCGTTCGTACGATGTTTGCCGATTTTCCTATAGTGTGTACGGGGAATAAGACTGCCTGACAAAATTGCCATTTTTTAGACTCAGTACTGCTGCCATATGAAAGCCAAGCTAATTGTACAAAAATGATAATTCCGCAGCCAGTTTTACACTGTTGCTGAGCCTGTCCAGGTCTATCTTACTGTTCCCTGGCAGATTCACTCATCCCTAATGCCTACACACACTTCATACTATGCATTTAGCAGTGGCAGAGGTGGACCTGGATTGCAATTCTAGGTTACCAAGGCCACATTTACATTGCCTCCAAAATCCCTTCTGCAGTAATTCCACTTTCAGGTTGAATGATGGCCAGAGTCATTCTGTGAGCCTAGGCCAGCGATGGCGAACCTTGGCACCCCAGATGTTTAGGAGCTACATTTCCCATGATGCTTCGGCACTCTGCAGTGTAGTTGAGCATCATGGAAAATATAGTTCCAAAACATCTGGGGTGCCATGGTTTGCCATCACTGGCCTGGGCTGTCAGAAATACGCACCACCTGGGGGTTCATTGTCACACACATCCCTAGGGCTCAGAGTACACACCATTTATGTGAGTACTATTCTGTGCAGCATGAAACACTTCCCACCCCCACCACTAGAGAGGAGAATGGGCCTGTGACATCACCAACAAGCCAGAATACCCTAAGGTATGTATGCATGACCTAAGGTAAGTATGCAATGATTTTCTATTTTTAAATTTAAGGGGACCTCAGAGGAAGGGGGTGAAACTGAAGCTGTTTTAAGCAGCCAATTTTCTGTGCCTATAGGATCTTTGAAGTCATTCATGCCTTTCACTTTGAAATGTCAAAGTACATTTTTACACTGAGTTTTCACAGCCGCTAATAAGGATTGCTAAAAGAACTGGGACATGAAAGAGAGAACAATAACAGTTTACATCTCTATGCATTTGGTACTGTTAAATGGCATAGCAAGAGGAATTACATGAGGTAATATAAATTGAATGTAAATTTGAAGTCAGAGGTTGGGCATACAAGCCATCAACTAGCATTTTCAAAAATGAATTAGTGATAGCAGCCTATTCATGTAAAGACAGATTTCCTTTAGGTTAGATTTTAATTGTTAATTTATTTGTACGGATTATACATAATTGTATATACTGTGGAAAATTGCTGTGTGATAATGGCTTTTTGCTTCCTCTGGTGTTTGCCTCTGCTGGTCATTAAAAAAATGAATATTTACTGGTAAATAACACTGTATGATACGTAATTTAATTCCAGCTTAATCAATATTCTTAGAACAGCGTGTCCAGGGGGAATTTGCACAGACATTCAAAACAACCTTTGTTTTAATTGAATTAATTCTGCAGACTGCTTTACGTAAAGCCTAATGATTTTCCATGTCTTTCCATTTGGCAGTTGGGAGATGAGGTTTTTGTGTTCTGTTTAGGAGGTAAAGGTGAGGGATGAGAACTAGGTGTAGACTTGTGACTCCCCCATCAATCATTGCTTGACATCTTGCTTGGCACAGTCAACAAGAAAATGAAGGCTAGTAAATGGAAAGTGTCAGTGGCACCTATTGTTGTGAGTCCAGCCTTCTGTAAATAGCTTTGGCAGCAAACGCTGCTTCCCAAAGGAACCTGGCAAGATTGAATGGAATTGGATATAGTTCAGGTTTATTACAGATAAGTCTGCTATCGTTATTTCGCAATGGACTTTAGTGCTGCCTCATTTATCAAGGAAGATTGATCGTTTGAAGGCATGTAACACCTGTGTGAGGACTAGTGTGTGGGAAAGACCTTAAGGAAGAAGTACGGCCAAAGCTTTTTTGGCCATACTTCTCCTATGGATCACAGGAGTGCAGTTGGTCCTGCACTCTTGTGGCCTGTTTTCAGCCGACAGTGGGCTAAAGCCTGCTGTGGCTGACATCATTTAGCTGGTCCAGGCTCAGGAAAGATCCAGACCATATGGTCAGAATCCACCCAGATGCCTGGACAGGCACCTAGCTCAGCCTCTCAGAGATCTGCTGAGAGCCTAAACCAGCCCCTCCCACCCCCTCCACAGCCCAGAGCTCCAGTGAGGCTGAAAGGGAGAGCAGAGAACCGCTGACTGACAGTCATGGCTCTCTGCTCACAGCGGAGGGGAGAACTGAAAGATCAGTGGTGTTTGATCGCCCAGCTCTCACTGCAGAGACAGTGGGGGACAGATGCAGCAGCAGATCAATGCTTCATCCACCTAGGTGAGTATAATTGTTTTTTTACATACCCAAACTTCTCTTTTAACCGCTTTGTGCCCACGCTATAGCCCAAAGATGGTTACAGCGTGGGCTTACTTTGCTGGGAGGGCGTACATGGATGTCCTAATATGATTGCGCTGCCCGCGAGCCCCCTGTGGCACACAGGCGGCGCGCTCTGTGATCGCCTAATTCCTTCAGGCTCAGCTGATCACAGACTGGGGTAAAGGGTCAATCACAGCGGCCCTTTACCACATGATCAGCTGTGTCCAATGACAGCTTATCACGGATGTAAACACAAGCTGGTTTTCAGAACCGATAACCAGCTAACCAGCTTGTGTTAAAGGGACATTGACACTCATAATCAGGGCACTGATTATCAGTGTCCCTTTTATCATTGCAGTCCCAACAGTGCCCACCAGTGCTGCTAATCAGTGCCCACCAGTGCTACCAATTAGTGCCCATTAGTGCCTCGAATTCAGTGCCCATCAGTGTCGTCTATCAGTGCTGCCTCATATCAGTGCCTCCTAATCAGTGCCTACTAGTGCCACTTCATCAGTGCCACCTATCAGTGCTGCCTCATCAGTGCAGCCTATCAGTGCAGCCTCATCAGCGCACATGAGTGAAGGAGAAAAAGTACCAGTTTTTGTTTGGTCTTTTTTCGTATGTTTAGCAAAAAATAAAAAACACAGTGGTAATAAAAAATCCACCGAAAGAAAGCTCTATTTCTGTGAAAAAAAAAATCATATGGGTACAGTGGCCACACAATTGTTATTCAAAGTGTGACAGTGCTGAAAGCTGAAAATTGGCCTGGGCAGGAAGGGGGTAAAAGTGCCCAGTAGGCAAGTGGTTAAAGTGTACCTAAAGGAGCACTACGCTCTCCTCAGGGAGGATTAACCAATAGCCCAGACCAGATCCTAGCAGAATTGGTGAGATTTTACTCCTCACTATACCAATCTAAACAAACTTACTCACAGGAATCGCTCACTGAATACTTAGATGAGGTCCAGCTCCCCAGCCTATCTGAAGCATCTCGTGATGAGCTGGATGACCCCATTACTGTTGAGGAACTACAGGTGGCGACCAGTCTGTTCCCCAACTCTAAAGCTCCGGGGGACGATGGACTCCCCATTGAAGTTTACAAACAGTATGGGGAATCTATACTTCCACACCTGCTGAAGGTATTTAATGCAGCAAAACAAAATGGCGATCTCCCCCAGTCAATGACAAGAGCAAGCATAGTCCTGATATTAAAACCCAACAAAGACCCACTAGACCCGGGATCGTATCGCCCGATCTCACTTTTACAAACTGATGTGAAGATCCTCGCCAAGGTACTGGCGCTGCGTCTAAACAAGGTCATATCCATCATAATACACTCAGACCAATCCGGCTTTATGCCGCAGAAATCAACTGCGATCAATTTGCGCAGACTTTTTCTCAATATCCAATCCCAGTCAGATAATACGGGAGATAGAGCCCTGCTTTCCCTGGACGCCCATAAGGCGTTTGATAGCGTCGAATGGGATTATTTATGGGCAGTAATGAGGACGTTTGGGATTGGGGACAACTACATTAAATGGGTACAGCTATTATACTCTTCTCCGATGGCAGTCATTAGAGAGGGGGGACGGATTTCTGCACCTTTCAATTTATATAGAGGTACGAGACAGGGCTGCCCCCTGTCTCCCCTCTTGTTTGCCCTGGCCATAGAGCCCTTAGCTTCTATGATACGCAGCAACCCATTGGTTCGGGGGTTTCGATACGGGGATGTCCATGAGAAAGTTATCATGTATGCTGATGACACCATGCTGCTTCTTGGTGATACGTCAGCGTCGCTGTCGGAGGCAATGAGAGTCATTGGCCGATTCGGGCAGTACTCGGGTCTAATTATTAATTGGACCAAATCCTCCCTTCTATTGTTGGATCGTGAGCTCCCCCCTTCTCAAGACAATATAATGGACATCCCGGTATCGACATCTCTCAAGTACTTAGGCATACAAGTTACTCCCCGTGTGTTAGACTATGTCAGCTTAAACCTAACCCCTCTTATCAATCGTTGTCGTGACCGGGTCAAAGTATGGAGCAAATTGAAGCTATCACAAGTAGGTAGGATTAATCTAATAAAAATGATCCTTATGCCCCAACTGTTATATATTCTCCACAATTCCCCAATGGTCATTACTTTAAAAAAGTTCAGAATTATTAACTCACTCTTCCGATCATTTATATGGCTATCAAAACCACCCAGAATTAAACTTGAGCAACTCCAGCGTCCCAAGGACGACGGGGGCCTGGCGCTCCCTAATCCTTGGGTATATTACCTAGCTGCCCAGCTACAGCACATTACCAGAGTTCTGAGGCCTACACAGGAAATAGAATTAAATCTGCGGGACCCCTCAGCCCAGCTACTTCGCTTTACAGTCAAGTGTGAGGCCCTGGATGGGCTGGAGGCGTTGCATTACAACAAATCCAACAAACTCTTTCCAACTTATGCTCTTATGCAAAAGATTTGGAATAAGACCAGGATGCTACAGAAAGTACAAGGATATACTAAATATAGCCCAATTTGGGAAAATAACCACTACATGGAAATAGCAAAAATACCATATGGGAGGAAATGGAAGCAATATGGGTTATCACACATGACGCATATATTCCAAGATGGCAAGCTGAGATCCTTTTCGGAACTTAGAGAGGCCTTTCGGTTACCGCTCTCCATGAATTTTTACTACCAGCAACTTAAACATGCGATAGATGCCCAGGGAGATCCAGAGACCTGGACTCTAGAACCCGCGCCCGTCTTTAACTTCCTCCTAGAAATAAATACATATAAAGGGTTCATATCGGACTGCTACGCTATGCTTCTGGGTTTGGTTATGGGGGACTCGCCATTGAAGGTTATGACCAGGTGGGAGCAGGATGTTGGCGCGTTTGAAGAGGAACAGTGGGACGAGGCTCTGCAGGCGGTCCCCTTGTGCTCATTGAATGCTGCTCAAAAACTGTCCCAGTTGTATATATTGTCCAGGGTACACTATACACCGGATAGGCTTGCCCGTATGGGTGTTGGCACAGATCCCACATGCACAAGATGCCGTAGAGAGCACGGAGATCTTATTCACCTCCTATGGAGGTGCCCTAAACTTCATTTATATTGGAAAGATGTGCTGGATACCATTAATATGGTCTTTCAGGTACAGATACCATTAGACCCCAAACCATGCCTATTAGGGATAATAGATGACTTATTGACAGGTGATATTCTTAAGCAAGCCGTCAATAGAACTCTATTTCAGGCACGTATGTTAATTCTTAGGCATTGGAAATCTGAAGACCCTCCCACGAAACAGGAGTGGATCACACAAATGGGAAACACCATCCGTTTGGAAAAAATTATTTTTTAACACAGGGGAACATCCAAAAAATTCGAAAAACTCTGGGCGCAGTGGCTGGGGGTCCCTGGACTCGCGCCAGTAGATCTAGTGATGGACCGTTTATTTTAGAGAAACCGATAACTGTACTGTTGCAATAAGTAAGAACAAACGATTGTATTCTGTTTTGCTGACGATATGGATGTGCAGGTGGAGGATTAATGGGAGAGACGCAATACTATGATATGCTTGATTGGGAAAATATGGGGGAAAAGGGATACAATATGTATTATCTCCATGTCTGATTGTACCGCTACTTTATACTCTAACATGTCTGTTCCGGAACTGTATGTAATAATTTTTGCTGAAATAAAAACCTTTTTGTTTGAGAAAAAAAAAAAAAGTGTACCTAAAGGCAAAACCTTTTGTTTTAGTTTTGAATGGAGGATGGGAGTGTTACCCCATATGAGTTTTTTTAGTACTTTCTCCACTAGGACAATTCATGGGCAAATTTGTTATGCAGCGTAAACATGGTTGGACTTTTCGACCGGACTGGTCCGACGGACTTTCAACGGACTTTTGACGGACTTCCGACTGACTTTTTAACGAACGGACTTGCCTACACACGATCACACCAAAGTCCGACGGATTCGTACGTGATGACGTACACCGGACTAAAATAAGGAAGTTGATAGCCAGTAGCCAATAGCTGCCCTAGCGTCGGTTTTTGTCCGTCGGACTAGCATACAGACGAGCGGATTTCTGGGTCCGGCGGAGTTACGACGTAAAGATTTGAAGCATGTTCCAAATCTAAAGTCCGTCAGATTTTCGTCTGGAAAAGTCCGCTGAAGGTCCGATGAAGCCCACACACGATCGGATTGTTCGCTGGACTCGGTCCGTCAGACCTGTACGGTCGAAAAGTCCGCCCTTGTGTACGCGGCTTTAAAGGAGTTTAAAATCTTCACACAATAAATGGTGTGAATGTTCACTTCAGTTATCCAATCAAGTGCGGAGTAAACAAGGAATCAGGAGTTTGTTTTTCCCACGATTGGATAATTGAAGTCAATATTCAAACAATCTATTTTGTGAAGATTCTCAGCATCTTTAGTAAATCAGCCACAGTCTATCAATGGGAAATAACGTGAGGGCGAATGCAAATTTTGAGCTCTCAACAGAACAGTAACAGATAGGAAATCTTGGGGACACTTGTACCAGTGACAGATGCCAAAGAGAGGATTACCCTCACTTTAGAGAGATCTCCTCTGACTTTCTGTTGTGCCTGCAGAATCATCGAGGCGTTTATCCTTTATTTCAGGGCAGAGACTGGACACACGGAAATCATGCCATTATGGCCAAGGGCCAATTATACACCCAGAACTATTGTTTTATAGTCCATTCAGAAGCTGAAATATATAAAGTGATACTAAAAGCAAAATAAAAAACGATATATATGACATAGACTGTTTGAGCATTACCAAAGCAGCGTTTTATTCTGACTCCCCCGTGTAACTTAGTTTGTTACCTGTTGATTCTGTTTTCAGCTTTCTTTAGCAGCAAAAGTGGAAGTTGGAGGGTTGAGACAGACTATTTAACACTGTTAGGGTGCCCACAATGGCCAGCTTTTATTCATTTATGTAAAATCTTTATCCCACAAGGAAGAAAAACTGTTGCTGTAACTGCTTTTAAAGTGTTAGCTAGAATTTGGCTTTATTTTGTTAGTTTCTTATGTAAAGTCCATACAAGACGACCCTCTCCAGTGCTGCTGTCCAAGGGTGACTCTGTTGTTCCTCCGTAGATAGAGGAGCCACCGAAAGGCAAAAGGTCTGTTACTGGGTGAATCACCATAGAATCAAAGAGAAAAAATAAAAAAAACTAAAAATCATTAGTATAATATATATAATTTATTAGCACATACCTTTGTAGCACCCTGATGTTTAGGCAGGGTTGCTATTAAATTTATTGCCAAGCGATAGTTGCCTTGGCCAATTGATAGGAGGTCAATTGATTTTGCCCTAATTCTGGAACTGCTGCACCTCTCTCTTCTGTCGCTAGATGGCTGGGTATCTGGTGACATTAGATAAGACAAGGGCATTGCAAGGACAGATTAGGAATGAATTGGGTGTCTCAGCCAATGGGCAGGGATTTTCTTGGGTCTCTTGGCCTGCTGGGAGAACCTATTTATTTGGGTGGAGTCAGGTGATCAGGTTCTGTGCCACAGGCTGTCTGGGTGAATGCGTGTTGTATTGCCCTGGGCTGCTAGGCCAGAAACCTTAGGCCTATACCGGGGAAATCTGGCTTCTAGGCTGTCTGGGAGCCTATCCAGAAGCAGGAAAGCAGCGTAGGGTTCGGACTGCGGGCTTGTAGCCCATACAGAAGTAACGGTTCCGCTGGCCGGGGGAACCAGTCATGGTCAGAGGTAGAAGGAAAGCTGTCGCCACTAAGGGACATTAACCTTGCTAGCAGAGACCACTGTGAGTAAGCTGAGGCCAGTACCAGTGCAGACTTCGGTTCCGCCAGCCGGGGACGGTGAAGAAGTGGGAAAGCTTCAGCAAGTGCCAAGTCAGGGACTCAGCGGGACAGCATTGGTGATGCTTGTGGAGTGCCAAGCCAGGGACCTAACGTGTCAGCAGGGGTGAAGCTTGAAGAGTATCTGTGAGTGCAAATCCAGGTACCCAGCAGGGAAGCGGGGTGTCGCATGAGGAAGATACTGAGTGCTACAGTGAAAGAGCTCAGGGGATCCAGTGGCTATTGGATCTGAAGTCTAGTGAGAGAGACTGGGAGCTTGTTGAGTGAAGACCCACAGTGAGTGAGTGTGGGGTAAAGAAGACTGTTCGAGTTGCAGATAGTCGAAAACCTTTACCGTTAGTAACATCTTCAAGATTGTTGCCATAGGAGACAGCGGTCCTACCTATACAGAAGTGGTGTCCGGCTGGAGACCTTCACCTGTATAGCTGTCTACCTATAGAAGTCTCGGAGTCTGCTAATTATCTTTGCATCTGCCTAAGGGTGCCCTGGTTCTAACCCTTTCTTACCACAGTTCTTTTTAAGAGACAATAAATCTCTTTGCATCAAAAAAGTGTCTGGTGCCCACCTGTTTATCTTTCATTACACCCACCATGCCTGATAACCCACTCTACACTGAAGGATGTCAGCTTTCCCTAACTCTGGAGGTAACTATTAGGCCAAAAGAGGCCCGGGACTTTGCTACACCTAGTTTCGTTTAGTGCACTACATAAAGCATATTCTGAATATTAAAGTGGATGTAAACCCTCACATATACCCAGTGAAGTGAACTTGATGATACACAGAGATTAAACAAACCCTCCTACATATGTTTTACTTGTTCATCTGCAGTCTTCTCTTCTCTACATCCCTTCAAAAGGGCAGAAAAGTGTTAAAATCTCTCTTCACCTGTCAGCAGCACAGAGGAGGGGATGGAGAGGCTGCAGTAACAGTGTGAGAGCTGATTGGAGGAAAGGCACACACCCCCATCCACACAGAAGAACTGTGTTTTCAATAGACAAACTGTCTGCTGAGCTCCCCCACCCCCCGCACACACAAATGTATCTTGTGTGTCGGGAAAACTTCTCAGAAGTGACTCATGCTGATAACAGAGGCAGGAAGCACCAGAGAGAAACGACACTTAGAGCTTTGGAGAGAGATATATGTGCTTTGCTCAGATTCCATGACTGAGGTTTACAACCACTTTAAATGCAAGCAGAGTATGTACAGTACATCAAAAACCTATGAGAGGCTACTCGCATGGCTGGTACAAGTTTCACAGATGGCCACTGTATCTGCCATAATTGAGCTTCCTTACAGTCCCCCCAGCATCATAGTGACCTCCGCCACATTATCATGCACTGTGCCAGACATGGGTACACCCATGACTTCATGCTGTACATGCAGCTGCATCACCACCCTTGGCCAACCCCCACCAATGTCACTCACCACCTTAGACCCAAGAAGATGAAGGAGAAGGGGGGAGGAGATTTATGTGAGGTATTTCCATGAACATCAGAGCGAGAGCAATAATTCTAGCACCAGAACTGTAAACTGGTACCCTGTAAAGGATACCGATATGGAGATTTTTAGGTACTGTCGTTTGTCGCCATTCCATGAGCATGCAAAATTTTAAAGCATGACATGTTTTGTATCTATTTATTCAGCATAACATCATCTTTATATTTTACCAAACAATTGGGTTTTATATTGTGTTTGTGTGCACTAAAATGTATTAAAGTGTATTCTTCCTGAAAATTTGCATTGTATAAACCACTGCACAAATATCGTTTGACATAAAAATAATTTTTTCTCTAGGGCCTTTGCTTTGAGAAAATATATAATGTTTGGGGGTTCTAAGTAATTATCTAGTAAAATAATGCAGATTTTTACATGTATGTACTATCTGACCTCAAGTTGTAAAGCGCTGTGCAAGCTGTTGACACTATATAAATCCTGTATAATGATAATAATGTAAGCGAGAAGTGTCAGAATTGGCTTGGGCAGCAAGTGATTAAAATGTATTTTGTTTATTTTACATTAACCATTTTTAATCAAATGCTTTACCTTTTTTAAATATTTTTTTTGTTTTTGTTTACTGTCACGTTTTCTAACTCTGTGTTGCTTCATCGGTGCACAGTGCAGTGCATACACAGATAGACAAGGAAGAATTGCGCCATCTGCAGGCCAAAGAGGGAGTCACACTGTGGTCACAGAGCTTAGAGTGTTCACACTTGTGACTGTCTAGTTCACAGCTGCAATGAACACTTGCTGCAATGAACAAATGTTGTGATATTGGGATTACTGTCTGAGTATGTTAATCAACAGATTCTATGCACCAAGTGGTTAAATATCAGTTTAAGCATACTGGGTGAAATATTGCCATTGCTTTGTGTTAGTACTTAGATTTTTTGATCAGATATTATTTCAATCCCTAAAGATTTTAATGTATGAATCAGCTGAGTTTACCTTATGCAATTTAAATGATTAATTTTGGCAGTATTTTATGTTTAAAATTCACAAAAATTATTGCACAGATGTTCACTCCTTAAAACACTGTTACTTACTATCACAACTTGTGTGATTCTATGATGTGCCTACCAAGGAGGGAAAATACAGGTGCTGTTTCGGGTAGAGATAAAATATTGGTTCATAAGAAATAAAGGCTTTTTAATAGTTGAAACAAGTACTGATTGCTTGCCTCTGCACTAATTATATTTATGACTTGAACAGTTTTGATGAGAACTTTATCATGAGATAAAATAGCAAATATAGTCAAAATAACTCATACTGTAGATCTCAGTGAATTGACCCTATAGCCTATATGTATACCCCATATGTAGTTAATGCATATTTTGGATAGTAGGGGATGTTACTTAGGGTCCCCCTCTACTTTAGACACCTTTCACACAGAAGACCGCCCCGCGCTAGCGGTAAAGCGCCGCTGGTTTTAGCGGCACTCTGCAGGCGGGAGCGGGGGGCTTTTAACCCCAAAGAAGGGGTTAAAAGCACCCAAAAAATGCTGCGGCCGAAGCGCTTTGCAGGCGCTTTGGCAGCGCTGCTTATTGATTTCAATGGCAGTTTAGGAGCGGTGTATACACCGCCCCAAAGATGCTGCTTGCAGGACTTTTTTTTTGTCCTGCATGCGCACCCCCCAGTGTGAAAGCACTCAGGCTTTCACACTGGGGAGGCTTGAGAGGCGCTTTTCAGATGCTTTACAGGAGCTATTTTTAGCTCTAAAACGCCTGAAAAGTGCCTTTCAATGTGAAAGGGGTCTTAAAGTGAACTTATGTCCAGGCTATACCCAGATAGCAAGCAATTGTGCTGTAAGTTTGAAAATTACTTGCTAAGCTATTGCCACGCTTCACAAGTTTGTTGCACAATTACACACAATTACACAATTACAAGTCCACATTGCATGACTCCAGATCCAGTTTCTTTGCAAACATCCTGCAAGTCAGCTGCAAGTTCTGGTTCTGTTATGTTGTTCAATAGTCATCCCACCACAGGGGTCACTGTGGCTGAATTGTCATGCTGTAGACTAGCAGAGCTCTTGCTGTAGACTCACCACTGCAACTTTGCTCTTGCTAGAGACTTGACACGCAAATTTGCTACAAATTGGAAAAGTGTCAACTAGAACTTGTGCTTTAAGTGCTTTGCAAGTGTACAACTTGCGAGTGAAATGTGCAGCAAGTTAACAGACTTACAATTCAACACTGCCACAAATTTATCCTTGCTATCTGGGCACAGTGCCTTGAAAAATTATGCATACCCCTTGAGATTTTCAACATTTTGTCATGTTACAACCAAAAACATAAATGTATTTTATTGGGATTTTATGTGATAGACCAACTCAAAGTGGCACATAATTGTGAAGTGGAAGGAAAATGATAAATGGTTTTCACATTTTTTTACAAATAAATATGTGAAAAGTGTGGCGTGCATTTGTATTCAGCCAAGTCAATGCCTTGTAGAACTACCTTTTGCTGCAATTACAGCTGCAAGTCTTTTTGGGGATGTCTCTATCAACTCTGCACATCTAGAGAGTGACATTTTTTCCTGTTCTTTGCAAAATAGCTCACGCTCTGTCAGATTGAACGGAGAGTGTCTGTGAACAACAATTTTTCAAGTCTTGCCACAGATTCTCAATTGGATTTAGGTCTGGACTTTGACTGGGCTATTCTAAAACATGAATATGCTTTAATCGAAACCATTCCATTATAGCTCTGGCTGTATGTTTAGGGTCATTGGCCTGCTGGAAGGTGAACCTCCGCCCCAGTCTCAAGTCTTTTGCAGACTCTAACAGGTTTTCTTCTAAGATTGCCCTGTATTTGGCTCCATCCATCTTCCCATCAACTCTGACCAGCTTCCCTGTCTCTGCTGAAGAAAAGCATTCCCACAACATGATGCTGCCACCACCATGTTTCATGGTGGGGATGGTGTGTTCAAGGTGATGTGCAGTGTTATTTTTCTGCCACACATAGCGTTTTTCATTTAGGCCAAAAAGTTCAATTTTGGTCTCATCTGACCAGAGCACCTTCTTCCACATGTTTGCTGTGTCCCCCACATGGCTTCTCGCAAACTGCAAACGGGACTTCTTATGGCTTTTTTTCAGCAATGGCTTTTTTCTTGCCACTCTTCCATAAAGACCAGCTTTTTGGATTGCACGACTAATAGTTGTCCTGTGGACAGATTCTCCCACCTGAGCTGTGGATTTCTGTAGCTGCTCCAGAGTTACCATGGGCCTCTTGACTGCTTCTCTGAATAATGCTCTCCTTGTCTGTCAGTTTAGGTGGACGGCCATGTCTTGGTAGGTTTGCAGTTGTGCCATACTCTTTCCATTTTCGGATGATGGATTGAACAGTGCTCCGTGAGATGTTCAAAACTTGGGATATTGTTCTTATAACCTAACCCTGCTTTAAACTTCTCCACAACTTTATCCCTGACTTGTCTGGTGTATTCCTTGGCTTCATGATGCTGTTTGTTCACTAAGGTTCTCTAATAAACCTCTGAGGGCTTCACAGAAGAGCTGTATTTATACTGAGGTTAAATTACATACAGGTGGACTCTATTTACTAATTAGGTGACTTCTGAAGGCAATTGGTTCCACTAGATTTTAGTTAGGGATATCAGAGTAAAGGGGGCTGAATACAAATGCACGCCACACTTTTCAGATATTTATTATGTAAAACATTTTGAAAACCATTTATTATTTTCCTTCCACTTCACAATTATGTGCCACTTTGTGTTGGTCTATCACATAACACCCCAATAAAATACATTTACATTTTTGGTTGTAACATGACTAAGGCCCCTTTCACACTGGGGCGGTAGGGGGCGTCGGCGGTAAAACAGCGCTATTTTTAGCGCTGTTTTACCGCGGTATTCGGACGCTAGCGGTGCGGTTTTAACCCCCCGCTGGCGGCCGAAAAAGGGTTAAAACCACTCGTATATTGCGGCTATAGCCGCGGTATTGCCGCGGTATAGCCTCGCTGTCCCATTGATTTCAATGGACAGGAGCGGTTTAGGAGCGGTGAATACAACCTCACTAACAACAACCTTCTCGATCCCCCACAGTCCGGCTTCTGCCCACAACATTCCACTGAAACTGCCCTACTAAAACTCACCTACAGCCTCCTAACTGCTAAAACCAAGAGCCAGTACTCCATACTCATACTTCTACTCCTGGACCTTTCTGCTGCCTTCAACACAGTTTACCACCCACTCCTTCTCAACCAACTCCACTCCCTTGGCTTCCATGATTCTGCTCTTTCCTGTTTCTTCTCCTACCTACCTCAGTGAACTTTCAGTGTCACATACAACACCATCTCCTCTGCTCCTCTTCCTCTTTCTGTTGGGATACCCCAGGGCTCAGTCCTTGAACCCCTCCTATTCTCTCTCTATACCTCTTCCCTGGATTAGTAGATAACCTCCCATGGCTTCCAATACCACCTTTATGCTGATGACACCCAGATCTATTTCTCCACTCTTCAACTCACCCCCTCAATCTCCTCATGTATCACAAACTTACTGAACGACATATAAGTATGAATGTCACACCACTTCGTCAAACTCAATTTTTCTAAAACTGAACTTGTAATATTTCCTACTCTCCAATCCTCCCCCCATGACTTTACCATTGAGATCAATGGCACAACCATTGGTCCCTCTACACACGCCAAGGTGCTGGGTGTAATCCTAGACTCTGACCTCTCCTACAGCCCCACATCCAATCACTGGCTACCTCTTGCCGCCTTGACCTCCGCAACATTTTCAGACTAATGACATCACAAAACAACCTATTCACTCCTTATGCCGCGTACACACGGTCGGACTTTTCACCTGCAAAAGTCCGACGGACGCCGCCGGACAAAGTCCGGCGGAAAGTCCGACCGTGTGTGGTCTCCATCGGACTTCCGACGGACCGTTTCGGTCGGATTTTTGCGGAAATCCGACGTACTTTAGATTTGAAGCCTGCTTCAAATCTTTACGTCGTACCTCCGCCGGACTCAGTTCCTGACGGAAAGCCCGTTCGTCTGTATGCTAGTCCGAAGGACCAGATACGACGGAGGAGCAGGTTACTGCATCTCGCGCTCGCTGCAATAGGAAAAACAAATCTTCCTATTGCGGCGAGCGCGGGGCATACCAGGCCCTTAGGTCTGGTATGGATTATAAAGGGGAACCCCTACGCCGAAAAAACGGCGTGGGGTCCCCCTAAAATCCATACCAGACCCCGATCCGAGCACGCAGCCTGGCCGGTCAGGAAGGGGGGTGGGGACGAGCGAGCGCCCCCCCCCCCTCCTGAACCGTACCAGGCCGCATGCCCTCAACATGGGGGGGTGGGTGCTTTGGGGGAGGGGGGCGCCCTGCGCCCCCCCCCAAAGCACCTTGTCCCCATGTTGATGAGGACAAGGGCCTCTTCCCGACAACCCTGGCCGTTGGTTGTCGGGGTCTGCGGGCGGGGGCTTATCGGAATCTGGGAGCCCCCTTTAATAAGGGGGCCCCCAGATCCCGGCCCCCCACCCTATGTAAATGAGTATGGGGTACATGGTACCCCTACCCATTTACCTAGGTAAAAAGTGTCAGTAATAAAACACAACACAGGTTTTTAAAATAATTTATTAAACAGCTCCGGGGGGGGGTCTTCTTCCGTCTTCGGGGGTCCCTCCGGTTCATCTTCTCCCGGCGTCCGGTTGGTTCTTCTCCGCTCTCCGGCCTCTTCTCCCGGTGTCCCAGGTCTTCGGCCGGCCCCTCCGCTTTCTTCAGGTAGCTCTATTGCCAGCGGAGGTCCGGACTTCTGGGCTTCTTGGCTTCTTGTGTTCTCTTCTCTTCTCTTCCCCCAGATGTTGACACGACGCTCTCTCCGGCTGGACTGGTCTCTGAGGGCTGCGTTGTGACTTATATAGGCGGAGACCCCGCCCCCATATGATGTCACAGTCCCTGGGCATGCTGGGACTGTGACGTTTTAGGGGGCGTGGTCGACCACGCCCCCTAAAACGTCACAGTCCCAGCATGCCCAGGGACTGTGACATCATATGGGGGCGGGGTCTCCGCCTATATAAGTCACAACGCAGCCCTCAGAGACCAGTCCAGCCGGAGAGAGCGTCGTGTCAACATCTGGGGGAAGAGAAGAGAAGAGAACACAAGAAGCCAAGAAGCCCAGAAGTCCGGACCTCTGCTGGCAATAGAGCTACCTGAAGAAAGCGGAGGGGCCGGCCGAAGACCTGGGACACCGGGAGAAGAGGCCGGAGAGCGGAGAAGAACCAACCGGACGCCGGGAGAAGATGAACCGGAGGGACCCCCGAAGACGGAAGAAGACCCCCCCCCGGAGCTGTTTAATAAATTATTTTAAAAACCTGTGTTGTGTTTTATTACTGACACTTTTTACCTAGGTAAATGGGTAGGGGTACCATGTACCCCATACTCATTTACATAGGGTGGGGGGCCGGGATCTGGGGGCCCCCTTATTAAAGGGGGCTCCCAGATTCCGATAAGCCCCCGCCCGCAGACCCCGACAACCAACGGCCAGGGTTGTCGGGAAGAGGCCCTTGTCCTCATCAACATTGGGAACAAGGTGCTTTGGGGGGGGCGCAGGGCGCCCCCCTCCCCCAAAGCACCCACCCCCCCATGTTGAGGGCATGCGGCCTGGTACGGTTCAGGAGGGGGGGGGCGCTCGCTCGTCCCCACCCCCCTTCCTGACCGGCCAGGCTGCGTGCTCGGATCGGGGTCTGGTATGGATTTTAGGGGGACCCCACGCCGTTTTTCGGCGTAGGGGTTCCCCTTTATAATCCATACCAGACCTAAGGGCCTGCGACGGGGCTCGCAAGGTTTCAATCTCGCCAAAAAAAGCGGCGAGATTGAATTCCTTTTCTAGTCCCGTCGTACCAAAGTCACGTTCAAAATGAACGGACTTGTCCGTGTGTGGGAAAGTCCGTTCGTTCTGAAAGTCCGGCGGAAGTCCGTCGGGAAGACCGGATTCCGGAAAGTCCGGCCGTGTGTAGGCAAGTCCGGCCGTTCAGAAAGTCCGGCGGTAGTCCGCCGGAAGTCTGGCGGCAAGTACGTCGGACCTAGCTTTCTAGAAAGTCCGACCGTGTGTACGCGGCATTAGGTATTTCCCGCCTTGACTACTGCAACTCCCTCCTCACTGGCCTACCTTTACACAGGCTATCCCCCCTTCAGTCTATTATGAATACTGCTGCTAGACTAATACACCTTACTAACCGATCCGTGACTGCTGCCCCTTTCTGCCAATCCCTTCACTGGCTTCCCCTACCCCACCGCATAAAATTCAAAGTACTAACCACAGCATACAAGGCCATCCACAACTTCGCCCCCAGCTACATTACCAACCTCATTTGCAGATATCCCCCAAATCATCCTCTCTGCTCTTCCCAAGACCCCCTGCTCTCTAGCTCCCTTGTCACTTCCCCCCTGCTCACCTCCAGAGCATCTCCCATCCCCTGGAACTCCCTGCCCAAGTATGTCTAGTCAGCCCCTACCCTGTCCACCTTTAGGCAATCCCTGAAATCTCTTTTATTCAGGGAAGTCTACACCAGTGTTTCTCAACTCCAGTCCTCAAGGCGCCCCAACAGGTCATGTTTTCAGGCTCTCCATTATTTTGCACAGGGGATTTAATCAGTTTCACTGCCTTAGTTATTACCACAGTTGTTTGAACCTGAGGGAAATCCTGAAAACATGACCTGTTGGTGCGCCTTGAGGACTGGAGTTGAGAAACACTGGTCTACACCGCCTCCACCTAGAACTGTGCCTGAGTCACCTCCATCAGATCATCCCCTGCAGCTATTACCTTCTATACCACCTCCCCCTCCCTTTACATAGTAAGCTTCTGTATTGAACTGTATTGTAATTGTACTGTCCCACCTCAAAGCGCTGCATAAACTGTTGGTACTATATAAATCCTGTATAATAATAATAATAATAACATTTTTTTAGGAACACCCATCTTTTAGCATGCTCAACAATAAATGTAGCACCTTGGCACACTTTGCATGGTTCACTTTGTTAATCTCACTGAAATCTGTCCCTACCATGAAAGGGATAATTGGATGTATTTGCCCCCCAGTTCTCTCCTAAGTGAGCTCTTCAAGAAAACAAGGCTTCAACATACCACCAACCAAAAGTAAGCAAAATATGTCTGCTATCACAGTGGGCATTTTTATTTCAGAGGCGACAGGGTTACCTAATAAAACCTCATTCGGAAAGCCAGTGATATTACATTTTCATCTGTTGCATCAGACATATCCACTATGCTCTTATTGGTCATATAACATTGTTGTTCCTGATTCATTAAATGTACCCATACATGCTTGCTAAATATATGAATGTTCTTTTGTGTAAGAGATCATTCTACAAACATTAAAACATTTTTCCACCAAAATCTCATACATTTGAAAAATACACATATCAGTGCTAGATATCCAACTGATGTTTCTAAGTTCGGAAAATGTCTGTGCTTATTGCATACGATTATTGTATTTTAGGATTCCTAAGGTTCTACGGATTGATTATTCTGGTGATGTTCTTTTAATGCCGGGCTCATATTGATTGTTCCTCTAGTTGACCGTTCAATCCAATAATGTAATCAATAGATTGCTGCAAACTATCATTCGGAGCAATAAATTTGGCTGCTTGATTTTGAATGACAACAATTTAAAGAGACCCTGTCATCACACTTAACTTATTAAAGTGGAACATTTTGGGCAAACTGTAAGAAACAAACACATATATGCTACTAAGTGGAAACTTTAACATAGGTATATTGCCTTGCTTATTCTGTTAGTAGATGTGCTATTTTTACACTAATGCCTCGTACACACGATCGGACTTTCCACCAACAAAAACATGGAATTTTGTCCAAAGGGTGCTGGCTCAAACTTGTCTTGCATACACACGGTCACACAAATGTTGGCCAACAATTATGAATGTAGTGACATACTAGACGTACTACGTTGTTTTTCAACTCTTTAGCGCCACCCTTTGGGCTCCTTCTGCTAATTTCGTGTTAGTAGAAGTTTGGTAAGTGTTGATTCGCACTTTTATTTTCGCGTTTTTCATTTCGTGCTTTTCAATTCGTTTCTGAACGGCCGTTCGTCAACCAGGCATGTTGCGGAATCGGAGGAGATAACGTGTTATTTATTATTGGCCTTGGAGTTATTGCTCTGACATTTTTTTTTTGTTTGAATAATGATTTGATTTGGTATATTTTCTATATTTTTGGATGCATAGAATGCACTTTTTGGTTAAGTTCTATTGGCAGATAGCATGTCTAATTTTTTTTTTTTTTCAATCCACAATAAAAAAATTGTGGAGAATAATACTTGGCTATGTGTTTAACTTCAAATCACAGTTTGGGAGTAGGCAGTTACATTTTAAAAAATACAATGTAAAATTAACAAGGGACACCAACATAGTTGTATCTTTAATCTAATAAACTACGAGATAATGGTGCTGTGGTAACTTGCACAAATAAAAAAAAAATAATAATAATATTATTCTTGATATCACTAGAAAAAAAAGCCTTTGAACCCCTTCTTCCCTCTGCTCCCTCTGGAGGCAACTCGATCCTGGTGAAACTCGCCCGGTGCAGAATTGAAGACCCTACCTCAAATCGCAGGTATGCTCTGCCCTTCCCCCCCTCTCCGCTCTCCTTCCCTTCCCTAATTTTTTCCCTTTTTCTCCTTCTCTTATTATTCTGTTGTTTTTCTTCTATCTACAGTCTTCTTGTTCCACGGTCCAGGTCCTCTTACATTAATTCTTTCTTTTTCTGTACAAACCGGACTTATGGTCATAGTGGCCAGCTGTAGAAGGGGAAGCCTCCTCTAACGGGGTTGGCCTCAGTTTTTCCCCTCTCAGCACTAACAGAGCGCCACGGGCATCCCTGTCTGATGCGGTGGGCCGGGAGAGGTTGATGGAGGCTGATTCGGCCCCCCTCTCCTGGGACTACTGACAACGGGATGCCCCCTATCCTTTTGAACACAAAAGCACCCCATTGGAGGCGGAGCTGGTTTTATGCAGGCTTCTGCTCTCTTGGTGAATATTAGATAAACTTTTGGGATACAGATCATAAAATGCACTGACATTCTAAGTCCAAGGAAGAGTTATTTCACTGACCTGTATCAAGGCGTAATTTCAATTTTTATTGATATGCCCTTTCTTCTTTCTTATCCTCAAGATAGTCAGTACATGTATGTATGTTTTTCCTGGATTTCGCATATCTCAATACGGGTTTTTGACTATCTGATTCTGTATGTTGTTTCATGCTAAAATTGTTTCTAAATAAAGATTTTACAAAAAAAAAAGAAAAAAAAGCCTTTGAAAATTTGTTTGCAATAACTCCATCAGTATCACCAGCAAAGCAGCTTCATTATTATCCCATTAAGGAAGAAGAGAATTGTGCGCTGCATTTGGAGATTCCATAATTTGCCACGTCACGAATGTTAATTCTCCATTACGAACGCTAGTTTACAAGACGGACCGCTTCTGCTTCCGAGCATGCGTGTTTGTACTTTGGACTTTTGTCCGACGCACTTGTGTACACACGATCGGAAAATCCGACAACACACATTTGTTGGCGGAAAATTTGACATGCTAGCCAACATTTGTTGGCAGAAAGTCCGACAATTGTCAGATGGAGCATACACACGGTCAGATTTTCCGCCAACAGCCTGACATCCAACATTTCCCATTGAAAAATCCAATCGTGTGTACGGGCTTTTCTTTAGAATGGAACTAAAGTAAAAAATACTTACCCCTGTTCCATAGGTCTGGTACCCATGGGATCGGTCCCTGGTGTCGGTGTTCTGTCAAATGAGCCAACTTTGTCAAAATCTCCAATTACGTCACTTCCAGTGACTCTGCAGCAACAGGAATTGTAGATTTTTATGACTTGGTTGTTTTCACAGAACACTGGCAGAGTATACACTATGGTACACGACGAGTGGCTGTTTTGACAGAACACTGGCTAAGGAGTAAAAAAGTTGTCGCCGCCTTAGAGGCGGCTATGTTGTTGGTTACTAACAGGCAGACTAATAATGTCCACTCACTATATCGTGTGCAGTGTTGCCAACCGCCCGTAGATTTACGGGCAGCCCGTAAAAACAGGGCACTTTTCTTGTGCCCGTAAATGTCCGTAGGAGCCTAACGGTGCCAGTAAAAATGGCTGCGACAGGCTTAGGTGAGAACTGCGCAGCATCAACTCCGGAAATCCCAGAGACAATCCGATCATGAGCCCGCCCCACGCCGCCTGGCTTGCCCCCGCGCCCGCTAATGTCATGCCGCAAGTGAACACCGGCCTAAAATGGCAGGAGCCGAGCCAGACAGAGTGGACACGGACAGTGAATGGAGGCGGAGACATCAGCAGCACCTTGAGACAAGAGATGGACAGTGCAGGGAGCTGCGGACCCGGCTGGGCCGACCCCCTGAATGCACAGGTAAGGACCCCTGACAGTACCACTGGCAGGCACAGAGCGCCACACCCTGCCCTGGCTGCAGCCCCCTGGTGAGTGAGTGGTGTGCGGCTGTGCATGCATAGTTACAAGCCAACTTGTCTTGAACTGAGTCCCACCATTGGACCCCTGGCCTGGCTGCAACATCCATCCATTGCTTGACTGGCTGTCACTGACAGGCACAGGCAGCAGTTTCCAGACAAAAATGGCAGTGGTGAGATTGTACAAAATCATTTTATGTAATCTCTGTCTGCTGTCACTCTGCTATCTCCTGTATCCCATCCGCATGACCATCTCCTGTATCCTGTCTGCATGACCATCTCCTGTATCCTGTCTGAATGACTGCACTGTATCCTGTCCGCATGACTGTATCCTGTCCGCATGACCATCTCCTGTATTCTGTCCACATGACCATCTCCTGTATCCTGTCCGCATTACTGTAACCTATCTGCATGACTGTATCCTGTCCGCATGACCATCTCCTGTATCCTGTCCGCATTACTGTAACCTATCTGCATGACTGTATCCTGTCCGCATGACCATCTCCTGTATCCTGTCTACATGACTGTATCCTGTCCGCATGACCATCTCCTGTATCCTGTCCGCAGCCTCTAACCATCTCCTGTATCCTGTCCGCAGCCTCTAACCATCTCCTGTATACTGTCTGCAATCCCTGACCATCTCCTGTATCATGTCTGCAATCTCTGACCATCTCCTGTACCATGTCTGCAATCTCTGACCATCTCCTGTACCATGTCTGCAATCTCTGACCATCTCCTGTACCATGTCTGCAATCTCTGACCATCTCCTGTACCATGTCTGCAATCTCCTACCATCTCCTGTACCATGTCTGCAATCTCTGACCATCTTTTATCATGTCTTTTATCATGTCTGCAATCAGAGGCGTAACTAGAAATAGCAGGGCCCCATAGCAAAATGTTGTATGGGGCCCCCCTGCAAACAGCCCCCCCCCCACAGCTGCCCTAGTGTCAATGCAGCATGACCTGTGCCACATACAGCGTGACCTGTGCCCAATACAGCGTGACCTGTGCCCAATACAGCGTGACCTGTGCCCAATACAGGCTGGTCTGCCTGTGCCCCATACAGCCCCACCTATGCAGAGGAAGAGGCAAGCCACCCGGATCAGCAGAGAGCGGGATTGCCCTCTGTAATAGCTTTCATTTGAATTTCCTGTCGTCCTGGGGCTCATCGTCACATAGCCCCACCTCTTGGCCCGACGCCTTTGATGACGTCACATGTCCCGCATTGGATCGGCATTCTGTCTATCAAAAGCACCGGGCCAAAAGGTGGAGCTATGTGACGTGAGCCCCGGAAACACTGGAAGTTCTAATGAAAGCTCTTACATCGGGCAATTCAGCTCTCTGCTGATACGGACAGCTTGCCTCTTCCTCTCCTCTCCCTTTCAATGGCTGGGAGACTGTGCTGGTGGTGCTCTTATCCTCACTGGGCCCCACTCGGCTGCGGGCCCCATAGCGCCCGCATGGGTCGCTATGGTGGTAGTTACGCCCCTGGCTGTAGTGTAGATCTGAGGGGGACATGCAAGGAAAATAAAAAACAGCATTTTAGCTTGCACATGATTAGATGATAAAATCAGCAGAGCTTCCCCTCATTTCAGATCTACCCCTTAGATTTAGAGCGACTGCACTTCCAAGTGCACTTTCAGTGCAAAGTGGATTTGCCTTTCGTAAATAATAACCCCCTTAGTGTCTGCTAGAGATCGCTCAATTCAATTTAAATTCCTGCACAGGATATATTACACCCCAGCAAGGTTATCTAAAATCTACCCGGGAACGTCGGCAGCATGTTGGCGTTGCTTACAGTCTCCAGCTAATTTTAAGCACGTTTCTTTTGGCACTGCCAGGTAGTCAAGCAGTTCTGGTCTGCCGTTGGGCGCTGTATAACGGAGATTACATCTGTGCCTGTGCCCTTGACGGTGGCAACATGCTTGCTTGGCTTGGTGGAGGGCTTGGCACCTACTAGGGCTCAGTGTAGTTTGCTTAGCTTGTTACTGTTTTATACGCGCAAGGTACTGATCCTCTTATGGAAGAAACCCGCGACTCCCTCGTTGTCGTACTGGAAAGGGCTTGTCAATAGGGTGATTCCGTTCTATAAAGCAACATACGTAGGTATAAAGAATTCAGAGTATTATTTCAATTAACATACAAACACATAATCATGAGTAAGTGTATATCCAATACAATTATAATAACTGGTACAATTCATAAAAATGTATATCTATACATACAATGTAGACGGGTTGCCACTTGATTATAAATGATTAATATCAAAAAATATACATACTGACAGATATCAATTGAATCATAGGGACATGGCATATAATAGCTCCATGCATTTTGTGGATTGATCCACTCTTCGGGAGCATGCATGTGAGTTCAATAAAACATAATAGAAGCAGTTGCTATATGGTCTGATCCTACCCAAGGAAAAAAGAAAAATCATAAAAAATAAAATAAAATCAAACCAAGTATAAAAACCCACTATCTACCACACTTACAAGGTTGACTATATAATAAAAGTGTGGCACTGTCAATCGGTGACCCAAAGGGGGGCATCTCCAACGGGAACTGAGGTGGTGTGAGTGGCCAAGAAAATCTGTTCTGAGGTGCTGTTCAGCAAGAAAATCATCCAGGGGAGACAGATTTCAAGAATTTGAAGTAGTCAGAGTGACCATAAGTGCTGAGACCATCAAGTAAGGACTTCTGAAAAAATATATCATCAACAGAAGAGGTTGATTAAAAAGGTGTAAGAAGTGAAAAGTGATAAGGATATTAATGCATCACCAAGAAAGGTTGAATAAAATTTGTAAAAAGTTATAAGGTTGAATAAAACAAACAGTGCAGTGCAACTAGAGGTGAATTCCA
Organism: Lithobates septentrionalis; assembly: GCA_037952835.1. Classification (NCBI taxonomy): domain Eukaryota; kingdom Metazoa; phylum Chordata; class Amphibia; order Anura; family Ranidae; genus Lithobates; species Lithobates septentrionalis. The sequence goes on along the minus strand of JBBDGP010001162.1, from coordinate 8,512 downwards.
ATTACCAATTAGACAGTGATCAGTTCATAAGGTCCTGGGATCCAAGGTGATTCATGTAGTGAACCGAAGTGAGCAACGACATACCAGGGTGAATCTGACGTCCCGGGGTGAAGCCTATAAGGGCAGAGCCATCACATGCCCACCAACGTCATGTGGGTGTGCACTGCAGGATGGAGGCGTGCTTGGTCTTGCGGAGAACCGCCTGGCGTCAGTGCCATTACACTCCTCCATCTAGCCGCCAGATCTTACTACTGCGGAAGGGAAGGGTGGTGCCACAGAAGTGGCACCTTCAACACACAGGAGATGAAGTCGATGCATGGCACATGAACGTCCACCCACTCTAAGTAGAAGCAGAGGGTGTCCAAAGAAATTTGACAAAGTTTGGAAGATTTGGTTGGACGGCGATCTTTCTGTAGCCTAATGATTATATGGATTGCACTAACAGGGAGGAGTTTGTCTGTATGGTGATGGATATGGCTCTGTAATTCTTGTAATAACATTGGGATTATTTAGAGACTGACTGCTGCTTAGGATAGCTGTATGTAGGGATGATTGATGGCCAGATTACAGTGAGAACTGTGAAATCTTTATATTAATGCCTATACTATGATGTTGGTATACCTGCCCCTTTTGTTTTAGGGGAATTGCATCCAGGAAGGTGGATTTGTCCACAGGGTGGTGAACCTGGACTGGGGGGGGGGGGGGGGGGGGATGTTGTGGGAGTTTCTTTGTTTTTACTTTTCTTTTTTATGACTCCCGCCCTGTGTGCTATTGTTTTGTTTTACTTTCTTCTTGTGTTTTCTGTACTATGCAAAATATTAATAAAAAAAAATTTGCAAAAAAAAGTTGGAACAGGTACATTTTTTAAGTGTAACTCCAGACAGTTTTGGATAGCATAGAGAAGGGTTTAACTGGCCATGCAGTGATGTGAGATTGCTGACAGATCTGCCAGACAGTAGTTGCCAGCATGCGGTGAGCAGCAAGATGGCCACCTGGCGGTTTCCAGAACCAGCGTGACGTCGCGCTGGCTCCAGTATGAGTCGTATGTAAGCATAGTTGCCAACATTGTAAAAAAAAATTTTGGGACACTTTTTTGGCTGTAGGCGGAGTCTTATTATAATTAGGGGGCAGGGCATGCGTTTGTAGGCGTGGCATATGGAAACATGTGTCACGCTTTGCACGCCGCTGCGAAAAATGGGCGCGGTTTACATGGGCGTGGCTCAAAGGGGTGTGGTTAGAGTCTGAGATGAATGAGGGATGGAATAGAAATATGTGTATTCTAGAAAGTTTAACAATCAGCAGGTGAAGATACTCCTGGTGTTAGCACTTCAATCATCCCAGCACCATGGTTGTTATAGTGTCAGGACGATTGAAGTGAATTATTTCTATTATTACATTGTAATATATAATGAAATCATTCAACTCACCATAATGCTGAATCAGTGGGATCCCTGAGCGTGTCACCTGCCACCAGCAGAGTCCGTCCTTGCATAAGGTGCCCCCAGCAGAGTCCATCCTTGTATCAGGTGTTCCCAGCGGAGCCCCTCCTTACACCTGGTGTCCCCAGCGGTGCCTCTCCTTACATCTGGTGTCCCCAGTGGAGCCCCTCCTTACATCTGGTGTCACCAGCGGAGCCCCTCCTTACACCAGGTGTCCCCAGCAGAGCCGCTCCATACATCTGGTGTCACTAGCGGAGCCCCTTCATACATCTGGTGCCCCCAGCGGAGCCCCTCCTTACATAAGGTGCCCCCAGCAGAGTCCATCCTTGTATCAGGTGTCCCCAGCGGTGCCCCTCCTTACATCTGGTGTCCCCAGTGGAGCCCCTCCTTACATCTGGTGTCCCCAGCGGAGCCCCTCCTTACATCTGGTGCCCCCAGCGGAGCCCCTCCTTACATCAGTGTCTCCAGCGGAGCCCTCCTCACATCAGGTGTCCCCAGCGGAGCCCCTCCTTACAACAGGTGTCCCCAGCGGAGCCCCTCCTTACATCTGGTGTCCCCAGCGGAGCCCCTCCTTACATCTGGTGTCCCCAGCGGAACTCTCCTTACATCTGATGTCCCCAGCGGAGCCCCTCCTTACACCTGGTGTCCCCAGCGGAGCCCCTACTTATATCTGGTGTCCCCAGCGGAGCCCTCCTTACATCAGGTGTCCCCAGTGGAACCCTCCTTACATCTGGTGTCCCCAGCGGAGCCCCTCCTTACATCTGGTGTCCACAGCGGAGCCCCGCCTTACACCTGGTGTCCCCAGGAAAGCCCCTCCTTACATCTGGTGTCCCCAGCGGAGCCCTCCTTACTTCTGGTGTCCCCAGCGGGGCCCCTCCTTTCATCAGGTGTCCCCAGCAGAGCTCCTCCATACATCTGGTGTCCCCAGCGGAGCCCCTCCATACATCTGGTGTCCCCAGCGGAGCCCCTTCATACATCTGATGTCCCAAGCGGAGCCCCTCCATACGTCTTGTGTCCCCAGCGGAGCTCCTCCATACATCTGGTGTCCCCAGCGGAGCCCCTCCATACATCTGGTGTCCCCAGCGGAGCCCCTCCTTACATCTGGTGTCCCCAGCGGAGCCCTCCTTACATCAGGTGTCCCCAGCGGAGCCGATCCTTACATCTGGTGTCCCCAGCGGAGCCCCTCCTTACATCTGGTGTTCCCAGCAGAGCCCCTCCTTACATCTGGTGTCCCCAGCGGAGCCCCTCCTTACATCTGGTGTCCCCAACGGAGCCCTCCTTACATCAGGTGTCCCCAGCGGAGCCCCTCCTTACATCAGGTGTCCCCAGCGGAGCCCCTCCTTACATCAGGTGTCCCCAGGGCCCCTCCTTACATCAGGTGTCCCCAGGGCTCCGGTTACCTGGAGTAGTATAACACAAGACGGGGGAAAGTGACAAGAGAAGTGCCACCATAACCCCTTGCAGCACCTCCTCCGCGCTCCTCTACCGCCATAACCACAGACTTGAACGTGTCACCCAGCCGAGGCGTGGAACGCAAGCCGCTTCTTCACACACAGAGCTGCTACCCAGACCATGTCAGCTTCCGGGTTACATTAACGTCACATTACCCTCTTCACTGAAGACTTCCCCTCTGCCTGGAACCGCCCCCTAAAGGTCATGGCATGCTGGGGGGGCAGTGTGGTGTATCAGGGTGGGAGGGGCTTCAGGGAATAGGCGGGGTTTAACTGGGTGAGAGGGGCTGGATGGGATGAAGGCACACAGTGGGTTTTGTGTTACAGCCACCCGGCCGGCTCCGCCTCTTGTTCTTGGTCTCCAGTAAAATGGCGGTCGTGGACCTCTAGCGGAGGTGGCGGGGAGCTGCGAAAAATCGGGAAAAAAAGAATTTCCCGGGACATTTCCTGAGAAATGCTAAAATCGGGAAAAAGGTCCAAATCCCGAGAATGTCCTGGAAAATTTGGAACAGTTGGTAAGTATGTGTAAGTCGGATGTTTGTAACTCAGGGACTGCCTGTATTGATATTCATTGCAAAAACTCTAATGCCGCATACACATGAGCGGACTTCTCGTCGGACTGAACTCTGAAGGACTTTTCGACGGAGTTCCGATGGAGTTCCAACGAAACGGACTTGCCTACACATGATCCCACCAAAGTCCGATCGTTTCGAATGTGATGACGTACGACCGGACTAGAATAAGGAAGTTCATAGCCAGTAGCCAATAGTTGCCCTTGCGTTGTTTTTGGTCCGTCGGACTAGCATACAGACGAACTGATTTTTCAATAGGAATCGAGTCCGTCGGAACGATTTGAAACTTGTTCTATTTCTAAGGTCCGTCAGATTTTTAGACAGAAAAGGTCAGATGCCCACACATGATCGAATTGTCCGACGGATTCGTTCCGTCGGACCTTTGATGCCGAAAAGTCCGGTCGTGTGTACACAGCATAAACATTGTCAGGACTACCCAACTCCAAAGTTCCTACCAATCTTCAGAATTCATCACATGCACTGGGTTGAAGATAGCTCCTTCCATAAAGAGTGACATTGTCCACGTGGCACATGCACAGAAGTAAAGACTTGGATTGGCTTGACTTATTCCCTATGGCTAGACTTGTTCCTTACCAAATGCAAAGCAATGAAGTCTGAAGAGTCGATGAAGCTTCAGAATTGAAATACACTGCTTTGGACACAGAGACATTTCTTCACAATGAAAGTACCACATTTAATAGACTTTGTTAATGCAGATGCTAGAAAGCCAGAAAACTTGTGTGGGTTGATTTTGAAGTTATAATTACAATTGTTTACTATCTTGGCTTTCTATATAGAACACGGGGACTAAGATATTAGGTTTGTTACAGTCGCAATTCAATCTTTATTAGTGCCGAGCCTCTTGGTACACCCCCAAATGCCCCTTTATAACATGGCCTGACCACATCTGTTCCTCTGTTGATCTGGGAAGATGATCACAGCAGGTCCCAATCCTGAGCAAAGACTAGCAGACCTTTCAGCACCCACCCTTCTGTCACATCGAGTCAAGCTGTATGTGCCAAGCAGCCAGCAGAAGCAACACGCAGGGTGATAGCAAAATTCAATTCAATAAATCATGAGCTCACTTCTGCTATAGTAATTTGTCTTTCAAACTGGATTAATCATTTTAATGCTGTACTGGTTTTGAGTTATTACATAAAGCCCATCAGATTAAGAAAGCATTATTTCCAGAAAAGAATGCTGTCACTGATAATACAAGATAAATATATAGATGAAGTTACAGTATGCTAGTTGTATTCTTCTTCTTCTTCATTTTAATGAAATATGAGTTCTAATGCAGGAAAAGACCTTCAGGGTGGTAATCTTTAGCACAGTGTTCTTAATCTATTAAACCTGGATACACTATATTAAGATACCTTTTTTTTTACTTTGAAGGAGAATTTAGCTAGGATGAAAATCATGTAGAGGCTTCAAGAATGCCAGGCTATGTGCAACTAATATTTCTTTTTTGATTATGAGCTCCAAGTGTACCAGCATTCTGACAGTTACAAATCAGTCCCCTGTTACCGAAGGCAAGTCTTTATTTCTTGAAACTCCAGTGCTAATTTGATGTCCACAACCCAAGGAAACAAAAATGTCTTGTCTGAGTTACGAGTCAAAAATATGCAGGAGCCTTTTTTCTTCCAAACGGTGAAAATTATAGCAGCTGTAAAGTTCTCTTAAAAAAATTTTTTTTCCTGTTAGAAGTGTGCCTAGATACAAGGATGCCATTCCTCCATTCCCGAATGGCTTTAATTATTCCTATTTTTTATTATATGGCGGGCGGCAAGTGGTTAACTGATCACATGTGCAGCACCATGGCAGTTAAAGATTAAACAGAGGCCAAGATGGCAGCTTCCTTGGCTGAAAATGATAGAAGGGTTTACTTCCACTTTTCAAAAAATAAATAGATTCAGCCAATTGGTAAAGGAATGATGACATCATTGTATACAAGCAGGCTACATCTGAGTTTGACGGCTGCAATCTAAGGATTATCTACGCGACCTCTCACCTATGGGGGGAAATAACGAAGTGTTGTGCAAGCTCAACTTTTCTAAATGTAGAACATGGAGCAGATGTTGCTCCTAATTACCAAAAAGGTACAGGACCCTTTGTTATTTAGGAGAGATCAGGTCCCTGTTCTGTGGCTGTGACAGACAGAGCACACAGGACAAAAAATTGGAAGCGTTGGAGCTGCATACTCTAATCTCACTGCCATCCCTGTCCCCAGCTCAGCTCAGAGTGGAGGGAGGAGGATGGTGTTAACTGTGTGCACCCTCTGCTCGTGTTGTGTGATCACTGCACGGGTAGAGAGAGAGGAATGGGAGCAGTCTGCTGAAAGCTCACATCCCATATGACAAGGTGGCACCTGGTGAGAATCTGCCTCACTTTTCTATATAGAAAACTAATGTATAACTTTGGGAGCAGACCTGCACTAGTTTCTATTTCATTGTTAAACAGAAACTAGAGCAGATAAAACAAAAACAGGTCTATCTGCTCTGTTAATGTGGAATGTGCTACTTCTGACAGTTTCTCACGCTTTTATAATAATAGCACAGGAAGCTTTATTTCCCGGACTACACTATATTACCAAAGGTATTGGGACACCTTCCTTTACATGCACATGAACTTTAATGGCATCCCTGTCTTAGTCCGTAGGGTTCAATATTGAGTTGGCCCACCCTTTGCAACTATAACAACTTTGACTCTTCTGGGAAGGCTGTCCACAAGGTTTAGGAGTGTGTCTATGGGAATGTTTTTACCTTTCTTCCAGAAGCTCATTTGTCAGGCACTGATGTTGGACGAGATGGCCTGGCTTGCAGTCTCCACTTTAATTCAACCCTATCGGGTTGAGGTCTGGCCGGCCAGTCAAGTTCCTCTACCCCAAACTCGCTCATCCACACTATATTGCCAAAAGTATTCGGCCATTCCTCCACATCATTTGGTGGACGGGAGATTATGGTGTGGGGCTGTTTTTTCAGGGGTTGGGCTTAGCCCCCTAGTTCCAGTGAAGGGAACTCTTAAGGCGTTAGCATACCAAGGCAATTTGGACAATTTCATGCTTCCAACTTTCTGGGAACAGTTTGGGGATGGCCCCTTTCAGCATGACGCACCGAGCCAGACCTTCTAGAACAGCGGTCCCCAACCTTTTTGGCACCGGGGACTGGCTGCATGGAAGAAAATTGTGCCAAGGACAGGGGGGGGGGGGGGTATGGATCACGCAGGTGGTAAGTCATTTTTTTGCGGGCGATGGCTGGTATTAGCGCTTCAATCATCACGGCACCATACTTGATATGGTGTCAGGGTGATTGAAGTGCATTATTTCTATTATTACATTGTAGTAATAATAATAAATGAAATAGTTCAACTCACCATAATGCAGAATCAGTGGGAGCCCTGAGCATGTCACTTCTCATGTCGCCTTCCACCAGATGCGGAATGTCACTTGCCACACTGCCTGCCACGTTGCCTGTCACCAGATGTGGAATGTCACTTGCCACGCTGCTTGCCACGTTGCCTGTCACCAGATGCGGAATGTCACTTGCCAAGCTGCCTGCCACCAGATGTGGAATGTCACTTGCCACGCTGCCTGCCATCACTGCATTGGTGGCAGCACTGGTCCAATTAGCACAGAGGAAGGCCTCTGTGCAGTGGTGGGTTCCAAATGCGCCTTCGCCTCGCTCCATTTAGAATAGCAGCAGTGGTTCTGGCTGTAGAATGGAGAGGAATATGGAGGTTGACATTGCTCGCTCTGAAAATGCCAGGTGCCTGGCAGCCATGTTGGTCTGAACCTCCCCCCATGTAGACCTGAAGCTGTGCCATCACTGCCTACATGCTGCTCCCAGGCACGGAAGATCAGACCCCAGGGACAGCCAGGCACTCAACATTTTCAGGGTGATCACCGACAGACATCCAGCAAGCACATGTCTGTCGGGGCAGAGAGCGATGATGTCATCTTTGCTTCCCCTCCCGCTCGCTTCTTCCATCCACCCAGCTCTCTCATGCCGGCCACCCGGCTCTTCAATGCCACCTGCCGGGCTCTTTCATGCCGCCCGTCCAGGTGTCTCATGCTGGCCACCTGCACCCACGGCCCGGCTGCAGAAAGGCCACGGCCCGGTAGTGGGCCGCAGCCTGGGGGGTTGACGACCTTTGTTCTAGAAGAAATGGTCAAACATTCCCATACACACACTTCTAAACCTTGTAGATTGTCTTCCCAGAAGAGTTGAAGCTGTTATACCTGCAGAGGGTGGGCCAACTCAATATTGAACCCTACGGACTAAGACTGGGATGCCGTTAAAGTTCATGTGCGTGTAAAGGCAGGTGTCCCAATACTTTTGGCAATATAGTGTATGTACTCCCATACCATGCCCCTGGTTATGCAGACCATGAAGAATTAATAAGAAAAAAAAAAGATTAGTTAAACCCACAAGAGATTTGTCACCACTGGTTTTCCTTTATAATGATTTTTCTTAATAACAAATGCAATAATTTAGTGGTAAGATTAAATGTTTACTTATGTACAAGACTTTTGTTAGTTAAAGCATTTTTAAACCCAAAAGCAAACATTTATTATGTTGCAGATTATCAAGTCTGTTGTTTTTCTAAAGAAGCTGCCCTGGAGATGTATCTGTTACAGGGATGAGACAAACAATCCTAAATGGAAAAAAAATGTTTGCTGTAACTGCTTATAACGTATTAGCTGGAGTTTGGCTTCAGTTTGTTAGTATACCTAATGCCGCGTACACACGAGCGACTTTTCGTCGGACTGAACTCTGAAGGACTTTTCAACGGAGTTCCGAGGAAACGGACTCGCCTACACACGATCCCACCAAAGTCCGATCCTTTCAAACGTGATAACGTACGACCAGACTAGAATAAGGAAGTTCATAGCCAGCAGTCAATAGTTGCCCTAGCGTCGTTTTGGTCCGTCGGACTAGCATACAGACGAGCGGATTTTTCTATAGGAATCGAGTCCGTCGGAAAGATTTGAAACATGTTCTATTTCTAAGGTCCGTCAGATTCTTCGACAGAAAAGGTCCGATGAAGCCCA